>JALPQD010000155.1:0-600000 GCA_023101885.1 Typhlomys cinereus | reverse complement strand
GATGTACATCATCTACAGTGCAAGCACATGTAACCCCTGTTGCTTTCACACCCCTGCTTATTGCACTGAGTAATTTTTCAGTGATGATGTCTTGTCTCTGTTACTTGACATTGACAAATTGTGTTTTTTCTTTTTTAGACATGTAGCCCAGACAGGACTTGCACTTAAGAGCCCTCTGTTTCTAGTAATGGGGTTACCCGTATGTGTCCCCCCTGCACCTAGCTAAGTAGTAGGCTTCTGTCTTCTTTTCTCCCCAAAGAGATCCTTTGATCCCAAGATCTCCACTGCTCTAGTTCTCTTTCTCTGGACTATATACTTTTTTTAAAGAAGTTAGTTCTCTTCATTTTCAGCGAAGTTCCCATCACTTAATACTTTCCAAATAAAACTTGTTTTGACATGATGATTCAGGATGGACATTTTTAATATGAATAACTGAAGGCTAATTAGTTAAAATCTCCCTAAGCAATCATTAGATTTGCCTCACCCTTCCCTCAGAAGTGTAGTTGCTAGAGGAACAGCCACGTTCCTCATGGTGTGGGTGCTGATGAGGGGGAGTCATCCTCATGAGGGGGGAGTCATGGTGTGGATGCTGATGCAGTGTCATACCCTCAGTGGTGTGTGTACTCAGTAGTGTGGGAAGTTGCTCTGCCCAGCTCAGTAACCCTCTGCCTGTGCCCATGCAGGTAAACCAAGTTAAATGCATCTGGTCATAAAAATAAGACAACCATGATTTGCTAGAAAGAAGGGAGTCAGTAGGAGGAGAAGGCAGACAGGAGAAGCCAGTTGGGGATAATATAATCAAAGTAATGTATCTGTGGATAGATACATGCATGCACCTATAAGAATGAGGAATTATGAAAGAATAAAAATAGATGTTCTGGGAATATGATCACAGTAATGTATCTGGATTGATGGATACATGCATATATAAGAAATAATAAAAATAATGTTCTGGGAATATGATCAAAGCAGCCTATCTACAGATAGGTAGATGTACACATGTATGTGTACATTATAATATACATGTATATTCATAAGAAATTACGAAAGATTAAGTTAAAATAGGCATTCTGGTAGCACTCTCGTGGTGTATAAATGACACTCTTGTTACAAATACCAAATTAAGACTGTTTCCCAAAGACTTTGAATCCTTATTCATCAGAAAGGTCAGTGTTAAAATCTATATTGTGGAATGAATTTTCAAATTTTCATCTTTTACGGTGTCTTTTTTTTCTTCTCTCTAATTCTGGTTATTTTACATTTTTACTTTAAAAAATTCATTCTTTGCAACCAAGACCATCATGAGAAATTTCAAAGGTCATCTACCCATGTTCATCTGTTGAATTTACAGATTCTGTTATCTGGGTTGACCTCTTTTTCTATTGCATACCAGGATCCAACACAAGACCTTCTCGTCCCGGGCAAGCACTCAGCCCTTTGGCCACTCCCCAGCGAACACAAACTCTTTTTGTGTCCTTCAGACAGGAATATCTTTCAACGGGGATTTTCTTTTCTAAGGGTGGTTATTTTTATCATAGCTTGTCTGTATACCAGCTCACTAGGAAAAAGGATGTACTTAAAATGTCCTTTTTCTCATTTAAAAAATTTGAACATATTTTAAAGGCTACCTATTAAGCCAGGTTTAGTGGTATACGTTTTAGTCCCAGCAGCTGTTAGAAGGATCAGAAGTTCACAGTCATCCTCAGCTATGTAGTCAGTTCAAGGGCCAGCCTGAGCTACACGAACCCAACATGAAGTAAAAGTACAATTCCCCGTTGGTTTTTAACATTTGATGCATAGCACAATGTGTGTGATGGGGCTTGTCACGTGTCAGTTTCTTTCAGGTCAGCACTGGATGTGGAGAGCTGCTTTGAAAACTTGAGAAGCCTTAAAGGCTACAAACTTAAAGAGGTGACTAGTTCAGCAGGGCTTCCTCCTTTCCAAAACTGAAAGTGTCAGGAACTGCAGAATTAGGCTGAGACTGACTCCAGAGGGATACGGCAGCACCTTCACCCTTCCCTCGTGTCCAGCTGGGGCTTGGCTAGATGGACATTGTTGCCGTATCCCTCGCCGGGCCAGCCGGGGGGAGGAGGGGATGGCAGGGGCCTCATGGGCTTGAGACAAATGGGCGAGCTGGCGACGGGGTCACCATCCAGATCCTAGGAGTCAGGCAAGAAGGAGCAGGCAGAGGACGAGTTGGCTGCAGACTCAGAGTCATTAAGGGCGTTTGGGCTTATATAGGGTTGGGGTCCAATCAGGTGTTGCCATTCCTCCGCTTGGAGGATAGGGGGGACACAGACACAGCCACCAATCATTTAACTGTTTATAGGTGTCCATTGCAGGGGGAGGTTAGATGACCGCTTCCCATTGGTTGTTCATCCCTCTGCCTGCATGGTCCACTATTGGGACATGTCCGGGGCATGTCTGTACGTACAAGCTTGTCCTGAATTCGAGAGCCGGGCTAGGGCCTCCCTGAATCAGTAGTGCCACATTTCACCCTTTTATTTATTTATAAATTTATTTTTAAATGTATTAATTTATTTATGAATTTATATTTATAAATTCATAAATAAATTAATACATTTAAAAATAAATTTATTTTTAAATTTATAAATTTATGAATTTATTTATAAATTTATTTATAAATTTTTTCAGTGGGGACCATGATAGCTGGGGTGACCCTGAGCCTCTTAAGCTGCATGGACTATAGGTGACTGTGCCTGGCTTAAGTTGGTCACCACCCTCGTCTGGAGACTTACCCGTCATTGACTACCGGTCATGAGACCACTGCAGCGAAGGAATCATGGTCCCAAAGGGGAACTCAAGGTGGTAGGTTTTCAGGTTTTCATCATTGCAGGGGCAGGCTGAGAGGCTGTGGGTGAAACAGGTGGAAAGGCTGTGGGCCAGGCAGGCGCAGAAATGATCCAGAAGAGCTGGTGAGACACAAATCAAAACCTAACAACTGTAAATCTGATTCAGACATGAGAAACCAGTTCTGGCTAAGGAGCCAATGGTGTGACAAGGCTTTGCAACTAAGGGGGTATCTAAACTTTTTAAACCCCCTCTGAGTGTATCCTCATGGCGGGAACTTACTTGAGTGGCTGTGCAGTTGACTGAATCATGAGTGTTGAGATGCTTGTTGGGTATTCTGCTGTGACTGTCCATTCTACATGTATGCACAGTAAAAACAGGTTGTACGTATAAGATGCTTCTGAGTGGGATTACAGTGCTCAGATCCCCTTACTCCAGAGTCCCTTGACCAGGCACGATGCTTCATCTCTGCCATAATGACTTGAGCTGATTAAGATCCCCACACAAACCCGTGGACTTAATTTTTGTTAGAAATTGACCAATATGAAGTAGACATTTGATTCTCCTAGGCTACATGGTAATACACTTCAGGAAAGCATGATGTGGGCTGGGAAGACAGCTCTGGGGCTAAAAGCCTTTGCCTAGAAAGCAAAAGGACCTGAGATCAGATTCCCAGCTCCCATGGAAAAATGCCAGGTGGATATGGCAACAACCTGTAATTCTGGCCCTGGAAGGTGAAGCCCTGGGAAACAGTGGAGCAAAGCAGTAAGGAGATAGAACAATCCAGAATGATTTCTGATGACACCCTCAGGCCTCCATAGGCACGCACTCGCACACACACAAAGTAAAGCATGATGTATCCCATGTGGTTCTGGTTTTGATTGATTGTTTCCTCTGCTGTCAACCTTGTGGGCAAAGGCATGATTTGTGTTGCCTTCATATACACCTCCCCAAGTGGAATGCCAGGCAGGTCATTAAGGGCATTAAGAGCAGTCTATTTCCATCTGTTTCCATCATCTTACCGGCTGGTATTTGCTGGTTCCTTTTGGATAAATCTCGAGCACTTGGCACTGGGAAATAAAAAATTAAAAGTGCTTTCAGCAAGCAACTTTTTCATGGCTTCTGGAGTTTTTTTTTTCTTCTTCTTTTTTGGGGGATGGGGGGAAGAAGGTGGGGGAAACACCAGCTCAGAATTTTGAAAAACATTTGCTCCTAAAGCTTCCTGATTAAATTCAGGTAACGAATGTTACTATGTTGCTCGCTGACCATGTGGCTTTGGTGGGGTGTGGGGAGAGAAGAAACATCTGACATAAGGCAATAGGAAATCCAGGTCACCTCAGGGAGCCTGAAGCCATCTGTCACCCACATACTACCTTCAAATCGCAGGGCCTGTCCCCTTGGAGTCTGGCTTCCTATTGAGAGGGAATTCACCCACACCTAGGAAAGTACTGTCTCAGCAATAGCTCAAACCTTGTGTGTCTTTACCTTCACCATTACCTCAGAGTCTTACTGATTTAAGAAAGAACACCTTAACTTTGTGCTTTTTTTGGAATCCCATTCTAGATGATT
Source organism: Typhlomys cinereus (assembly GCA_023101885.1). Classification (NCBI taxonomy): domain Eukaryota; kingdom Metazoa; phylum Chordata; class Mammalia; order Rodentia; family Platacanthomyidae; genus Typhlomys; species Typhlomys cinereus. The sequence continues at coordinate 595,620 of JALPQD010000155.1, read as the reverse complement.
TTTTAAAAAAAAATATATCACACTATATGTTTTCCATCCAAATTCAGCCATGTTTCAAGATTTCTCTCCATGTGGACTTGTGTAATCTTAAACTAACTGTTGGTAAGATTAAGATGGTGTCTAGTGGGTCAGTGTCTACAAGGCTGTTGAAAACCATGAGGTCATACAGGAAATTTTCATCCCTAGAGAACCTGAGTAAAAACCTAGGTGCTATTTTTCTGTCTCACAGTGAGTTTCCAATTTTATAAACCCTAATAGCCAGAATTTCAGAGAGGAATTCATTTTTTAAAATATTGGCATCAGAGTCCAGCAAGATGGCACAATGGGTAAAAGCATTTGACAGGCAACCCTGACAACCTAAGTTTGACTCCTGGAACCGTAGTTTTTTTTTTTTAAAAAAAAAGGCCAGATGCCATGGATCTGTAATCCCAGCAGTCCTCTGCTGAGACAGGAGGCAGACTGCATGGAAGCAGAGCCTCAGAACCAGAAGGCTTGCTTCAAAAGTAAGGTGGTAGAGAGAATCCCCACAAAGTTACTGTTCTAGCCTGAGTTTTAGAAAAGGCAGATTCCCACAAATAGAATTATATATATATAGCTCCTATATATATTATATATAGTAGAATTGTGAGCTTTGTTCTAGCAAAGCAGAACTGTCTGCAGAGGGTGCTGAGTTTGGGTAATGGCTTCCTCATTAGCTTGGCCTCATCACCCCACACTTCCCTCCTCCCCACACACCAAGCCCCGCCCCAGCCCAGCCATCCTGCTGCAATGCAAAGCTGAGGCAGCTCCTTTAGCCGAGTCACACTGGCAGCCAGTGGGCCAAGGTCGCCTGGCAAGTGGTTCATTTCAGGGCCTGTGGATGAGGGAGTGGGGCGCAATCCCTGCCATCCCATCACTGTGGTGCTGATAATCACTGGATCCACCATCACCTTCCACGTGACCCAAATACTATCCTGGTGTTGCCTTTCTAAAACATTGATTAAAATGTAGCTCTTAAGTGAGGATTCTGCCCAGAATTGTTAATCCAGCAAAATGTGACCCCCACTGAACTTTTCAACCCCAAGTTCTGTCCTTTGGCATTTTATACATGTATATGATGCACTCTATTTCCCCCGTATTCCTATCCCCCTTCCATCCCTCCAGCTTTTCACCCTGCAAATCTCTTTTCCAGATTTATGATTTCTGTTCTGTGTCCCTCTGAGTTTAATCAAAGCCATTGTTGTGACCATAGCTTTGGAACCGTGTGTTGGATCCTGGCGGGCTCATCGGCAGGCATCCAACTAAATGCTCTGCCTCCCATTTCCTCAGAATCTGTTGGTTGCCAACAGTTACGTATGAAGTGGTAGGACCCCATTAGCCGCTTCCCTGTCCATAGCTGCTCAGCAGGGCTGAGTCCATGATTGTCCTGCTGTGTCATGCCTGTAAGGGCCTCCCTGTGTTCAGCTCTTACATGCCCCCTCCCTACCCCTATGCAGTGATCTCTGAGTCTTAAGGAGGAAATGTGGATGTTTTGTTTAGGGCCCAGAATACAATTGTTTATTCTCTATGCCTTGTGCAGCTATAGGTCTCTGCATTCACCTCCCTTCTCTGCAAGGGAGGTGTCCTTAGTTATAGCTTAGAGTAGCCTTTGTGGGAACAAACATGGTTTAACACTATGTCGATGCGGCCAAGCAGCCCTAATAGGTTCCCCTCTAGAACCTATGCCCTCCTCACTCGTGGGATTTTGACCATATTATAGTAGCAGGCATGAATTCTCTCTTGTGGGCCAGGTCTCACGTCCAGTCAGAACGTACGGTTACCTCCATAACCATCATGCCACAGTTGCCCACAGGCACATCTTGCCTGGCAAGCCAGGATTGTGGTCCATAGTTGGGTAAAACCACTGATGTCCCCCCACCCCCAGCAGCCCGCACACCACCCTGTGGCACTCTGAAAGTTATCTGGCAGGGAGGAAGCTTCCAGATCAGTTCTAGCTTGATTCCTCTGTATCTTGCTTCCAAGGGCACATGGAATGTGGGATTTTCAGCCATAGGGTCTTGTTTAGCTCTGGGAGGTGAACAACTAAAATAGCAGAGGTCTGTACTGTTCGGATGGGCTTAAGGCTCCTCAAACAACCATTCCTGTGGTACTATCCCACATCTGGCAGACAATACCATGAAAGTAAAATGGGTGTGGAAAGGTACAAACAGAGGGAGGAAGGGGAAGGGTTAACCAAAGGAAGGTCACTTGGAAACCCACATGACAATCCACTAGCTTATAACCCAGTTAAAAAAATTAAAGATAAAAGAGTTTGAAGTAATAAATACCCTGCATACTAAACAATGCACTCCCAGGTTGCTAAGCATTCTATAAGCATTTGCTGTGTTTCTATGGTATGCCAAGCCTATGCAAGGATCTACATGGAACCAAACCTCGGCTTTCGTGAATCTGACTAGAGATAGGTACTGTGGGGAGCAAGGAATGTGGTCAGGGCAGGTAGTCACTTAATTTGCCTTTTCTGTGATGTGTTGGGGATTGAACCTAGACCTTGAGCAAACTTCGGGGAGTTCTGGAGAGAAGAACAGGTGGTGCCAGATATGGAATCAAAGGCCTTACCTATGCTAGGAAGGTGCTTTTCCACTGAGCTCCAACTCCAGGCTGTAAGAGGCACACAGTGAAGTTATGTGCTGAATAGTCAGGGCAGGCTGGGTGGAGGCATAGCTGTCAATCAAGGGGGCTGAGGTGGAGGCATAGCTGTCAGTCAAGGCAGGCTGGGTAGAGGCATGGCTGTCAATCGAAGCTGTGTTCCAGGCAGGAAAAAGTCAAGTGAAGAGGCTGTGGGATGCTAGAAACTCATTTCTTCCCACAGCTTCTCAAATTCTAGTGTTCATGAAGAATCCGTTCTAATACCATTTCTCTCCATCATTTCCATGGAGAAATTGTTTTGCCCTTATGTATGCATTTAGATATCACAGATTTACTTTGTGATTCAGTCATCATTCTTCCCAATTATCACTGAAAAATATCTGAGGAAAAGCCCACACAGTGAGGTCCTCAGCTTTCCTGTTCCATTCTCTGCCCATCGTAACATCACAGTATTACCAAACAAGATGACCCTCTCCCAAAAACGTCGTCACCCCATACCCACAAGGACGGCTCTTGCCTAAAGAAAAAGGAACAACGCTGGAATGTAAAGACATCAGTCCTTCGTGCATCGCTGGGGAGAACAGAAAACAGTTCAGCCGGAATAAAGAGCTTGACGGTTCCTCAAGCAAGTAAAAGTGGGGCTGAGGACAGAACTCAGCAGGAAAGGGGCCTGCAACAAACCTTGGGATCTGAGTTTGATTCCCAGAAGCCCATGTGGTAGGAGGAGAGAAGTGACTTCTGAAAGCTGTCCTTGGGCCGCTACCTGTGCCCCAGGCATGTACGCACACCCCTTCCATCCTCCCTTTGTCTCTCCTATCTTTAAAATATTTTTAAAGATTTAGTGTGTGTGTGTGTGTGTGTGTGTGTGTGTGTGTGTGTGTGTGTAAGAAAGAGAGAGAGAGAAGAGAGGGCACTCTGGGTGCCTGTGGAGGTCTAAGGATGACTTAGGGAATCACTCTGGATTGCTCTACCTCCTTGCTTTGCTCTGGATTGGAAATACAGACCCCCACCATTTCCTCCTGGCATTTTTTTTTTTTTTTGTGGGATCCAGGATCTGAACTCTGGACCTCCTGCTTGCAAGGCAGAGGCTTTAACCCCTTTGCCATCTCCCTGGCCCCCATAAAATATTTTTTAAAAGAAATTACAACTAGCACTTCTGGGCATAAATACAAATGAACTGAAAGCGGACTCTTGACAAGAGTCATGTTCTCAGCAGCATTATCCACAAGAGGCTAAAGGCAAAGGCGACCCAAATATCCACGAGTCAAAGGTGGTATGTGCGCTGTATGAAGGGGTTTCTGACAGGTAACACACTAATGAACCTTGAGGACTTAAGCTGTGTGTACAAGGCAAGCTACAGTTCCATTTGTAGGTGGCACCTAATAGTAGTCAAAACCAAAGAAAGAAAACTGTGAATGCCCGGGGCCGAGAGGAAGAGGAAGATGGAGAACTTTTGCTTAAAAGCAGTTTCAATGGAGCAAAACTGAAGCAATTGGATGACTGTATGAGGTCTCTGTAGCACTGAACTCAGAATGATCAGTGCACATGTATTTTACCACTTTCCCATGTCTTCGTAAGCACCTGCCTCTGACATGCCTTCATGTGTCTCCACAGAGTCTACTGTTCTAATGTGACTCTCCTGGTAAGAATATACATGTCGGGTTGTGTCATGGTTTGCATGTGAGTTGTCCCCCACGGGACTCATGTGTTTGAAATCTTCTTTGATGCTGGGGTTTGGGAAGGTCAAGGCACCTTTGGGAGGTGGAGTCTTGCTGGAGGAAGGCATATCCCGGGGAGGGGGATGGTGGAGAGGGAAAGAAGGGTCAGTCTTGAGATTGGTCAGCCCCCTCCCCCCTACAGCTTCCCTTAGCAGTGGACTCTAGCAGCTGCTTTCTCTGCCTCCACAATGTCTGCAGTGAGCACAGCAGCCTTCAGCTTTTGCCAGCCAGCCATGCCGTTCCCGCCATAACGGACTGGATCTCTCCTCTGGAACCACAACCCTAATAACCCCCCCTCCCCAAAGTTGTGTATGTGTTGTCTCACAGCAGCAGAAAGAGTAACTAGAGGGGAACCTTGCTAGAGGAAGGGATGTCACAGGAGTAGGCCTTGAGGTTGGCTAGCCCCGCCTTGCTTCACTACTAGGTTGTTCTAGCCGTGTGGCTTGCTCTCTGTGCCTCCAGGATGAACATGACTCAGGCCCCTTTCAGCTTCCGCCACCTGCCATCCTTCCACTACCTTAATGGATTGTCTCTCCCCCCTAGGCTGTTACCTAGGAAATCTACTCAAAGCTAAGAAGTGACCATGAGGAAGCGACCTGCACACAAGTCAGCGGTTCTTCCTCCAGGTCAGCCACCCGGATGCAAAGACCCTGACTACTGATTCGTTCCTCTTTACCTTTCTGCAAAGCACTCAGAGCTAATGCTTCAAGCCCCCAGACACACTGGCTTGCCGTGAGCGCGCCATTGCTCCGCCTGCAGTACAAAGGAATTCTGATGCACTTTCAAGAAAAAGTATTTATTTGACACCATTACAAAAATATTTAGGCACATAATTGTTTCATGTTTATGTAACCTGATTTCTATACCTCAATCCTCAGTTCCATTTTTAAAAACACTTCAGTAAATTGGTAAATAGAATCTGTATTGAAAAAATATTATGTGAGGTGAAGACTTGGAGGCAAAAATCAAGTTACTCGTCAGCATGAAAAAGGAAACATTTGTGAACAAAATAATCTCTAAAAACATTTTTGTGAGACCATAAATCTAACCAGTAGATTTCTCTGTAAAAAGGAATTTCAAAATAAAGTTAAAAACACTGTAGCGTATCTCCTCAAGCTGCAAGGACTGGAGGGCAGGGTTAGGGCGGCGGGAAGCCTCGCTCCTGACAAGTGCCAGCGCTGGAGGTAGGCGCAGCCCGTGGGCACTTAACTGAGGTGAGGGTGGAGGGTCTGGCCTGTGCCCCAGCCATCTTAGACGATGGCTGAGCTGGTCGGTCATCGATGAACTGCCAGCCTCCAGCACAGTTATGATCCTCATAGAAATCTGCCTTACTATGAAAGTAACTGTTCTTTTTTAATAACAGGTAGGTACCTGCACCTGAAGAGGCTACAATAATAATCTTGAGCATGTCTGTGCTTCATCTTCAAAAAGAAGCTCACGGAAGAGGAACTGCTACCCAGCACTGTGGAGATGGTGTGAGTCGGCATGCATGGCATTCAAGGGTCACCCAAACAAGCTCGCTTTGTCCCACACCTCACTGTGAGGGCGCGGCCACGGTGTTTCTTGGGTGCATATGTGTAAAGGGCATTGTGCTCAGTACATACATATACAAGGTGCTGTGCTAAGTGCACACATGGACTAGGTATTGTGCTAAGTGCTCTCACAGTCACCCCAGGTAACCCAGTGCTTCTTCCGCAGGGAGGAATTATCTGTCGCAACCTGTTCATGGGAGGAATCAGCGCTACGTGACTGGAGAAAGGACTTCTGCTTGGGAGGAGGAGCTGCGGTTACTTGTGAGTTCTAAGAGCGGCACAGGTGGTTTGTGAGGCTGGAGGGGGATGTGACAATGAGATGGGAACACTTTCCTCTGGGGTGGGCACTCTGGAGCCAGGGCACTTCTGCCACCTGTGTCCTCCTCAGTGAGGCCAGGCCACCACATCCAGGTCTAGAGATCTCCCTTCTCATGGTCTCCCCCCCTTCCACAGTTCAGAAACAGGCTGATCACTAAGCCTTCACTCACTGGATTGCTAGGAGAAGGGAAGCAATGGCACCCAGGCCTCGTGCTCCCGCAGGCCTCGTGCTCCCGCAGGCCTCGTGCTCCCGCAGGCCTCGTGCTCCCGCAGGCCTCGTGCTCCCGCAGGCCTCGTGCTCCCGCAGGCCTCGTGCTCCCGCAGGCCTCGTGCTCCTGCAGGCCACTCAAGTGAGAAACTACCGGCCCTATCTTGGAGACCCAGCCTCAGCTTTACTGACTAAGACCTTCCACAAATCCTGACACAAGGGCACAGAAAACTTGCCAATGTGCTTTCTGAAACACCTAGAGACAAGGTGGATCTTATGAATAAAAATTTTCAAGCAGGAAAAAAAATTGCATATTAAAACTCTCCTACGCCCCACAGAGACACCGAAACCGCAGTTTGAGGGTCGGCAGCACCCGATGTGCAGGAGCAGCAGGGCCTCACGCCTACACTGCACACTTGGCCTAAGCCAGCGCACGTGGCCTGAGTCAGTGCACGGATCTCTTAGTCAGCAGCATCTCCGAGCCTCGACACTTGGCGGCCAAATTCTCCCTTGGCCAGGCGATCCAGCACTCTCCCAGGATGCAGACCTGCTCAGGAGAACCGGGCAGGGTCACGATGTGAACCAAGGGCTGAGGGTGCAGGTGAGTGCAACCCAAGAGAGCCCTCCATGCTCCTACCATCTAAGGAGGAAGGGACCCTGCCACCACCAGGAAAAGACGGAGCCCTGGCAAGATGAACGTGCTTACTGGCAGTGCCCTCACACCAACCAACTCAGACACATGGGTCTGAGAGGTGTGAGAGCAGCAGCTACATTGGAAGAAGGTTCTGGAAGCAGAGGGTGAGGGTGGGCTGGCTGATAGTTGCATCTCACTAAGGGTCTCTGCTATAGGCCAGGCAGGGCAGGTGCTTCTAAAATCACTTACACGCCTGCAGCTCCTGCAAGCCAGAGCACCCTGGGCACAGACCCAGCACCTGCCAGACGGGCAGAGAACTGAGCCGTCCATCTCCCTGTCTGGCTATAGCAGGAGGGAGCTTGAATGCCACCCCAAACACCTCCACCGTCCCCAGCACTTAGCGCAAGCCCTGGCACACGCACCTGAAACTATTTAGTCAAAGGAGTAAGTGAGCGAGAGACCAACTTCCTCCATCCCTCGGCCTCTCCTCCGGCAAAGCAAGAACAAGACAGCAACAAGGAATGCACGCCCTCCCCCTGCAGCCCCCTGAGACAGCAGAGCATCTCAGACCCTCATGAATTTCTCCCTGTGCCAAAGTCGCCTTTGGCACACATGGTGGTATCTAAAGGAGAATGCAACCAGAATACAAAAGTCAAAGAGGACAAACTTGAGGCCTTGGCTGCGGCTCCACAGAAGAAAGGTGAGAGGTCCCCAGACACAGCCATTCACGGAAGAGAGGTACGGGCTGGGGCAGCGTGGACAGGATGCTTCCAGCTCACCCGGCCTTCAAACGATGGAAGAAAATACTTTAAAACACTGATGTTTCACCATCAAAAGAAAAAATAAATTAAAAACCCAGTACCTTTTTCTCCAGTCTGCTATAAATTAGTTCACACAACCTATTCAACATACAGTCAATTATAAGTTTCTCTGATACAGTTTTCCAAGGCAGCAATCAATGCTAGGTACAAGTGCAAAGCGATGGCTGTCCCTGCCGTCGGGATGTCTCGGCGTCAGCAGGAACTGCCCAGCTCTCTGACTGGCAGGTGGAGTCAGAGATGTCCACGGGTCACACTGCCCCTTTCCCTTTTGTGTCCAGCTTGTTGCTGGTGTCTGACTGCTTGCTCAGCTGCTCTTCCGTGAAAGTGATGTAAGAATACACCAGGCTGCCAGCAATGCTGCAAAACAGAAATGTCATGGTGAGGGAGGGACAAGCAAACATTTATGGCCAAGTTCAGTGTGTCACAATGGGAAGTTATGACAGTGTACATAGTGGAATACTATGTACCCATTAAAATGCTAAACACTAAAACATAGGCAATGACACTTTAAATAAGGGAAAATTTCATGAAACATTAATCACTGTTTCCCCAACTTTATGTAAACAAACACAGATATACACTCTGCTCTGTATTAAAAGAGAAAACAACCTGGAAGGTACACACCAAGAATCTTGGCAGTGGTTACATCTGGATGCCAGGGTAGATGGCTTTTCCAGTTGGAGGCAAGCCCACGGGCTGATGGTGGGTCTCACGTGTCTATCCCACCTGCTACTAGTTGCATGGACTGAGGGCAGTGATCAATGTCCACTTCCTGTGGGGACCTTGAACCCTACCTGTCCCTGGAACTAGAATGAAAGCTGGCGGGGGGGGGGAGGTCTGTCCAGCGGTCACTGACTGCCAGCCCCTCTGCTGGGCGTCCAGCCGGCTGAGAGCCTGGGCTGGGCTGGGCTTTCAGGCATACCTGTCCTAGATTTGGCCCCCATCTTCCGCCTGACCCAAAGGTCCATATGCATGTTGCTGATATGAAATTCATTCTGTGGTCCCCTGGGCTCTGATGGCCCAGCCACGGGGCCAGCTGGGGAAGGTGTCACAGTTTTTCTTCATGTTGCTGACGTGACAACCAAAACAACTTATTGAACAGGGGGTTTATTGTAGCTTACACTCAACTGATTGGCAGGAAAATTCATACCAACCCCAGAAGCCATCACACCATAGCCACACAAGGAGCAAGAGAGGGACATACTCTCTCGCTTGCCAGCAGGCACATATGCCAGCATGCCAGAGCATGATAACTATGCCATGTGGCCTTTGTGCCCTTTGATCTGTTTTGTTGGAGAAATGTGGAAATGCCTGAGGACTCTGAAGCTGTGGGTTAGAAAAGCCATTGAGCTTGGCGGGCTGTTTAGAAAACAGCAATGCTCAGAGAAAAATGGAATGTTAAGAACAGTACTCTCCATAAGACAAGCAGAAAAATTCCTGGGTAGTGTCTTGTTGTCAGCACGTCCAAATGCCCCTGTGGCTCAGGTACGATGTGGACCCACATGCTACAATAAGTACTGCTGTCCTCAGATGCTGACAATCTGCAGGAGCAGTGAGCCCATACGTGACACCGGCTGCTGAACGGATAACTAGGACTTGGAATCCAGCCCGCCAGATGCCAGTCCTGGAATGACACTTGGATGCTGAGTGACATTGGCTTACTCTAGACCCCCTTTGTGCCCCTCTGTGCCAGGGAACCCTTGATGCTGAGCAGAACACCTGGCATGAAACAGGCTCTGTGCCCCCATCCGAATGCATTCAAGTTAACCTCCCTCAACTGCAGCCTCCTCATAAAACTGGATGTCAGAAGAAGGCAAAAGCTCTCCAAAAGAGCTTTAAGATGCTGTGTGATCACACAGGCACTAAAACGACTGAACAGCTCTATGAACACAACACACTAAAAGCATCTTGACCCGCTCTGCATATGATAGTTAAAAATTAATTCATAGCAGGCTATATAAACAACTATAAAACCTCAAGCTATGAACATCTAGAACAAAATATAAGGAGAAAACTTTTGTGGACTTGATTTAAGCCCAGATTTCTCAAATACCACACTGAAGGTAAAGTCCACAAAAGAAAAAAAAAATAATGATAACTTGTACTTTAGCAAAAGTTAAATCCCAAGCTGGAGGTCAGTGTGTACAAATCACAGGTCTTGAAGAGACTGACATGTACCACATATCCTGAACTTTAAAAGTTTAGTAAGAAAAAAAGCCATTTTTAAAAAAATGGGCAAAATATTTGAACAGTCAATGTAAGAGAATTACATGGTGGCATTTGAGCAGATGCCTCAGCATCTATCAGGGCTCGAGGGGCACGGGAGGAGTTAAACATGAAAGGGTAATAGAATTATTCTAGACCTAGATCACAATGGTAGTTAAAGGATTATAGGCATGGTCAAAGTTCGCCATACTAAATGCTGAAAGGGGTGAACTGTATTCTGTGTAACCACGTATTAACCTTTTACTGCAGAAAAATAATCATAGAAATTGTTCTGGAGGGCCCAGGAATTCTAGTCTGGGCAGCTGAGACTGGTGATGTCATTATCTGGAAATTCAACATTCCTCAGGCCTGAGCCAACCCCATCCTCTCCTCCAGTTCCTGCCCTCTCTATTTATTCATTTATTTTTGCTCGGTTTGGTTGAACACTGAGGAATTAGCCACCGGAGAGAGGCATTTAGCGAAGTCAGAGGCAGGATCTTAGTAGAGCTATCATGAAAGCAACTCCCTCCTGACATCCCAGAGCCGCCGCTGCGCTGCTGGGGAAGCTACTGTAGGCCCCTTGCTCCTGGCAGGCCTCGCGCACCCTGCACTGAGTAGAAGAGAGGCATCCGCATTTCCCTCTGCTGGCCTTGAATGCCCCAGGTGACTGAGGAGGACCTTCAACTCTGCATTCTCCTGCCTCTACCTACCGAACGGAGATCAAGAGCATGCCTTAGTCCTTGTGAGAGAATTCGCCACAAAGCAACTGTAGGGAGGAGGGGCTTAATGTGGCTGACAGTTCAAGGTGACCATCTCTCATGGTGGGCGAGTCAGGGTGGCAGGAGCTGGGAGCAGCTGACTACACTGTTTGCACAATGAGGAAGAAGCAGAGACTGTCTTCTTTTTCCTACAGTCAGGATCTCAGCCAGGGCAGTTCTACCCACAGAGCTGCAGCCCCCACACCTCAATTAACCTGAACAAGACCCTGGACAGGTGTGTCCGGAGGTTAACCTAGCTAATCCTTCAAGGTGTGCTCCGAGGCTGGTTTCCTAGGTGACTCTAGTGTCTGTCCAGTCAACAACTAACACTAAGCATAAGTGACTCATCACCAGCTCTTAGGTTTCTCTTAATATATCAGGGTGGAAGAGGGGTGAGGGGTGGGGTTGTCAGGCCTGCTCCGGTTTAATCATAGATTCTTCTAGGAAGACAGTGATTTCCCTTGAAGCACAGGCTGTCAAGCATTAGCTCAAACCATTCCATGCATTATCTCTCAGGAGTAAGTCATTTTCTTCACACACACACACACACACACACACACACACACACACACACACATCACAGAAAGCCACACCGTAGTGACTCAAAAAGAGATCCTATGTTTCATATCCTGCTGAAATATATGTTTCACACCATCTTGAAATGTCGTTTCATATACTGGTCCTCTGACTGACTCTACCCCAAGAAGGAAATAAGGAGGTTTTCCTCTAAGAGATAAATAGTGGGGGGGAAACAAGGTAAAGTATTACCCTATTAATATAATTAACTTTCTTACTTATTCCTAAGAAAATTAAGATAGATGTTAATTTTTTTTATATTTGAAGAGATGGAAGGTTAGAGAAGTTCTGTACTTTGCTGTCAATTAAAAAGAGCACATGGTAATACCAACTGAGAACTTGAGTTTAGTTTGCAAAGTACCTTTTCACTATCCACATAGAAATTCATCAAGCAACCACAGGGTTCACGCAAGGGACGTGGGAGCTCGGGGAGCACCGAGGCTTCTGTGCTCATGGAATCTGGGTCCGTGCAGGTGAGATGGAAGCAGGGTGCAAAAATGAACGAGCAGTGTGTGTGGAACAGGATAAAGATGAAATGAAGTGTTAAAAATAAATAAATAACCACAGGGCCTGCGAGCCCAAGTTTGAAGTGTTTAAGTTTGAGCACTGAAGAGGAGGAAGTGAGGGGCTGCAAGCCCAAGCCAGGTGCTGTGAGAAGATAAGAACGTGACTGACAGGATGGGCCTGCGCGCCCACAAGGGCAGTGACGTGTGGTGTGCTAATCTGCTTGAAACATTGGTAGATGACGTATGTATGGACCTCCCCCCTGTGGAGTTGAACCTTGTGTGCAGTGTATTGATAAGCAATAAAGATGGGACTTAAGGAGCAGGCCTGGGCCACACCGGCAGTTCGGTAGAGAGACAGAGCATCCCAGTCCCTACACCTACTGGAGAACTGAAGCCCGACTCGGCAAGTACTCGAGGGCATCCCAGACGGTGACCTTGCACATCCGGCACCCCTGGCTCTGACCCCCGAGGAAACCCTGTGAGGGTGGCAGCCTCCGGAGCCTCCTAGGTGTGAGCCCAGGAACCTGTCTCTGCGGGAACCTTGGAACTGGTAAGAGAGACTCCGTGTCTGTTTCTCGCTATCCGCGATATGGTGAAAGGGCACGGGTGGGGGCTGCTCGGCACACATGTGTCAGGAGGTGGTGATGTGCTCCAGAGAGGGCGGCAAGACAGCAGGATGGGAAGGCTTGGGAGGCAAGAGGAGGGGCAGGTTACAGTGACAGACAAGGTGGTCAGGGCGTATTGCTCAAGAAGGTGACATCTGGGGAAAAAGAGACTCGAGAGTGAAGGAGGAGGCGGTGTGCATATCTGGCAGAATACCGCTTCAGGTGCGAGGACGCACAGTCACCGCACAGAGAACATGCCCAGCAGGCTCAGCATGGAGGGCCGCCTGGATAAAGTGGGGCGAGGGAGAAGCACAGCCAGGAGCTCAGGGCTGGAAGGACCCGAGGGGACCAATTGCACAGGGCCCTGGAAGGAACCTGGGACTAGAGTGTCACAAAATGCTCTGGCTGCCTGTCAGCAGCCTGTACTGCTAAGAGTGGACAGGTCAGGCCAGGGGGACAGAGGTCAGGCCAGAAAGGTGGCAGCGTCTAACAGGGGGGTAACGAGCCAGCCAGGAGATTGATGGCTTGCATGAAAATCAAAGCTATCCTTTCCTGGAGATTTTCTGAAGGCGAAACTATAGAATTTGCCACACATGGTGGAAGCTGCTTTTTGAACTGGGAAACCACAGGTATGGGAATCCCAGCGACCAAGTTGATGGACTGTGGGTGGAACCAACTGGGTGGAGATGTGTCCACTGGAGATGCCAGGCAGACAGCTAGACACAGGAGTCTGACTTGAGGAGAGAGATCTAGCTCAGATAGAAATTTGATAATGTTACAGGCATATATAAACCATAGTTGAAAACATACCATTAGAATGGCTAGAACTCTAAAGAGTGTTTCCTACAGTGCCAGTCGGTCCCTTTACTGACAAAGGCACTGCGACTTATCTCTGGTCAGAAACTCACAAAGCAGCCTTATTACAGCTCTGAATGTCTGGAAAACACTGTGTGCCATCAAGTGTGGTGAGCAAACCACTGTTCTTTGAAAAGGGAGTTCACCTTTGAAAAGCCTCCAGATACTGTGCACTGAATAGAAAACCAGTTTTCTGTCCTTTCCTAGAAAGTATTATCTAGAGACACCAAGTATCTCTAGAACACTGCAGGCACTCTGTAAGTTTATTTTATAAGAAGGGATTTACTTTTGAATTATTTAATAATCCAACTATACATCACAACACTATTTGGATATCTAAGCCCCACTTCAATGCAGTTATATCTAATTCAATATTTTTACTCACCTGATATTTAAGCCAATGAAATTTGTCCACGTGAAAATGTAATCTCCACCAAAGACCATTCCAATATAAGTTATTAATATATTCTAAAAAGAAAAATAGCAATGGGTAGTTACAGCAGTTTAACTGAGTTTACATTGTACATATAAACACATCTGTGCAGTAGTTCAAATGCACACAATAGCAACAGCAGTCCCGCAGCCTGAACTGAGTGCAGTGTGGGCACCACCCCTAGCAAGGGAGCACTAGTGTTTTTCTATCTCCCAATCTATTTCTCTGAAAGTAAACTCTTGTCCCACAAGAAGAGCACCATGTGATATCAAGCTCGCTCTGTCTTGTAATATGGCTAATGCAGTTTTATTTTATTGAGATAACTGTCAGCTGTGAGGGAAAAGGAAAAAAGGATTCTTGCATCCAAGTATTTCTTGTCTTCTTTTTAATATTTCACTTGAGAGAGAGAGAGACAGAGACAGAGAGAGAGAGAGAGAGAGAGAGAGAGAGGAGAGAGAACACAAGTAGGCATGTGCTACCACGAAGTCCACGGGGAGATTGCTGGTTCTCTCCTCCTACCATGTGAACTCTGGGACTGAACTCAGGTTGCCAGGTTTACACAGGGGCAATTTTACCTGCTGAGTCATCCTGCAGGCCCCTACCTGACTTCTTTTAAAAAAGAAAAAGAAGATGTTGGAGACTTTTTGCCACCATAAAGACTGTTTTTAGATTTTTGCCTTGGCATCTTAAAAAAAAAAAAAAAAGAGAAGGGCTGGGACGATAACTCATGGGTTTAAAGTCTTTGCCTCATAAGCAAAAGGACCTGAGTTCAGATCCCCAGACCTCATGTAAAAATGCCAAGTGGATATGGCAGTGGCCTGCAATTCTGGCCCGAGAAGGCTGAGCCTGGGAAACACTAGAGCAGAGCAATAAGGAGGAAGAACAATCCAGGATGATTCCCAAAGTTGCCCTTGGGCTTCCACAAGCACAATATCCAAGGACCCTCTGGTATACACACACACACACACACACACACACACCTCACAAGAAATATTTTCAAAGTATTACAGTATTATTTATACTTCAGCTCACTTCTACTGACACTCAAAAGTATAGATATATTCTAGCTCTCTTTTAATTATCTTCAGACTACAAAAGCAGAAAACAACTTCCTAAAGTTTAAGGGGTCATTCAATCCCTTCTGTCTCCTTTCTTTTACCTCCTTAAGTCACTGCCCCCTCTCAATGTTCTGCACCATGAGCTATGACTGTCATGAACGTTACTAGTACCTGGACTCTCCTGCAGAAGCCCGTGAGAGAGATCAAGTACTATGTGTTTTCTGAAGACCAGGGCTGGGTGGTCAGAGAGCAGCACGTGCAGGCCCTGGGTCTGACACTTACCTAGATGACACCACACACACACACACACACGCACACACAGGCACGTGCACGCACGCACGCACCACAAGTCAAACTTCAAAATGATGCCCTCAAAATGAAATGGCCTTTGCAAAAGCACTTGGAACTAGTCAGCTTCTTCTAGGCCCAAGGACAGTGATGACCACAGATCTTAGAACACATTTTCTTATTATTCAAGGGGGAAAAATAAAGTGGAGTAGAAACAAGCAGGTGTGCTGGGTGGTTCGCAGTGGACACCCCTCCAGATTATGAGGATCAGTGCACACAAATTAATCAAAAGGAGGAGACGGGAAATCCAACCCTTGCTGCCCAAGTCAGAAGTTAGAGAAAACATACGTGGGTATCAAGGTATCTCAAGCATCCTGTTCACCCAAGACTAAGACTGCAATATTCAAAAAAAATTTTTTTCAATTTATTTTGTGAGGGAGGGCCAGAGAGGGGAGAGAAAGAGAATGAATGAGCTGGCATGCATGTATCACGTGTGTGTGTGTGTGTGTGTGTGTGTGTGTGTGTGTGTGTGTGTATGTGTGTGTAGGTCAAAGGACAACTTTTGTAGGCTAGTTCTCTCTTTCTACCATGTGGCCTCCAGGAATCAAACATGGGTCCAGGTTTGCACACTGGTGCATTATCTGCTGAGCCTTTAAACTTTAACATGCCTAAGAACCATCTCGTAGCTTTCCAGGCCCTGCTCTGCCCTTGGAATTGCTATTTTTAGCTCATTATTCTACATGATTTTTCCCTTCACACCAAGTGGAAAGCAGGACCTTGGTTTGTGGCACTGGGACCCTTACACACAGAAGGAAGCTGGAATCTCTTCAGAAGGACTGTGACTAGCTCTCATAACAGAAACTCCCCTGTGGCCTGTAGCCAGCTAGGGTTCAGGGGAAGGCACCACACAGTCATGAGAAGCAAGGCCATGTGATGGGCATTCCCATCCCTATGTATTCTGAATTATGTTACATGCGTAGATTTCCCAGACTGCTATTGGAGAAGATCACAGCAAAAGCAAAGCCAGGATTTTCAGAGCTTGTAACTGTGTTTGCTTCCTACGCTGACAATGCTGAGTGTTCCAAGACATTCTGAGCAAATAGATTCTGCTATTTAAGTAAACTGCAGACTTTCCTGCACCAGCCTCTCCATAGAGGAAAATATGGTATCAAGTCACACTGCTGAAAATACAGCACTGTCTCCCGATAGACCGTGTTCTGGCTGCATCCCCTCTGTTCTTCAAGCAGTCAGTTTCCAAGAGCAAAGCACAGCCGAGAGCTGATCTGGAGGGTGAGGATAGTCTCAGCCGCCAACCCCTTGAATACAGAGGCTCCCAAGCTTTCTACAAGGACTGCTACACTTGACTTGTTCCAGCTTCGTTTGGAATTCTGCTGGGTCAAAAACTGACCCAGTGATTTTGAACTACAGATTCTCTGAAGTTTAAAAACAATGTAGATTCTGTGTATGTGCACGAGTGTGTGTGTGCACGTGTATGCATACATGTATACAAGAATGTATATATGAGTGTGTGTGCCTATGGAGGCCTAAGGGTGACATCAGGAATCATTCTTTTGGAGTCCTCCACTCATGACGTGGGGTCTCTCCACCCATTCACACACTCACTCACACATTATAACATGACTCCAGGCCGTGGGAACGAAGAAAGGTAAGCCTGGCCGCCCGCACCTCTGCCTCAACTCTCCAGAGACTCGGCCACAGATGGGGAGTTTGTCAGAGCAAAATCTCGATTTATTGGGGGGGGAGGTAACAAAATAGCTTATATAGACAAAGGACCACAGCGCGTGAAATGGGCAGCCAATTACGTCAAAGGTCAACCCAACATTCAGGCCCTAGAGGTCAGTCTGAATGTATCTCAGTACAGAAGGCAGGTCAATTCCTGAAAGCCAATTAGGGCTCTCCGTAATGTGATCAGGGTTACGCCCAGGACACTAGCTCTCAGCACTATCTTTGGTCCTATGTGCTGGGCCATGCACTGGGGTAAATCCTGGGCAGGCCCAACAATTCTGACTTGTTCTACCTCTTTCTTGTTTTGTTCTGGAGCTTCCTAGATCTTACCTTCCAGGGCTGGAAGTTCAGGCCCTTATCATATCCACCTGGCATTTTTACATGGGATCTGGGGATCTGAACTCAGGTCCTTTTGCTTGTGAGGTAAAGGCTTTAAATCCTAATCCATCTTTCCAGCCCTAATGTAGTTGTTAACAGATGGATGGGTCCCACTGCACTGGGAAACATGAAAGACAGGAAAACCCTTCCCTCACTGCTCTGGTGGGCGTCGGGCGGTGCCAGCTGGCGCCAGTGATTTTTCTCTCTATGAAGTAAGCTCCACAAATGCACTAGCCCTCTTTTTCCAAAATGACCATGGACCTGCCTCTCGGTCTGGCCCTTTTCAGAAAGCAAGTCTCAGTCTTCAAGGAATCCAGGCACACTGAGGGGGTCTTACTTTTAAAGCACCAGAATCGCAAAGTCCAATGACAGTGCTCCCTCCTCCCCTCCCCCAAGAGCTTCCACGGTGTACCACGGTATTCGCGCTCACTTGGCTTTTCTTCCTGACGGCAAATGAGTTTTCCTTCAATAAAATGGATCAGGAGGACCCGACATCGCTGGGAATGCCAGATGCAGCTTTTAAAAGGAGGCCACGCAAGGCTTGACTCGGGGAGAGGAAAACCCTTGGCCAGCTTCTGGCGGGCACTCTCCCCCCACAGAGCAGCCAAGACTGAGGACACAATGGTGTTGGTTGCAGGCTGAAGGGACAGGCTGGCACCAGAGAGGTGTACGTCTATTGAGCTGAAAACCAGATGAATGATTCTGTACTGTAACTAATGCATTGGACTTTTCCCACACTGCTCAGAGTTAATTACCTTCAAATGATGACTACTGCCTTTCTGAGTTCTTTTCCGTTTCTGTGTGTGTGTGTGTGTGTGTGTGTGTGTGTGTGTGTGTGTGAGTGAGAGAGAGAGAGAGAGAGAGAGAGAGAGAGAGAGAGAGAGAAGGCAATGTGTGTGTCTGTGGTGGCCCAATGGTGACTTCGGGAATCATCCTGGACTGTTCTACCTCCTCATTGCTTTGCTCTTGGGTTTTTCAGGCTCTGCCTTCTAGGGCTGGAATTGCAGATTGCTCTTAGTTAGGTCACCCCGCAGCAGCAGAAAAAGAAGCAGGGCTGTTGTTTTCACCTTACCTTAATGCAGCCAACTATTGTCGTTGTGAGGGCTGAGTTATACTGCGTACAGAGCACTGTGGCATACATCAGGATAAACCTATGATGGAGACGGGAAGGGCACGTTACAAGTCAGAGCTCCCTTGTAATAGGACCACTCACCAGGAAAACAGCATGGGCATGGTAGAACATTCCAGTCTCAGACCACCTGTGAGCGTTCTGCACCTCTACAGATTCACTTAAGAGAAGCACATGTCTCGTCCTGACCAGGAACCACCCTTACCTGCTGCCCTCAGGAAACCGTGGATGTTTCATTCATAAGTATTCTTTTTGAAACATTCAAAGTGTGTATGCGTTTGCGTGTGCATGTAATTTCACATGTGGTGGTCAGAGAACAACCCGTGGGAGGTGGTTCTCTCCTTTTACATGTGGTTCTGATGACTGAACTTAGGTTCTTGAGCCCAATTGGCAGCAAGTCCCTCTATCCACTGAGCCATCTTGCCAGCCCCAAAACAGTATTGTCAAGGAAAGCTCAGGACAAAAGGATTTTTTGTTTTTGTTTCATTGTTGTTCCTGACAGTACTGAGGATCAAACCCAGGGCCTGTTGAGTGCTCGGCAAGCGCTTCTCCACACTGAGCGAAGTCCCTAAACTATTGTCGCACGCAAGCCAGACAGACAGCTCAGGGATCACACCAGATGGAAGCCTGGCAGTCACAAACCCTTGCTTTGCTGTTTATTTCACAGTGAGGTATCGTGACACCCCTCCCTCCCCCCAAGCAGGGTAAGGGCAAGAGAGCTACTTAATAATGAAATCAAAGCAAATTAGGAGTTTTTCAGGAGTTCCACTCAGCCACCACACATCAGCACTTGGAGCATGGGGTTTACATGAGCCCAGAGCCGACCCAGCACCAAGGCAGCATGGAAACTACATCAAGAAGCTCCCTCTCTGCGCTCGGGGTCCAGTCATAAGCAGCAGCCACACTACCTGGCTGAGGACAAAGACACAAATGCAGGGAGGCGTGTGCAGGGACCCTCCGACCTTGCAGAGTCTTGTCCAACTACAGAAGTCAAGCAGCCCCAACATGAACCACTGAGATTGCCATCTACCAAGTGTGCAAACTTAACAAGCTGAGCTCCGGGCCTGCTTCTTCTAAGTAAGGGACCACATGCTACCATGCACGAGGTGTCAATGCGGAGGTTTAAAGAAATGTGCAGGCTGGTTTATTACTACATTGTAGGACAGGATACTGGGGAGATATCAGCTTCTTTTCTCCACCTTCTTTCTGGGCATGACTTGGGATCACTATGGCACATCCCCTGGGGCTGTGGAACCACAAGAATCTGGGGGTTGACATGCACAGGAGACACTAGGATATGAATGGAAATGACTTTCTATAAACTACTTCTCTAGGAAACGGCCTGCTGGCCAGGTGAAGGCTTACCCCATCACACAGGACAGGGTGAACTGCAGAAGAAACAGTGTGTCCGCCCAGCCCTCAAACTCCATCGCCTGCAACACACAAGAAAGAAACAAGAGGCTCTTGTTAATTCTGCACTGCCCCCAACACACACCTGCACACGCATACTCTCTCATGCACATACTATATTCTTTCCCAATCCCCCCCACAAAGACACACTCTCATACATACATCCTTACATACTCTTTCTATATTCTTTCTCTATTCCCCCCTCACACACACAAAGACACACTCTCATACATACACCCTCACATATATGAACACATGCATTCTTCCAATTGGTCATAAACACACTTGCATACACACATCTCGCACGTGGCACACACACATTCTCTCACACACACAGACACACACATTCTCCCCCATTCTCTCTCACACACACACAGACACACACATTCTTCCCCATTCTCTCATACACACACACCAAGGTTCTCTTTTCCTCTCTCTGTCTCTCTAACACACACACACACACACACACACACACACACACACACACACACACCATACCTTGCATCACTCTAAAGAACAACAAATGTCCAGAAATTTCAACTGTGTATACCTGAACTAATTTTCAGGTTCCTCCCTTCTCAAGGTGGCATGGAGGTTTTGTGCTTCCCTTTCCCTACAAAGACACTAGTATTTCCCGGGAGGTACAAACCACATCTGGCTAGATCCAGCCATTCTCCCAAGCAGTTTCTAAGTTGCCAAATGTTAAAGATTTTCTTCAACGTTAAAACACATTCCGCCCTGTAATAGCCGAAGTTCCACAACAGCCGGAGCTACACAAAGGCAGCTGCTGTGGGCCTGGAGAGATTATTTACAAACAGTTGATCCTCAGTATGAGGTGCTTCTATGTTTGCTCCTGTGTTTGGAGCCCGGAGGCAAGGCAGGGAAGCCTGCAAGGCTCATCCTGGCGCTCTTGCAGAGCCAGCACTGCAGCTCTCCTCCCGGCAACTTGCCAGCTTCAGCTCCTGCATTGGCCAGAAGGGCGAGGCTACCTGGTGGTTTGCAGAACAGGACAGAGCTTCCCGTGTGCATGTCTTTGCCTGGAATGCCTTCCCCTCTACACTGACTGTGGTTCACCCGTCCACCAAACCTGCAGGCTCCTTGGTGGGGCAACTCTGTTAAGCACTTCCCCTGGGCCTCAGTGCTTCTCTTTTTTGTCTAAGAACTCAGTCCTTTTATATTATAACTATGACCTAACCTCCCCTTGGGGGGTATGGCCCCTTTAATCTAATCCTATTCTAGGCAGCTACCAGATAACAGCTGTTTGTAAGGCATTCTTTCCCAGCTGCACTTCAATTTTAAGTGGAAGATTAGGTATAAATATCTAGATATGTTTGATAAACTACAGTCACAGAATCATTGTTATCAGCCCATGACAACAATTCTACACCTATATCAAGGACTCCCCTTTACATCCCTCCCTCTCCTCAATCTCCTGCTAGGAAGTCTTTGCTGTTCAACAGTTTCAGATCAATTACAAGGTATGTACCCTATTCTGTCTTGTTTCTTTCCCCCCACATATACTTCTGATTCATCTTCATTTTACACAGATCAGTAATTCACCCCTCTGTATGGTCAAGTAGCATTCTGTCTCGTTGATACAGTACAACTGTTTAGTTGCAAGTCAGTGGGCTGCTCTTTCGGTTGTTTCTATCATTTGTTCTTACAAATGAAGCTACAATGAATCTTTAGGTAGAGTCGAAGTCTGCTGTCACACTTTTATGTATCTTGTATAAAAATACATGGATCATGGGATTGCAGACTTTTGGAAGAAGTGGCCAAACTTTTCCAAAGTAGCCACACAATTTTACATTATTGCCGGCACAGTGTGGGTCTTCACACTGCTCCTCATTCTCACCCACTCTCACGACTGCCACGGGTTATTCCAGCACACAGTAAAGTAGTGTCTGGCTTTCCTCTTGTCTTCTCTTCTCCTCTCCTGTTCCTCTTCCTCTTCCTCTCCTCTCTTCTCTTTTTCCTTTCCCTTTCCTTTTCCTCTCCTCCCCTTCCTCCCTCTTTTCTTCCCTCCCTCCCCTCCTCCCTCCTTCCGTTCCTTCTTCCTTCCTTCCTTTCTCCTTTTTTTTCTCCTCCATTTTCATGTGCATGTGTGTGGGGTAATACATGTTTAGATGTATGTGGGCACATGTGTCTGTGTGTGTAGACCTGAGGTTGGTATTAGGAAACTTTGATCATTCTTAATATCTTACTGTTTTTGAAGCAGGGTCTTTAGTCAAATTCAGAGTTTGCCAATAAAGCTAGTTGAACCAGCCAGCTTATTCTGGGAATTCTCAGTTTCTGTCTTCTAGAGCTAGAATTACAGGTGGCCTTCCACATATATTTTTACGTGGGCTCTGGGATCTGAACTCTGATGTTTCTGCTTGTATTACAAACACTTTAACCACTGGGTCATCTTCCCAGACCCTGGTATCTTGTTTTTTTTTGTTTGTTTGTTTGTTTTTTTCCATTTCACGTACATGTTTGTAATGTGTTTGGGCACTTATGCAGGTGAGGATGCACAGCCATATGTGTGCACATGCATGTAGAGGCTGGAGGCTGACTCAGGAATCACTTCAATCTCTCTTCTGACTTATTCTTTTGAAACTGTGGCTCTAATTAAATCCAGAATTCACTTACAGGGCCATTCTGGCTGGCTGCCTTGCTTTGGGGGTTCCTAGGCTCCCTCTTCAGGCACTGGGATTACATCTAGGCTGCTGAGCTCACCCAGGTTTTACACGGGATCTGAGGTCTGAACTGTAGTCCTTTTGTTTAAGCCAACTCCTCAGTATTTTGTATTCTTCATTTGCATTTCCACAATGCTACCAATTTAAATATATTTCAACATGTTTGTTTTTAATATTAATATTTCTTCTTTCATAAAGTGTCTGCCCAAATCATTTGCTAAAATTTTTAGTTGCTTTTCATCTAATGACTGAATTCTACATTCTCAGTAATTATCCTTAATTTTACATATCACATACACGTACACATATACATACATATCCCATATATAGGGGGCACTTGGGAATGAAAAGTAATCAGAACTGCATGCAAGGCCTGGAGTGAACTTGTATCTCCCAGCTCCTTCTCTTCACATGTGGTGTACAATTCTGACACCTGTTAGGTCAGGCAGGCAATGCCTGAGGCTGGTTTAATCAGGTTCACCATTAATGAAGGAGCAAAATCATCCCCTGCTATCTATGCTTCTGCATACATCATGCTCCTTGGTTCCCACATGACTGTGTGAGATGGAAAGGTCAGGCCTACAACCCTGAAGACTACCAAGTACTATATGGCTCATATGTGCAGACTTGAGTATGCACACTTCAAGCCCAAAAGCTCCCCCTGAGTACTAAGTTTTTTCTCATTAATGAACAAACATTCGAACATAGAACAATTCTCTTCAATTCCCCCCACCTTCTTCAAGCATCAGGCTTGCTTCTAGAGAAAGCCAGGCCATGGTACAAGCAGCCCATTGCATTGTTGCTTGACACAGGAAGAGATTCTTGCCGATGACCATTCAATCAGAGACCACTTGAGAACATAGCTGCTGGATAAATAGGACCCAGTCGGTCTCAACACAAAGGAAGCTGCCTCCTAACCCCCGCCACAAAAACAATCTTAAGAAAAAAAAGCAATTAGAAGCTACTACAAGTGCCTTAATCATGTGCCAAACTCAAAAATGTAAAGTATATAATCATTCAGCTAGTCGTGTGCCTTCAGCTCCGTCTCCCTGCCTTAGTGGTGCATCTATATCCAAGCAAGAAAGAAAAATGGGAAACATTATGGAAAGACAATGATCTGCTTTGCATTTCCTGAAGGTTCCCAGTCAAAAATTTCAAACACAATTGATAAAACAAAGATTGTCTGCCAAAACAATATTCTATTTTCTAAGAGCTATCTCTGACCAAAATGTTAGAAAAAAACAAAAGGTCTGTTGCTTTGGGCCAGAATATACTGAACTCTGAGTTTACTCACATCAGCTCTCCTCTCATACCTCGAAACCTGAACAAGATCCCTCAAAATCTACCTTACAGTCTTATTTACAAATCAAAATTCTTTGTGAGAAATAAATAAGGTTTTAGAAACTTCTTGTTTATTCTTTGGCAACTTCACACAGTTATCTACTGTATTTGGATCACGTTTGCCGTCCCCATCACTCTCTCTTATGCCCTATCCACTCCTGGGGAACCCTTCTTCCCAATCTTCCCTTTCTACTTTTACATATATTTAAAAAAAAAAAACCTACTGAGCTTAAATAGCGTTGCTTGCATAACATGGGTGTAGAGTTATTTGCTGGATCCAGGACAACTTACCATAGCTCTACCCCCCAAAGAAATAATGACCCCATCCCAAACAGTCATTAACTGCTAACAGCTCTGGGGCTAGGGAAGGGTCTCCAACCCTTCCCTCATTCAAGTTGGAATCTAAATAAATTTTTATTTATTTATAGATTTATATAGTTGTTACTTTACTTTTTTCATGTGCATGTGTACGTACACACATATATATGTATTCACATGTGTGTGGGTGCATGTGTTGTGGCCTAATGTTAGCCACATCCCTTCCCCCATCTCTCTCCACCTTATTCACTAAGGTAATGTCTTTCAGTTGAACCTGGAGTTCTCCCATCTAGTCTGTATAGCCATCTTCTGAGTGCAGAGATCACAGGCCGGTTGCCATGCCAACCTGGTATTTACATGGGTGCTGGAGATCCGAACTCTGGTCCTTACACTTGCACGGCAAGTGCTTTATCCGCTGAGATTTCTCCCCAGATCCCTACTTAGTTTTTAAACTTAATTTTTATACTTTACCTAATCTTTAAACAAGGTAAAGTAACCTTTGGGCAAATGAAACTTGAAAAATTATACTGTTAAGACACTTAAAGTGTTAGTTACCTCTTTCTCTGGAGAAGACCCACCTATGTCTTGGGAGAGTACTATTGACCTTTCTTAAGGGCATCTTCCCCCATGTATATATGTATATATGTATATATGCATGCACACACATTCTGAATATCTGCGCATTTCTAAAACACATGCTATTTTTTACTGTTAGTTACTAAGCTCATTGATTTTGTTCCACTTGGCCTCATTCTGAAATTCTTTTTTTCTTTCCTTTGCATAGTCAAAGACCACCCTCTTCCCTCTAGTGCTCCCTCCCTTTACCTGGATGGAGGTCCCTTAGGGTAGAATTCCTCAGGCTGCAACCCAGTTCTGGGCTTCATCCCCCTTCTCCCCTCCCGATCCCCCATCTCTGTCATACGCTTTTGGGAAAACAATACCCCCATTTTCCCACTTCCTGTCTGTACACGGCTACTGTGACCACATCAGTTAAAAATGGCGATACAGCACTTGTCTGCCAGAGTGCAGTCAGGGTGCCACCCCGTCCCCACCATCCCCACAAAGCAGGAGCCCCACATCTGAGCCTGCAATAGTCTCTGTGAAGCTATGGCCACGTTACGTAGCTGCTCTGGGCTTCTGCCCATATCGTAAATTTAGAACAGTCTGTTCCGCTATCTTCTGTGAGGGGAAACAAGGTTTAAAGACAGATACTGTTCTCTGATGCTTCTTCCAATGCCATCTCTCAGTGGTAGAGCTGTGTGAAAACTTTAATTCTCCCCCCTTCCCCCAAAAAATCCTTTAAACAAAATAAAACTTGCGCCTCTAGTAAAAATTCTGATAAACAGTCACTACAGAGAGACCTGCCTGGCCATGCTGTGTGTGAGCTAATGGGAACCTGCGTCTTCAGTCTGCTGAGCCGTGCTGCGGTAACAGATGCTCTAAGCTTCCTCTTACTTGGAGTGACGTTTCCAGTTCTCCGTGTGCCAATGCTACAGTGCAATACCACAGGCAGCCCAGATGCCTAGGAAAGGAAGAATGCCCCCTAATCAAAGGGCAAAAGGGCATGAAGCTTCACTTCCTGTAACTAGGTACTTGTCCACTTGTGTTAAGTAGATTCTTGGCTTGAGTAAGACGTGTGTGCGCCTGTGTGCATGTGTGTGTTGCGTATGTGTGTGCACGTGTGTGCTTGTGTGTATGACTGTTTGTACTTGGGTCCAAGCCTGTGTGTGCCACAGCCCGCACATGGAGGCAGAGAACACACTGGCTGTCAGTCTTCACCTCTGCACCTGTTTTTGGACAGAGTCTCTTCACTGGTGCACAGACCAGGCCAGCAGGCCCCCAAGCTGCAGATTTTCTTGCCCCTATCTCCCCATATGCCATAGATACATGGGAGGTTACACATGCTTGTGCTCCTGGGGATTCAAACTAAGTCATCATACTCCCACAGCAAGAGTTGTTGCCCACCAAGAAGCTCCCCAGCCCCTGAGTAGGAATTTTAAGTTAAACAAAAACATTTCAACAACCTTGTACTTAGTTAAGTGAGTTAGCAGAGAAAGTGACAAGACAACGCAGGAAAGTCACATCATCCATGACAAAGCCAAAGCCCACTTAATCAGCCATGGGATTCTGTCCTCTGTGCTACTGCGCTCATGTTTGGCCATCGTGGAAACAGGCTGGGGCTGCATCTGGCTCGGTGGCCACAATGAGCAGCCCTCACCCAGAGAGCCTTTCCGGAAAATCCATGTCTCAGATCCACGTGTTTTGACTCCCAGAGCACAGGAGCAGCATGGGAGAATCCCATGTCTCTGACATATGTGTTCTGACTCCTGGGAAAACCTGCCTTGGCCACTTAACAAGAAAACGAAGATTCTAAGTGAAACAGAATTTCTTAGCATTCTGAAGCATCCCCCGCTACCCTGAAGTATGAAGACAAAGCAACTCAATCATGCTGACGTTATAGTAAGGGAAATGTGTGGTGACAATGCCAGGCCACTCTGAGATTATTTGTCTCTGACAACTACTGAGAAAAAACCTGAGTCCTTACCCCAAATGCATTTCTAGGAAACTTGACTAGGAAGAAAGGTGGTATTGGCCATGATGTCCAGTTCTCTTCCGATCTTGGCAACATCAGGCAAGGAAACAACCCCTAGTTACCCATTCTACTCTACACTGTCATAGTAAGGCACAGGTGTCAACTTAATGGTGGGGATTTGAGCTCTGGGCACATTTGTGGAGAATTAGTAGTTGGGTTAAGAACAGAGCAAAGCTGCAGGAGATTGTCTAGCTGATGGGAAAGGCCCAGCCTATGGTGGGTGGGATTAGGCTCTGAACAGGTGAATAAAATACTGAGAGTTGGTTGAGGAAGTTGGCATCTTTTTGTACACTTGGCCAGACATGCTGGTCTGGCAAGTTAGGATCATCCCTCTCTCGGCCATTGTGTAGAGATAGTTGGCCAGTTCCCTCAGTCCCAGTGTTGGTGTGAGCTCTCTGTCAAGTGGACTGAGAACTGTAACCAGATAATCATAAGAGGCAATAAACCCCTTGTTGCCTTAAGCCGTTTGATGGTCATTTATCAGCAACCATGCAGACGAACTACAACAGATACCATGCTATGACTACCCACTAAAAACTCCCTGGTTTTCAAGGGGAAACAACAGCCCAGACAATTTACTACTTCATTCACAGAGCTCTGCCATCTCTAAAACCTACTGCAATAGCACAATGTGACTTTATTATTTAGTCAGCAGTGCTCAGACAGAAGTGTGTTCAGGTTTGTGCAGCAACCTTTCCAGTAAGTTCTCTGAGCCACAGAACATAAGCAGCGACACAGTGAGACATTATCCAGTGACTGGCGCCTACAGTGCCGGCCTTGTGCACTCCACAGCAAGGAGCCTATTCCTCCTTCCCCACATGAGAACACCTCACGCCGATGGGAAGTCCAGCCCAGGCTCTGCCACTGAATCGCTGGCTTTGTGCTGTGTCGCTCTGTCGGAGGCCGTGGTGCACGTCATCAATGCGATCTGTCCTGGTGCTCTGGGAGGTCGTTAGTCAAATGATGCCCACCCAATCTTTCATTAACAGAAAGCTGCAGTCTGGTAACACCCAGGGCTCACATGGTTTGGTTGCTTTGCTGGGTTTTCCTTGGCGTTTTAAGACAGGGTCTCACAGTAGCCCAGACTAACCTCAAACTCAATATGTAACTAAGAATGGCCTTGACCTCCTGATCCTATTGCCTCCACCTTGCGACTGCTGGAGTGTAGGTGCAGACCACCACATCTGGCTGTATTTTTTTTTAATGTGTGTATGTGTGAGTGCATCAGAGGACATTGAGTGTGTACCAGAGGGCACTTGAGTATGTGTGTCCATGGAGGCCCAAGGGTGGCATCAGGAATCATCCTGGATTGCTCTATCTTCTTACTGCTTTGCTCGGAGGTTTCCCAGGCCCTGCCTTCCAGGGCTGGAAATATAATTTTACACGGGATTTGGAGATGTGAATTCAGGTGTTTTTGCTTGTAAGTCAAAGGCTTTAACTCCTGAGCAACTCCCCAGTGCAATAGCCCCCATCCTTTTAAAATATCTTAGGAAGATATATGCTTTCTAAAACTGAGTGCTTATTCTTTGGTCTTTGGTTCCTAGTAAGTACAAGATTTTATGAAGAGGCAAAAAAGAGGGAGGGAAGGAGAGAAGAGAGAAAGAATGGGAGGAGTGAAAAGACAGAAATGAGGAAGGATGGAAGGAAAAAGAGATGCAGGGATGGAAGGAGAGAAGAAAGGAAGGATAGAGGGAGGGAAGGAGAGATGGAGGGATGGGGGAGAGAAGAGAGGAAGAACACAGGAGGAAAGGAGAAATGGGGAAGGAGGGTAAATTGTCAATGAATCTAACAAGCCCTTACCTAGAACCTAGCCAAGTCCCACTCTGCCATGTGGCCCCTTTGTGACAAGTCTTCAGGCAGACATGACTGATCACCGTGGAACTAAACCTCTTAAAGAAGACTGCCAGCCTCCAAAGCACCCAAGGTAATCTAGGCTGTACCCGCCATGACAGCATTGTTCTCCCTCCTCATTGCTTGGCTCTGGGGTTTCCCAGGCTCTGCCTTCCACGGCCAGAACTTCAGGCTGCTGCTGATTGCAGGTCACTGCTACTTCTACCCATCCTTTTGTTTTGTTTTGTTTTGTTTTTGGGGGGGATGGGTGTGTGCGATCTGGAATCTGAACTCTGCTCTTTTTGCTTATAAGGCAAAGGTTTAACCCTGAGCCGTTTCTCCAGCTCAAGGCTGGCTTTTAAAAAGGGAAAACCATGAATCACTGTCCTTTAAAATAAGCCTCCAAATAGGTTAGAATCACTTGTAACACTTGCTGGATTAAAAAAAAAAATGAAGTGACCAGGTATGCTGATGCACCCCATAATCTCAGTACTCAGGGGCAGAGATGAGAATCCCTGTAAGTTCCTGGCTGGCCAGAGTGTATACCACATGAAAGGGGGGTGGGAGGGGGAGAGGAACACAGAGAGAGCTGAGACCGAGCTCCATTAAATAACGAGTCCTGCTATCCCACTTTTGGGAATAACCCCCCATGCAGCAGAGGTTCACCTCGATAGCACAAGCACGACCATGTTCATAGCAGCACTGTTTACAATAGCAAAGTCATGGAATCAACCCAAATGTCCAACAGTTGACGAGTGGATAAGGAAACTGTGGTACATCTATACAATGGAGTACTACTCAGCCATCAAAAATGATGAATTACTGGAATTTGCTGGGAAATGGATGTCATTAGAAACAATTATATTAAGTGAAGTATCCCAAACCCAGAAAATTAAGCGCCGTATGTACTTCCTAATAGGTGGCTCCTAGTACCAAACTCACCCAGCCCACATTGAGACACTCAAAAGTAAACCTATGTAACACAGTAATTGCAAGGATTATGAACAGGAGGGATAGGGTTGGAGGGCCACACCAGACACAAGGAGAGAGGGGACCATGTTACAGCAGAGAAAATAGGCCTCCATCAAGGAATGCAAGTAAGTAATGTGACACCTGGTTAAGTTCACAGACGTTCATTCCTAATCATTTACAACTGAAGGGGTATGATCTCACCAGAAGGGGAGGGCATATAGTCTGGCAGATAAAAAGTAACCATTTTGCAAATGGGTGATTGACCCCTCCCTCACTGAGGTTTCCTACTTTTATTACATCTACCCTTGAATATGCTATTATAACAAGACTCCAGTTTAACAGCTTTTTGTCTCTGGCCAGGGGGTGACATACAATGCCCAGCAAGATGGAGTGAAGGGCATTGCAGGAGCAGCAAAACTGCAAAAGAAAATCTACAAACCACAATCCAGAACTTCAGAGACTCTATATCAACCACAAAGAACTAGGCCAGCCTAATCTCTCCCCATCCTGAAGCTCAGGCACATTTGCGGAAGAGGGGGCGGTAAGATTGTAAGAGCACAAGGATGGGAGGAGCAATGATTTGCAAGATTCTCCACACTAGTTAGGGCCGAAGCAATCATAATAGGACTTTACATGCCCTGCGCAATGTCCAACACACTATTGACCTCACAAAGTCTAGCATCAGCTAAAGGCACCAAGATCCTTGGAGGCAAGGGATTGACAGCCACAGTAGTGTTCCTATGCTTAAGGGGAACACAAGAAAGGGTTCAAGGAATGGCCACTGGGTCCTTGTACGTCATCAGAGAGAAGGGCCCAGAGGAGAGTTAGGCATGCACAAGAAAGGACTCTCTGGGAATTGGGGGGGAGGCACTGGGGGATGGGGAGGGAGGGAAGGGGGAGGAGGGGGTTCGGGGGGAGGAGGAGGGAGGGAGGGAACTGGTCTACCTATTAAGTTTGTATGAACAGAAATAATAAAAAATGTATAAAAAAATAACAAATCCTGACATTCAACCCACATTGATTCCTTGTAACCACAACACATGCAAGAACAAAATTTACTGACAGGCACGTGCTTTGGTTCTAGATCCTACACCACCTCAGATCCATGACAACTATCTTTATGTGTGGCAGTTTAAGTTGTATTTCTCATACATTCCTAAGAGCAGCAAACACAGTGTTTTCTTAATAAAGAAAAGACGCCCAGAAACAAACTTAAAGTTAACTTACAGTGGCTTGTAACTACACAAGGAATTCAGGAAAACTTACAAGTTACTTATGGAGCAGTCTGCCTCCGTCTCAATAAAGAGGTGGAACTAATCTACATCCATGTCACACCCCAGGAAGCAACAGGCACTTCTGCTGAGAACCAGCAGCAGCGTGTGGCTCTGGGATCTGCAGGTCTGCCAGCCAGGAGACTATGTGGTCTTTAGTGGTAAAACCACCACCCAATTCTTTCTTGTTTTTCTTGTTACTCAGGTCTGACACAGTAAGACATGATCTCATTTAACTACGTGACAATGGATGTTAGGAAGTGGAGACACTAGATTAAAAGAAAGCCAGTATATCCAACAAATGTGCTACAAGAACTGTATTACTGAGAGTGAAATGAGCAAATGTTTCTGTGAAACCCAAAACACAGCTGCAGTAATAAAGACGAGACAATGAGTTCAGCTTCCATACTTAGCTTATCATTTCAACCTAAAACAACTTAGGTCAACTAACATGCTTCAAGTCACTCTTCTAAAATGAATCTTTCTTGATATATGTCTGACTATTTCATTAGACGAACAAAACTATCAAAAAAGACTACACGAACTTCACCCTTTGCCTAAAACATGGAAGAAAGGACCATGTGGAAAAATCTAAATCTAACAGGTAATCTAATAGGTAGTAAAGTAACTTTTCAAGCCTTAATTATACCCAAACATTTCAAACTCAACGTAAGTTAACATGCTTAGAAATATCTACAAATTGGCATCTCTCTCTGAAAAGAAGATATAACCTCCTTTAGCCAACATGTAATTACAAGATACTAGTCAGAACCAGATAGATATTCCATCTTTGCTACGTCCTTAGAATATATAAGCAATGGTCACATACACAACCTGGGCCTGCCCTGAGAGACTGATTCTCTTAGACAACACTGTTGCCCCAAGGCTGGAGAGCAAAGGATACCCAGCCAGAGTCAGCTAGAAGGAGGAGGAATACATGACCTTTGGAAGGAGTCCTACGCTTCCCACCTCGGGGCTGTGTGCAGGCCTGCTGGTACCCAGCTCAGGTTCATTAGGACACTCACACACACATTCAAGACAATCTGGGAGAGTTCTCCAACAGAAGGAAGTCGCCATGAAAGCAAACCCAAATAAAAAGCTTTGTAAGTTACCAGTGGTCTGCCTCTATTTCCAGAACTTATTAGCAATGGAATTCCAAAAGTCTTCAGTTAAAGCTCCCACTGATATACCGGCCAACAATGCTAAGGCATCAACAGATGGAATCTTGGAAAGAACCCCTTGGTAGAATCCCATTTAGTAAATTTACTAAATCGTAGTCCCCATTTAGTTAGCACAAAATTCTATAAGTTTTAACAATAAGGCATCAGTTTTTCTGTGGCTTTGGAATCACTTTGGGAAAAGATTCTCTAGGATAAATGATACTCTTTACTGGATTTATTTCATTTAATTTTACAGAAAATTAGAAAACTGCTATATTAGTTTCAATGTATACAATTAAGGTCCTACATAATCCTATATATCTCCTAAGAGACAAGCAAACAAACAGACAGATAAACAACCAAGCTGGGATATAAGCCAGGGGGACATTTGTCAGGTGGAGAGCTGAGTGATACTTAGCACTTCCTTAAGATTTAAAGGATTCTGTAGTTGTTTTCTACAGTCTGCGTCCATTCTTGTTTTAATCTAATAAAACTGTAACTATTTCCTTCCTCTATACTAGCATGTAAGAAAAGGACACTAGTTGACATGCACTATTTTTATGGTGACATTGAGTGCTATTTTGAGCTGTTTTAGTACTCTCTGATGCTTATGCCAAGGAAAGATTAGCATGACATCAGCAAGTGAAGGAGTAAATTCTCAGGCTGTGGCTCCTTGGTAAGCATGTTTCTTTTTAATAACTCCGAAGTCTTTCACAACAAACATACTTGCAAAGTCCTACCTTCTGTGCATCTCCTGTGAAATATGCAATGGCGAGAGTAGGCAGAATCATGAACAGGGCATTGTAATACAGCAGACCATACTTTCCCAGCTCCTAGGACAGTAAAGAATAATTAGGTATTTCAGTTGGTTCCAGCAGACTGGTATCTATAACTCTATATAGACTGCCATCTCAATCATACATGAATATCATGTTGTATGACTTTTAAATTAAAAATAATTTAACTTGCAGAACTGCATTCAAGTCTGAAATGATCATGCCAAATGACTCATGATCCCTTGACCCGTGGCTCTAAGCAGCCCTAAAATTATAGGCAATGTAATAAAACCACGTCCTGTGGCCACACTGGCTCTGGCGGAAACCAAGGCATTGACAGGTGATGGCCAGAAGCACTGATGAAAAGGCATGCCTCCATTAGATAGTATCAGTGAGACCAAACAGAATTTAAGAATGGGTGCCCGGTCAGCCAGAGCATGAAGTATCCCACAGTGAGGATGTGCGCAGGAGCAAACACAGATGTACATTACACCTGGAAGTAACAAATGACAGAAACGTAAAGGCCCAAGCTGCCCTCCTCTTTCACATATCATCTGTCCCTTATGACTACTATTACTGCTGCTTCTAACTTAATACCACACGTCATCATGGCACTCAGGCTGGCCTTGAACTCCATCTCCTGGCTCCATGTGCTGTGTGCTTGGTGCTGCTACTGCACCAAGATTCCTAACTTTTTTTAAAAACAGGCTCGCATACATCTACTTCGGCCTCAAACTTATTATGTAACCCAAGAATAACCTTGAGCTTTTGATCCTCCCACCTCTGTCCTGAGTGCTAGGATTACAGGTGAGTACTACCTCATCTATTTTATATGGTGCTGGGGACTGAACCCAGGACTTTGTGCAGGTTACACAAACTCTCTCCAACAACTGATCTACATCCCCAACCACAGCGTTTAGCTTGTTTAGCTTTGAAGTTTTAATACAAATAAATGGTGAGTCATTTCTGAGTGAGACCCTGAGGAGCACTCTCCTAGGACTAACATGTTCTCGAAGCTTCCTTATTTCTTCTGGGTTCTGGGATATATACTATCCAAAACAGTTGCTACCAGTCATTCGAAGCTACGTTAATGATAATTACACCAAATAACTAATTGAGTTTCTTGTACTCAAAAGTCATGTGTATGTGTCTAAGGACTATTGGTGATGGACAGCAGAGAGAAAGACTTCCACTGTGACAGAAAACTCCATCAGACAGTGCTGCTTCAGATAGCTGAAGCTAATGGAGCAGATAAATATGACGCTGTCATTGGTACCTATTCCCACTTCCAAAAAAAATACCAAATGGGATGGAGGAAAACATAGTGGAAAAGCCAAATCTGTGTTCTCTTTCCTCTGGTTAAAAAGAAAAAAAATTGCTCCTGATGGCTTGCATTAGAATGCAATCATCATGCAATACAAAGTCGTCAAGGGGAAAAAATGAAGATGAGACAAACCAAGCATGTTTACAGAAAATGTATTGGAAACAGATCTACCCTGTCTTTTATAATGTATATAATATATATGTATATACAATACATATGAATCAAGAAACCTCCTCAGACACCCACACACTCTAATTTTCTTTTCTTTTTTTTTTCCTGCTAGGCAAGGGGGAGAAGATGAGCAAAATCTTGGCTGAGGTGCGACCACTTCAAGCTGCCAGTAGTTCAAGCTGCCAGTAGTTGGCCAGGCTTATGATTGACTACCTAGCGGAATGTGTGTATCTGCTCATCACCCGGGCAACAGAAAGGTGAAGTAATCTTGGAAGTGCCACACATACATGAGAGCAGACTGGAAGTGTAGCAGCTACAGTCATCTTACTGATGATAAAGTATGAATAGGAAGTTAAGACAGTTCTAAGATTTGGTTATGAGATTAAAAAATATGTCAGCTGCAAGGAAAAACTATGGCAACATCAAAAATGAGTATCTCGTATGAGTCTTCACATAAGCTCCACTACGAAGTGAAGGACAGCTCCTTCAATAACTACGCTACAATAAGAAAAGCTGAAATCCACAGAGCTGCTTGTTTATAGTAATGTAACCTCATAATGCAGTGACAGAAATATGGCTCAGGTGCTCAGCTTTCTGAGAGCTAGATTGACCTGAAAATAAAATTGAATGTGTCAATAATTCAAAGCATAGAGTATAGAAACCAAAAAAGGTCCTGAGAGGTCCTTGTATGTACACAACCTGTGGAAGGGAAAAAGACAAGTCCGTGCTGCCACTGACAAACCAGAAGTTCCCTAGTCCATGAAGACCACCCTTGTTCTGCAGCCCCTCCCACGGCTCACTTCTAACTGCCCACACATGCCCAGAGTTCCTTCACTGTCCGTCACCAAGTGTCCCAGAGCACAGCCTTGACTTATGTGATACTTTGCACGGTACTCAGGTCTCTTTCCCCACCTTTTCTAAGGCAGCATCTACTCCATGCCTGCTGAGAAAACCAACTTTCTAACTCAAATTTTTTTTTTTTAATTTTCTTTTTCTAAGACAAGGTCTCATTCGGTAGTCCATATTGGCCTCCTACTTACTATGGAGCCTGGGAAGATTTCTGACTGGTAGATTACCCTCCTGACTCAGCTGCTTGGATGCTAGGATTCCAGGTGTGAGTCACAGCACACAGCAAACCTAGTTTCCTTAAATGTGCAACAAGTATAAGCTTCACCTTCAGAGAATCCCTGTTTCCACCATCCCCATCCCTCCCACCCCCACTTGACTTCTTTTCTTCACTCTGCGTTTCCCCAATGAACTGGCACTCCCACTCCCTGTGTTAACAAGCCCCTCGTTAAGAAGCTCGGTGATTTGACAGGAGGGCAGGAAATGAACAGTAGTACCATGTTCCCGTAACTTGAATAATCTTAAACTATTAAAATGTCCTTATAATTTTCTCAACTATTCTCTATTGTTCGAGGATATTGCCTTTGAAACTAAAAATATCCATTCCATATCTACCACATATACACCAGCAACAGTATGAATGTAAGCCTAAATTTGCAAGTTTCATAATTTAGTGATGGAATCTTTAAAGAACATGCAGTATATAAATATGCAGATTTTATGCAGATGTTGACAAAAATCACTTTCCGGCTTGTAAAATGGAACCACAAAATTATATTTTTCACTTAAAGCAGTTTTTTACACCTACTTTGTTGCTTTCTAAAATGAGCGTGAATGCCATCTTTTATGAATGCAACTTGCCTTTTTCATTATACGAATTTTGTTTGATGTAATCAATAAACTTTGGTATGATAAGAAAAGAAAAATATTTAAAAAAAAGAAGCTCAGTGAACACCTACTTTTGAATCTAGCTTTTGTTTCACATAAGCACCATTTGCAGCTGTCAGGACATCATTTATGAGAATAAAAACATATCCTTCCAGGTCAAATGCCAAGTCAGAGCTGCAAAACACAAGCAACACTTTAAGAACAACCTACATTCCAAGAACATGCACTTAATTCTGAACATGTCTGAAACAAAGTATTGCAAGAACACACTTTTATCTGGGCACATGAAATGTATTTTTATCAGTTCTTTGTATTTCCTGAGCCACATTGAGCAGTTTCATGCCCAACAAGGGATTCTTCAGGAATGACACGCTCCAAGACTTAAACACATCATTGTGTGTATATATATATATATATATATATATATATATTCATTGACTATATATATATAGTTAATCACAGAGCCAGGCATGGTGAGGTACAACTATCACCCCAGCACTAGGGAGGCTGATGCAGGAGGATGGGTGAGCCATAGGCTTACACAGGCTACATAGCCTGAACTATGCAGTAGGGATTCTATCTCACAACAAGCAAGCAAGTAAAAAATAACACACACACACACAAAACCAAACAATAGAAGAAATAATTGATCATGTCAGATCACAGCACACTGCTCTGCATTCAAAGTCAGTTAACAAGCAACCAATTTACTATCACCATTTGTAATGGCAGAAGGCATCAATTTCATGGGTAAGAAAACCAAAGAGATAAAGTTGTGCACAAGGTATTTTATTCAGAAGTTCAAATAATAAAAGATAGGACAAACTTGCCACTATGTGAAGTTTCCCAAGCATGGTCCCTAGTTCTGACCCCAACCACATAAGGAACTTAAAGAATTGCTCCATAAAACCACAACTAATAACGAGTGAGCTTGAGAAAACTAAAAGCTACAACTGAGTAGAGTGCTTGACACATGGCTCAGTATAAACACAAAAAAATAAAGGGAAATGTGACCAAAGTTTGTCTTTGGCATGTTCTGCCCCCTCACAACATGGTAGTTTTGCATCTTATGACTCTGAAAACATACTTTGTACTTGTATCTTAACTGGTAAACACATTGGGACTTGAAGTATCTATGATGCTAAATTTAAGACTGAAGTGAGCCCCAAAGAAGCCCTGCTTCCTCCTACCATTTTGGTTCCCAGTGGTTTCAAAGAAATGCTTCAAAATATGCAGAGGTTAACAGAGCACCTCAAAAACAACAACACAAAACAAACACCAAACAAAAAACCCACTGGGTTAAGCAACTAGTATAGAATTTGCCTTCCAAAAGGAAATACAACATGTAAAGAACTCTACAGCCAAATTTAGTTGCCAATTAGGCTCACCTCTTAAAAAAATGCAATCTCACTTGGACATTGAATGTTAACTAGAATTTGACTTTTATACCAACTCCAACACGCACTTACACCATAGGCATATAATGAACAACAAAGAGTCAAAGAAGTGCCATGCAATTTTCAAATGGAAAAAAGTATGATGTCAAGTGAAATTTGTGGCATTAATAAATCCATCATGAGGACCAGGGAGATGGCTCAGCAGGTAACATGCCTGCTGGCACACCTGGAGACCTGAGTTTGATTCCTGGAAGTTCACATGGTGGAAGGAGAGAAATCACTTCTGAAAGTTGTTCTCTGGCTTCCACCCATATGCCATGGCATGTATGTACGCCCCCATCTAATAAATAAATCGTTTTTTTAAAAATCCATAATAAATGCTTAAATTGGTTATAGTATTGCAAAGGCTTCAAATGATTGCTTAAATTTTCCTTTCATTTATTTTTTGCTTTCCTGTCTTTTTTTCTTTTTGCCTTCCATTTTAAATAGTCATATAATAATTGTTAATGTTTATGAGCTCATATGATAATTCTCTCTATATATAAACAGTATAAAAGTCAAATCAGGGTCACTACTGAAAATTAAATTTAAAAGAAGTTTATCATTGCTTTGTGACTCTTTCCATGTTATTTTAAAGCTAAAACTGAAGAAAAACAGGAAGACTTTACAAAGTTAACAGAATAAGTGAGGCCAAATACAACAGCTCCACCATTCACTGCTCCGTAAGGGAATGTGTCACCATCCTTTGCCTGCCTTGCCATGCAAAGTAAAAAATTAACATGGTTTATAAAATAACACTGACTCTGAGGTCAGACACAGATTCTACTACTGCCAGCCCTGTGCTGATGGTGTAACACTACAAGTTACATAAGTTTTAATTTCTTTGACTATAAAATAGAAAAGTTAATACCTCCCAGAGCCATTACAGAGAATCCACAAATGTGCCTAATACTTCTCAAAGCTGTTGCGGAGAATCCATGAATGTGTTCAATACTGAACACATGGCAAGTGCTCAGTGTAGAGAACACAGCATCAAATCCTAAGTTACATAAATCAAGAATCCCTGGGCTGAAGAGATGGCTCAGCAGTGAAGAACCCTTGCTACATGAGATCTCACACCTACGGAAGTCAGGGGTCCTATGGCAGACTTATAGAGGGGAGGCAGAGATAGAAGGGTTGCTAGGGCTTAACGCTTTGCAGGTTCAGGGAGAGAACTTGCCTCAAAGGAATCACAGAAAATGATAGAGGATAATGGACCCCTTCCTGTGTCTTTGACTCATACACCACACACACACACACACACACACTCTCTCTCTCCCTCTCACATATACATATGCACACTCACATATGCATACATATACACACATACACTCACACATATACACAGACCACACACACACACATGTACACACTGAAAAATCCCCCAATTTTATTTATACTTTG
The DNA here is from genome assembly GCA_023101885.1 of Typhlomys cinereus. Taxonomy (NCBI): domain Eukaryota; kingdom Metazoa; phylum Chordata; class Mammalia; order Rodentia; family Platacanthomyidae; genus Typhlomys; species Typhlomys cinereus. The sequence goes on along the minus strand of JALPQD010000155.1, from coordinate 556,809 downwards.
ATCTTTACACAACCTGAAAGATTCAACCTTTTAAGAAGTCTTTTGAGTATTTTCAAAGATATGTTTCTTATGTAGGCTACAAAAACTTATTCTTATTGAGAAACAATTTATTGTGAATACTACTGACAAATTATATTAAGATAGCCACAGACCCAAATCTTACCTGGCAGCTACAAAGGCTCCGATAATCATTGCAAACACAGTCATCTGAATTCCCCAAGAAAAAGTCTTCCTGCAAAAAAATGTAAAATATATTCATTTGATGCTATTCATGGCAATTCACCTTGCATCACTGACAAAAACTATGTGGTATGTTTTCTTAAAACACACACACACACACACACACACACACACACACAGGTACTGTCATGGTTGAAATGTATCCCCTACAGTTGCATGTGTTTGGGAAGGTCATGGCACCTTTGAGAGGTGGAGGTAGGCTGTCACAGGGGATGCGTTTTGAGGTGGATTAGTCCTACCCTAACTCCAGGAGAGATCTGCTTTTGCAATAGCAGTCTTGCAGCTAGCTCTCAACCTCGAGAATGGGTGTAATATAACCTGTCTCCAGCTTCTGCCAGCCAGCCATACTGCATCCGCCATGAAAGACTGTACCTCCCCTCTGGAACCATAAGCTGAATAAATCTCCCTTTCTCCCTTAAATTGACTTTGGGTGTTCTGTCACAGCAACACATAAGAATAACTACTATAAGTACAAAACTTAAATATTTCCAAATATCTATGCATTTAAAATGGAGCGAAAACCCCTTTTGTTTTACAAATACTCATTTTCTTCTTATTCTTATCATTTGTTATTATCAGATTACATTGTTATTTAAGAGTGTCTGTAGGTAGGAAAAGGTCATAGATAAGGGATCAACTTGATGGTTGAGGTCCAAGCTCTGGGCACATTTGTAGAGAATTAGTAAATGAGTTAAGCCCAGAGCAAACCTATAGGAGATTGTCTAGTTGAAAGGGAAGGACCAGCCCATGGTGGGTGGGATTAGGCCCTGGGCAGGTGAATAAAAAGTTGGTTGAGAAAGTTGCCATTCTCTGGTATACCTCACCAGATGTCTGGCAAGTAAGAATTGTCCCTCTTTCAGTTGTCATGTGTGGCCAGTTCCCTTGGCCCTAGTGTTGGCATGAGCTCTCTGCCCAGCTGGACAATGAACTGTAACCAGACTACTATGAGAGAACAAAGCTCCTTGCTCCCTTAAGCTGTTTTTGTCATGATTTTATCAGCAACAACGCAGAGTAAATGGAACATACATTTACAGTGAAAGTGGCTAAGACATAAACACTATTTAAAACCCTACCTATGATTCTGACCTAGCTTCTCCCAGTGGCCACAGTAGACATGGAACTGTACATAGTAAATCTCATGCTGTTTTCAAACTCCAGTTCATTTGCCTCCCAGCTAGCACACGGCCACACCATCAGCAAGGTAAGAAGGTTGTTTAAACTTCCCAAAAGCAGACAGCAAGACAGGTGATTGACTTTATCACATCTGCTGGGCATCATCTCAAGTGCTTAAAGCTCCTTCAAGAAGACAGAATAGGAGGCTAGGGAAACTGACTGAGTGACTAAAACATTTGCCTTATAAGCAAAATTATTTGAGTTGAGATTCCCAGATTCCACATAAAAATATTGGGCAGATATGGCTGCAATTTATAATTCTGGCTCTGGAAAGAGGAGGCTGGAAAACTCCAAAGCAAAGCAATAATATGGAAGAGCAATCAAGGATGATTCCCAAAGTTACCCTTGGGCCTCCACTGACACATACACTCAAGTGCCCTCTTGTACACACACACACACACACACACACACACACACACACACACACACAGATACATTAGAAATGTAGCTCACTTGAGTAGAACTCCTTCAGCGAACATTGTAAACAGAATGGAGAACCTTCTCAGAACTGTAAACATTGGTAAGCTGTAAAAATAGACAGTTTGGTAAATAAACAGTTTAACATTTTTAAACTGAAAGCTCTAAGTTGACAGTTTAAAACAACACAGTTCTTTTTTCACTATGAAAATTCCATGCTGATAAAAATTAAACCCTTATTTCTCTGTGGAAATAATTCTGATCTAGACGTCTTCAAAGGTTGCTCTTTAGAAACTATAAAAATTGAGAAACCATAAAATGGTCAGATCACCAATATGTTATCACAGAATGATAGCATGCAATTTAAGTTTTATTCTGCTAACATGCAACTACCCATCTCTGTCTTTAATAGACAAGTCCCATCTTTTCACTACATTGACTTCCCTTCTTACTACCAAGAAAATATCTATGGTCATTTTACCCCCATGAAACACTGCTTTTGTGGAAATATCCCTAGCACATTCTGCTTGCACTAATCAAACATACAGCTCTTACTATGTAACTATGAATATATCTGATTTAACCCCAAAGTGCTTTCTCTTTAGCTGATAGTCATGGATGGATGACAATGGATGAAGAAAAAAAGCAACTTTTCTATAGACCACACTCTGCACCAGGCCTGCATTTTTTTTAAGCGGATAATGAGATAGAAAATACCCCACCCAGGACAAATCTGACTTCCTTGGAACTCTCCCCAGGGATATCAGTGGTCATCTGTCAGGAGAAAGAGAAGGAGAAGGAGGAGGAGGAGGAGGAAGAGAAGAAACGAGAAATGTTTTGCTTCTGATATGCATGGATCTCCACATTGTTTTATAATGATGTACCATGCTCCGTACCAGAGCGTCCTTCAGCTCATGTGAAGTGTGGAAGTCAGAGTTTCTGTTAACTGTTGCTGTCTGCGTGTAGATGTAGCATCTCATATGGGGAGGACTAAGGTGAATGCATGGTGCCACCATGGAGTGGGGAACTATTACATTTTTCTAAGTGAATATGCACCTCTATGGTCACACCATGTGGTTAGGACATTAGTCATGTTTACATTGGATTTCCATGTCCTTGTTACTACTTCATGGTAAAAGGACATCTGTAATATTCATGTGTCTAGCTTCTGGTTTTACTGTATGGAACACACAGTATTTATGAATTATATTAAAGAGATCACCTAAGCCAGGCTTGGTGGCACACACCTGTAATCTCAGCATTCACAATACAGAGGCAGAAGAACTGCCAGAAGTTCAAAGCTAGCCTGGGGCTCACAGTGAATTCTAGGATAGCCAGGAATGAGACCCTGTGGGGGGGGGGTTAAGGATGGGGTGAAAGTAGGGTGTAATCTTAGAAGTCTGGTATGTATCTTTCCCTAAGAGGGGCCTGGAAAAATAAAGAATTTAAACTACAACTGTTGATTCAATCTTCATTCTTTAGCAATGGAAGCTTTCCGCTCACCCACTCCCCCACCCTCTCACCCCCACCCCAGAATAAATAATACTAGGTGAAATGACATCCATGTATATAACTTTAAGAACACATTATTAGTAAAATAAAGTCATCCATACTTCAGTTTCTTTGTGCTGAACAGTCCCGTGATTTGGTTCCCAAAATATAGTAGAGGTAGTGGAAACGTCTAGAAAAATTTAAAAATGGAGAAATTCAATAATAAAGATAGCTCAAACAAGATCCCATCAAATAGCAACAATTTTGTTTATATTATCACATTTTTTTCAACGGGAAACATAACATTGGTCCTCATGGTTATGACCTCCTCGGACCAGATATCATTTACTAGGCCTTGATGCACGGTGTTACTGTGGCAGAGAGAGAGGGAGGAAGGCAGCATTTAAGAAAAAGAAACAGGAACATGAACGTGGTTGATGCGGGGCAGAAACATGCTTTAAAATATGACCATGCACTAGCTGTGACTCCAGTGTCCGTGGGAAAAGGAAATGAAGCACAAGTACAAGAAGAATGCGAGAATAAGCCCAAAGAATGTAACAGCAGAAGGTACTGGCTAGATGCGGTGGGTATAGAAACCACGACCTCCTTCATCCCTGCTCTTTCCAAAGGGGGATTCAAACTTCTTTCTCTAAGTTTAAACAGGCACCAGAACTTCTTTACATAGATGACTGTTTACTCTTTAGCTTCACTGATGCACTCCGCAATAGGGGAGAGGAGAGGTGGTTAAGAATATGCAAAGCACTGCCTTAAGGAAAAAAACAACATAGAATGGCTCCCTTTTAAGGAAAGAAAGTATTCCTTCTTTTTGCCTTTTACCTTTCGAGGTACATTCCTGTCAAAGTCAGGAAACTTGACGACTCTGAGTGCCTTCCCCACCCAGAGGACCGCTACTGTGGCCACCATCTGTAAGCAGAGAAAACACAGAGGCAGTGTTCTGCCCAGCCACACGCACAGAGGTCCCCACAACACAAACCACCACCCACCCAAGATTCCAACTAACCTGGCCAAGTCCAACACAGAGTGAGGACGGAAATCTACAACACAGGAAGAAACGGAATGGGAGAAAAAAGAAAAAGAAAGAAGAAAAAGTTAGAAAACTGCACAGTACAGCAAATTCAACTTGCACAGGAGCAGCCTTAAAGCGCATTTTTGATTCAGTCCAAACAATACAGGCTCCTTATCCAAAAAAAATCTTATGAGAGAAGGCAAAAAAAAAAAAAAAAAAACCCTGTCAGATGAAGGGCCACAGCCCTGATTCTGTAGCCTGGAGCAGCCACTTGTCTCATCTTGTCTCATTTTATAATTTCAACAGGCTTCTTGCAAGGATCATCTCAGAAAACATGGAGACCTCTTCACCAATTAAAAAAAAAATTATGCGTAAGGAAAACACACAATATGCACAGACACACACACACAAACACAAACGCACACACTTCTTCCCAGAGATATACACATATTCACACTTGGGGGGGTTCTGCCCAGGAGACACACACGCACATAAACTTCTGCCCAGAGAAACATATACATACACACTTTGGGGGCAGACATTTCTGCCCAGGAGACCTGGTGCCTGTTTGCGCGCACGAACACACATACACATACACACACACACACACACACACACACACACACACACACACACACTTCTGCCAGGGAGACACACACACACTTTGGGGTGGAGGCTTCTGCTGGGAGACACACACAACACAAACACGCATGGGCACATGAGACACACACCCGCACACACGCACACTACACACACACGCACACGCACACGCACACACACACGCACACACGAGCACAAGAACTGGCAGACACACATTTCTGCCCCGCGGTCCTGGTGACAGCAGGCAGGGAGTGCGGGTGCTGCGGCGAGCGGGCGCGCTCCTCCCCCAGAGCCGGGTCCCCGCGCCGCGCCCCCCGCCCGGCCCCGCGCCCCCGCCCGGCCCCGCGCCCCCCGCGCGCCGCCCCGCCGCAGCCCGCGCCGCGGGGCGGGAGGCCGGCGCGGCCCACCTGTAGTTGGTGAGCACGCTCTTGTTGACCACCACGATCAGGAAGGAGCTGACGCCGTAGAAGCCGGCGGCCAGCAGCTTCAGGAAGAGCGTCAGCGTTTCGGCCGGCGCCATCCCCAGCTCCGCCGCATGTCTGTGTGTGGATTTCGCGGGGGCTTCTCCTTTAACCGGAGCATGCTGACGTCTGTGAACTTCCGCCATGGCGGCGGCGCGGCGGGCCTGCGGGCGGGCGGGCGGAGCGGCGGAGCGCGGGCGCGGGGCGCGGGCCTCGGAGCCGCGCGGCGGCCAAGCGCGGGCTGCGGGGTGCGCGGGCCTCGGAGGCGGGGGGCGCTGGGGGCGCTGGGGGCGCGGGTCTCGGCCGAGCGCGGGAGTCGCGGAGTGCCCGGGCCTGGCGGTGCGGGGGGCGCGGGGGGCGCGGGCCGGGCGGTGCGGCGGAGGCTCCCGGGGCGCACTCCGGCTCGCGGCGGGGCTGCGGGCGTTTGTGCTGGTCGGGGCTCCCCGAAAGGCTGCCGCCCTTCCCCGCCCAGGGGCAGGAACACCGGCGTTCACACCCTTGCGCACTTTGCCCCGGTTTGGTGGCACGCAGGGTCAGGGGAGGGTTTGGCCTGGGCGGGCGCTGCACGGGACCCGGGAAGGAGGGAACGGGGCGCGGAGACATGCCTCGGGGATCACTGGGGCCACGGAGCCCCACGGCTGCCCCGCGCCTGCGCGCGATCGGCGCGGGATCTCCCGGCCTCGGGCAGTGGGGGATGCGGGAGCCCCGACCCCGGGACGCGAGGACCTCAGTGCTAACCCATGCCTGCCCCCGCACTAAATCTTGGGTGCTGTGTTTTGGTCTGTTTTGAAGGGGATCAACACTGAACACCTCCTTTCAACGCACGATTCATTTCTGCAAGGCCTCAGACCTCTCACGTTTTCTAGACACTGGAAACAGCTGAGCAATACTTTGAAGATAAAAGTGGAAGGTTTTGTTTGTTTGCTTGTTTAAGTCGGCATATCCCAGGCAGAAAAATGTGTGGATGGGTAAAAATTCAAAGGTGTCTGGGGCCTCCTCAAAGATTTTCTTGAAAGGTCCCCCGTCCCTGGCTGCGGGCTCTTGCACCTATTGGAGGATCTTTCAGAACCTGTATCTTCCCACCTCTATGAAGTAAAGCTGGCAGAGAACACCTTTTCAGCACGCGGATGCTATCAGAGAATAGGAGCACTTCATTACTGGCATTTCAAGCAAGGATTTTGCCTCCTTTTAATGACAGGAAAAAAAGAACTTAGAATTATTTCCTAAACACTCAAGTCTTTTAAAATTTTTTATTCTTAACCCGTGGTAAAATATGCATACTTAAAGCTTATCGCTTTAACCTTTTGGAGGGTGCATTTTCACACCTTAAAATACATTCATTGCTAGGAACCTATACATTCGTTGCTAGGAAGCTATCCCCAGAACCTTTCTACTACCTCAAACTGCAACTCTACAGATTAAACAATCATATCATATTCTCCACCCACCCTGCCCCAGCAACCTGCGAGACTATTCTGTGTATCTCATGTAGGTGGAGCCAGTCAGTACTTGCCCTTTCTGTACTGGCTTATGCTAGTTGCATAATGTGTCAAGGTTCATTTACTTTGTAGCTTGGGTCAGAACTAGGTACATTGGCAGGCAGCATGATGGTGTAAAACATACTAGAAGCAGCTTCTGCCCAGTCTCCAGTCACACTCCCAAATTTTAGCCAAGTTAGCAATGTGGGCTCATACTTCTGTTGTCTTCACTTCCATTTTTCACTCTCCATTTCTGTCTCCTGATGAACTTTTTTTTTTTTTTCTCGTATTACCTGTTCTCTAGGCTGCCTTGCTTCAGCTGCCCCTTCTTTCCCTTGCAGCATTTGCATCTCCCTCCCATTCATGCTAGCCGTATCCATGCTGCTATAACTATCTGTGTCTGGGTCACTTATAAAGAACCAACAGCTCTGGACGGTGAGAAGCCCTGGATCAAGGCACTGATGTGGAGTGTATTGGGGAAAGCTGATCTTTCTGGTTCCAAAGTGATGCTGGATCACTGCTTCTCAGGAACTGAATGAAGAACATGGTGTGCACAGGTGAAAGGAGAGACTGAATGAAGCATTCCTCTCGCACTACGCATTCCTAGGGGCAGGTCCTGCAGGTTCCCATAGCCCCGGGTTGTTAATCCAGCCCCTAGGCAGTTAAATCTCCATCCGGACAGAACACGGAAGCCATGGATTACAATGCTTACACACTACTTTCTTCTGCAAATGATCAAGTCTAGTTCAACCAGGCGAGACGACCCAACAGTTTAGATGTTTCAGATGAATGAATCAGTGAAAGGTTGCTATAAAACATGTTGAGGAACAGCATGAAATAAAATTAGCAGTGTTCAACTGGGGAGATTGTTCAAGTGAAAGTGCTTTCTTCACAATTCAAACATTTCAGTTTGATCCCAGGATCCCACTAAGAAAGAGAAATTCAGCTTCTAAACTTGTCTTCTGACTTCCACATGCTCGTCATGGCTTGCCTATGCACACACTAAATAATAAGCAGCGTTGGGGCTGGGGAGATGGCTCCGTGGCACAGGCTTGCTGCACCTAGCATGAGGACCTGAGGTGGGATCTCTGGTACCGCTATAAATAGTCTGTAGCAGCCCCATCTCTAGAAGGGCAAAGACAGGCAGATCCAGAGCTTGCTGGACCAGCCAGCCTAGCCGAGACAGCTCCAGGTTCCAGGAGAGACCCTGCCTTCACCAGGTGGTGCAGTCACTGAAGAAGAAATCCTCAGGTCAGCACACACCTAAAAGTAGCAATGCCCCTTGTAACAAAAGCATCCGTGCACACCTGCCAGAACGCTTCCTGAGAGAGAGCAAGTACACATGTACATGGCGCCCAGATGGAGGTCAGAAGACAGCTTTTCAATCCTTTTTACCAAATGGGCTCCGGGTCACCAGGTTGGCACACAGGTGCCTTTCCCTGCTGAGCCATGTCATCACCCCATCTTGGTACCTTTTTCACATACTGTTCTCAAGCCAGACTCGTCTCTGACACGTGACTAGATGTCACTAGGTTTCTGTTCTCTACCATCAAGTGAGGATGATGACAGCACCCTCCTTATAGAGCTATAGTATCAATTAAACAAGCTAATAAATGTAAAGGCTTCAAACAGTGAACGCCTGAGGAGAGCTAGACTTGCGCAACGTTTGCTGGGTCACCGTGACTGTGCAGCTTTCTTTTTTCCCTTACTGGTCTTGAAATTCTAGAGCAATACGTGAACACTTTAAACCATTATTCCTCATTCTTTTTTGAGGCTTCACCCTATTCCATGCTTAGCTGTAGCCCAATCTCATGTAACTTTTCCTTGGGTAATTAGGTTGCCACCAGTTTTTCAGTCCCAAAGCCATCCTTTCCATTCAACTTTATGCAGGTATCAGGATCTAAAAACAATTACATAATCATGTGCTTGCTTGTGAGAATTGTTCTCAAATTTTCTGCTTGTACTCACACTGCACGGAAGTGCAAGGCTTCTAAAAAGACAGATAGAGGCTGGAGAGATGGATCAGGGTTAAGTCTGCCTCATAAGCAGAAGATCCTGAGTTCAGATCCCTGGTCTCATGTAAAAAATATCAGGCGGAAACACCAGCAGCCTGTACTTCCTCCCTCCGGTGGGCGGAGCCTGGGAAATCACAGCAAAGCAAAAAGGATGTAGAAGCAATCCAGGATGATTCCCGAAGTCATCCTTGATGCTTCACAGGGACACATAGTGCTCTCATACACACACACACACACACACACACACAGCAAATATATAACAAATTAGGGGAAAAAAAGATAGCAGCTGTGCTAAAAAGTGAGAGAGACCAGATAACAGTCTTAAGTTCTACCCAGTGGAGACACTGGGTGCCACTTGCAAACATGGGTGTTAAATCATGGTTACACAAAGCAAAAATAAATCTAAAAACATGGGTCTAGGCAGCAATGTATTTCTCAGCATGACTACATCAAGTCAATACAGACTGAGAACTGGGACAGATATTCTCAATACTGGTAACAATTGGGTTGCATTGGGCCTTCTGTATGATGCCTAGCAATGTGCTTCTACAGTTATGTGTGATCTATTCTTCCTACCTCTGAGGAAGAATTTAGGGCAAGATAGCTTATAAGCGGGAAGACCACAGGCTCCAGGGAGTGCCAGGCAGCCCCTGGCTTGAAAGGACTATGTAGGGATTTGACCGGGTGTATTTGGCATGTAGCCTGGGCCCCTGTGCTGGACAGTGTTAGAAATCCAGTTCCTCCATACTCGGGACAGAGCTTCTGCTTGATGGATACTTCCCCTAGTGGCCACTTGGCACTTGCAAAAACCCATGGCCTCAGTGGCAACAGGGTCAAGTCAGGGACTGACCACACTTCCTGGGCAGACAATGAGGTATCACCTTTAATAGGGAAGGACTCTACCTAGACCCTGCCCCATCAGCCCACCTACCCACCACCCAGACCCTGCCCCATCAGCCCACCTACCCACCACCCAGACCCTGCCCCATCAGCCCACCTACCCACACCAGACCCTGCCCCATCAGCCCACCTACCACCACCCAGACCCTGCCCCATCAGCCCACCTACCCACCACCCAGACCCTGCCCCATCAGCCCACCTACCCACCACCCAGACCCTGCCCCATCAGCCCACCTACCCACACCCAGACCCTGCCCCATTCAGCCCACCTACCCACCACCCAGACCCTGCCCCATCAGCCCCACCTACCCACCACCAGACCCCTGCCCATCAGCCCACCTACCACCACCCAGACCCTGCCCCATCAGCCCACCTACCCACACCCAGACCCTGCCCCATCAGCCCACCTACCCACCACCCAGACCCTGCCCCATCAGCCCACCTACCCACCACCCAGACCCTGCCCCATCAGCCCACCTACCAACTCTGGGCTTTAAAGCCCACCTGCCCCGTCACCCAGCCCTTCTTTGCGTTTTCTCTCCCTCTTCCCCAGATTGGCCTGGCAGTTCTGGAACTCCACTAAAAATTCCACCTAGTCTGTGGTGTGGTGCATTTTAGGGACAAATACATTTAATATCTGACAGATAGTCCTGCTTCGTTTGAGGCAGGTGGACATGCCTGTTAAGTTCTGGCAATGCCAAATGTTTTTCTCAATCACCCAGTTTGGTGATTTTTCAGCCCTATTAAGAATATAGTACGTAATGACTCATCCATAAATACACCACCAGAGACTAAGTTAGACATCAGAAAGGCAAGAGACGTTTCAAATCAGGTATGTTTAAAGCTGAATTTCAGATAAGTCTCTTCGAAGTAAGATGCGTGTTTATATTTTACATCTACTCCTAAATGGCTCATTCTCCACCTATTCACCAAGGCTCCGCCCCTCCTAAAGCCATTCCCCATCACCCTCAACTCCCACCAGAATGGTTTTGCCTTCTCATACAGTGAAGCTGCTCACTCGCATCTCCGTGACCTCCATGGAAACAAAGTCAGCGGTTCCTCTTGGTCTTGCTCAGCTCCTGGGCAGCCCTTCACTCGGTGTTTTTCCAGACCACCCTCCCCTCCTTTGACCTCTGCTCTCCACCCATTTGCTTCCTGCTGCCTCTCATTCGAGTTTACTTGTTTCTCCTTTTCCGCCAGCTCTTGGGTCATTTCTTTCTATGACCATACTAAATCATCCTATTCCATCCCATGCTTTCAATCGGGGCTTATTGTTTTACCCACATGGCTCCCTGAATAGTCTTGAACTCCAAATTAATACATCTGACTGCCTGCTGAACATCTTCACTTGGACAATTCTCTCTGGTGCTCAATACGTCTACCACTAAGCCGTCCTTACCTCATGGACCCCAGCACCCATTTTCTTCTCTGCTGATCACTCTTCTATCAGGTGATACATCCTGACAGCTGAGATCCCAGCTAAGCCATCCAAATACTACTTCCCATTTATCAGATACATTTTACAAAATTGAATCCATGTGTGAACCAACTGACTTGTGTGTGTGCGTGCTCATGCATGCGTGTGTGGGTATACTAGAGGGCATTTGAATAGCGTGTGTGCCTGTGGAGGGTGACATCAGGAATCATCCTGGATTGCTCTGCTTCCTCATTGCTTTGCTCTGGGGTTTCCCAGGCTCTGCCTTCCAGGGCCAGAGTTGCAAGCTGTCACCATTGCTACCTGACAATTTCACATGGGATCTGAGGATCTGAACTCAAGTCCTTTTGCTTGTCAGACAAAGGCTTTAATCCCTGAGCCATTTCTCCAGTCCCAAGCCAATGGATTTTTATATGGGAATGTTAACATGACCTAGATCTTTTTGAATTATCTTACGGTGCCAGGTGAGAGTTTCCACCTGGATAATGTGTTGCTGGATAATGTGTTGCTGACCCTTCCTGTGAAGAGATCACTGTTTGAGGCCTGTCTTATGAGCTAATCCAGAAAAATGTATTCATCCTGCCAATAATTGCTACAATGTAGCCATTTCTTCCCTTATTGAATCAAAGGAGATAGGCTTGTGAGGCTCAGGAAACTAACAGGAAATTTGCAAGACCAAGGAAGCTCAGGAAGCTATAAACCTCAGGAAGACCCACATCAAAGTGATTGGTGAACTATTATTGCCTGGGGAGGAGCGAAATTTTGAGTGGGGCTGCCTGCAAACTATGCTGGGAATGGAAGGGATGGAGTTTTCATGAATCATTAGCCATGGAGTTTGAGAAGTTCTGCCCTGGAAATGTGTGCATGATGTGTGTGATGAGCGTGTGTGGTGTATGTACATGTGTGTGCAGATGCATGTGCTGTGCATGTGCACAAGAGCCAGAAGAGGATGTCTGCGTCATGCCCCGTCACTCTGCTGCATTCCTCTGAGACAGGGTCTCTCGCTTAATGGGGAGCTAGGCTGGTGAACATAAGTCTCTCAAGGATGCTCTCATTTCTGCCCTGCCTCATACTTGGCTATTTACAAGGATTCTGGGGATTTGAACTGAGGTCCTCATACTTGCAGAGCAAGTGCTTTTAACATTTAAGTGTTAAGTTAAGCATTTAAGTGTTAAGTGACCAAGAGCTATTTGTTGCACAGCATAAATAGACTGCTTTTGTCCTCACAGAACTCTAGAACATTTTCAATATCCTCTACACCTCTGAAGTCCCAAACAATGAAAGAGCAAAACAATAAGGATGCTAGAGAAAGAAAATAAAAGGCAAAATAATGTAGCACAATTACTTACAGAGCCATTAATTACAAGTGAGAGCCATGAGATAAAATGTGTAATTCATATCTGAAGTAGATGTTGCAGTTTGTCTGCATGTTGCCAATAAATTCATGATCCAAGAACTTAGAGAAACAAGGAGGGTTTATTCTTTCTTACAATTCTTGGTAACAGTTCTTTGTCTAGTTTGGCAGGAGAGTCCATACTATATATAACAGGAATTGAGGGAATTGTCCATGCCATGTCCACAGAGATTGCTGAGAGAGGCACAAAATCAAGTTTGCCAAAGTATGCTAAAGAATGCAAAACTGTTGAACCAGTTTCCTCTGTTCTATCCACCTCCCTAGAGGATGGTCCCACCCACTATAACTGGATTTTTCTATATCAATCAGGCAATCTGCACATTTGCCTTAATTACTAATTTCTCATAAATGTGCCCAAAGCTCAGCCTTCAATTGTGAAATTGACACCTATATATCTAACAGAGTAGAAAATCCATACTTAAAATCTAAACCACGTTCATACAAAAGTGTAGTCTGGGGAACAAATGAACTGCTAACTCTCTCTCTAAGTGATGTTGACCAATGAAATTCCAGGTTAGAAGCCACCACTACTCACTCTGTGCCTGACTGGCCGCTTGCTTCCTTGTTATTCCATTGCTGTAACTGTGCACGTATAGTTCTGTTTCCTGAGCAGAGAATGTTGCATAAAGGCTTTCTTTAGAAGAACATGGGCATTTAAGAGGATTTAAGGTAAATATTATCCCCTTGGTCTTTAATAATGACTGGGTATAATCCTCCCTTTTTGATAGTGAAAGAAAATATCCTTCTGTACATACCACACCAGTATCCAACTCAAGGCACCTGATTTCTGGAGAAAGCTGAGCTGCCCCTGGTCTTCAAATGTTTGAATAGCCTCCAGGGAGAGAGAAATATATATATATTGAAAGAAAACCAACAACAAATCAAAGCAAAACATTACCCAGGGTTTAGGAACACGAGAGGCGATTATGTCCTTTCAGTGGTGGGAACTGATTGTCACGTGATCACTTGTGATATGTTGCAGGGGTGTGCTTTTTAGTCTTTAGAAGAAGTAAACTCATAGAAAACCAACCCATAATGCAAATGCAGTTTAATTGTACAGATGGCTGAGTTCCCTACAATAAAAAAGATAACCCTTGAAGTTCCAACTTACCTTCTTATGGAGTGTTGAGCAACTTTGTGCTTATTAGCATGTTCATCCTACCATTCTTTCGACTGCCCCATTCAGCTGCAAACCAATCTCCATATTTTAAACTAGTTTCAGCATCTTACTCTGTATTTGATCCGTAATGGAATGAATAAAATTTACGTGTTCATTTCATATCTCCATGAGAGTCATGTTGCTAGCTCATGTCACACTTAGAACTCTAATTTGGTCAGGTTTTGCTCTTGGATCAAGTGTAGTGGATCAGATGGGTTTAGTGAAGACAGTATGTGTGTGTGCATGCGTGTGTGTTTGTTTTACCATAGGATAATGAAGAACTTCTTAATTGTTCGCACTGAAAAATCTGACTCACTGACCCCAGAATCTACTCAGCACACTGTTCTGTATCCAGGGATGTTAATCTAAAGTTCGAGGCCATCTTATGATACATGAGACACTGTCTCAAAAACCAACAAACACTAAAAAGGCTATATAATAGCAGTTAGGAACCAATTCTTAACATTTTATCCTAATTCAAAGGAAGCAGCAATCTTTGGTGACTATTGCAGTTAGTCTGCATTGTTCCTGATAAAAACATGACCAAACTTCTTAAGGGAACAAGAGATTTACTTTCTCTTACAATCGTCTGATTACAGCTCTTAGTCCAGCTTGGCAGGAGAGCATGCACCATCACCAAAGGAAGGAGGAAACTGGTCACATCATATCCCCGTAGCAGCCGAGAGAGGGATGATCCTCACTTGCCAGACCAGCATGTCTAGCTAAGTATACACAACTTCCTCAACCAGCTCTTTGTATTTTACTCATCTGTCCAGGGCCTAGTCCCATCCACCATGGACTGAGCTTTTCCAGTTAGATAATCTCCTGCAGGTTTACTCTAAGCTTAACTCAACTATTAATTCTCTACAAATGTGCCCAGTGCACAAACCTTCAACCGTTAAGTTGACACCTGTATCCAGTTATGATAGTGACCCTGAACAATTTGCAAACTTGACTGTTAGTTAAGGGAATCAACCTTTTGAAGACAGGAAGGCAGGGTGGGGTCGATTGTTTCCCACACCAGTGCCACGTCCACACAGCTCCAACTATTTTGGTTGACATCCTTCTGATTATTGTATTTTGCTTTCACCTTTAAGGGGAGATGAGCATTATTTGATAAGCCCTCAAGCACGGTGTGAGTTAGGGTTCTCAAAATGTAGAGCCAGTGAATGGAAATGATTATAAGGGGGTTCAGTAGACTGGCTCAGAGGACCAGATGCTGAGAAGTTCCACAGGGTCATTACAGGCCCCAAAGCTGGAGAACCTAGTAACTGCTGGTCCCAAGAAAGTAGAATGCTCAGCACAAGGGAGACCAAAGGTGCAACCCAGGCTGAAGGTCTCATAAAAGGAGAGTCGCTGATACAAATCTGTGTTATAAGTCTATAATGTGATATCCATGTATGGCAACAGGAAAAAAAAGATGAGCTGGAGAGATGGCTCAGGGGTTTTAAAGTCTTTGCTCACAAGCAAAAGGACCTGAGTTCAGACCCAAGATCCCACATAAAAATCCTGGGTGGACATGGTGGCAGCCTGCAATTGCAGCTCTGGAAAGCAGAACCCTGGAAACCTCAGAGAAAAATAGTAAGGAGGTCGAACAATCCAGGGCAATTCCTGATGTCACCCTTGGGCCTTCACAGGCAAATACACTTAAGTGCCCTCTTGTACATATGCCCACACATGCAGGTATAACTAGCAACATGCAATCCCCCCAACACACACACCATACAAACATACATAAAAGAAAAAATAGTTATTCAACAACTCAGCCAGAACCTAAAGTTCTATACTTAGAAAAAGTAGCAAAATTACAGCGCTTAAAAAAAACAAGCTATTTTAAGCTATTTATTTTACTTATTTATTATTTATTTATGGAGTCTGCTCCTTCCAATGTCAAGTCCCATGCTCTTAGACACCTGAGTGCAAGGCTCCTACTGCACAGAGAGCAGAGTGGAGGAAGCTCTGCTCTGGCTTTGACACTACTGGGATGAAGATAAAACTCAGTGACAGAGCAGGATGGATGAAGGGAGGGGAGGATAGGGATGGGGAGCTATTCTCGTAAAATGCTGATGTAGAATTAACTCCATACTTGTAAAATGAATACATTTGTCTTATTTGATAGACAACCAGAAGACAAATTTCTGATGTTGTGTGGCTTCCAACAGCAGTTTTCTAGTCAGTCTTCGCCACTATTAGTGTTCCGTGGAACTTCATTATCCGGTGGCAATTGACCAGGTAATTGACATAAGTCATGAACACGTTCTTCTGTGAATGATTATTTCCTAATTTTGTCCCATTACTTGTTAATAATGTTGACTCATCTTGAGCAGACTACTGTTGATTTCTTATACCATCTATCACCTGAACATTACTAATGAGTAAGAATTTCTTCAATGATCTTAGAATTTCTTGCAACATAAATACTGATGTGCAGATGATTTTATGCAGTCACTTTCACTTCCGAAAGCTTAACAAATCATCCAATGGTGTTACGTTGTTTAACTTGCGTATGTCAAGTATATTTTTTAAAGGCTTTGTGTAGCTGATGGGTAAGACATTGGATTTGTGCACGTGTCTTGGTTTCACACAAGAAAATGTTCTTTCAGGTTCACCTGTGTTTATGTTCTTTTCCTGAATAGCATTCTTATCAAAGTAACCCACAACTTTTTTTGTGAGACTGGATAAAGTTTGTGATAAATTGTAAAGGGTGCCCCAAGGTTTTTTATCTGAGGCCTGGCTTGCGTTTTTCTTCTTTACACTCTCCTTCACAGTTTTTGTGGATCACTTCATAAGCGATAGCTTGAATGCCCTTTCTCCACGCTGTGGATGGACTCTCCTGGGGCTTGCAGACAGTTGTAGGTTTATCACTAACCAAAGATTTGAGAATGTTACAATTTCTTTCTAAAACGAAATTTTTTTTGTCATGTGGCAAAATACGGGGAGCAAACCGATTTTCTTGCAATAATTTCCTTTTTATATGGATTGGATCATAGAAAATGATGGGATTTGAGTGATTTTGTTCCTGTGGAGAAAGCAAAGAATAGTTATAAGTCTACTGAGGCCTAAAAGCTATATATGGACACATACCCAAACATTTGTAATTTGTAATTGTAGGATATTTCAAAGGACTACACAGTTATATAAATGAACCATAATAGTATTTGTATACATAAAATAAGATGCTTTTATGTGGCATATTTCCTTCTCAATGTCTTATAGCTTTATTAGGCACAAAACCAGAAACTTTAGGCCTTCCTAAATCCTTTCTGAAATAAGGTGAGATATGCAGAAATAACTACATTTCTGAAATGCTTAGGAAATTGTCAATGGGAAAAGACTTGATGGGATGGGATGCTGTGCTGATATTTCTTAGGTTTTCTAGAAATAAAAAAGGCACTGAGCTAAAGATTATAAAGTCATAACTGAATTCAAGTCAAAGTGACCATATTTGGATGGTCTAGCACACAAGTCAAAAGATTTAAAAATCAGCTCTATAATTCTTTTTAATTTTTTTATTCTTTTGTTTTTGGATAAATAGATTATTTAGTTAATTAATTAATTGATTTACAAACAAAATGGGTTTGCATCTTTGCCCTGATCTCCCCCACTTCCTTTCTCTCCCCCCTCCCCATCCCCTTCTTTCATCCTTCCCTCCCTTTCTCCATCCTGCTCTGTCACTGAGTTTTATCTTCATCCCAGTAGTGTCAAAGCCAGAGCAGAGCTTCCTCCACTCCGCTCTCTGTGCAGTAGGAGCCTTGCACTCAGGTGTCTAAGAGCATGGGACTTGACATTGGAAGGAGCAGACTCCAGGTGGTTTGCCTTGTGCAAGATAAAGCCTGGCTCCTAATGGCATGTGCTTGAGAACATGTACCATTGTGTACCATTGAAGAATGCAAACCCTCCCCATCAGCATTCATCTTCAACAGTCTCACAGGCAGATGTGGGGACTCTTGAAGTCTTTCCCCATCCACGATGAAATGTTGGTAGGTCAAATCGTGTGCAGGTCTTGTGGAGTTTGGGGTACTAACTAGTTAGTATGCCAGTATCTTGTTCATTATCAAAATTAACCAGACAAATCACTCTTGCAACTAAGAGCAGCCACATACCACTGCCCCCAAACTGAGAAAGAGCTACAAGAATCACTGTTTAACCTGCCACGCACACATACTTCTATAATCGGTTTTCACATTCCCTAACTCTTACCCTAGAAAAAAGATTAATTCCAAGCAAGCTGCCTAAATATGCACATTAGCCAGTATTTATTTTCAAATTTTAAGTCAGTAACTGCTATGTTTAAATATAATTCATAAATAAGAGATTAGACTTCTTACACATGAGTGTTCCTTGTATGGAAGGTGTGCTAATGCTTGTGGTTAGTGAAGAACATGGACAAAGACCGAGTTGCGCAAGCAATTAGTGATAGGGACATGATCTCCTTAGCCACAGCAGTGGAACTGACTATATTTTTGGTTTATCCACTAGGGAATTTTCCACATTACTTAATCTATGTACTGTTTGCTCAAGACAGAAATAATCTTTACAGCCTCCTGAGCAGCAGGGCATGATACCTGGGTTCTGCCAACCAGAGGCACCAATGAGGACCTTCAGTTCAGCAGGAGGCACAGAGAAAAGGTAGGTGTTAGAGAATCAGTCTATGAGGACACCAGAAGCTATAGAAGTCTTGGAATGTGTGTCTCTTCTCCAGCATCAGAGTCGTTAACTGTGACTGGTGGGTGGCCATGACATGTGCCCCAGGAGAGGAGTCTGGGGCTGTATGTGTGTGTGACTCCCGGCAAGACAGCTTTCAAGCCAGACTGTCTCTTTAGCCCTCTAGTAACCCAGAGTAGTCATATGTACTGGACAGTGGTAGTTAACATTACCAGTGAAAGAAGTTTTTGTCTTCGCTGGGCCAACAACATTGATTATCTTGACATTTGGGCTTTTGAGTTCATCCTCAAAGCACAGAGGGAAGAGGCTCCTTGCTCGGTAGTACTCGTCTTCTCCAACTGGCCTGTTTTCTTGGATACTGGCATCGTTCATCTCTAAAGCATACACAGTTCTGGAAGCAGTTCACAGGGCTGATGAGAACTTGTCACTCTGCCTCCCCTCCCCACCCACTTCTAGAAGTCACTACCAACTTCCCAACTAATCCCATAGACATCCACCTGGTGAGTCCATTGTCTACTTTCCTATTTCCATTGCCATAAAGAACATAATGGTCCAAACCATTCAGGGGAACAAGTTTAATAGCAAGAAGGTTACTAGCAGGAGTTCCGCAGGAAGAGCTGAGAGAAGACAAAGGCATTCCTTCTAGCTTTCCAGTCTGTCTCCTTGCCAAATCCTAACTTTCTCCATCTTATCCATCTGCCCAGAGAATGATCCTACTCATTATGTGTTCAGTCTACCCACAGGTCTGCCTAGAGTCTCAAGATCATAACTGTCAAGTTGACACTTGAAACCACTGTGGTGGCCATCCTTGCCTGTCTGTGGAGAAAGCAGCAAGAGGGTGGGGGGGAGCCAGTGGGTTCCCTGGTGTCTGCTTGGTGTTTGGGTATGTGTGTGGGCAGGTGGAGGGTGTTCTGGGGACCGTAAAAGGCAGAGGAGTGTTTGCCATAGATTTTGTGGGAACTTCACCAGAGTGGCTTCATAACATAAGGTGGCCTCAGTTTTGTTATGGGGATATAATCATATGATAAAATCTTCATTCCCATTCACACCCCACCCCTTGGGTCACAGGGAACAGGGTCAGTGAGCTTAGCCTTGCCAAGGAGCTTGCCATTGCAGGCTTGAGGTAGCCTGTAATACGGGGCTCAGCAAAAGGTGAGATACAGACAACCTCGTCTGAAAACTACAAGGATGGAGGAGGATCAGTCTCAGGGGACAGTCCCATCGTTGACAGCCAAGAATGGACCTTAACTAGCTTCAGAGAGGACAGACCATGAGCTCATAAACCACAGGTGCTGGCAGTCACAGGATACCTACAAGGAGAGACTCTGTGTTCCCCCCCTGCCGCAGCACAGGAAGCTGGCCCTGATGCCACAAAGCTCACGGAGCCCCTCACTCACTCCAACCCCCCAGATACTGCCTTGGAAAGAAACTGAAGGATGAGACCGACCTAAACAACGCGCTTGGGATTGCTCCAAAATTCAAAATATGTCCAATTAATAGGATTTTTCTCCATTGTACAGATATCAAAGGACTCATGAAGGAGAACAAACTTTTTTTTATAAAAAATCAAGTTACTCTTCACCTCTGTGAGTGTAATTAAATATGTATCTACTATAAAACATAAGTATATTCTCTCACTTCATTGTTTTGGTCCTCTGTGATTGACTATGCTCAAAGTTGGATGGGATGCGGGCTGGCTGAGCAGTATTAAACCACTTAGTGGATTGTACTATGAGACCAAGTGTTAATAACAAGCCAGAATAAATTTACTCTGCTCTATTATGAAAGATCAAATTCAACCTATTAGAGCCTCCACTGAACAGTACAAAATGTTAAATTTAAATAAAAAAAAGTTGGGTTGGAGAAATGGCTCAGGGGTTAAAACTCTGCCTCACAAGCAGAAGGTCCTGAGTTTGGATCTCAGGTCCCATGTAAAAACACCAAGTAGAAATGGCGGGCACCTGCACTTCTGGCTCTGGTGGGTGGAGCCTGAGAAATCCCATAGTGAAGCAAGGAGGTAGAAGCAATTCAGGATGATTCTCAAAGTCATCTTTGGCCCTCCACAGGCACACACAGTGCCCTCTGATAAGCACACATATACACACACAAACACACAGAATAAATAAAATTTAAAAAATTTTTAAAAAGTTACTTGTTATCTGTAGGTTCTCCGAAATGGACAGTTACATATTCTGCAAAATGGACAGTAGAGTCCGTTTTCCTCTTAAGTCTATTTTTACTTTGAGCTGAAATTACAAAAGATATTCATAAAAATATATTTTATGCTACTTAGAAAACATCATGTATAACACATCATTTAAAATATGGAAAAATATCTAGTGCAGTGCCTGATTTATGTAGCCATTCAGTCAACATTTCTTGAGTGAACAAGATAGAACTATGAAAGACAGATCAAGACTCCAGTTTTCATCAAAAACAATTCAATCATAAACATACTCTCAGAAATTTTTCAAAAAAAAAAGATACTTTTGTGGTTGAGATGAAGTCTTATGTAGACCAAACTGGTCCCAACTTGCTACGCGTCCTAGGATAACTCTGAACTTTCGAATCTTCTGCATTCACTTCCCAAGGTCTGGGGTTACAGGCAGTTTCATGTGGTGCTAGGAATAGACTTCATATGTGCAAGTACTCTACCAAGTGAATTACATCTCCAGCCCAGAACAAAGAAATTCTTAAACTTTCAAATATTGGAGGTTGGTGAGATAGGTCATCAGGCTTGGACCTACTTGCACCTACTTTAATCTCTGCAAGTCCACATGGTAGAAGGAGAGAATTGACTTCTGAAAACTGTCCTCTGACTTCCACCCACGTACCATGGCATGCATTCTCTCCTTCTTCCTCACATCATTTCACAACTTAAAAAAAAAAAACAGTTGTAGGCACATAATGGGCAAGATACTTAGCTTCTCTTTGCCCTCACAAGGTTTATATTTCAAGACATTGCTCTGAAGTCTTTTCTATGAGTATCCCAATTAATGTTATTTGCACAATACTCACACAAGAATTGCAACAAAACAAAGGTGTTTCAGAGGGACAAGGGTCAAAGAGTTAAGAACTACTAAGGGTGTCAGCTGAGAAAAGTAGAGGTGAATGCAGATGCCAGTGTGTAGAGTCGGTGCGATCACTGAGTGTTGGGAGCTATTTCTTTGTTCTGGGCTAAAGATGCTGTTCACTTGGTAGAGTACTGACATAGCAAATATGAAGTCCGGGTTCCATCCTTAGCACCACGTGGAAACTGTTATGTATCTAGTCAGTTATTCACTTCAAGAACTAATGGTTTGTATTTTAGGTTAAATAGTAATATTCGAATTATACAAGCTCTTTCCCAGCTACTGTTTTAACAAACTTTTAGTATCTTAGATTTCTGCATTATTGTTTTTGTAGTTTTAAAACTTAACTTTGTGTGTGTGTGTATGTGTGTGTGTGGGGGGGTGTATGCAAGAGTGTTATGAAGGAACAAAGTTAACATCAGGAATCATCTGGATGGTTGTGGATTGCTCTACCTCCTTATTGCTCTTCTCTGGGGATTCCCAGACTCGGCCTTTGAGAACTGGAAGCATGGGCCATTGCCATTTCTGCCTTTTTATGTGGAACCTGGAATTCAAACTCAAGTCTTTTTGCTTGTGATGCAAAGGCTTTACACCCTGAGCCTTCTCCCCAGCCAGGGCAGCTGGACTTTTATATGGATTCTGGGGATTGAACTCTTGCCACTAGACTTTCGCAGCAAAAGTACTTATCCTGACTCTTGGCCCTTGGCTCTTGGGCCCTGCAGTGCTAGACCCCCCCCCCCATTTTGACTCTGCTTTATTAAGGGAGAATTTATGTTAAAAATTGTGTGCATTTCAGATGTAAAGTTTGATGAACTATGATAGCATTCACTTATGTGAGTAAAATCAGAAATAGAGACTTCCCTTTAAGATAAGTTTCCCATAACCCTTCAATTCTTTTAATTCATTCTGTTTTCTCCTTGGAATGTACTGTTAACTTAGTGATGGGCATGGTTGTCTTTTTTCTTTGTCGAGTGTACTACTGTCTGTCTAACCTGGTCACATTGCCCTTTTACCTTAAATTTTGCTTGATTCTTAATGCTTGCAAGACCTGACTCAGTTTACTCTCCTGTTTATTCTATTATGCTGGCTTTAATAATAATAACAGTTCAATTTGCATTATTTATTTTCTTCAAATCATTTTATTATGTTCATATCATCTGACCCTTAGCAACTATGTTTTATGTTTTCAAATTCTACCTCATATAACTCCTGCTTTCTTTCATCTCTTTACTATATAGAAATTCTTAGATTATAAATTTTGCTAAAATATGAAAATTGGGTACCTTTTTGGTTTGGGGGCTTTAGGATTTCTTTGGCATAATTTTCATATTTTCTTTTATATTATCCTTGAATTAGATCACATAAATCTGGGTTTACAATTTCTCCCAAAATAATAGGAGTAGATTTTTTTGTTAGACACTTTTCTTGTTTGCCTGAACATTTAAATTCTTCTCTTAGCAATTCACATGCAAATCCAGATGTTAACTTATTATTCATTCAGTTATATTAAGCGGCCTAAAGAGATTGGTTTTAAAAAAAAAAAGCTGGGGCTGGAGAGATGTCTCTGGGGTTAAACCTCTCTGCCTGGCAAGCAGAAAGTCCTGAGTTTGGATCCTGAATCCCACATTAAAAAAAAAAACACTAGGCAGAAATGGTGGTCGGCCTATACTTCTGGCCCTGAGAGATGGAGCTTGGGAAACTCCACAGTAAAAGCAGAGAGGAAGTGGTGCGATCTAGGGTGATTCCCAAAGTCATCCTTGTGCCTCCACAGGTACACAAAGTACCCTCTGATACACACAGACACAGACACACACAGAGACACAGACTGCACATACATGTGCACACACACATACAAAGCTGAAGTCCCCAAAGTCCTTATGAAGTTTGTTTCTGTATACTGTGCATTTCAGGAAACCTTTTCATCTCTGTGGGTGGGCATGCCCGTTTACATGGAAAGTATTACTTGGGCTTCATTTTTAAAATATGTTTCATGGTATAAATAAGTCAGTTATAAGTCAGTTTGGGAAAGAGTTTAGTCAAAGTATGGTGTTATCACTCATAAGCTGTTTGTTACTGTCAGAACTTCTTTACAAACTTGTTTTTCAGATGTACCTCCTACTGGTTGGCAGTTGGGAGACACAGCTCAGCACTACTACCAATAGCACGAGGAGTTCCCTTTCTGCTTGGGAACCTCCACTCAGGTGAAGACAGATTCTTGACTACATCCCAAAAAAGAATGTCAGGATGAGTGAGAGTGAAACAAAGCTAGTGAATGAACTAAGGAAGTTTTTAGAGCAAGAGATGAATTTAGATTCATATGTGAAAATGACACTCTCAAGTTACTGCAGTTTTGAAGAGAGACTTGTGTTTAAGTGTGTGTGTGTGTAGGAGATAACCCTGGGCATTGTTCCTGAGGTGTGGTCCACCTTTTATTTGAAAGTCTGCAACTCATCAAGTAAACAAATTCAAAGTTATAAGCATTCTGGTTCTAAACATTACTTTTTTAACTGTTTTTTCCATCTGACTGTGTGCATATGTGTTGCATGTGTGGATGCACATGTGTATGCACAAACAATATGTGTGCACATGCACATGTGATTGCGTCTGAGTGTGAAGATGCAAGATCCATTTCAGAATCACCCTGAAATGCTCTTCCACCTTATTTTTTTGAGGTTGGTTCTTTAATTAAACCCAGAGCTTGCCAAAAGGACTACAGCCTGGCTAGCAAGTTTGCTCTGGGGATTCCCAGGTTCCATGTTCCAGGGATGGACTCACAGGTGGGTTCCATAATTGCCTAGCATGTTTACACGGGATCTGGGGATCCAACGTCTGTTCCTTTCACTCGTGCAGCACGTACATTTAGTGCTAAGTCACTTTCCTGACTCCTGCTTGTTCTTAGCATTCCTGCTAAATAGATTTTTAGGAAAATGAACATTATGTCTGTGGGAAAGTCTAGCTTTATCAGTCATGTTGAAGTGTCTTGACTCTCAGTAGAAAAAGCAAACTAGATCCTAGGATGAGGGGGATCATTCCTTCTCTTCTCGTACCCTCTGGATGTTCCATGTCTTCCATTCGGTCCCAGTTCTTAGGGAATTATATACTGTTCCTTCTGTTGTCGATCCTCCTTTAGTTCAAATTAAGAGTTTTTTTTTTTTTTAAATTATCATTCTCAGTACATCTTGGTACATCAGAAAACAAAAGTCAGAGAAAGAAAAGGCTAGCTAGCTACAAGGTAGAAATTTCCTCTCAATATATGGCTAACACAGATTTGGACTGCTGTTGGCTTGAAAGGAGGAAAGGATTCCCCTGAGAGAAGGTTCCTCATTCTCCTGCAGCCTGTAATTGTCTCTCTCTGTGTGTGTGTGTGTGTGTGTGTGTGTGTGTGTGTGTGTTGACAAACTACAAAGGGTAGTTTTTGAACATCTGCTTATGCAACCATCCTGGCAGGAGTGAAAATATTCTAAAGAGAGACCTTTGTGCCCCTCCCCTTGACTATCAGATAAGGCATCCTAAGGAATTTTAATTTGCTTACAAACCTCTTGCTGGAATTAAAAGGGAGGGGGGGGGAAGCTAGAACCCATTACCAGCCAGAGCCAGGGACCTTGTGTCCAGGAAATAGATCTCATGCATTTCTGACAACTCGTCTGACCACTTTCAAGATGATGGAACCAAACTATGCAGTCTGGGACTGCATAGCTTATCGCCTTGTGTTTTAACCTAAACCGCATGCTGAGACCCTAATGAAGTCACTGGATCTCTTTGTTCTTTTTCTGAATCTGGTCAGATTGAATACATATCCTTTTTCTGGTTTTCACTATTATTTTGTCTCTTTTATTGATGTTCTGAGGATGGGTGGCCAAGTCTGGCTTGTTGATTGTAGCCAGGACCCAGGCTTGGATCCTAACAACTCTGGGAACATGGATACATGAAGTTGTTCTAGCCAGTGCAACAGATGTCTGCTGTGGGAAACACTTCTCATGCTTCCAGAAGGGTACAAAGCTTTGGGTACAAAGCTTTCCTTCTTCTCAGTGGATGGTATTACTCACACCATATTGCACAGTGTTCTGACAATTGGGATGGATAAACTGACTATAGAATGACAACTGCAAGCCTCTGAATTAACCAACACTGGAGCTACCTTACTAGTGGATTTCTCGTCATTAGAAGTAATAAATAACCTTTTTAAAAGCTACATGCTGGGCTGGAGAGATGTCTCAGGGTTAAGACTCTGTCTTAAAAGCAGAAGATCCTGAGTTCAGATCCCAGATCCCACATTAAAAAAAAAAATGCCAGGCCAAAACAGTGGCAATTCACACTTCCAGTCCTGGTGAGTGGAGCCTGGGAAATTCCAGCACAAAGCAAGGAGGAGAAGCAATCCAGGATGATTCCTAAAGGCCCCCTTGGTCTTCCACCAGGACACACAGTGCCCTCTGATACACACACACACACAGACACACACACACACACACACACACACACACACACACACACATACATACAAACTACATGTTATCAGACTTTTCAGACTTTTTCATAAATGCAGCTGAAATTCTCCTAACTATTGTGAAGTTCTTTTAAAAAAGCTGTATCTATACTGAAGATTCTGCAGACTGATTGGCTGATCAGAACTTCTGTGATTGTGTAGAGTTGACATGTTGCAGATTAAGAGCTGAAATTAACTTTCAGACTGTCCTTTGATACCTCTAATCACTCACTACTGAATCTAACCTATATATCCATTTAAGATATCAAGCAAAAACTCTGAAAGATATTATCTTGGCTGGGCTGACCATTCTCTACCATCAAGTCCAAAGCTTAAAATTTTATCAAACTGCATCTGAACCTGTAAAAAAAGCTCCCTGTCTTGCCAAAGCTTGCCTACTGGATGCCAATTTGTTTGGTAAGTACATTGATTTATGACTTTATTCAGCTCTGTGACTACAAAAAGTTTATGTAACTATTCCATGGTGGAACATGACATTCAGGACAAACTAAACCTTGCTCTCGAACCACAGACATGCATATTTGACTTAGAATATATGATCTCTCTTGGGACTAGAGAGTTAGCTCAGGGTTGTTAAAGCCTTTGCCTCTCAAGCAAAAGTACCTGAGTTCAGATTCCCAGATCCCTCGTAAACATACCAGAAGGATAAGGCAGCAGTTTGTGATTTTTCAGCCCTGGATGGCAGAGCCCAGGAACCCCCAAAGCAAGGCACTCGGGAGGCAGAACAGTCTAGGATGATTCCCAATGTCACCCTTGGGCCTCTACAGGTACACACACTCAAGTGCCCTCTTGTACACATGCCCCCCTCACATATAATTCACACACACATGCATGCAGATAAAAAATATTATTTCTTATTCTCATTGGAATGAACTGTATTTTATATTGATATTATTAAAGATAAACAAGGGGCTGGAGAGGTGGCTCAGGGGTTAAGCCTCCGCCTTGCAGGCGGAAGGTCCTGAGTTCGGATCCCAGATCCCACGTATAGACGCCAGGCGGAAGCGGGGGCGGCCTGCGCTTCTGGTCCTGGTAGGGCGGAGCCTGTGAATCCCGGGGCAGAAGGAGGTGGAGGCGTCCATGGTGGTTCGCGAATTCGTCCGTGGTTCTACACACACACATACACGTCACACACACAGACACGCGCACATACACACGCATATGCGCACAGTTGAATTAATAATAATAATAATAAAATTAAAAAAAAGATAAACAAGAATCCAGTAGATAGAGATGGAACTGAATGGATCAAGTCACACAATAGTTGGAGTTAATAAATAGCATGCTAAGGTGAAAGAGACAAAATAGAAGTCTGGAAAGTTCTTATTTATGCTCAAAGGAGTTTGAGTTTCACCATTTTTCTAATAGTATTTAGATGTTAAGTAATGACATACAGTACAGATATGATTGTGTAATGTTATTTCTTATAATATTTTTTAATGTTTGTAGTCTAAATTTAAGTAGTTAATTTTCAGTTATTTCAACACAAGTTGTGATCTGTGTACCTGTAGGCAAATCAGAGCCTTTTATCTTCTTACACGGGATAGAGTGATTGCTGGGTAGTGCAGACAAGCTTGAAGACCCTGGCAGTTGTCTGCGTTCTTCTCTATACTGAGAAAACAGAGCATCCAAGAGCTTTGCATCTTCTGCCTACATGTCAGAAATAAATAGGCTCTCTTAGAAATAATTTCTTTCTACTTGCATATTGATAAATAATTAGTACTTGCATATTGATAAATAATTGATAAATAATAAATAATAAAGACAGGCTTCCATGTATCCCAGCCTGGACTTGAGCTACTCTGATGCTACAGTGGCCACCACTGAGTACTGGGACTCCACGTGCGCCACTGTCTCCATTTTATGCTGTGCCAGGCCTTTGTGCATGTCTGCTAAGCATTCCACCGACTGAGATACACCCCACCTTCAAATCAGTCACATTTTGAATATCTAATTGTAACTACCAAGCTATTTGGCTTTTTAAGAGTTTTTTCCTCTCAGTGCTGAGAATTGAACCTAGGGTCTTGTGTGTGCTAAGTATTTCATTACTGGGTATTGCTGGTCTTGAACATTTTCAAACATAGTATTTTCTCTAATTCTGTGGGATAGGTGTTATCCTTGCCACTTTATGGATAAGACAAACCCGAGGAAGTTAAGAGACTTGCCCATATTCGTGCTTAATAATGACCGTTTCTCTTGCCAAGCCCAAGGAATAAAGCCCTCTCTTTTTAACAGAAACTGCAAGTAGAGTTGGGACAGAGGTAGAATAACTCTGAGAAGGGGGAAGCTAGAATAATAATAATAAAAAAAGAGGCATCCAGATTTTCTTAAGTTATGCTCAAAGTAAGTCTACATATTTAAAACATTTTAATTATTTATTTTGAGAGAGAGAGAAAAAAGAGAAAGAGAGAGCGAAAAAGAGAGAGAGAGAGAGAAAGAGAGAGAGAGAATGTATGTATGCCATGGCTGAGCTATCTCCACCGGCACCAAGTCCACATATTTTTAGTAAACTTGCCCAGATGTATACTTCTTATGTGGAGATTTTCATAACTAAACAACAAATAATTCTTCAGAGCTTACATTTTTTCATAGTAGAGAATACATTTAGTTCTGGATAATATAAAATGAATATGAGAAACGTGACAAGAATTTAGGGCAAAACAGGTCAGATTTGTATGGGTCAGATACTGTGATTAGTGTATATAAAATAATGACAACATAATGTGGGCTGGAGAGATGGCTCAGGGATTAAGACTCTGCCTCGCAAGCAGAAGGTCCTGAGTTCAGATCCCAGATCCCACGTAAAAACATCAGGCAGAAATAGTGGCAGTCCACACTTCCAGTCCCTGTGGGCAGAGCCTGGGAAATCCCAGAGTGAAGCAAGAAGGAGGTAGAAGCAATCCAGGATTATTCCCAAAGGCACGCTCCTGGGTCCTCCACAGGGACACACAGTGCCTTCTGATACACACACACACACACACACACACACACACACACACACACTAAAATAACTTTAAAAATAACAAGGTAATAGAGTAATATTATTAATAACAAAACCAATAAGATTTGTACATGAATAATAGTTTGGGTGATGTTGATATGAATAAAGACTAGTGCAGACACTTATTTCACCAAGAAGGAATGTCTTAATGTGAAGTTTCAGAGAAAAAGTCATTTCAGGTGAGGCTAGCAATATAGGTCAGAGGACCATGAGACAGTAAGGAAATGGTACAATTGGTTTAGGGAGGCATCTACTATTGATTGGGCATAACAGATAAGCTTGAATGGCTTAGAAGGAGTATTGGGAGAGAAAGGATTGAGAATTTGAGACTGTCTGAGATACACCATCTCAAAAGAAAAAGACAAAAGCAGAAACAAAAAAAAAACAACTAGACATTAAGAAAGAAAAGAAATAACTGGTAAAAGTATACAGAGATTGCAAGAGAAGAGATGGGAAATTTTCTTCTCTGCAACTAGAGACCAAGAGTGATCATGAGTAGCTGCACTCCTACATCAGATACAGCAGACTTAAAGCTACAACAAAAGGATACAAAGAAGAAAATCATGTAACAAATGGAAAACTGTAACTGCATTTCTATACTCACACCCAAACTTGCACATCCAAATATATGATGCAAATAGCTTTAGGCTATAAGGAAAGACTCCAATGAGAGTTCAGGGTTTTGATACTCCATTTTCAATGGTTTGATTAGGTAGAAAATGAGCAAGGAAATTAGGCACCCATCAGACCACTACAGAACATTTTGTCCAAATCACTATAGAACATGTTCTTGTCTCATCAGTGCATGAAACAGCCTTCAGGAGAGGCCAGATGTTAGTTCACAAAATTACACTATCTAGAAAACAAAAATCAACTTCCAGTTTCAAAACTGTCTCTGTTGGAAGCTTTTTTCTGTGTGAAGAAGAGTCAGAATTAGAAAAAAATTTCTCTAGTCCAAAGAGAGAGGGAAAGAGCTTCAGAAATTTGCAAAGATAGTAATAGGATAGTTAAAAAGTTTGTCAACAGATTGTTGACACATGGGAGAGAGACAGGCCAAATGGCCCCTCATCCCTGTGGCTCCCAGGAGGAGGAGGAGGAGGCAGGAGACTCTTCAAAGGTGAGCCGGCACTCCACTGAAGAGAGACCTGGGTTTTTGTGGGTCAGCAAATCCTCCAGTGGGAGGGTCTGTACTGGAGAGGAATGCTATTCTGTGTCTTCCCGTGACTCACCAGACAGTGGAGGGACGTTTTGCAAGAGAACCTGCTGTGGAGCAGCAAAAATGAAAAAAAAAAATCAACAAACCATAATTCAACAAATCAGAGATTCTACATCAACCGTCTGGAACCAGGCCAGCATAATCTCTCCCCATCCTAAAGCTCATGGAAATTTGCGGAAGAGGGGGCGGTAAGATTTTAAGAGCCTAAAGATGGGGAGGAGCAACGATATGCAAGATACTACATACAAGTTAGGGTCGAAGTGATCATAATAGAAGTTTGTATGACCTGTGCAATGAACAACATATCATTGAACCCCCAAAGTCTAGCATGGATCACAGGCACTACGATCCTTAGAGGCAAGGGATTAAGAGCCACAATAGTGTTCTATACTAAAGGGGAACACAAAAAAGAGCTCTAGGCAATGCCACTGAATCCTTACACCTCATCAGATAGGAGGATCCAGAGGGAAGTTTGACATGCACACTAAAGAATGCTCCAGAATTGGAGGGGGAGGGGACACTGGGAGAAGGGAGGAGAGGGGAGGAAGGAGAAGAGGGGGGAGGGAGCAAGGGAATCCAGGGAGGGTGGAGGGAGGGAGGGGAACAGGGTACTTATCAACTTTGTATGAGTGGAAGAAATAAATGAAAAAAAAAAAAAAAAAAAAAAGAGAACCTGCTGTACGAAATCGAGATATCCCGAGGGCTGGAGAACTGGGAACCACCACAAGGCAGGGAATTATAATTCCACCTGCCACGACTGTAGGCTGAGGGACAGCCTCCGAAAGCAGTTGTGGAGAAAGGGGCCCAAGGCTAACAGAAAAGCACAAGCAGGAAGGGGCCTGGCTCAGGCAGGGAAGTGCATAGCAGAATGGAACTGTCCTTGGATACCAAATACAAGGCTCATCAGCCAGCAATGCCCTTGGGACCTCATGGTCCTCAGCCCAAGGTCAGCGATGAACCAACCTCAGGAATCTTCCACTATGCCAGAATCCTCAAGGCAGCACTAGCAACCCACTGCAGCATCCTTTCAGTAGAGGGACTGACATATAGGACGAGGTCTTGAAGAAGCCAGGATGGATCCTGTACAGAGCCTGGGTACAGCCAGTGCTCCGATTGCATCCAGCACTGCTAGTGCAACCCAGAGACACCCCACACCAGGAACAAAAGTCACTCCAAGGTTGTGAGCTAGGGAGTGTCAGGAGAGAACCTGCCCAGCCCACTGCAGAGCTAGGAGTGGCCAGCAGAGGCCTCTGTGCCACAGAGAAAGGAAACCACAAAACTCAAGATGGCTCTGGGGGTCCTAGACACTTGTCCAAAGCAAGCTCAGCACCAGCATACACCACAGAAAAGATGGGAGCACAGAGGTTTAATCATCTGCCCCTCTGGGCATGTTACCAGCAGTCTCTGAGTTTTGAACAGCCAGAAAAAAGTTTCTCTAAGATTTCAGTCGTTTTTGGCTCTTCCTGCTTCCCCTTTTATATGACACCTTTAGCCATATTTTATTTTTATTATACTAAGATGTATTCTCATTTTTCCATTCACCATCCATTCACCATCAACATCTAATTTTGTATATTCATTTTTTCACTACCAGGCAATCTTTTCTCCCCGATTTTCTCCTTCTTCTTTATTCCGTTTGAGTTCCCAACCTCAGTTTACTGTTTAATATGCTTCAACAATAAGATGACACATATAGCATACAGAGGAGCAATAACTGAAAGTACTCCTGACTACTAGTCAGAAACCACGGAATTCAGAAGCTGATAGCCAGTGGGCACTGGGACAATATGAAAATGGTGAAAGGAAAAAAAATCAGACAAATTAATGATATCATTCTATATTAATAACACTGTTATATATTAATAACATCATAACATATTAATAGCAACATTAAACCTTAATTTTCTTCAAAAATATCTTTAACACAGTTTATTATTTCTTTGACAGTTTCATATAATGAATTATTGTTATTTTCCCCTAATATTACCCTACTTTATCCTTCCTCCTTCACCCACTGAGAATCTTCTTTCAAACAAAAGTTTCTTTCCACTTATATGTGGAGGTTGATAGGCTCTTGCCACCATGTTGTCAAGTACCTATTTTATCATGATGGACTGTATCCCTCAAACTGTGACTCAAAATACGCTCTCCCTCTCTAAAGTAGATTTATTTCAGACATTCAATCATAGCAATGGGAAGAGTAATGAATACAGACAATTTGAAAATTTTCACTAAGAACTGGAGTGTTGACATGACAAACCTGATCATGCTGACTAGAGTTTGGAGCCGTAGGCTAGAGAAGAATACAATTGAAAGAGCTGGACTGGTGATTTTGGTGAGAATGTGGAAGACCAGAATGTTTACAGAAATGTGGATAGTACAGACTGGGCTCATAAAGCTTCAAAGGGGAACAAGGGCTCTGTTAGGAATTGGGCTAGAGTGAATTCACGTCACATTCTGTCAAAGAATTTAACCATATTGTGTTTATATCCTGAAAATCTGAATGAATTGAGTTCAAGAGTAATGGGTTAATTTGTTCAGCAGAGCAAATTCCAAAATGCCGTAGCAATTAGTCTGTGTCACAGTTATCACCCACCATGTTTAGTAAGGTTTGTAATGAGACTGAAAGCAACATCAAAGTTACTACCCACTGTATTTAGTAAGGTTTATAAAGAAAATACAAATAAGAATTCAAAGCAAATTTAAAATCAAATTCAAAAGTGGAGCAGAAAGTTGTGAAAACTATGCAATTTGGCAAGGAAAGAGGCACAAGCATTGTTAAAGTTGTGGGCAAGGTGAGTGCAGAAGCTATAATGACAAAGAGATTAGCATGATTAAGGAAAGAACTCATACTTTGCAAAGAAACAAACCTTCCCATCATATGTAACAATACAAACCAATCTGAAGAGGTTACACTGGAAAATAAAGTGCCTGAACAAAGAAATTTCCAAGATTCTGTTCACAGCAGGTCTCCTAGGAAAATGTTATGCTAGGTTCAGCAGGATAAATGATCAGAGTCCACTGTGGCTGTGAAAGAAGGCAGGAGACATCTTGTATTGGAAGATGAAATTGATATCATCTAATTGGTGTGCTTTTGAAGGCATGCAAGGTACACAATTAAGGGAATCAATTAAATGAATCATGGAAATTTGCACTAAGGTTCCAGCAAAACACAGAGGATAGGTAGCAGAATAGATTGGATGGGCAGCAGAATTAG
This sequence comes from Typhlomys cinereus, assembly GCA_023101885.1. Taxonomy (NCBI): domain Eukaryota; kingdom Metazoa; phylum Chordata; class Mammalia; order Rodentia; family Platacanthomyidae; genus Typhlomys; species Typhlomys cinereus. The sequence continues at coordinate 523,325 of JALPQD010000155.1, read as the reverse complement.
ATTGCCTATGTGGAGCTCTTGAGTGGACTGTATATGAAATTTTGAAGGTAAAAATCTATGTTTCAATGGAGTCTCCAGGAAATGGGAGATGCCAGAATCAAGAGACATTCACTGAAGATTGCTGTAGGCACTGAGTGGAGCTGGACTAAGAGAGAAGCCACATGTGCCAAAAGCAACAAAGTTGGAAGGTGTAGTCACTTACTCCTATAGACATGACTCTATATTTTGGAAACCCTAAGGTTCTACCAGGAAACTCCTAGAGCTACTAAACATGTACAGTAGAGTGGCAGGCTACAAAATTAACAGAAGAAATCGGTAGCCTTCCTATACACCAAGTATGAGCAAAGTGAGAAAGAAATAAAACAATCTCATTTGCCATAGTTCAAAAAAAAATAAAAGAAACATCTTGGAATAAACTCAACTAAGGATGTAAAAGACATGTATAATGAAAACTTTAAAACATTAAAGAAAGAAATTAAAGAAGAATAAACCCAACCAAGGATGTGAAAGACCTTCCATGCTTATAGGTTAACACTGTGAAAATGACCATTCTACCAAAGGCAATATACAGATTCAATGCAATTTTTTTAAAAAATTTGAAAAACAATCTTAAATTTCATGTGGAAGTGCAGAAAGTCCCAGATAGCCGAAACAATTTTGAGTAATAAAAACACTGCTGGAGGCATTACTATATCCAATTTCAAACTATATTACACAGCCATAGTAATAACAGCAGCACAGTGCTAGCAAAAAAAGATACATTGATCAAGGCATTAGAACTGAAGACCTACCTACAACCACCTGATATTTCAAAAAAAGTGTCAAAAATACACATTGGAGAAAGGACAGCATCTTTAACAAATGTTGCTGGAGAAATTGGATATTAACATGCAGAAGAATGAAACCAAATCCTTACTTCTCACCTTGCATGAAAATCAATTCCAAATAGATCAAAGATCTCAATGTTACATCAGAGACTCTGAAATTTCTAGAAGAATGAATAGAGTATACACTTGAGCTGACTGGCCTAGGTAAAGACTTTCTAAATATAACCTTATTCATACATGAAATAAAGCCAACAATGGACAAGTGGGATATCATGAAATTAAAAAGCTTCTGTTATACAAAAGACATTGATAATTAGTATCCAGAGTGAACAAAGAACACAAAAAAATTGGAATGTCAAGAAAGCAAACAACCCAATTACAAAATGGCCTTTGGGACTAAAAATAAACTTTTCATAAGATGAAATTCAAATGTCTAATAAATATCTTAAAAAGTGTTCAACCACCTTAGCCATCAGGGAAACGGAAACTGAAGTTACACCGATCTATTATCCTATCTAAGTCAGAATGGCTAAGATCAAAAAACATAAATAACAACAAATGCTGGCAAAGATGTGGGGAAAAGGGAACCCTTATTACTATTTGTGGTAATCTGCCTCTTTGGAAATCAGTATGAATGTTCCTGAAAAAGCTAAAACTTAAACTATTATTTGACTCAGTTATACCACTCCTGGACATATTTCCAAAGGGCTTTTCATCTTGCTACTAAGATGCATGTACATCCATGTTCATTACAGCTCTATGTATAATAACAAAGAAATGGAATCAGCTTAGATGTCCATCAATGAATGAATGGATAATTTAAACATACATGTGCACAATGGAATACTAATCAGCATCAAGGAAAAATGAAATCATGAAATTCATCAGATAAATGTATGGAACTGGAAGTTTGTAAGCATCAGAGATATAGAAAGACAAGTGCCACATGTTCTCTCTTATATGCAGATGTTCACATTAAACCTTCAGATTGGTGTACTTAATTAGAAACACCTATAATGCTATAAAGGCAAGGAACACAAGTTGGGTTGGGGTGGATGAAGGAGGATCCCAAAAGGGGAAAGTAAAAGAACACCAGAGGAAGAAAGCGGGGTGGAAAAGGAAATGATGGGAAAAGAAAGTTTTAAAGGGAGGGAAATAAAAGGATAGGGGATAGGAATGATGGGGTTGCAAATAATAGAACTGAGATACAGCCAGACAAAAACTACATTGTAAGTCTATTAAAAATATCATTTTAAAAAAGTGTTAGCTGACATAGTCTACACAGGGAAACACAGAGAGGGGAAGTAAAAAACAAACAAACAAACAGAAATTTCCCTGAAATCTTCCTACCAGTAGCCATGAACAATTAAATAAATTTCCCAGTACCAGATATATGATGCCTCTGAATGAGCTATTGGTAAGGGAGATCTCAAAGGTTCCCAAAACAGCTTAGGCACTTTCCATTGCTCTTGTTATTGCCAACAAGATCACAGCATAGAGACTAATTGCAAGGATTAGACAGTGGGGTAGGGGGCCTATTGGACCCAAATAGTATGAGACATCGATAAGTCACTCCTGATATTTTAACACCAAAGGAGTATAGTCTGTAAAAGCACCGAGGTATTTTTTTTAATTTTTTTAAAAAAAAAACAAGCTGAAATGGATATGGAAGCTTTCTCCTTGCTAGTTAGCTTTCATATTGTTAGGAGGTATGACTAAAGGGCAGACAAGAACTTAGGACATGCAGAGGAAAGTAAAACCTAACCTAGACAATGGATTCTGTTATTTTTTTTTAAATATAAATTTCATAAATATGCAACAAAATATACTACTTATCATTATCAAGTAGGCATGTCTTCATGTTTCTTTCTCCATAGCAGTAATAATTGGCCAAGAACAAATCGATAAATATCTCAAAGATGCTTAAGTGATTCACCCTTGCTGATTCTCTGGATTAATCTCTCACCCTAGACCTACTGCAAGAGACCCAGTGATGTCTGAGACTCAAGATGCGAGTTCTTTCCCAGTGTGCCTGTGAATCCTCTCGCAGTGACTAACCAGCAAAAGCTCACTATGTTGATTCAAAACTTGTAATCTGTAATTAATCTTTAGACTGCTTAAAATGTACCCTGGGTTACATATGAAATAATTAACAGACTTATACTTTCATGTTATATGTTTAAATAAATGTTTAAATCAGACATGTATGAGTTTTAACCTACATAAAATTTTTATGTGGTCTTCATGATGAAATTTTTCATATTAAAGGCTAAACTACTTTACATTCTTACATATTTGAATTCAAAATTTCACTTAACTTTGGAATATAAAGAAACATATAAAATTATTTATGCTAGCATGAATATCTAGTAAGGAATTATATGTGTGCAAGTGGCACCTACCTCAGATGTATCCTTAAGATAATAAAGAGGTTTAGCAGATCTTGGTTTTGGAATTTCTTCTGCTGGTTCTAAGAAATCCAAAGACAAACAATGTTTTTTAAAATTACTTCTACTTCAACCCAAGAAGTCATTTTCATTAGTGGCATATAACTTTTCTGAAACATCGTCTAATAATCTTAATTGCATATATATATGTAATACTTTTACATTTTGAGGTTAAATCTATTTTGACATGATTTCTTTTAAAAGTGAATTTCTAGGATCAATAAAATTTTCAGTTATTTACTATTATACCTATCATTGTATTTTCTTGGAAAAATGTATTTCTAAATAAAACAGAACATACATGTTATTGAAAATGATACCTAAGGTAATACCTTTGAAAAGTAAAATATCCCCTCAAACCTTCATTCCCACATTCTAAATTATGAATTTTATTCATAGAGATTATTATGTTAGTGATTTTATTAGTATAAATATAGTGTATAGTTCACAACATTAAGTATAGTGGATTTGTCTACCCTGGGTTCAAACCATTCCCATTTTTGTGAATTATGTAGCATTAGGAAAAGTTAACTTCTCTGAGTCTCCTTCCCTTATCTATTACTTGGAAATACTCGTAATTGTTCTGTAAGGATGCTTGGAAGGTCAAACCATTTTAAGTGCAACAAAAAGTATAGAGTCTGCTGTTTCCTCAATTGCTGGATGCTAGGCACTAGTACAGGACCCCAGAACTGGGGAATCACTATCCATTGATACATATATTTTCTTGAACAGTATAGGAAATGAAAACAAACAAACAAAAAAAGAAACTCCACAGAATGGATAGGTGAAAATTGCAGTGCAAGCCATCACGGAGATAAACACCTTTGGTAAGGGAGAGCAGTAGTGAAGTTGTAACTGAGATAGGATGGCCAGAGGGTCTGAATGGCTCACATGAGTATAAGCCATGGGAATGGAGTGCAAGTGCGTCCAGGATGATGGGAAACCTGGCAGTGGTCCTGAAGGGAAGCTAGTGAAGATGTAGTTTCAGTGACAAGGAGGAAAGCAGGGCATAAGGCAAAATCCACAGGTAAAGGTAAACAGATGTTGGTATGGGAAAGGAGATATTTTAGAATCAGAGCAGCGAGAAGCCCTTGAAAAGTCTTGATAGTGAGATGATGAACTGACCTTTAAAAGATCACTGAGAGTGTACAAAATAAATGGGTTCAAATTTCTACTATCGTTATGGGGGGCCAGGCCAAGAGTGACAGCCCTCTGGGAGCAGGTAAGTGAAAAATCTGTATGAAATCCTTTTGAAAACCCAAGAACATGAAAGAGTTAGAGAAACAAGGACTCTCTTGTCTTAAACGTAGGAAAAGCGAAGAACTCACATGTGGCATCCCAGCATGCAAAGCCACTTCTGCTCTAAGGTATTTGTGACAAGCAAGCAACCCCAGGTTTTAGAAGCCTTAACAGTTGAGACAAACACAAATTTTAAAAAAACCTCAAATATTCACAGACATGTGTGTGTACACATCCATTATTAATATAATTACAACTTGGCTCTCCAGTGAGGAATTATCTAGATTAATGTCTGTGAAGGATTATCTTGATTATTAATTCATGTGGAAAGACCCATCTCAATTGTGGACTGGATCATTCCCCACGGGAGTCCTGGACTGTATGAAATGGATAAAGCAAACTGAGCACCAGCGCTCATCTCTCTCTGTCCTCTGAGTGTGGATTCGGTGTGACCGGCTGTTTCAAGTTCCTGTTGTCCTGATTTCTCTACAGTGATGGGCCGTGCCCTTGAATTGTGAGTTGGAATAAACACTTTTTCCATTAAGAACTTTGTCAGAGTCTTTTGTCATAGCAATAGAAAGGAAGAAAACACACACACACACACACACACACACACACACACACACACACACACAAGCTGACCAAAGGACCAAAGGTGGAATATTTGATATCTTCTTTCCTCCCCAAACAGAACCCACGCACACGCTTCCAAAAGCATGGTTATTACATTAAAAAACCTTATGCTGTACCTACCTTTTAGTATGTATGAGTGGAAAGAAGGAAAGCAGCTGTCTCCATTCCCTTTCCTGTTGCTGTGACAAATACTCTGACTAAAGCAACTTAAGGGAGAAAGAGTTTATTTGGCCCACAATTCCTGATTGTAGCCCATTCTTCCAGGTGGCTGCCGATAATGTCAAACTGTCCATTTAGACCAACAATCCCAGAAGACACCCCAGTTAATAAGCTATATTGTAGGAAAAATATGAAGTGACTCTAGGAGGTGCAGGAGCTGTAGAGATGACTCGGTGGATAAGAGCGCTTGTTGCACAGCACGAGGATCCGAGTTCACATCCCAGCACCCCGCATAAAAAGCAGTACATGGCCATGCCTGCTTGTAACCCCAGCAATATGTGGGTGTAGAAACTGAAGGATCAGAGCACCTTCTGGTCTCCAGCTTAGCTGCAGCCTTGGTGAAAAACCATGTCTCAAAGGAAGAAAGGTAAAAAGTGATCTGACCTCTGTGCCCACATAGGTGGTGGCATCCCCCCACATGCACACCACACACATAACACAAATAAATCAAAAGGTGAAGATGACTCAGATAAAGATGATGGCAGCAGAAATATGAGAATAACTAAATTCATGGTGAATTAAAATGCAAAGGACTTGCTGTTTGGCTGGGCTTTGGGGAATGACAGAAAAATGTAGGAAGGTGACTTTTAAGTTTCAGTGGTGAGTCACTTAGCAGTTCAGTGTACTATAATAAGAATGCTAGAGGAAGGGTGGGGGAAATTACTTGTGTTAGGGATAGAGAATCATGAGCTTTGTTCTGGACATCAGATTTAACTGAGGGATCGACAGGTAGCTTAATATAGGTATCTGATGTTCAAAGACTCATTGGTATTCGATATATTACAGGAATTATAGAGGAAATCTGTGTGTACACATTGTAAGCAGCCCAGCAAACATAGTGCTAATGGTTTGTTTGTTCTGTGTTAACCTTTAACAGATGTAACCCAGAGGGCGCCTAAGGAGGAATGTGTGAACCTCTACCACATAATCAGAGGTAACTCCAGTGCAGGTGGGGGAGGTGATAAGGAGAGAAGACCATGCATTTCAGGGAGGAGGCAGACTCCTGTCCGAAAGACCAAGACTAACTATGAAAAGTTAACTGCTTTTGCCCCCCCTGTAAAGTATTCTAGGGTGGCAGAGATGGTTGGGGAAAGCAGATTTTCCTATCTTCCTAGATTACTGGCTTTCTTTAGAGATCAATTCCTGTCTTCTCATTGGCTTCTGAAGTGACAGGTACACAGTCCCAGTATTCTAGCCACATATTCTTCGTGATCATGAAGGAACAGGCTCCGGGCTCCCCAATAAGTCATTGGGTTGACTCAGACAACCAGGAGCTGTCCTGGACTGGAGAGCCCTGAGGTTCTTGGGGGTAAGGGTGGTGGAGGTGGGGGGTGGGGGGACTCCCAAGCAGTCACCAAGCGACTAAATTTACAGAACAAATCACATTATTTCTCTTTCTGGCTGGTTTCCAGGTTAAGGCTTTTCCGACCTCTGGTTTAAAAGTGTTTTCTGTTCCCTGTTCCTCTCTTGCTTCCCAAATTATGGCCTGCTTGGCACTGGTTTAAAGCTACTGTTCTGTTCTGTTGTCTGGAAACTTCAGAGCTCGCACCATCAGAATAGGTGGCATGGCCTCCTTTCCTGTCAACAACCCTTTCCTTCTGCATTTATTGGGAAATTGGTCCAACTATGATCATGATTATATTAAAAAGAAAAAATGGTCTATTGTTGTAATTACCCATTCTATGCCTTGGGTTCTAGGGTGTTGCAGTCAGCCTGCATGTTGCCGATAAATAACTATCAAACAGCTTACGGGAACAAGGGGTTTATTTCCTTACTGACAGTCCGGTTACAGTTCTCAGTCCAGCTTGATGGGAGAGCATGCACCAACACCAGGGCCGAAGGAACTGCCCACACCATCACCACATAACAGCTGATAAATAGACAATCCTTACTTGCCAGACCAGCATATCTGGCCAAATATACAGAACCAACTTCTTCAACCGACTCAGTATTTTATCCACCTGTTTAGGGCCAGTCCCACCCTCCATAGGCTGGGCCTTCCCCATCAGCTACACAATCTCCTGCAGGTTTGCTCTGGGCTTAACCCAACCACTAATTCTCCACAAATGTGCCCAGAGCTCAAAGCCTCAACCATCAAGTTGACACCTGTGCCTAACTATGACATAGGGAAAGGAGATCATCACATTATGTAAACATCTTATACTCAGAGTTGCTTTCCAAAGGATCAGGAAAATGTGGAGAAATTCCTTGCATTTGGGTGTTTTATCCAACCATCACTTTTGTGCACTTTTCTCTCAGACACTCCAATTTCCAATGGCCTACCGCTCTACAGCTGGCACACTGATTTTCCTTTGAAGCGTTGCTATTGCCTTTTTGTCTTTGCCTTCATACACCGAGGTCTTGTTCTAAAGATGATGGCCTCGTGTGTCTTTAGCTTTTTGTGGTTGCTCCATACTTCGCATGGAATGTCTACTAGGCAATGTTTCCACCTATTTTATATAAATGCCTTCAAATCTCAGTGGCCTGTCAGTGAGATATAGGTCATAGTCCCATGGTGCACAACCACAATTCAGAGGAAAGTGATGGGATAAGCAGAAAAGCCAAAGTTGGTTCTGGAAATTTAGAGGTAGGAGAAGAAAGACGAAGAAGAACCAGACATTGTCAGGCATAAGTTCCTTCTTCTAGTATACGTCAGCAGTGGAACCTGCTTCCCATACCTAGGGAAAGCAGAAGCAGCAACAGAAGGAGGAGGAGGAGGAGGAGGAGGAGGAGGGTAAAGGAGGAGGGGGAGGGGAAGTATGAAATGGTGTCACTTCTTGTACTCCTATTGGGGACAATTCAGCCTCTATCTGGGCAACACCCACTAACTCCCCCCCCCCAGGGGAATAATGGGAAGCTATGATTTGACTGTGTCCACATTCCCTTGTCTACCTCAGACCTCCTAAACTAGAAATATGCAGAGCCACTCTATCAAGGTGACCAATCTGCCCAGGTGGCCAATCTAGTCATCTCCACAGGTGTCAACTTGACAGTTGAGGGTTTGAGGGTTTGAGTTCTGAGCACATTTGTGGAAAAGTAGTAGTTGAATTTAGCTCAGAGCAAACCTACAGGAGATTGTCTAGCTGATGGGGAAGGCCCAGCCCATGGTGGGTAGGATTAGGCCCTGGAATAAAATACAGAGAGCTGGTTGAGAAAGTTGGCATCCTTGTATATACTTGGCCAAACATGCTAGTCTGGTAAGTAATGACCGTCCCTCTCTCAGCTGTTACGTAGAGTTGGTGTGGCCAGTTCCCTCAGCCCTCGTGTGGATGCATGCTCTTCTTTCAAGCTGGACTATGAACTGTAACCAGTAATTGTAAGAGAAAATAAATCCCTTGTTCCTTTAAGGCATTTGATGATCATTTATCAGCAACCATGCAGGCGAACTTCAACAACTCCCTTCACTATCGCCCTGCAAAGAGGAGTCTTGTATTGGATACGGCTAGGAAGGAAGGAAGGAAAAAGCATCAGAATGCTCCCCCCTAATGAGGCCACCCCATATGCAGAGCCTAACTGGTATATCAAGGGGATAGGTTATGAGTTTTAGATAGATATCAGAGACATATCCTGGAAGGCCTTTGGAGATTACCAAAGCAAAAGAGTCTAGATAAGGTTCTGGCTATTCCACAAAGGACTGGTGTGAATCTATCTGAATTTTTGCAACAGATATATCAAAATATATCACAGATAAAGGATATGGAATACCAGGTAGCAGAAAATGTCAAAGAGCACTAAGTGCTCACTGATATTTGAAGAATGTATAGAAAATAGATTAGGAATGTGGGCTGAAGCCCTCCTGGCTGGTAGATAATACATACGAAGTATGTAGCTATCATGAACAGCTCAAGATGCAGAAAACCATCATCCTCAGTGTGATGGCAGACACAGGCCATGCCAAGGTTCCAAAGGAAAATCAGCATGTCTGTCAGTGTGCCTTCATGATGCTGATAAATTTATACCCAAACAAGCTAAGGGAACAATGGATTTTATTCTTGCTCATAATTGTGATTACAGTTCATAGTCCATATTGGCAAGGGTGTTCATATCAACATCAGAGACTGAGGGAACTGCTACAACATATCCATAGGAATTTCCAGAATGCCTGCATGCCAACATGTTATATGTCTAAGTATGCCAAAGCGCTGAGCCAGCTTTCTCCATCTTATTCATCTCTCTAGGGAATGGACCCACCCTCCATGGGTTGGGCCTTCCCTCCACAGAAGATCTCCCACAAGCTTGTTCAGGGTTTGCTTTGACTATTAATTCTTCACAGATGTATCTGGAGTTCATACTTCAACTGTCATGTTGACACTTGTGTCAAACTAGCATACTGTGCTTACTGTAGGGAAGTAGACCAATGGAAATTGGAGCATCTGAAGAAAAAGTGAGCCCAGAAAGCCACAAGGCCAGGAAACTGACATGAGGAAGACTGAGGAGGTTTTGAGGCTTGGCAACTCAGACAGCTGATTAAAGCCTCAGGTGCAACTGCCCAGAAGCCTCAGGTGAAACTAACACAGAGAGGAGACAGACTTGACCTTTCTGGTGGACTCCTGGAACTGGTTATTTGGTAATAAACCAGTCAATCACAAAAGCCTCTGGGGAAACAGTAATAGTGCTCAGGTCTCTGGAACCCAGGTTTCAGAAAACTCTGGAATGCACAACATTCCTCTGAACCAGATTATCTGTGTAATGGTTACTCTTAACTATTGCTGTGAGAGAACACCCAAAATCGATCAACTTAAGGGAGAAAGGGAGGTTTATTCAGCTTATGGTTTCAGAGGGAAAGTACAGTCTCTCAAAGCAGAGGCGACATGGCTGGCTGGCCAAAGCTGGAGGAAGCTAAGTCACCGCAGACATCTTGGAAGCTGAGAGCCGCAGACTGCTTGCAGCAAAGGCAGACTTCTCCTGGAGGTAGGGTGGGACTAATCCACCTCAACGCCCACCCCTTGTGATCACCTTCCTCCAGCAAGGCTCCACCTCTCAAGGTGCCATGACCTTGCCAAACACATGAGACTGTGGGGGACACATTTCAAACCATGACAATCTGACACCTTTCTTACCGGGGAATCTGCTCCAAAATTGTAAGGCAAAGTTTTTCTATAAGATGGACAGTTCCACCTACTTTTTTCCATTGGAACAAGCTCTGCAGCTTGTTGTAAAAATATGTAAGGAAAAAGGAATTCATACCTCCTGGTCTGAAGAAATTCCAAAAAAAGGTCAATCCAGAGATGTCCAATCTGGACATCTGGGAAGCCTGAGAGGGTTATAAAAGCTTCCCTGGTAAAAGTTCATCTAAAAGGACACATTTGGGACTCGAGAGATGGCTCAGAGGTTAAGTATCTACCTCAAAAGCAGAAGGACCTGAGTTCACATCCCAGATCCCACATAAATATATGAGGCAGAAATGGAGGTGGCTTTGAACTTCGGGTCCTGGAAGGCAGAACCTGGGAAACTGCAAAGCAAAGCAAAGCAAAAAGGAGATAAAGCAATCCAGAATGACTCTCGAAATCACCCTTGGACCTTTAAGGACACACATAGTGCCCTCTGATACATGCATATATGTATGCATGCATGCAAAACAAACACACCAGTTGTGTTGGAAAGTACTGCCACAGGGGTTCAAGAATTAAACCTAGTACCTAGTTAAAAGGAGGAATATTGACACAATATGTTGATTATTTGTTGAGAATTTGAAGCTCTTTAGCACAGCTTGGTCAATACTGCAGAGACTTAAACTATCCATTATCCATTTGCAGGTACAAGGAATCAACCCAGAAGAAACAAATCTCCCAGCAGTTTGTGATATTCTTGTGATTCCTCCTTGAACTAGAAAAGAGAAGCCTGACTGGTGACTGGAAAAAGACAAGCATACAAATGGTAAATTGCAAGCAACTGAGAGGATTCCTGGTAACATCAAGCTACTGAGAATTTATGTCCCGACACTATCTTCATGCCTCAGCTTCTCTATGAAGCCTTAAAGGAACCTAAATAGGGACCATTAGAATGGATACAGGAACGTTCATGGGCATTCAAAGCTTTTATTTACTTTTACCATTTTTTAATATTCTTATCATTTATGAGAGACAGAGAGAGAGAGAGGGAGAAAGAGAGAGAGAGTGAGAGATAGAACAAAGCATGCCTGAGGACCATTAGCAGGCTGTCTCTGTGACATTAGCAATAGTGGGACTCCTGTAAGCAGACATGGACCATCTGGCTTGCGAGATTAAAAACCTATCAGGGTGACTGGACATGATTATGGTCAAGGTGGGGAAACAGTTCTAGAAAGTGGGCTATAATAGGTTATTTGTTACTGAGACATAATGAGGGGTGCTAGGAGTTTAAAGGAATGTGTTGTTTCAACCTGGCCACGCTCAGTCATTTGAGCAGAAAGCTAACAGTTAATGAATTGTCTCTGGCACAAAGAAGAGGTGGTGTTTCTTCTAAGTCGACTTGTCCTTTCTTACCTCCCTAGGAGGCCTTCCTAGCTTCCTTGTCATTAACTGTCTTCTGTTGTATACAGTATGCTGCAATGTGCACAGCTTCCCTTACAGGTATGGATTTGAACTGGAATCAACTATATGCATGGCAGGGGGATGCCATCACTCCCATGAGACAGGTTATGACTGTCAGTTTCAGCTCTCAGCTTGACACTTGAGATGTGGATCTCTGGGCATACTTAAGAAGAGTGATTTAATTAATGCGGACCTCTAAATATGTCCACCATAAACTGACTTAACTGCATGATTGATGTGGGAAGACTCAGCTTATAGTTGGTGGGACTGCTCCCCATGCAGGTTGATAAAGAGAGAGAAAGTTCATTGGTATTTTGGCAAAGCTGCTGTCATGGTTTGAATATGTGTTGTCCCCCATAGACTCATATGTTTGCATCTTAGCTGATGATAATGTTTGGGAAGATAATGGCACCTTAAGGAGGTGGACCCTTGCTAGAAGGCATGCAAGAGAGTGAGACAGACCTCAAGTTTGGTGGCTTGGCCTTCTGTAACAGTTACTTTTTGTACAGCTGTGAGATACCACTCAGCCTCAAACAAGGGGAGAGAGGAAGATGTATTCAGCTTATAGTTTCAGAAGGGAGATGCAGTTTTTTTATGATGGAAAAGGCATGGTTGGGTAGCAGAAGTTGGAGGCAGCTTATGTCATGTCCCACATAGAGGCTGAGAGCTACAAACTACCATCTGCAAGAGCAGATCTCTCCTAGAAGTAGGATGAGGCTAATAAACCTCAAGGCCCACTCCCTGTGACTGCCTTCCTCCAGCAAGCCTCCAACTCCTAAAGATGCCATGACTTTCCCAAACAACTAAAAATCCAAACACATGAACCTATGGGGGACAACTCATTTCAAACCATGATGCTCCACTCCCAATCTCCAGAGCCTCTTTGGATCTCATTATGCAAACCATGCTCAATCCAACTTTAAAAGTCCTACAGACTACATCAATAGTTCCAACACAGTCCAAAATCCAAAGCCTCCTGTGAAATAAAAAGGAAAGTTACATATTTCCAACATACAGTGCCACAGAATAAACATTCCCATTCCAAAAACACAGAATGATGGTATATCCAAAAAGATTTATCTGTAACAAGACCAAAAACCAGGAGGACAAACTTCAAATCCTGCAGCTCCATGTCCAACAAAGGAACCTCTTGTTGAAATCATTTCAGTTCCAAAGGGCTCCTAGCAAAGTTCCTCATAGAACACATCCTTTTCTTAGGCAAGCTCCTCCCATGGTATGCAGCTCTCCTTGGCAGATGTTCTGCCTTGGCTCTAGCATCTCTAACATATTCACTCCTCAATGGCAAACCAGGCTTTAACTTAACAGCACAAAATGCCCTCCTTGGACCTCTAGACTGTAGACTTCCTGCCACGTATTGCCTGGCTTTTGACATTTTTCTGAAACTTTGGAATAGGGATCCATGACTTCCTTCCCCTTGCATCTTTAATGTCTCTAAATTCAGGACCACATGGATGACTCTGTCAAGTTCTGCTATAACCTCCAGGTGGAGAGTGGCCCTTGTGAATCACAGCTGATTCAGCTTCTCCATGCTGAAGCTGGGCAGAATCTCTCTTTGGCAGTAAGTTCAGAGGAGGAACAGATTTTTCCTTTGGAACTCCGCCCTTTAGCTCATTCCTTCCAAAAGAATTTGCATTCTTATGGGTGGGAGCCTTCCCAACGGATTTTGCCTTCAGGGTGCAGACTGTTCTATTCAAATTAGTGCAGACTTTGATTCACTTATGGTGCTAATCTCCTAAACAATAGCCTCCGTTTTACTGTCTCTATTGTCTTTAAACTTGTATTTATGTTTTTCATCAAACTTCATAGTTTTTTTTGTCTAATTCTCTGCTTTTTCTTCATAATTCTGAACAAGAACACTAAAAAGCATCCATGCTTAACTGTCAAGACTATGTTGCTTTGAAATTTCTTCTGCCAGACACTCAAATTTAACTTCAGACAAGCTTAGAGGATGAGGGTAAAAACTTAATCAGACTCTCTGCCAATGCATCACTTATTTGCAGTTTTGTCAAGTTACAAACCCAGTCTCTGTTCCCCTCTGTACCATCACAAGCTAAGTTTATAGTGTCTGCGTTTCTAATAGCATCAATTTCTTCCAAGCTCTCATTAGAATGGCTCTTTTAGCCTTCTCTCCAATATGCAAAGACTTTATCAGAACAAAATCCCAAAATTCTCCATATTTCTCCCAACAAACATTTCCAAAGGTATATTAGCCTAATCATGAGCAGTGGCCATATTTCTCTACTTGGTACCAAGTTCTCTCCACTTCACTTTCTAGTACTGGATTCACAGTCTCACAGCAATACTCCAGTTCTCTGGTACCAATTTCTGTAGCAGTTACTCTGTACTGCTGTGAGACATTACTCAACCTCAAACAACTAAAGAGAAGAAAGTGAGATTTATTTAGCTTACAGTTACAGAAGGGAGATACAGTCCTTTATGGCAGAAAAGGTATGGTTGCCTGGCAGAAGCTAGAGGTGGCCTATGTCATGTCTTTCATGGAAGCTGAGAGCTGAAAACTACCAACTGCAAGAGCAGATCTCACCAGGAAGTAGGGTGGGGCTAATAAACCTCAAGATCCACCCTCTGTGACTGTCTTCCTCCAGCAAGTGTGATGACTATCCTAAACAACTAAAAATTAAACACATGAGCCTCTGGGGAATAGTTCACATTTCAAACCATCAGTGTTCTTATACAATTTTCTCTTATTCTCTCTGCCTCCATGATGTCAGTAGGACCTGAACCAGCCTCCTGCAGGTTCTGAATCTACCATGCCTTTTCTGCCATAATGGACTCTATCTCTCCTCTGAGCTGCAAATCTAATGGATCTCCCTTTCTCCCTTGCATTGCGTATACAGGTCTCACATAGCAAACAGAACAGTAAATTGCAGCAGCTGGCAAGCTGTTATGATCAAAGCATGGATAAAATCCCCTCTTTCCCTAAATTGTTTGGATCATATATTTATTACAGCAATGGAGTTTTGAAATTAGACAGATTGGCACCAGGGAGGTGTAATGTTTCTGTGAGGCTAAAACACTGGTCTTACAGATTTAAGCGTCATTATTAACAGTGGGGAATGATAGAGAACTTTATAATAATATGTCTGTCTGATGTGTCCACCAGTGGTTTTGAAAAATACCTTGGTTTATGACTTTCTTTTGTACTATACACCATGAAAATTTCAAAAAGTCATTTTGACATTGGAACATGTTATTCAAAGGAACAACGGCATGTTGTTCCCTGGCTCCTGTCACTCATAGGTGGGTCAGAAATTAACTCTCTCTTACTGTTTTTGAGGTGAAAGTTATATTTTGTGTAAATTTTACAAATGAAAGCTTCAAAGGGGAAATGACTAAGTAACTTCACTGTATTCAGTGTGTTTCTATCAAAAAGTAGAAGAAAATGGAAATGGTAAAACCTTGCTCGGGTTTAGCAATGCAGAAGTCACCAGTAATCCTGACCAGAGTGGATTCCATTAAATAGTAGAAACAGCAATCCAGATTGGAGTAGGCTGATGTTTAAACAAGAATTAAGGAAGTTGAGATGGTATGTAAAGAAATCTTTTCAGAGCTCGTAAAGCAAAACACAGACAAAGACAATAGGGACAAAGAGTAGACAGTGAGCCCCAATCAGGGTTACATCAACAGTGTCATGAAATAGTCTGACATGCCAAGAAAGAATCACAAATGACAAGAACACTCAGCTTCCAAGGAACCCTGACCGCGGATTCCTAACATTTCTAATGATAAGACTAAATTTCTACTAACCAAGCCACTCTCACTTAACTTTTATGTAGCAGATTCAAGAAAACATTTTAAGGCTGAGCTCAAAAGGAAGCTCAAGAGATTTTCTTTCTGGAAGGAAGAGAAAGAACCCCTATAGTACAGACAATTAGTCTGGGTGTGTCGTGACTGTTGGTCACCTGAATTGATGGTGACCTTCACACCTTCATCCTGCAGTGTGTCAAGAGGTAAGTAGCATAATATAGTAAGAGTTGGGTCCATGGTAGAGGTAAAGAGACTGGAACTTCCTAATGGTGCTCTGCCAAAAGTCAGCCATGATCTGGTAGGTAACCCCTCATCCATGCAACTGAAAGCAGCCCCAGGAAACTCAAGGATTCACTGAACTGGACTTAGAATCCTTCTTTGTTCTGTTAGTGCCATTCTGGTCTGGGATGAACGGTTGTTTCTTTATGTCTCATTATGAACCCCACCCACCAGGAAAAGAAATGCAATCATCATATAACCATAAAATAAATTTGTGAAACTGTGTTTTGTGAGCCAAGTGTGGTGATATGTGTCATTAGTCACAGTTACTTGGTGAGATGAACTTTGACATGAGGAGCTCTTAGTTTCAGAGTTCAAATGTAGTCTGAGCAATAAAGTAAGATTTTATCTAAAAATAGGTGTACATGTGGTTATGTGTATATATATATGTGACTGTGTATGTACATGTACATGGCTGTATGGTATGTGCATGACTTTATGTGTATGTGAGTTTGTATATGTATGTATGTCTATTTATATGTGTATGTATGTACTTATGTGTGTATGTGTATGTGAGTTTATGTATGTGTATGTGTGTGGGTGTATGAGTATGTGTGTGTATATGAGTCTGTGTGTATATATATGCATGCATATATGTAAGTATGTGCATTTGTGTATGTATGTATGTATTTATACATGTGCATGTGTGTATTATGAGTGTGTGTATGGTATGTGTGTATATGTGTGTGTGAATGTTGTGTGCATATACACTAATATAGTGAATTCTACAGAATTTTCACTGTAATGGATCACATCTCTCCTTTTTAGCAAAGTTATTGCTTGTACACATTCTTTGAACAGATAAATAAAAATCTTTTAAGACACTTAGAGATGGAAGAGGAGTAAGGGGAAGAGGATTCACTAGTAAATTACTAATTGATAAAAGTACTCTTCAATAAATTAAAAGAGTTGATATTACTAAAGCATTACCCATTGACTTACTTACTTTTTTGGTATTCTGTACTTGTTGCAACATTTTGTGGCTTTAAATTTGACTTTGCAAAATCATGTAGAACTTCAGGCTCATATTTGAAAGAGATAAGCCTGGAAGAAATAAAGTTTTTCTAAATGAAAATAGTAAAAAAAAATGTATCTAACAAATAAATCTGGAGAAATACAATAAGGTTCCAATTTTATAGATTTCAATATGGCATTCATATACTACTATAGTATAAAGAACAAAATATTGAGATTGGCTGAACAGAATCCAAAACAGTTAATGAAATCTTTGGAGATGGAACAAGAAGACCCTGTTATTTCCATAGGAGAAAAAGCAGTCAGGATGCCAGGGTTCACAGCCAACCAAGCCTTGCAGAAGAATATGCTGGAACTTAGTTCATTGAGAACTCTGGGACTGACTTGAATGGAAGTGGAGATGTGATGTCAGGATGTGCACTTGCCAGAGGGATATGCACCTGTCAGAGCAAAGCACCAGACATGGAAAAGCAGAGTTTCCACATAACTCTCTACTGGTGTGGCATCCTGGCAGGAATGAGGAGATGCTAGAGACATTTGAGCTCCTCTCTTTAGCTATCAAACTTCTGAGACTGTGGACTCTAAGAGACTAAAATTACCCTCTGAGTTTCATAGTGAGAAAGGAAAGACCGTGGAAGCCTGGGATCAGCCAGAGGAAAAGTTTGTCTCCAGAGGGAAACATAGCACAGTGCTGACAATCTGCCAGACCACCTTGCAGGAGACCTTGGACTTGAGACAGTCACAAGTCAGGATGCATAAAACCACACCTTGTTAAGACTGCTTAGTTAGACACAATATGCTCCAGGTAATGACCCAGAAGATGTACTGGGAGGCATCTCTAGACTATTTTATTTGCTCTTTTTTCTCTGCTTTTCACTATTACTTATCTCTTTGACTGACCCATGGAGGATGAGTGGATGAGGCTAGCTAGTTTGGTAGGGCTTCCAGAGCCTAGGTTCTCACTATAACAATTCCAGCAACAGAATGATGGCTAATTTTAGGTGCCAAATTGGTTGAATTAAGGATTCATGCTTCCAAGGTTACCAGGCTGCAGATGGCCTGTCTAGGACACTTCTAACACACACACACATGCACACACACACACACACACACACACACACACACACACGCACACACTATTATTTCTGTTTCTCCAGAGAAACATGAATAATGCAACTGAAAATGATGGTATGTAAAAGAAGTTAATAGCATGATATAATAAATGATGCTCTGACTTCTAGTTTCTATAACAACCCAATATTCATCCTTCAGATCTCAGCCATTAACCCTTAGAAGTTGTCCAACAAAATATCTGGGAGATAATAAGAGGTCCACGAATATAATCTTTTATTATTCCTCAAATTTACTTCACTTCTTCATAGTGAGATTAATATTTGTTTTATATATTATTAGAATTTTTGTTAGTTATGTTATATAGCAACAAAAGAGACAAATCAACTTTAAAGGAAGAAAATATTTTGCCTCAAAGCTTTGGAAGTTTCAGCCCATGACCTACTGAACCCATTATCTTTGGATGTATAGTAAGGCAGCACTTCATTGAAAGAGCATGTGACAGCATAACATGATTGACATTCTGAGTCAGAGAGGGCTCAAGCCCCAGACTATAACATACAAAATTTTGCAGCATGTGATGGTTTGTCCTATAATTCTAGCACTTGAGAGGCTGAGGCAAGAAGATTACAATGAGTCTGAGGGTGGTCTATACTACATGGAAGTTTCCAGGTCAGTCTACTGTATAGCGAGAGGCAATATTTTGAGAGAGGGAAAAACAGAGAGTGAAAGAGAGAGAGAAAGAGAGAGGGAGAGAGAGGAGAAAGAAGAAAGAGGAGGAGGAAAAGGGGAGGAGGACAAAGAGGAAGAAAAGGAGAAGGAGGAGAAAAAAAGGAGAAGGAAGAAGTAATGGAGAGAGAAGAGGTTTTAGGGTTCCTCTAGTCCCTTTAGAGGTCTTCCAGTAATCTAAGGATCTCCCAGAGGCTCTTACTTTTGAAGGTTCTACTATCTCCCAATAGATTTATTCTGCGAACTAAGCATATGGCCCTTTGGGGACCACTTATTCAAGTCATAGCAGCTGAACCTGTGACCACTGCTAGAACTCTGTCTTGTGGTTGAAATCACTAACATTTAAAGAACTTTACCTTAGGAAAAAGGCAGAACTATATATTGAGGAAAACTGGCAGACAGGAGATAGGAACAGACTTAGATGAAAATATGACATAATGTGTCCTGCTTAGACTTACTTACATATCTGGGCATTCTTAACTTCTTCAGTCAAATGAGAGTTACACCCTAATTTTAGAATATATTCTTGAATTTCTTACTTCTGATTCTGTGGACACTGATTAAATCAAATTTACTTGGTCCAAGTCTTCAAAACAAATGACTTTATGATCTTGATTAACTTTGCCCCTGACATCAAACTTCTAGCCTATTGTCTTGAACACTGGATACTCCTGTCTCTGTGTCCCAAGTACTGGGATCACAAGCAAATGCCACCATGCTCAGTTACAAATTCCCATTTCTTTCTTTTTTAAAAAATATTTTATTTATTTATGTGTGTATGTGTGTGTATCAGAGAGCACTGTGTGTCCCTGTGGAAGACCAAGAGTGATTTTGGAATCATTCTAGATTGCATTGCTTCTACCTCCTTCTTGCTTCACTCTGGGATTTCCCAGGCTCCAGCCACTAGGGCCAGAAGTTCAAGCTGCTGCCATTTCCACTTGGCATTTTTAACGTAGGACCTGGGATCTGAACTAAGGACCTTCTGCTTGCGAGCCAGAGTCTTAACCCCTGAGCCATCTCTCACAAACTCACATTTCTTAACTTACAGTTCCAACTTGAAAATGGCTTTGATGTCTTGGTAAATCACAACAGAATTCTGAGCCACAAATAGAATACTTATAAGCGAACAATTATTCCAATAATGTTATTTTACTTTAGACTTAGTCATGTTCATCTAGCTTCTTTCCTTCCAGACACTTCCACGTAAATGCCAAGGGAATCAGTCACACCCTATCCACAGCAAGATTAGCTAGCTTTCTAACATTCTAGTTTTGAACCATGCCAGCTTGCCAATCTGCCCACTAATTCTCCCTCATCTTATCCATATGGTTGGGGGAATGAACCCTCTCACTATGGGTTAAGTCTTTCCATATCAATTTTGCAAATAGATCATCTCCTCCAAGTTTGCCTTAGCTAAATAGTTCCTCCTACGTGTGTGCCCATGTGTCCACAAACTTGTTCTCAACTGTCAACTGGAGGCCTGAAATTAACTGCCACAGGCCCAGCTCTACACTACCATTAAGATGTAATTAGTTTGAAGCTGATTCTACTCTGTTCTTTTTTGGCTTTTCCAAATTTCTGATGCTGGCAAATTCTATAGCATTAAAGATCTATGTGCATAATGCCAGTGAGAAAGCAGTATGGAATATGGAATATTCAGTCTTTCGGTTTCTCTCTCATTCTCTTGATTTCTCCCCCTCTTTCTTCCCCAACAATTGAACATAAGACCCTATGTATGTTGTCAGGGACTCTATCACTGAGCAATGTCCTCAATGCAGGCTATCTTTCCAATAAGCTGGCCTAGAAAGTTTTCTAGGAAGACATTTTCTTAAACTATGTTATCTAAAATTTAATGTAATACCTGACATCACTTTGGAGTAATATAATTTCTTTTTAAGGTAAATCTTTCTTTAAAGATCGAGAAATGGGGCTGGAGAGATGGCTTGGGGGTAAAACCTTTGCCTTGAAAGCAGAAGGAATTGAATTTGGATCCCAGATCCCACGTAAAAACACCAGGTATAAATGGTGGCTCACATTTCTGGCCCTGGAAAGTAGAGCCTGGGAAACTTTCCAGGATGATTCCTGAAGTCACATTCCACAAGCATACATAATGCTCTCTGATATGCCTACATACATAGGTACACACGTGTGCAAAAAAGAAACAGAAATTGAGACTTGAATTTGCCATCATAACTAGTGAAACAGTAAAATAAATATTTTATAAGTTAGGAAGAGATAGAAACTATTCTAGTATATGTAGTCTCATGGTATGATTTATACTTTTAATTGAATGTTTGACATTATTATGACAATTACTTTTTTGGTTTGTTAAAGTCACACAGTTTATCTTCTGTGATTTTTGATGTTGCCTTAGGTATGGATGTCACCTCAGCATCTTCAAATTCCTTATGAAGATCATGTACCAACGGTGTTGCAGAAGACTTTACTCTTTGCTCAGTCAGAAACATGGTTTTCTGCAGCAAAGTGAAAGGAAAAAAAATAAATGCTCTTCCTATAGGTATTTCTGTACGGAAAAGACAGAAAATTAATCTCATTTTTATGTCATATGGAAGGCAATAGTGGAAGAATATTGAGAAATAATTGGAAATTATAGGCTTAAACTATTACGCGTTAAAGTTAGAAAAGGACCAACTTTTTATACAACTCTTTTCCTAGCTATAAAATAAGAGATATGGACCAGAGAGTCATTTAGGACCACGTGTAATATTGTTATCAAATTCAGAATTTGAAGAGAAACCTAGAGTTCTGTAGCTGTTTCTTCTACATTGAAATCTTCCCTCCTGTAGGAAGGAGAATAATCATGAGATAGGAAGTTCATGAAACTTACAAGGCCTGTGTACCTGAGAAAATTCAAAGATTCTCAGGGCATCTCCCCAAATCACATAAACTGTAAATCATTGCCAAGACTCTTCCAGGGAGCTACATGTTAGACAGGGAGCTCAATGAATGTCCCTTTGTGGGTTGTCGCCCATGCTAGAATGGGCTATTCATTGATGCAGCTGCCTTGAACCACATGTTTTCCAGTAAGTAACCCCACTGGTTCACTGTGGTTGACTTGTATGGAATCATTTCTTTGCTCTGTTGTCATGCCCTATCAGGAATGAATGGATGTTTGTTTACATCTCCCCAGGAAAAGTCACATAGCACTGTTGGAATTGGTGGGTGCCAGAGTCAAAGAATGAAGGATGAGTTGGGGAGATGCAATTTCCTAGCCTCTTTGATGGGTGATAAGACAAACAATTGAGGCTGATCTATTGGAGTGTGGAGCATCTGGAATCCCAAGGTGTAGCAGTCAGCCTGCATGGTTGCTGACAAGTCACCATCGAATGGCTCAAGGGAACAAGGGGTTTATTTTCTTACCATAGTCCAGTTACAGTTTGTAATCCAGCTTGACAGAAGAGCTCATACCAACACCAGGGCTGAAGG
This sequence comes from Typhlomys cinereus, assembly GCA_023101885.1. NCBI lineage: Eukaryota > Metazoa > Chordata > Mammalia > Rodentia > Platacanthomyidae > Typhlomys > Typhlomys cinereus. The sequence goes on along the minus strand of JALPQD010000155.1, from coordinate 501,161 downwards.
AATTGGCCACACCATCTCCACATAACGGCTGAGAGGGGGACAATCCTTACTTGCTAGACCAGCATGTCTTGGCAAAGTATACACAAGGATGCCAACTTTCTCAATCAGCTCTCTGTATTTTATTCTATGGCCTAGTCCCATCCACCATGGGCTGGGCCTTATCCAACAACTAGACAATCTCCTTGCAGGTTTACTCTGGGCTCAACTCGATAACTAATTCTCTACAAATGTGCCCAGAACTCAAACCCTTAATTGTCAAGTTAACACGTGTGCCTAACCATGACACTCCACCCCTTGTCAATTTGACACAAAACATAGCACTTTAAAACTGTAATGTTCAATCCTTGTCCCCACAAGCGTTGCAAGTTATCTTATTTATAATATAAATACATTTAATTTTATTAATTCTAAAAGTCCAAAATTAAAAGTTTCTGTACTCCAATTTAAACTGTCAATCATTAAAAGTTCAGTTATTAAAATGTTAGAACTGAAAGTCTTTCTTTAAATATCCCAAATCTTTTAACTGTAGGAGTCTATCAAGTCAAAATAAGTTAAATACTCCAACACAGATAAAACATTAAAATAGAATCATTGATACAATAAGAAAATATCATATTAGCATCAAACCCAGCAAATCAAATACTGCATCCTTTACTTCAATGTCCATCTTCGGTTGTTCATCACGTAGTCACGGTGGTTCAAAGATTCTAGGTATTTCCAGTCTCTCTGTCAAAGTCCTTGTTCCTTTCATCACAAACTAGGCCCAAACAATTCACAACTCTCCCTGCATCTTCATTATCCAAATGGCCCCTCAAACTTTGCAGAATGGCATTTGTAATCCATAAACTCAAAAACTTCAAACATTTCAAAGTGTCTCCAACAAAACCATTCAGAATCCACATAGCCAGATTTATCAGCAGCACCCCACTTCTTCGGTACCAAATTCTGTTGCAGTTAGCCTACATGGTTGCTGATAAATCACCATGAAACAACTTAAGGGAACAAGGGTTTATTCTCTTATAATAGTCTGGTTATAGTTCATAGTCCAGCATGATAGGAGAGCATGCACCAACACCAGGGCCAAGAGAACTGGCCACACCATCTCCACATAGCGGCTGAGAGAAGGGCAATCCTTACTTGTCAGACCAGCAAGGATGCCAACTTTCTCAGTCAGCTCCCTGTATTTTATTACAGAGCCTAGTTCCACTCACCATGGGCTGGGCCTTCCCTATCAGCTAGACAATCTCCTGCAGGTTTGCTCTGGGCTTAACTCAACAATTAATTCTCTACAAATGTGCCCAGAGCTCAAACCCTCAACTGTCAAGTTGACATCTATGCCTAACCATGACACAGAGTGACCCCCCCTTCCTATCTGTGGTATGGAATGGATTCCTTCTTGATGAATGAGGTCTACCACTTGAGCAAGGAGAAGCCCCCCAAATGGTTAATAGACTAGAGAATATAACATTATCCCTCAAAGTAGCACAAATGGGATAGAATTTTAAGTTTCATGGCCTTTGTTGTGGGTGATGATGTACAACTAAAGGCCATCTGTCTTCCCACACAGAACTCACCCCTACAAGAGAAGGAATACAATGAGAGGAGTAAAAGCAGGTGTTTTTATTAACACTAGCCTTGATTTGATAAAAAAAAAAAAAAAAGAGTGAAGAGATGAGAGAAAGGTGTTGGCTGTTAGGGTGTAAAGAAAAGAGAGGTTTATACCAAACCCATATGTGGGTGTTTATAACAGCTTCTATTTCTGTATTTCACTTTGACATTCATATTTTTAGGACTGCTTTTTGAGGCATTAAGGTAGGAAAATGTAGTTAAGGTGAAAAATGGCTGAATTTAAAAGGCAGTCAAGTGAGGAAATTTCAAAGGTACAATGCCACCCCTGTGGCCTGCAAACTTGCAAAGAGTCACAAGACCTTTGGCCTCTCTGCAGCCCCCTGCAGTCCCTCTGCAATCAGCCTGTCCTGCTGTTACTCAGTAACCATTTCATCTGCTTCTGGAAAGTCCAGCTTCCCTTGCTCCACCTCTGCTCTGCTTAGTATAAAATGAAAATACAAGCTGAACTCAGGGCTGGAGTCCTTAGAGAATAATCTCCACTCTAGCCCACTAGTGAGTAGTGAACTTCCTTCTTCTCTAATGGGTGTCTGAGAAATTATTCAGAGAAATTCCTGCAACGGTGTAGTCTTTATGGAAATCCAGATCTCATAGATAGGCTAGTCTTGTTAGCCAGTTTCCTCTGGGGATTTTTAGTCTTCACCAAATGCACCTGGTATTTTATGTGGAATCTGAAGATGTGAATTCTACTCCTTTTTTCTTGAGTGACAAGCACTTTAAACACTGAGCTATCTCCCTCTTTTTTGACTTTTGAGAAAGGGTCCTGCTAAGTTGTCCCTGCTGTCTTTTGGATTCACTCTGTCACCCAGTTGAACTTTGAATTTGTGGTGCTCCAAGTAGCTAGGATTGTATGCCTGTGTTACCAGGTCCGACTTGTAGCTTTATTTTTTCAGTAGCAAAATTCTGACAAAAATTCAGATGTTTTTTAGTGAATAAGTAGTTAAAATTCTGTGGATTCATGTAGCAGAATTCTACTTAACAATAACATCTGCATATTATTGATAAAGCAATTAATTTATGCAAAAACTTGGATAAATTTCAGAGTTCAAATTATAATGACTGAAAATTTCAAAATTTTATAAACTGACTCACTCCACCTACACAATGTTCTCAATTATAGAGATGGAAAGCAGATTATTGTCATGGGTAGGGATGTAAATGGGAGAGTGCATGCATGCAAAGAGGGAACATGAGGGATCTGTGAACTGTGACAGAGAAGAGGGTCTTGATGGTGATGGTTAATATAAATATGCACAGGGACAATATTGCACAAGACTGCACAAACACACAACTAAACATGCAGATATGAAAGTAGGTTAAAAATAGTAAAAACTGAATGAAGTCCATTATCCTGTTGACAGTAATACACTAGTATCAGCTTCCAGTTTTAATAATATGTTATAGCTACACAAGATGTCAGAATCAGAGAGTAAAGATACATAATATTCCTTGTACTATTTTTCAACTTCTGAGTCATTACTTTTGAATTATTTTTTGAAAAAAGCAACAACCATAGTGACTTACGTAGCCTATTTATATTAGAAATATGTATAAATTAATTTGTAAAGGTAATTGACTATGCGTATGTATATTTGGGGCAAATTTTGTTTTTATTCTTTTTTCCATTGTCAAGTGTAAGTTTCTGATGTGTGTGTATGCATGTTTCCATGTGCATAGACACAACATGTTTATGTGTGCGGGTGGAGGCCCAAAGTCAATCATCCTTAATTGCTCTTCCACCTTATTCTTTTGAGACATGGTTGGTAGTCAAACACAGAGCTTACCAATAGGGCTTGTCTGGCTAGACAGCTCGTTTTGGGAAACCTCAGTCTCTACCATCTGAGGTCAGAATTATAGGTGCGTAAATACATGGGATCTGGAAATCCACATTCCAAATTCTTTCCTTGCCTGGCTGAGCCATCTTCCCAGACTGGAATTTTCTTTTTGAGACGGGCTATTGTTACATATCCCTGACTAGCTAGCTACTTGCTATGTAGCCTAATCTGACTTCATACTCACATGGCAATCCTCTTGCCATAGCTTTCCCAAAATTGGGAAGCTCACCTGTGTATATATACTTTTATGAGAATTCACAAAAGATGCACATGGATTTAAAAAAAACTAATGAAATTTATCTAAGAGGAAATGGTTAGAGGAAGAAGCCAAAGATCATTATTAATGATTAATGTTTCTTTATGTACATTTCTTTAGTTGCAATTTTCTCTAGGCATCTCTATATATTATATATAAACCTACTTCTAAAACATGATTTGCAAAAGAAAAAGGCTAAAAGATAATAATAAAGTAATTTTAAAACAATTACCAGAGACCTATATTACCTTGCTTGTATATGCTAAAACTCTGACTTTTTGACAATAATCTTTGTTCATATTTTTACTTGAATTCTATGAGTTTTGCCTTGCTTAGTTTACTTTTGTTTCTATGTATTTTAATTGTTCCTGACCTTTCAGCCAATACCATCATTGTGGCTCCACAGCAAGGGTATCCAGCAGCTCTGTCTCATGTAATTCTGTAGGACTGACTTGATGTTGTAGACCTGTGCGTTCTCTTGAGCTTATTCAGTTGCCTGTCCCTATAAAACCTGCCTGGGACTTGGGTGGAAATGTGCTGTATTTATATATCAGCCTGGAAGGGTTGAGTAGGGTCTACTGCACTGTGTCTCCTGTCCATGAATAGGATATATCTGCCATACATTTAGATGGTCTTAAATTTTTCTCAATAATGTTTCAAAGATTTTCTTCTTTTTTGTATATAATGCTTAAACTTGTCTGTCAGATTTAGTGTTTTGTGTTAATGGCGTTTGAAAAATAAATTGCTTTCCTGTAGAAATACTGTGGATCTGTGTAACTAACCTTGCATTATCTAGCAACCTGTATTTTTTTCTTTCTAGTCAGTACGGTTTTTCTCTACCTTATAGAAATTAGAACAGAATAGAACATAGCTGACTTTGTTTTTTTTCTTAGAAGTAGAAAACATTTGGTTTATTTTTTTCTTTAAATGTGTCTTAGATACTTTTTATCATATGAGTCATCCTTTTTAAAAGAAATTTTTTTATTTATTCAATTGTCTGTGTGTGCACGTGTGTATATGTGTATGTGTGTGTATGTGTGTGTGTGTGTGTAGAACCATGGGTGAATTTGGGAACCACCATGGACCGCCTTCACCTCCTCCTTGTTTACTCTGCCCCGGGATTCACAGGCTCCGCCCTAACAGGACCAGAAGCGCAGGCCGCCCCTGCTTCTGCCCGGAGTCTATACGTGAGATCTGGGATCCAAACTCAGGACCTTCCGCCTGCAAGGCAGAGGCTTAACCCCTGAGCCACCTCTCCAGCCCCAATTAATGTAGTTTTCTTAAAAATTAGTTTATACCTTTATGTTAATATATCATCAACTACAAAGTAAGATTCTCATTCCAGGAGACATTGACTTCTTAGAGAAAAAGCTAATTATAGCTTCTATTTCACAAACCTTAGCTCTGCCATCCCCGAGTATCTTTGCTTGTTTATCCAGAACCTCTAACTTTTCCAGAATATATTCCGTCATTGTCTGTCAATAGATTCCTAGTTAGAAAGGAAAGAGAAATCTGCAGTTCAAGTTAAAACACAAGGTTGTGTAGGCGCTAAGTGGAGACTTTACCTTCATATCACTACTTTAGGTGAACAACAGAGTTGTATAGTGTAGGGAACACTCAAGCTCAAGATCTCCATTTCTTGAAGACAGATGCCAAGGGCATTCCTTGTGGTCTCAGTTCTGTGTGCCTCCTATGCCAGCATAATTATAGGCTGACTCCTGTTGACTTTCCCAGGAGGGGGAGAAAGGGAAGTTTGTAGGGATGGATCTTGTTCTGTCTGGAATTGGGATCAAGGGCAGAGGTGTTTTTTACATGTTTCTGCCTGTTCTCTGGAAGTCATCAAGACATTAATTAGCATGTTTAAAGGATGGGTTCAGAGCTTTATCATTAAAATTGTATCACCATATTCCTGACCTACCAGCAGCCTGTACTTTCTCCACAATGAATGGGACCGTTGGGGCATATTAGCATGTCTAAGGATTGGCAGGGCTGTATAGTATACAGTATACAGTATAGTGCACAGTATACAGATGTGACCCCTTGTTTCTTGGTATATAAGAGGTTAGATTCCATAAGAAAGGTAATTCGACTTTTGGCTTTTCCAGGATCCCCTCTTGACCCATCTTGATTCAATTCCTGCTGATCCTACTCTGGTACCTGTCAGGATAGCGAGGTGAGCTCACAGGTCGCAGAACCCCACAATGTAGATCATGAAATGAATTTAAGCACGCTTGACATTTTTCAACAGGAAAAAGAAAACATCAAAATTCTCATTTGTGGGTGGGGCCTGGGAGCTGCTATACTTTTTGCGCTAGAGGCGTTCACCACACAAGCACTAGATATGGCTCAAGCTAGAAGCAAGATCATGCGGCCTCACATCTGTTCTCTTTGTCATGATCTAAATTATAAGGACATGAAATACAAGGACTTCACATTCACCCAATTAAATGAATTTAAATTAAATTGGTCCATGATCCCACGTTGTGAATCCAGCTCCTAGCATGAGCTCACGGCATGAGCGGCAGCTAAGCTGGTTGAGCTCCCATCGTCATTAGTCCATTATTCCAGTGAATGAACGTAGCTGAAGTTATCTCTGCCCAGATGATGCTTGTGAGGCGTGGGGAGCTGTATGGCCGTGGAGACGTGGTCTAATTCATTTCTGGTTTCAGGTGGAGTGAACCGAAGGCCGCTTATCATCAGTTCAGCACAAACAACTAGGGGTAGAGAGGAGAGGTAAGAATGCTAACGTGCTACTTCCCTTTGTATTTATTTTTAAAATCTGGGCATTATTTTTTCTCAATGAATTGAATGGGATCCAGTGGTATGCCTAAAATTATATTCACAGAATGTATATAATTTACCAATGTCTAATGGGCATCATTGTCTGTGCTAACCCTATTTGTAGTTCGAAAAATTATTTCCCCTATATTATATTGTGCTATTCAATCAGTACCACACGGAGACAACAATACATGTCAGACAAGGATTTGGGCTGATAATGCTTTGTACTTAACTTATTCCCACACTTTGCTTTTTTCTTTCACCCAACATTGCACCAAGTATGAACACCTGATGCTTCTAACGGTGCTGTCTCCTTTCCATCCAGCAGGCTTTCTGCCATCCTCTCTGCATTGAGGCAGGATTAGAGCAGCTATGCTGGGATGGGTCTCTAAGGCCTTTGAAAGCCTCGGAATTCCAGAAGGCTATCCCCCACTACAGGAATCACCCTGAAGGAACACCCCTGATGAGGAACTGACTCCAATCCTCCCAGAGATAAGATGGCCAACTTCCCTATGAAAGGTTGTGGACATGAGCTCTCCATATCCAACAAACAACTTGGGTCTCTAGCCGCACATGGACCCAGGAGCAACTGAGTTGTGTCCCAATGGGATCTAACCAATGAGAAAAAGCTAGTTTCCCTGGCTTGCCTAGATGTACAAATACGCCTGGCCCTGACAGCATCTTTGGTGCCCTAGCCCCTTGTGGTACTTGGGAGTAACACTAGTTCTTTCTAATCCATGCTTCTCATGATTCCATGCCTGGAGTCCATGAGTTCTGCCTTTTTCTTCTCTAATAAACTCTACTTTAATCCTCTACACGTGTTCTGGTTTCACTCTTCAACTCCCGAACAAGATAACCTTGCAACATTGGGACAGTCGTTTCCTGTTACATTTGGCCCCCGAACAGGGACCCACTAAGGGACTGTCCTGCATCATTTGGCGACTCAGATGGGACTATCCTGTAAGATTTGGCAACCCAGAAGGGACACTTGAACAGAGGAAAGACTGCTCCTGCATCACATTCAGCCGCATCCACTATCCTATGATGTAGTCTAATCTATTTTACAAGCTTTGATGCTGTAGCAAAGTACCTGAGGCTGAACACATTACAAAGAAAAGAGAGTTATTCATTAATAGCTCATAGTTTGGAAGGCTTAAAAGTCAGATGTGGCAACTTGTTCAATGTCTAGTGAGGTCTCATGACAGCCAGTACACAAGAACAATGTGGGACAGGAATCCAGAAAGCAAGGAGTCAGTTTACACACACACACACACACACACACACACACACACACATAATTTTTTGTGTATGATACATGAATATAGCAGACGTAATATTTTTATACCTTAATACCCACTCCCATCCTCATTCCTTTTTCTCCTCTTCCCATCACAACTCTTTTTTTCTCCTGCCAGGAGGAGTCAGTTTTGTTCTTTTATAACAACCTTGCCGTGGAGTCTAGCCGGTCCCAGGAGAAGCATAAAAACTCCCTCTGTTAGTAGGGTCCCCGGTGACCTCACTACCACTTACGTCACCACAGTGCACTTTGATCAAATTTCCAATACAGGAATTCTTGGGGAAGGGGGGGGGGACTCTAAAACTATATCCAAACTCTATCAACCAAGGGGATAAAATCTTATGCTGATGAAATTCTGGGTCATGTAGGCAGAAGGTGGCAATCATTACCACGAAAGCTGCTGACTACGGCTGGGGCTGGGAAGAGAGTTCCCGCGTACAGAAGCTTAGACTACAGTGGCAAAGGGAGTTCCTGAGTACCTCAGGCCCATCTTTATAAGCCACAGACTGCAGGAGGAAAGAGACTCAAGGGCAGGGGATGGCTCAGTGTGAACTGAAACAGGCTTTGTGTGTGCCTGCAGGCAGAGGCAGATTTGGAATAAGAAACTAGTATACAAATGTATTTGCTGTCAACGTGTGTGTGTGGGGAGGGGGTTACATGTGTGGGGGTATGTATAGAATGTGCCTGTGGAGCCCAAAAGGAACTTTAGGAATCACCCTGGACAGCTCTGCTCCACTTCCTTATTGCTTTGCTCTGGGGTTTCCCTACCTTCAGGGACGGAATCGCAGGCTGGTGACTTTACATAGGATCTGGGATCTTAATGCGCTGTCATAGTTAAGTACAGGTGTCAACTTAATGGTTGAGGGTTTGAGCTTTGGGCACATTTGTAGATAATTAGTAGTTAAGCCCAGAGCGAACTTGCAGAAGATTGTCTACTTGATGGGGAAGGCCCAGCCCATGGTGAGTGGAATTAGGCCCTGGACAATGAATAAAATACAGAGAACTGGTTGAGGAAGTTGGCATCCTTATGTACACTTGGCCAGACATGCTGGTCTGGTAAGTAAGGATCGTCTTTCTTTCAACTTTTATGTGAAGATGATGTAGCCAGTTCCCTCGGCCCTGGTGTTGGTGTGAGCTCTCCCGTCAAGCTGGACTAAGAACTGTAACTGGACTATCATAAGAGAATAAGCCCCTTGTTCCCTTAAGTTATTTGATGGTGATTTTTATTGGCAACCATGCAGGCAAACTGCAACAAAGGCAGTTTGCTGAGCCATCTCCCCAGCCTCATGTGCTGTCATTTTGTATCCTAAACAGAAGCTGGATGTTTTATTTCCTGATGGATTAGGAGCAAGACAGCTCCTTTTTGTAGGTAGATGGTCAGGGTTACAGGGCTGAAGAATGAATGAACTGTCTCCCAGGCCTGGGAAGGTAGTTTCCAAGCACTGTTGTCCTTTTCTACATCCTTGCTGCTAAAATAGCCAGTTGTAGCAGACAACGCTGTCAGTGGGGACCACTTCTAACAAGAAACATCTGCCTAGTGACTACCCCATAGACAAGCAATTAAACATGAGGTAATCAAGAAGACTGCTGCTACATCTTGATGAGTCTATGTTAACTCTCTGCCATGGTGAGGCTGCAAGCTCTTCTTGTGGATGTCACAGCAAATAGAATTCATAAGTAACAGTACTGGGGACTCCTTGCAAGGTCAGAGATAGCAACACCCCTCCGGTCAGCTGTCAAGATGAACAAGTCAGAGAGGACACCAGGTGCAGATGCCAATCCTAAGGTCAAAGAGGAACTGTGGACATCAGACAGCCAACCAGGGAATGTACTATGGAAAGGGACTTGTAATCTAACAAAACTCAAACCCATGGAAGGCAAACTGACCTCTGGCTTGAGGCGGTCCTCGCAGGAGGAGTGACTTTGCTCTTTTGTTTTATTCTAAAAAGCTCAAGGAGTACCTAAGTATTCAATTTGCTCTGACCCGCTTCCCTGCCCTTTAATCAGTGGAGGAAAACAACCCACCCACTAGACGTATCAGTCCACAATTCTGTTAAATATTAATCCAATCAAAGAGGTAAAGAAACCTTCCTTTTTACTCCTTATCAAAATTGCTGCTAGTGGAGACACAGGCTTCTATTTCTCAGCGAATGAAAAGATGAACAGCTAGCAGAACCAGCGTACTAAAGAGAATGGATTTCCCAGCTGGGGAATGGTTCATGTGACACAAGGAACCATAATAGACACAATTGTTCTGTGCTGTTTAAGCTCACTGAGAAGTTGGCTCTGGAATTAGGGTTGCCTCCTTGCCCCTGACTTCAAACCCAAGCGTGTTGTTCCAGAGTGCCCTCCAAAACCCCTTGCCCAGGGAAGAGCTGGCCTCTTGCCCTGTGGGAAGGAGAACCAAAGCAGCCCACGAGTGAAGATGTTTGAGGGCAGGAGAAATCACTGGAATAAAGATGCTGAGTCCTCGTACACCGCTGGGAGGTAACGCCCTCCCAACACCTAAGGAGTCAGCCACTGCTTATTCCACACTTTGGAAAGGCCCGTGGTGGGACTGGCTATGGAAGTCTCACCAGGAGAAGACAGATTGCCTGGACCCTCTCTGATGATGAGCGGCTTCTGAATGTTTTCTTCTGGGTTCTCCCAGTGGTTTTCTGGAGGATGACAGGTGTCCGATCTGATCTACTGTCTGTCTGCCCCTTGCTGTTCTATTGTTTTACTCCTGTTTGCTGTATCCTTAAAAAAACTCATTCAAAACCTGAAGTGCTGCTACCGTGAATCATTCTTTTACACAAAGACCGGCTACTTACTTATGGCAAGAAACAAGGGCCAGGTGCCTTTGGAGCACTTTCTACATCTCTTACTTTTTAGTGTTCTCCCTTCTTCAATATCACAACCAACTTCAAAAAAAAAAAAAAAAAAACCAACAACTTATTTCAGAAGAGGCCAGAGACAACTTTTCAGCCATGTGGAATGGGGTTCACACCTCATTATGTCAAGTTGGTGCTCTGGCACTTTTACCTGCTTGGACATCTCTTCAGCCCCAGGAACAACATTTCAAGGTGGACCAAGTCCTCTCATCTTATATACACACAGTGTTGTCGTGTTGCAGTATGGAAACATTAAACGTGTTTGACTTAAAATGGTTTCGCTACAAGTAAACTATTTGGGTGTGATATGGATTCCAGCAAATCACTGTGAACATCTTTAAAAAAACATTTATTTTGTGTGTGCGTGGGGTGTGTGTATATGTGTAGGCGTGTGGGTGCTGATGTAGATGTGCACATACCACATCATGTGTGTGGAGGTCAGAGGACCCTGTGTAAGGCAGGCAGGGTCTCTCTTGTTTCTGCCTCTGTTTTGTGAACTCTGGGCCAGCTGACTTGAGGTTCTGGGGATCCTCCTGCATCATCTGCCATCTCAGCACAGAAGGTTGAGATTATAGACATGTGCCACCATGTTGGCTTTTACGTGGGCTGGGGAGGGAGGGTCTGAGCTCATTATTCAAGCCGCTATGGCAGACATTTTTTCCCCACTTGAGTCGTCCTCCCCCAGATTTCATATAGCTTTATAAACTGAGAGAAACTAATCAATGATCTTTAAGGATCAATGACAGTTTTGTTACAATAACTTTCTCACAAACTGTCAAAAATGTGTTATTCATTGTGTTATTTATTTTGAAGTTTTATATTTTGGAAGCTACACTTTTTTCCCAATTTTAAAATGCTTCCATGGGTTTTTGACCAAGTGTCAAGGAGCCTCATGGATAAGGAGGAAAAGTAGAGGCATGGTAATACTGCAGATTAAATTCCTGCTTTTGTCATTATACCAAAGCAGTAAGATATATTTTATGTCCCTTCAAATCAATGCTGAGGGCAAAAGAATGCATGAAGTAACATAGTGTACCCCAGCTACTTTACACACCTTCATAACATAATGAAAAATGCATCAATCCTCTACTAGTAATAATGTTCCTTAATGTGACTTCTAATCATACTGTCTTTTTAAAAGAGTGTGTGTCTATGTGTGTATGTCTGTGTCTCTGATGCATGTGGAGATCAGAGGCCAATATTTCAGGAGTCAGCTTTCTCTTTCCACTGGGTGGGTTCCAGGGATCAAGCTTATGTCTCCAGGATTGTGTGGCAAGTGCCTTTATCCACTGAATAATCTTGACATCCTTGAGCTTGTTGTTTATTGTTTTGAGACACGATCTCACTAAATATTCCAGGTGGCCTCAGATTCACGATCTTCTTGCCAGTGCTAAGATTCGAGGTGTTGGTCATTACACTTAGGCCACATTGCATTTCTTTCCAGACTATTTCTAGTAAATGCTTCTTTCTTTCTTTTTTCCTTTCTGTTTTTGAACTCACTTTATGTGACTGAACTCAGATCATCACTCTTGGCCGAAAATGTCTTCACCTGCAGAGCCATCTCCCCAGCTCCTGCTAATGTTCTTTGGATGGAATTTAAAAAAGAAAGCTGAAGATAAGTAAAAGTGAAAGGAACAGGTCCCATAATTCAGTGTAATTTAGTGAACACTGCTTTCTCGTTCTTGTCAAATATATACAGTCAGCCTAGTATTCCTGCTTAGTACCATGAACATACACTTTGGTGTCAGATAGCCTGTGTTTAAATTCATAGTTCCTCTGTGAAATAACTGTGAATAAACGTGTGACTGTGAACTTGTCACTTTTTCTACTTTGCCCATTTGTAAAATAGAAGTAATGTGGTTGTTTTAAAGTGTAACTGTGAAATATAGGTGATATGTACTTGGTAAATGCAACAGAATTAAATAACGATAGACCTACCAGTTCGAAGTAAGGTGCGTGGGATTCCGGTCCTAAAAGTGTAATACAGTGTGTCTCCCCTTTTGTAGAAAGTTTCATTTTCCTATTGCCATGTGATCAACAGTGGTCTGCATAGGTCTGCCTGTCTACTTGCTTCCTTCAATTATACCTGCAAACACTCACTTGGTAACTTAGGAAACCAAGGGAGTGGGATGCTTAGTACCTTTCATCTACCAATCCAGTATCTTCTGTCCAATGTCATCTAAAGACCCCCATTTCCTTCCCTGATGGCCTTGCTGCCTTCCTCTAAATTGTCTATTAAATTCTCTTATCTTGAGTTTTGAAAGTTTAATCTAAGACTCGCTGGGCTACAAAGCTCAAGCGGAGACCTCCAGTGTCCAGTAACCCCTCAGGGAGATTATGGTGGTCAGCATCACAGTGTTGCTTACTGGAGACTCACCAACAAACACGAGTTTTGTGGTCAGTAGATTTCATCACCTTCTTTTCAGTGGATGTATTAACGAGGTTAGAGAGATGAGCTCTCTTCTTCAGTATGTAAAGATCGGTTTGAAGTCCACACATCTCCATACACGTAGAGACCAGTGACCTCACCTGGAATCCGGCCTTCTTATGTGGTCACAAAGCCAGCTTCTTAGAACCCTGGGGTTGGATGGAGAGCCTATAGGCTCTCACATAGATCCTTAAGCAGCAGGGTCATGACCTTTTCTTAACCTCACTTTGGTTTCCATCTCCCCCCCATCAGTTCTTCAAGTTTCCATTTTCTCTTCCAAGCTTGCTGCTGCCCTCTTTCCCTTTAATTTGCCTGACTCTAACTTTGCTCCCCATTCCCCAAACATCGGTCCTTCAAAATGACATCAGAGCAGTGTCTCTCTTTCTCTTTCCCTTTTTCTCTTTCTCTCTCTCTCTCTTTTTTGTACACATGAGTGTACATGGTTTGTGGGCTGGAGCTGGATCTGTTCAGCATGCTTTTTAAGAGAGACTACTCCTGGGCTGGGGAGATGGCTACAGGGTTAAAGCCTTTCAGATTTTTCCAGTTCGACAGAATATCTGTTTTTCACTGGTATCATCATAATGGCTCCATTTTCACCTCTTATTTTATTAATTTGGGTCTTTTTTTTTTGTTAGTTTGGCCAAGCATTTGTTTACCTTTGCAAAGAACAAAGCTTCATGGCCTTGATTCTTTGTGTTTTTTCTTCACTTTTGCTTTATTAATTTTTGTCTCCATCTTTATTATCCCTTTCTACTGATCTTGAGCTTTACATATTATTTTTCCAAGGTCCTAAGTTTTATTTATTTGGGATCTTTCTGATTTCTTAATATAGGCACCCACAGCTCTAAACGTCCCTCTTAGGACAGTTTTTATGTGTCCCATAGGATTTTGTATGTTATAAATGACTCCTGTATCTAACAAGACATATTTCCCTAATTTTGGAAGTATTCTGGTATGATTTTGCTGAAAACATTTTCTATGTCTTTTTTTACATATGTGTGTTTGTTGCATATATATATATGTGTCAATGCGTATACATGTATATATGTGTGCAAAGTTGCCATCAGATGTTTTCCTCAAAAGCTCTCCACTTTACTGAGGAAGTCTCTCAAGTGAACTCAGAACTGTCAATCAGCTGGTCTAGCTAGCCAGATTGCTTAGGGCATTTCCCATCTCTGTCTCCTGATTTCTGAGCTTATAGATAGACACCATGTTTGCCTAACTTTTACATGTGCGCTGGTCTTCACAGTTGTGTAGCAAACAACTTATTCACTGATTCATCTCCCCACCTCCCTTGGATTTTAAAAATCCATCATATTCTTTTAGATGAAGTATTTGCAATGATCAGATGAGTTAGGCTGTGCTTGAGTTATGGCATGCTGTTCAGTTTCTTAGAGGTTTTATAGATCAGTTTATATCACTCTGTCTATTTTACTATTGGTGATTTCTGAAACTTACAGTTATGGGCTCAAGGTTACCCAGTGGACTTTGGCAATAAAGCATATTTACAGAAGCAGAAAACAGTAAGGGCAAGCTCCCTTCTGCAAGAGGTGTTTCTTAAGGCTATGCCTTTGTAGCTTTAGTTCTCACAGACACCACAGATTTATCTTTTAATTGACTCAGGCCTTCCCGCTCCACCTTGCACAAGCATCACCGCTCCAAGAAGACCAGAGCATGCATCTGTCAGCATGTCAGAGGAATGAAGCTCTAAGTAACAGAACTATGTTAACCACTCTAGGGACTTTTCCACTATATCCCCGTCTGAGTTCACCTGACAGCTTCCACCTCTGTGGTTCCATGTGGTCCTTACCCAGACTACCCACTGTGGGCATAGAAAAGCCATCTCCTGCTGCCAACTTTTTTTTTTTTAATTCAATTGTGCATGTGTTCGTGTGTGTATGTATGTGTGTAGAACCACGGGTGAATTCGGGAACCACCATGGACCGCCTCCACCTCCTCCTTGTTTAGTCTATCCTGGGATTCACAGGCTCGGTCCTACCAGGACCAGAAACGTAGGCCGCCCGCTTTTATGCCGGCATCTATACGTGGGGTCTAGGATCGGAACTCAGGACCTTCCGCCTGAGGCTTAACCCCTGAGCCACCTCTTCCGCCTCCCCCCCTGCTGCCAACTTTTGAATACGTTTTCTAAAACTTAACACTTCCTCAAACCAACCAGATCTATTTTCCTCTTTCTTCTGGCTCTTACCTTTCCCATCTTTGTTAGGTAACAGTATATTTACATCTATACATAGAGGGGTGTTTCCTGGCGGGGTCTCCATTATGAGAACTCAAAGGATCTTGGCAGAAGAACTCAGCTACAGAGACTCAGAGAGATTCCGAGGCAAGAAGGTGATTTAGCCCAACACAGCACAATAGACAGTGTTGGGACACACTTTGAGAATCTGACTCAGTGTTTTATTTTGGGGTCTATAAGTACAAAAACCAAGTCTTAAGATCAGTATTAAAACATGCATGGGTGAACAAAGAAGCAGGAACAGATGGTGGTCTAAGTTACACTTCAGCTGATCTAAGGAACACAGTATGGGGAAGTTATGTAGCCCATGCATAAGGATTGATTGTAAGGACTATTGAAGCAAGGGTCATTATACTTCTTGAGCAAAGACATCTCGCCTTGAAGTTACTGGGCAAACTTTCAACCAGTGCTCTGGGCAAAAGATCATGCATGTTACCTGCCTATTGGCAATTTGACCTATTATCTGCATGCAGCTGACTTGCTCCAGGCTGAAGGGTCCCCAAGGTTTGGTCTCCCACATATATACAAACCATTTCTGGATCTTTTTCATCTTGAGTCAGCCTTGAAACCAACATTATCTCTTCTGGGTGGGTTTAATTGCCTTTGTCAGCAAAACCCAGTGTCTCACTGAATTCTTACATAGCTGAAGGACCTCAAAGACCAGCAAATGAAATAGATCAAGGACAGTGACTGTGATCTTTCTATTATAAGCCCCTCTTCGTTTCATGCTTGTCCTGGAAAGGGAGAATTAGAAAAAAAGCTTTCAACTTCTATGCAAATCACTGGTCTGTGTGGAAATCGATAACTTAAAGTTGTGATTGAAGAATGTTTTCATGACTTATGAAATAAAGAAAAAAATCCATTCTTGTCAACCAGGCCAACAACTTCCCCTGTGCATAGTAAGACCAATCTAGTATTGCATAAATTGGTCAGTAGATTTGGACACACACACCAAAGAATAATCTAAAAATGACGAGCTTGTAAAGTGTGATTTGTTCAAAAATGGTATAAAATTACATAAAATGAGTTAAATTTTTAGTCAAGTTTTCATGATGATTTTTAAAATTGATTAAGCAATTAATTTAGTGGGTTTTTTCTTTTTATTTATTTATTTTTTTCCACTCATACAAACTTGATAGGTACCCCATTCCCCTCCTTCCCTCCATCCCTCCCTGGATCCCCCTGCTCCCTCCCCCCTTTTAGCCTCTTTTCCCCCCTCCCTCCCTTTATCCCATTGTCCCCCCCCAATCTCTGGAGCATCCTTTAGTGCACATGTTAAACTTCTCATCTGGGTCCTCCTCTCTGATGAGGTATAAGGATTCAGTAGTATTGCTTAGAGCTCTTTTTTGTGTTCCCCTTTAGTATAGAAACACTATTGTGGCTGTTAATCCTTTGCCTTTAAGGATCCTAGTGCCTATGATCCATGCTAGACATTGAGGGGTCAATGATATGTTGGTCATTGCGCAAGTCATGCAAAGCCCAATTATGATTACTTCAGCCCTAACTTGTGTGGAGTATCTTGCATATCATTGCTCCTCTCCATTTTTAGGCTCTTACAATCTTACCACTCCCTCTTCCGCAAATTTCCATGAGCTTTAGGATGGGGAGAGATTAGGCTGACCTGGATCCAGGTGGTTTGATATAGAGTCTCTGATGTTCTAAACTATGGTTTGTTGGTTTTTTTTTTCAGTTTTGCTGCTCCTGCACTGCCTTTAGCTCCATCCTGATGAGTATTGGATGTCACCCCCTGGCCAGAGATAAAAGGCTGTTAAAATAGAATCTTATTATAAGAGTAGATTCAAAGGTAGACGGAATAAGAGTAGGAGACCGTGTTGGGAGGGGGTCAGTCTCCCATTTGCAAAATGGTTACCTTCTATCTGCCAGATTGTATGCCCTCCCTTTCTGTTGAGATCATACCCCATCAGTTGCAAGTGACTAGGAAAGACAATCTGTGAGCTTAACCAGATGTCTCATTACTTACTTGCAGTCCTTGATGGTGGCCTATTTTCTCTGCTGTAGCATGATCCCCTCTCTTTTTGTTTTTGGTGGGGCCCTCCTTCCCCTTCCCTCCCTTCTTACGATCTTTGCAATTACTGTAGGTATTACAGAGATTTATCTTTGAGTGTGTCTCTAAATGGGTTTGGTACTAGGATCCACCTATTAGGGAGTACATACGGCACTTAATTTTCTGTGTCTGGGATACTTCACTCAATATAATTTTTAATTATAATTAAATTTAATTATAATTTTTAATTCCATCCATTTCCCCACAAATTTTAATTAATTCATCATTTTTGATGGCTGAGTAGTATTCCATTGTACCACATTTTCCTTATCCACTCATCAACTGTTGGACATTTGGGTTGATTCCATGACTTTGCTATTGTAAACAGTGCTGCTATGAACATGGTCATGCTTGTGCTAGTGAGGTGAATTTTTGATGTATGCGGATTATTCCCAAAAGTTGAATAGCAGGGTCATATGGCATTTCAATCTTTTTTTAAGAATCACCAGATGGCTGGCTAGAGTGGTTGTATAAGCTTGCATTCCCACCAGCAATGTAGGAGAGTTCCCCTCTCTCCACATCCTCTCCAGCATTTGGTATTGTTTGTATTGTGGATTTTTGCCATCCTGACTGGGGTGAGATGATATCTCAGGGAGATTTTGATTTGCATTTCCCTGATGGCTAAGGATGTGGAGCATTTTTAAAGAAATTTGTTAGACATTTCAATTTCATACCTGGTAAAGTTTCTTCTAACTTCCAAGGCCCATTTTTTAATTGGCCACTTGTTTCCATGGTGTTTAGTTTTCTAAGTTCTTTGTGCACTCTGGATAATAGAGCTCTATCAGATGTGTGGTTAGTGAAGATTTTCTCCCATTCGGTGGGTTGCCTTTGTGCTTGAGTTACAATCTCTTTATCTGAATAGAAGCTCTTTAATTTCACAAGATCCCATCTGTTGAGAGTTGGTAGCAGTGACCGTGCTATTGGATTTCCGTTTAGGAACTGTTGGCCTAGTCCAATCAGCTGAGGGAGTTCCCTACTCTTTCAACTAGTGTTTTTATAGTCTCTGGCCTTATATTGAGGTCCTTGATCCATTTGGAATTAAATCTTGTACATGGTGACAAGTAAGGGTCCAGCTGTAATCTTCTGCATGTGGAGATCCAGTTTTGCTAGCACCATTTGTTGAAGATGCTGTTTTTTTTCCATTGGATTTTTTGGGCCCCTTTATCAAAGATTAAATGGCTGTAATTTTGTGGGCTTATATCTGGGTCTTCAACCTTTATCCATTGATCTGTGTGTCTATTTTGGAGCCAGTACCAGGCTGTTTTTACAACTATGGATTTGTAGTATAGATTAAGGTTTGGTATGGTGATACTTCCAGCAGTGTTTTTGTTACTCAGGATTGTCTTTGCTATCCTGGGTCTTTTGTGGCTCCATATGAATTTTGAGATTGTTTGGTCAATTTCTTTAAAAGAATTGCTTTGGGATTTTAATTGGTATAGCACTGAATCTGTATATTTGTATATATGGTAGGATGGTCATTTTTATGATACTGATTCTGTCAATCCAGGAACATGGGAGGTTTTTCCAACTTCTGGTGTCTTCTGTAATTTCTTTCTTTAAGGTTTTTTTTAAAATTTATTATTTATTCAATTGTGCCTGTGTGTATGTGTGTGTGTGTGTGTGTGTGTGTGTGTGTGTAGAACCACAGACGAATTCGGGAACCACCATGGACTGCCTCCACCTCCTCCTCGTTTACTCTGCCCCAGGATTCACAGGCTCCGCCCTACTAGGACCAGAAACACAGGCTGCCCCCGCTTCTGCCTGGCGTCTGTATGTGGGGTCTAGGATCTGAACTCAGGACCTTCTGCCTGCAAGGCAGAGGCTTAGCCCCTGAGCCACCTCTCCAGCCCCTCTTTAAGGTTTTAAAGTTTTCATTGTAAAGGTCTCTTAGTTCCATGGTTAGGTTTATACCAAGGTATTTCATTTTTTTAGGGGCTATAGTAAATGGGATTGTTTCTCTCAGGGCTTTTTCACTTCTTTCATTCTGGGCATATAGGAAGGCCACTGATTTTTGTACGTTTATTTTGTATCCTGCCACCCTGCTGAACTTCCGTATTAGTTCCAGGAGTTTCCTGGTGGAGCTTTTGGGATCACTCAGGTATAAGATAATGTCATCTGAAAGATAATGTCATTTGAAAATAGAGATAACTTGACTTCTTCCTTGCCAATTTGAACCCCTTTTATGTCCCTTTCTAGTCTTATGGCTTCAGTGAAGACTTCAAGTACAATATTGAGTAGAAGTGGTGACAGCGGACAGCCTTGTCTAGTTCCTGGTAGAAGCAGGAATGCTTCAAGATTTTCCCCATTGAGTATACTCCTTGCTGTTGGCTTGTTATATACAGCTTTTATTATATTGATAAACGTTCCTTCCATTCCAACTGTCTCTAGGGTTTGATCATAAAAGGCTGTTGGATCTTGTCAAAAACTTTTTCTGCATCTATTGAGAGTATCATGTGGTCTTGAATTTTGGACTGGTTTATATGGTGAATTACATTTATTGACTTGCGTATGTTGAACCAACCTTGTGTGCCTGGCATAAAGTCTATTTGATCCCCGTGAATGATCTTTTTGATATGTTTTTGAATCCAATTTGCTAAGACTTTGTTGAGAATCTTTGCATCTGTGTTCATCAAAGAGATTGGCCTATAGTTTTCTTTTTTAAGTATATCTTTATTAGGTTTGGGGATTAAGACGATATTAGCTTCATAGAAAGAATTTGGTAGTGTTCCTTCTTTTGCTATTTGATGGAACAGTTTAAGGGATATTGGTGTTATTCATTCCTTAAATATCTGGTAGAACTCTGTGCTGAATCCATCTGGTCCAGGACATCTTTTGGTGGGAAGATTCGAGATTATTTCATCAATTTCCTCCTATGTTATAGGACTATTCAAATAGTTCAAAACTTCCTGATTCAATTTAGGTACGTTGTGCTTACTTAGGAATTCATCCATTTCTTTTGTGTTGTCACACTTCACAGAGTATAAGTTTTTGAAATATGATGTTATAATGCTCTGAATTTCTTGGGTATCAGTAGTGATAACTCCATTTTCATTTCTAATTTTGTTAATTTGGGTTTTCTCTCTCTTGCTTTTGGTTAATTTAGCTAGGGGTGTATCAATCTTATTGTTTTTTTTTTCAAAGAACAGCTTTTTGACTGGTTGATTCTCTGAATCGTTTTCCTAATCTCCATTTCGGATATTTCTCCCCTTATTTTGCTAATCTCCTCTCTTCTACTGCTTTTGGGAATGGATTGCTTTAGTGTCTCTAAAGCTTTAAGCTGTATTGTTAAGTTTTTATTTGTGATGTTTCCATTTTTTTCATGTAGGCATTAAGAGCTATGAACTTACCTCTTAGGAGAGTTTACATTGTGTCCCAAAGATTTTGATAAGTTGTATTTTCATTATTGTTCACTTCCAGGAAATCTTGAATTTCCTTTGTGATTTCTTCCTGAATCCAATTCTCATTCAGCATCATAGTGTTTAGTTTCTAGGAGTTAGTGTATTTTCTGTTGTTTGTTGTTTTGCAGATGTCAAGCTTTAGACTATGGTGTTCTGATAGGGTACAGGCTAGAATTTCAACTTTCCTCTATATGGAGATTCGTTTTGTGGCCCAATATGTCATCTATTTTGGAGAAAGTTCCTTGTGCTGCTGAGAAAAATGTGTATTCTTTGGTGGGTGGATGAAAAGTTCTATAGAGATCTGTAAGGTCCACTTCAATAAGGGCTTGAAAAGTTTCAAAGTGTGTCTGTTAAGTTTTTGAAGTCTCCAAGAATTATCATTTGGGGGTTGATTTCTTGCTTTAGATGCTGTAGGGTTTGCTTAATGAATGTGGAGGGGCCTGTATTAAGTGCATATATGTGCAGTATTGTGATGTCTTCCTGGCGAATTGTACCTGTGACTAAAATGTAGTATCCATCTGTGTCTCTTATGATTTTTTTTGGTTTGAAATCCACTTTGTCTGATAGCATAATGGCTATCCCTGCCTGTTTCCTGGTTCCATTAGCTTGCAGAATTTTGGACCAGCCTTTTATTTTTAGAATGTGCCTATCTTTTATGGTGAGATGAGTTTCCTGAAGGCAGCAGATTGATGAGTTGTGGTTTTTAATCCAAGTTTGTAATCTGTGTCTCTTGATTGGTGAGTTATAATGGACATATTATTTTTAATTATGGACATTTTTTATGTTTAGTGGCTTTTGTAAGTGTATAATTTGGCTTTTAGATTTTGGTGGTATTATACTTCCCTTCTGTCCTCTTAGATATGCTTGTTCTTTTCTCAAGCTTGAGTATCATTTCTAGCATTTTTTTTATTATTTATTCAATTGTGCATGTATGAGTGTGTGTGCGTGTGCGTATGTACGTGTGTGTGTGTGTAACCACGGACAAATTCGGGAACCACCATGGACTGCTTTCACCTCCTCCTTCTTTACTCTGCCTCGGGATTCACAGGCTCCACCCTACCAGGACCAGAAACGCAGGCCACTCCCACTTCCACCCAGCGTCTATACGTGGGTTCTAGGAGGATCCAAACTCAGGACCTTCCGCTTGCAAGGCAGAGGCTTAACCCCTGAGCCACTTCTCCAGCTCCCATTTCTAGCATTTTTTGAAGGCCTGGTTTGGTAGACATGTAAGCCTTCAAATTGTCTTTGTGCTGGAAAACTTTTCTTTCTCCCTGGATCATGACAGATAGTTTTGCTGGGTATATCAGCCTGGCTTGACATTTTTGCTCGTTTAATACTTGAAGTATGTCTCTCCAAGCTCTTCTTGCTTTTACTGTTTCCATTGAGAAGTCATTTGTTACTTTAATAAGTTTACCTTTAAAAGTGACTTGTTTTTTTTTCCCTTGAAACTCTCAGCACCTTTTCTTTTTGTTTCTTGAACTGTTTTCCCAACTCCTCCAAGTGTCTGTTGTGTTCCTGTTCAAAGTGGTTGATGTGGTTATTTAACTCCTCTGGGATTTCCTCTTTCATAGTATTGATCATGCTTTGAAAGTCGTTATCTTGGGCCTGGCTTTCTTGGCTATTTTCTGTGAATTTGTTCTGGTTGGAATCTATCATTATGGGGTTAATTCTTTCAGTGTGAGATTTGTCTTGGGTTTTGTTTCTCATAGATCTGCGCTTTGACTTGGGCATTGATGTTTTGTCTTTTTAGACCTTTAGTTTCTGTGTGTTTTTGACTGAACTGATTAAGGTATTACTACTCTTGGGCAGTTATTACTAGTGTTTGCCTTGGAGTTGGGTAGGTTTGGCTGTTATTGTTATTTCCTAGATGATGCTATTAGACTGTTAGTATATCAATTATGTGAGGTTTAGTAGACAGAGGGTGAATATTAATATGGTAGTACACTTTTATGATTTAGTACCTTGGTGATATGTGAGGATGAGCGGTATATGCTTTGAAAGTTGTTATCTTGGGCCTGGCTTTCTTGGCTATTTTCTGTGAATTTGTTCTGGTTGGACTCTATCATTATGGGGTTAATTCTTTTGATGGGAAATTTGTCTTCTTGGGTTTTGTTTCTCATGGATCTGTGCTTTGACTTGGGCATTGTTTTGTCTTTGTTGTATATGTTTTGGGGGTGGCTATATGGAAAAGTTAATCTACAGTGATTAATAATTGAAAGGAGCAGGATGGGAAAGAGGGGGTTTACTTATCTTTGGGCTGGACGTGAAGAATCTCTCCCATGTGATCGGATAATTTTAGAGGACTTCAGATGTATGACCTTTGTCCCCTAGAGCTTTGCTTGAGTTTCCTTTGGACTCTATTGAATTCTGAGGAGCAGTATGTCCTCTTTGCACTGCGAGTGAGGGTCCTGGGTGGGTTGGAGGAGCAGAGGGGCTGATGGCACAAGTGAGGGTCCTGGGTGGGTTGGAGGAGCAGAGGGCCTGATGGCAATGACAGAGCTCTTCACCTGGGGGCAGCCTGGGTGTTGCTCAAGCTGGCTGGTGGGAGGAGCTGGGAGGAGCAGGTGACCTGGGAGCTGGTGGAACTTACCTGGGAAGGAGGACCACAAACAAGCGTCCTGTCCCAGGTGGATGGGAGGGGCAGAGTGTGTGTGTTATATGCATGGTATGTATATATGTTGCGTGCATGTGCGTATTGGGTGTGTGGTATGTATCATCAGTATTGCTTGAAAGCATCTTTTTCTTTGTAAAATTTTTTGACAATACAGTTTATCTGATACCTCAAAGTGGAAGAAATAAAAACTTAAAAAATGGTATTAATCACAAGTTCTCATGAGTAGCAGAAACTACCAAAGAATATTTCTATAGTGAGGTAGTAATCAGATTGGAGCTCCAGTGTCCAATACCTGCTTAGCACATGTGCAGTCCTAGGCTCAATCCCCATTTGCTCTATAGCAACATTAAGAAAGCTAAAAAATGAAGGAAAGAAAAAGGGAAGGGGTTTGAAATGACTGGTCATACTCATAAAAGATGCATCAAGATGTTGAAGTCAATTTATTTGAAATTTTATTGTGTAAGAAGCATAACAGTAAAAAGTATAAGGAAGCTGAATTTGCTACTTTTAAAAACAATATCAAAGAACGATGACTTGAATGGAATGAGTGATGAGTAAAGAGAATGTAGCTGATAGTGGTGGTCTGAGAGATGCTGTTACACATGAGGAGTTTATTGTGAAACTGCAGATGTCCTCAAGAATGGGCTGAGGTGGACAGGAGAAGCATCAGCAGAACTTGCCACAGAGATGAAAAGCAAACTCTGTATGTATGGGGGGGAGGTGTATGTGTCTGTTGTATGTATGTGGCACATGAGAGTGTGTGGTGTTTATATGTGTGGTAAGTGTCTGTGGTTTGAGGTGCTGAGTGTATGGTAAGTGTGTGGTGTGTGAGAGTGTGTGTGAGATGTGTGTGGTGTTGCGTGTGGCATATATGTGGTATGTGTGTGGGTATGGTATGTTTGTATGTGAGTATGTGTGTGGCATATGTGTGGTGTGTGTGTGTATGGTGTGTTTGAGTGTATGTATGTGTGTGACATATGTGTGGTGTATGTGTGTGTATGGTATGTTTGAGTGTGTGCATGTGTGTGGCATATGTGTGGTGTGTATATGCTTGTGGGTGTGTATCCTGAGTAGCAGCAAATGCAAGTTCAGAAGACATCATTTATCAAGAACAAAATGCAGAGAAAATATGATGTTCTCTTACTTTTGATAGACTCTCCTACCACCTGGTGGCAGTCTACCAAAGTTTAGATGCTGGGGAAAAAAAGACTTGCAATGACATCAAATATAGCTTCGGTAATGGATGCAAAACAGCTTGCACAAAGTGTGCTCTTTTCGGTTGGAAGTGAAGCGACCACTACTGTTCTTTAGTTTTTCAGACATATTCTTTCTTGAGGTGAGGAGATGCTCAAGGCAGAGTGTTTGCACAGCATCTACCAGGGCTTTACTGATGACAACACAACCTTCCTCTAATACAAACCCTCCACTCCCTCTCAGGTCCTGCCTGTCGCTATTCCAATGAACATTTATGAAGGTGTTTTTACACAGCAGTAAAAATGGTTAAACTAAAATTTAAACCACTTGCTTAATTTTTAATATCTACATTTTGCTGCTGCTTAGGTCTGGTTTATATCTTTTATATTGACATTCCTGGGCTGGAGAGGTGGCCTCAGAGGTTAGGCAGAAGGTCTTGAGTTCAGATCCTAGGTCCTACATAGAAACGCCAGATGGAATTGGTGGTGCCTGCACTTCTGGTCCTGATGATCTGAGCCTGGAAAATTCCAGAGTGAAGCAAAATAGGAGGTTAAGGCAAATCCAGGATGATTCCTAAAGTTATCCATGGCCCTCCACAGGGATACACAATGCCCTCTGATACACACATACATGTGAAACATACACCCACCCACCCACACACACACACACTAAAAAACTAAGAAAATAAAAATATATTGGCATTTCTCACAGAAACAAGAAATCCCCCTTTCAAATGAATAATAAAAATTTAAGAAACTACTTTGCATACAACACACACACACACACACACACACACACACACACACATACAATGGACACACACAGATAAACTGTCTTAAAAACTGAGGTGCTAGTAACTTGAAGTCAATTAAAATGGTATTGCAAAGTCTATTAAATTTGCTTCATAGAATCTTAAAATACTTTAAATGCTACTTGTTGATTTAAAACAATACTCATTGAAGCACGACATAAAAAATTTAACACCAGCTACCTAGATTTTTATAAGGATTTTCTTCTAAAATAGATTTCAGGAGGAAATGAAAGTTTTAATTTTTTAAATAATGAAAGACCACAGAAAATGAGAGACATGAAATGCTCTATGTTAATCAAAATACCTCCAAGTAATATGCACTAAGATCCTTTTATTAGATTTTTCAGTATGGGTTTCTTTTCCAGGAATGGTCTTAATTTACAAAAGATTTTTAAATTCTTATCAAGCCTGAGATATACATGAAAGGAAAGATAGGGATGCTTTGTCAAAGATCTTTATATCCTGCTTCCTTTGCATAATGAAAATTATAGAAGATTCAAGAAGCAACAACCTTACAATCTGGTAGTTTATGCGCTGCATAATGGGGGGGGGAGGCTAAGTTCATATTACCAAGAAAAGAGATAATTGATAACTTGAAATTTTAGGATAATTTAATGAATTTATAAATAACTATGTCATGAAAGTATGAGAATCATTGCCCACTCATCTGTGTTCTCAACTCTCAAAAAACAGGTTTTTCAAGATGCTTATCTTCACTGATTTAAAACTAAATTGAAAAATAAAGTCCTTTAAATACCAAGCTGTTGGTGCCTCCTCACCGTGTTTAGGTCCATGCAAGGGTTCTGTTTTGTTTGAGGATCATTGGGAGAAAAGGAGTGTGTAATTTTGTGGAGGAAATAAATTTAACATGCAAACTGACAAGTGATAGTAGATATAAATAAAAAACCGCAAAATTGTTGAGTTTCAAATCTATCAATGCATTACTTGTCTCAGACTTTTATACCATTTATGATACCACATTGACTTACAAGTGAGTGGCCACACAAAGTTACTGGATTAGCCCCAGTTTCTTTCGACTCATAGTTGTTTTAGTTTCAACATGTTGCTGCAACAAAATACCTAATCCAAGCAACTTAGGGAGGGGGGAAGGTTTAATTGGCTCAAGGTTCCAGGTTATAGTCAGAGATGATAGGGGAGTGACGCAGCAGCAGGAACTGTGGGAAATAGTCGTATCACAACTGCAGCAAAGGCAGGAGCATCATTACATGCATGTTTCCTTGCTTGTGCTCGGCTTGCTTTCTCCATCTTTGTACGGTCTCAGACCATCTCCCAAGAGAATGGTCCTGCTCACATTGGACTGGGTCTTCCCACATCAATTATGCCAGCCCTCAGAAGCAACCCAGATGCAAAGAATTCTCTTAATATAGAGAATGCCTCTCATATAGGCCTGGAGGTCTTCCCTTGGTGTCAAGTTGGCAGTTAATACTATTACCATATTATACTTAGATTTTGTTTTTGACAAAAAGTCCCTGATTTGTCATGCCCCACAGCTTAAGCTTGGCCACCAGTCCCAACATGCCAATAATGGTGAGGAATGGAAAGAAAAGTTTAGTCAATATAGTCATGGTGGCCAAAGTAAATAGAAAGGTTTGAAGACTCCAGTTATATCTTTAGGGTACTGACATGAGAGCTATGTATTATTCATTCATTTATCTATTTGGATGCTTTTGTTAAAATGTGTTACTTGTACACAAAATTTGTTTCGTGATGAGATTTTCATGTGTATTTTTTTTCAATCTTACTCATCTTTGTTATCCTCCATTGTCTTACTTCTACTTCCATTATTCCTCTTTTTCCTCCCAGCTAGGCCCCCTTCTACTTTCATATATTTTCTTTCTTTTTTTTTTTGTGACCCAGTGAATTTCAGTGGAGTCATTTTCAAGAGTGTGGGTGGCTTGTCGGTGGCTCTACCACTAAAGAAAATGCTTCTCTCTTCCTCATGAACCATTATCTGCAAATAAATCCTCAAGGAGGGATAGATAGGGGCTCACAGAATGCCTCCCCCTTTACATGACAGGGTGTCCATCGACCTAACACTGTGTGATCTTGTGTAGGTAACGGCAGCAGCTGTGAGTTCCCCACACAATGGTCACGTCATGCTCAGAAGCCAGCCTTCCACACTCTGCTCCCTTCAGTTCCTCCACTTTTTCAACTTCTTTCTTCCATGATGTTCCTTGAACCTTAGAGGATATGTTAGACATGTCCCATTTATGACTGGGCATTTCATACCACTTATTCTCTCTCCTTTGACTAATTATAAGTCAGTCGCTGAAACCAACCAAGGCTGGCAACAGTACTATTCTTTAGCAGAAACACAATTTGACAGGCAGATCATACCCATTTAGTACAACAGCTGTAGTAGCTTCTTTCCCACAGTAGCAATAACGTCACCAGGCAAAGGTGTGTGTGTGTTTTCACTTGTATGAATATGTTGTGTACTTGTATCAGAGGGCATTTAAGTGTGTATCCTGTGGAGACCAAGAGTAACTTGGGGTATCAGCCTGGATTTTCCAGTGACCAAATGATACTCATTTTAAAATCACGACCATGCCTAGCGTCTGCCACATATTAGATAAAGACTTGTTGAACACTAATTGAATATACAATGAGTCAATTCTTTTTAGTTGTAGTTTTAATGCATTTTTTCTGTAACTTATAGGGAGCCAGAATAGTTACTGAGTTCCCAAACTGTATTCTCTGGCGTTGGCAGCTAGGTTAAAGACAGCGCCCAATGAACCATGCTTCCCAGTAGTCACACCATGAATCTGGTCCTAGGTCATCACAGAAGCTGTGGTCACGAATACCGGTGAGTTTTTGTAGAGGGGTGTTCCAAAAAGATCATGGTGCGGAAGCTTTCCATGTTTGGTTTGAATGGCTGTGAATGAGCTCTTTCTAGGGGTCAGGTAGTTGTGATTCACAATCAACAACTACTAGTGCAGGGCCACTTCGCATCCATGCCGTCTTCTGGCAGCCCTCCAGTCTTGTTTCTTTTTGGCCAGGTCTCATTTAGAAGCTGCAGGGCACCACCTTGCCTGGATGATTCTTTAAACCACCGTAGGAATAAGGAAAGGGGGTCTCCAGGCAGTGGCTCAGCGCAGGACTACGCTCCTCCGGCCGCGTGGGGGCGCCAGCGCGCCGTAGTCGGCCCGCCCGCGGGAAGGCCGGTTAGCATCGCTGGTGCGGAGGACTCCGTGTGGGCGGGGCAAAGGGCGTCGGTCGGTCCCCAGGGCCGGAAGTGCGAGGGCGGGGCTTGCGGGAGCGTGTGCCCCTGCGCGGAGGCCGGGGAAGCCCGCCGCGGCCGCGCTCAGAGTCAGTGCTCACGGTGATGGCTTTGCGCTCTTCTCCTGCGTGGGGCGGCTGTGGGCGGAGTGTGGAAGCTGGGCGGCCGGGGCGCGGAGGGGCGCGGGGGACCGGGAGCCGGGAGGAAGGCGGGTCTGACGGGCCGCTCTGCAGGGTCCGGGCTGCAGCTGGCGCTTGCTGCACATCAGATCGGCGCCCGCGCGGCCTCTTCCTCCTCCCGCAGCACCGAGAAAGGTTTCCTGCCGGTGCTCGGCGGAGGAGCCGCAGAGTCCGGTCCAGACGGTTCTAGGGGCTGCGTAGCACTTGATTGTCAGTGGTATAAATATGTGATTTAAACCTGTCGGCGGGAAGCACTTCTCATGCGATCTTCTCGCAGCCTCCCAGTGTAACGGGGAGCAGACCCCAACCAGAAAACGTTAGTCCGGGCGGATGGAGAGCCCTCGTGTGCGATTCGGGAGTTGATCAGCTGCAGCAACTCCCATCAGGGCCTTGAAACCCCAGCAGAAGGACGGCGGTTCTTAGCCGTCACTCGCAGGCAGGGTGCAGGGGTACGGATGACATCTGGAAACTTGAGAACCGAGTCGACTAACTTACAATTTTTTAAAAGCCTTCCATCATGTGCGTACTTAGTTTGAAGATTATTTTAAAGCACATGTCCTATTTTTTGCCACGCTGACAGCTGTTTCCATAGAAACCAGAGAAGAGATCGTCATTTTCAGCGAGAGTTGTTAAAACTTGTCTTCCAGGCTTCAGCTGTGAGTGCCAACGAGTGCCGCACTTGCTCATTCTGAGGTGGCACTTAACGAATTAAGGGTCTGAAATGTTCTTAGAGGCTAACAGTCCGCATTGTTTAATTTTCTCACATCGTTAATTTAGTAATTCTGAAAGGCTGTCAGCTATGTTTGTTGCCCTGCTACAGGTCTTTGAAGAGGATGTCAGCTCAGAGTCTTAGGCGATGTGTCTTAGAGTGATGGGCTCTTTGAAGATGTATATAAATAGATTCCTTCCCCCGTTTTGTCATCCCATCTTAATAATAAGCTAGAGATTACAGATTATCAGCTACTGTGTCTTTTGGATATAGCACTTGATTGTCAGTGGTATAAATATAGTGATTTTCATTATATACACGGTGTTTGGAGGTTTTATTTTTCTTACCTCCTGTCAGTTAGAATAACAAGTTTCACACTTGTTTGGAGAAGAGCAGTTTCCTTGCGTTATGAGCAGAGCTAAACTCTGTGAGTAGTAGGCATGGCACCTGATAAGAGTCTTCTTGGGGGAGGGGTAAGGAAGGGTGTTAATAAACCAAAGGCTCTGAAAATTAGAAGTGGGTGAAGGAGGGTTGGAAGAGATGATTGACGAAATGGAAGGCAGCATTGTGACAAAATTTACTGCAATTTATTGAAAACTAATGGGAAAGACAAAAATGAATGTTTGGGGTTGCACCTGGTAAATCCGCCCTGTAAAAATTTGAGCTATGCAGTAAATATAAGGTGGAAATAGGAAACCCTTCATACCTACCCCAGATCACCATGACAGATAGTTTTTTGTATCTTCCGCAGATTTATTTCTGTATATGTTAGTATATTTTATCTCCAGAAATTTTACAAATCAGGCAAGGATTTTTGTCTTTTATTGTCTGCAGTGTCTGGGCCACCCAGAATGGTGTCTGGTGTGTAGGGCACTCATTAAAGAAAGATTGAATGAGTAACCAGGAGGCAACCAAATGAGATGTGAATGTTTGGTCCAGATAGTTAGTTTATTTTAATTCATTTTTTATGTGTAGGTGTGGGTGTGTAGGTGTGTGGGGAGATGTAGGTGTGTGTAGTATATACAGAAGAGGGTACTGTGTGTGCCTATGGAGGCACACTGAAAATCATTCTGGATTGCTCTATCTCCTTATTGGTTTGCTCTGGCATTTCCCAGACTCTGCCTTCCAGGGCTTGAAATGCAGTCTGCCAATATTTCATTCTGGTTTTTTACGTGGGATTTGGGGAAATTCCTGAACTTGGGTTCTTTTACTTTCCAAGCAAAGACTTAATCCCTGAACCCATCTCTCCAGCCCCAGGTGGTCAAGTATTATGAAGCTGCCAATGTGTTCAATGTGATAAATTTCACAGTAAATCTGAACCCCTGACTTTACTTGAAATTTTTGATATACTGGGTAGGCAGCACCAAATTCAGATTCCTGCATTTGCACATGACTGACTGTTGTTGTGGGGATGGCATTGCGGAAGAAGCTTGCCTGCCTTGGTGCCCACACCTGCACTGCATGGGGTGACAGCCATGACCACCTAAGTACAGTCGTTTTAAGTTGCTAAGAATAAAGCTGACTAGCAGTTCTGTTCTTCAGATGCACCAGTCTCATTTCAAGTACTTGGGCAGCACAAAGGACATTCTTTAAAAAAAGATCGTATTTATGAAAGGAGAAGCATATTCACATGCATGTCCTGTATACAGGTTGACATTAAGTCAGATCTGTCCTTCTGTCATGTGGGTTTCTGAGGACCAGACTCAGGTCGCCAGGTGTGCCCGCAGGTGCCTCATCTGCTGGGCTATCTTGCTGATCCCCACAGAGAACATTTTTGCAGAAAGTTCTCTTATGAAATGCTGTTTTTGACATTTGCCTCTCCTGCTCTCCTGGTATACAGAGTTTTTGTTGTTGGCTTTTGTTTGTTTGTTTTGGGTTTATCTTGAACTCATTCTTCTCTCAAGAGCCAGGAATACAGGTCAGCAGGAGCACACTCTCCATTGGAGCTATTGGAAATAGTGCTTAAGGACATCTGTCTGTCTGTCTGTCTGTATGCTTACCTGTTGTGACACAGATCTCTGTATTAATTGAATACAGAGTCTTGGGGCTTGGGATTTCATGTAAATCGTGGAGATAGATTCTGTTGTGTGACTTACATTTCCTCAAGTTTGCTCCAGCTTTTGCTTGGGGACAAACTGGAGGAAGAGTTAGTGACATGAAGTCCAGTGGTTAGAAAGAGTGTGCTAATTAATACTCCATGGTAACCCAGGATGAGTCTGGTTGAAATACAGAGAAGGTGGAATTGACAGGATTGATGTGAATTTTTATGTTGGATGTTAAAATCCTCATAGACATTGTAGTGTGTTTTAGAACCTAGTCATTGTTGAAAATTGAAAAGTTTGTATAGAAGGAACTCTTTGTATAATATTAAAATGTTGTCAGTTTACATTTAATTTGTGCTGTTGCTTCATACCATGAAAATATCTTAGAGATCATTTATTTCAAGACAGAGGAACTCAGTGAAAAGAGGGAATTACTTTATTCTATTTCTATACTCTGTGTGTGTGTGTGTGTGTGTGTGTGTGTGTGTGTGTGTGTGTGTGTACCACAGTACACTTAAGTGTGTGTGTACCCGTGGAGGTCCAAGAGTGACATCAGGAATCATCTTGAATTGCTCTCCCTCCTTGTTGCTGTGCTCTGGGGTTCCCAGGTTCCACCTTCCAGGGTCAGAAGTGTAGGTCACCACCATTTCTGCCTGGTATTTTTATATGGGATCTGGGATCTGAACTCAGGCCCTTTTGCTCATCAGGCAAAAGTTTAAACCACCGAGTCATTTCTCCAAGCCCTGGAGAATTCCCCCCCCCCCTTATTTTTTCGTACTTTTACGAACATATCATCCCATTTTCCCTCCCTTCCCTTCATGGTACCCTCCCACTCCCTCCCATCCTTCCGTCCGTATGCTTCAACGGACCCTGGGGAATTATTTCCGAGATAAAAATAAAGCTTCTGAAGCTGCTTAAATTTGGGAAGTATGGTGGTAATGCCGAGGAGCCAGAAAGGTCTTCATTCATATGTATATTCTCTCCCTCCCTCTCTCTCTTTTCCTCTTTTGCTCCCTTCCTCCATGGTCTCCCACTTATTCTTTTCACATGTAAATTCCACTGTCCATCCAGTTGTGGAAAGCTTTTCATTGGCAGGTCCTGCTTGCACATTTCTTTGCTGTAGCACCAACTGTAGATCTTACAAGTGTCTTTGCATTCCTGTTGCTGGCTCTGACCAGTGGCCATTAGGACAAGCACCACCGAAGTTGAACCTGTGGTTTGGCAGTGCCAGTGCTGTCCACCACAGCAGGCCATGAGATTTGAAGGACAGAAAATGAGTTTGAGTTGCTTTTGTAGTATGACTTCTAACAGAAGAGCTGAAATATACTTTTCTGTTTGAAACAGTTCTATTTTTTTTTTTTTTTTTGCCATTTGATGTCTACCCTAATGGCAGAAAAATGAGTTGTCATCTGTACCTGTGTCACTCCTCTGGCTACTCTGCCCTCTTTTTTTCAGAGTTCATAGTACTTATTGACAGCTTTATGTTATTTTTTCCTCATATTCTTAGTTGTTTACTCCTTATATTATAACCTCCACGAGGACTCTTTTATGCTCTGTCTATAGCTTCCCTGCCACTTAGCCAGAGAAGAACCAGCTGCTCGAACACAGGAGGATGGCTCCATGAGATTTCAATGGAGCTCAGAACTCCCATTGCCTAGTGTAGCTGTGATGATGTCCTCCAGCCACTGGCTCACCTGCTCGTTGCAGTGGGGGTAAACGCACCTGTACTGCCTGCCATGTGCAGTACCTGCATATTATGGGTAGCACATAGAACGTGGTATTGGTAACAATGTGCTTTCCACTGTTATTTTAGGGCATATCTCTTCTATGTTTTAAAGTTTAGCTTACCCTAAGACAGAATGCCACGTGACGCCAGCAGCAGCCTCGCGCATCTCTTTGCTGCATCTCTTGGTTGCTTCAGGAGCACACGGTCTCATTATTGCGTAAGTGCTCTGTATTGTGTGCATGTGACCAAAGCTCCTAATGTTTATTGTTCAGAAAATGTCCCAGTGTTCTGCAAGCTTTTAAATGATTTTTAGGCTTAAATCATTTTTGCCACTTTTTAGCTTGGTTCAAAACAGAAACATACAAGCAAATTAGAAAGCATCTTATTAATGTCAGATTGGTAATAGCTTAGAAAAGATTTACATGGAATGAGTTTTACATAGCCTTACCTTTATTTTTTACCTTAATAAAACTATATGAAATAATAAAATGATAAAACAATAAAATAATATATAATATATTAACTATATAAAGCTTTCAAATAGTTTAATATATAGTTTACATATTAATATATAAATATATGGTGATTTGTAATGTAAAAGTATAGACAACGCTAGTTATTACAGCTTGTGCTGGGAAACATCTTTTAGGTAACATTGTGTTAATTGAAGATGAGTTAAGTGTATGTGTCCTTTTTCCTTTTGTGACATTAAGGCATTTTAAAACATTTGGAGAGACTGAAAAAAAAATTAAGGAACACACAGGAACAGGTTACTTTTCTCTGCTGCTGTGAGACACCACTTAGGCTCAAGCAACTTAAGGGAGAAAGGGGAGATTTATTCAGTTTATGGTTCCAGAAGGGAGATACAGTCCTTCATGGCAGAAAAGGAATGGTAGGTGGCAGAAGCTGGAGAAGCTTAAGTCATTGTAAACATCATGGAGGTTGAGAGCTGCTGCAAGCTCAAAAGCAGAGTCATTCACTCAAGATGGGCAGGGCTAACCAACCCCAAGGCCCACCCCCTGTTATAATACTTTCCTCCTGCAAGATTCCATTTTCTAAAGGTGCCATAACCTTCTAAAACAACTGAAGTTTCGAGCATGTGAACCTGTGGGGAACAACTCACATTTCAAACCTTGACCCTTTACCCCTCTTCTCCACAGGCTCATTGCCATCTCATTATGCGGATCATAATCTCACTTATAAAGTCCATACATTAGTAGTCCCAACACAGTCCAAAAGTCCAAAGTCCAAATCCTCTATGAAATCAAAAGACAAGTTACATACTTTCAAAATACAGTGCTACAGAATAAACATTCCCATTCCAAAAACACAGAATGAGGGCATATCCAAGAAAGATTGTTCTGTAACAAGTTCAAAAAATCAGCAGGACAAACTCTAATCCTACAGCTCCATGTCCAACAAATAAACCTCTTGTTGAAATCATCTCCGTTTCAAAGGGCTTCAGTTCCACCCCTCCAGCACATCATTCTCTTGGGTTGGCTTATCCAGTGGTATGTAACTCTCCTAGGCAGATGTTCCACATTGGCTGTGCCATCTCTAACATCGTCACTTCTACTTGGCATGCCAGGCTTTAGTTCCTGAACACAAAATGCTCTTCTTGGGCCGCTCTGTAGGCTTCCTGCCTGATTCCACCATTTTCCGAAACCTTGGAGGAAGAAACTATGACCTCCCTCTTGCATATTTGATGCCTCTAAGTTGCCAAATTCTGCTAGTGTTGATTTCAAGGCTGGCCTCCTTGGCTAACAGCTGGTTCAACTTCTTGGTGTTGACTTCAAGCAAAATCTCTATTGGGTCTTTGCTTTGGAGGACCAGGCAATTCCATTGGAACTGTGACCTTCAGTCTTTCCTACCAAAAGAATTTGCATTGTTTTGGGTGGGAGTCTTCCCTGAGGAATGTGTCCTCAAGGAAGGACCTCTTCTATTATCCAAATGGAGAGGAGGCTTTGATTTGCTAATAGAACTCATTTTTTTTTTTTAAATGATAGTTGCCATTTTGCTGTCTGCCTTCTCTGTGGGCTTTCCTTCCCATTTTCCTTCATCAAATTCCACAATTTTCATCTTTTCCTGTTTGATTCCTTGTTCTTTTCTTCTTAACTCTGAGAAAGAACACTAAAAAGTAGCCATGCCACACTTTCAAGACTTCCTTGCCTTGAAACTTCCTCAGCTAAACACTCGAATTTAACTTCAGATAAGCTTTCAGGACAATGGCAAAACTTGATCAGACATTCTGTTAATGGTTCATTCCATTTGCTCCTTGTCCAGTTCGCAATGCAGTCTCTATTCCCTTCTGGACCATCACAAGCCTTCCACTGCCTGCATCTCTCCCATAATTACTTTCTTCCAAGCTTTCAAAAAATGGCCTTTTTTGCCCTGTCTCCAAGATGTAAAGACTTTCCCAGTGCAAAGTTTTGAAGTTTTCTATATTTCTCCCAACAAACAGTTCAAAAGATACTAAACACATCTTAGCAATGATCATACTGCTAAGTACCATTTTCTCCTAGCTTCATACTTCACTTTCTGATACTGCATCCTCTTAATGTTGTTATCAATTTTGGGGTCATTCAGAGATTCACCACAGACCAAAGGTTTAAAATTAATAACTGAGAGGCTTAGAGAGAGAGAGAGAGAGAGGAAGAGAAAGAAAGAAAGAGAGAGAGATTGGTACCAGGGCTTATACACACGGGCTGCATGATGTGTGTGCCACCTTGAATTACATCTCCACACAATTTTTATAGACAAGGGACAAAGGAGGTTGCAAGCCTCCCTCCCCCCTTGGGTGCAGATCCACCGCTTGACTTGCTGACATCAGCAAAGGCAGTGTTTTACAGGCTTATCAGCGTTAGGCTTCTTGCAGGCCCTCTGGCCAGGAGGGAAAGTCTGGAGAACTGGTTGGGGAATGGGCATTTTTACTGCCTGCCAGCAATTTCTCAGGCTGAAGAATTCCTTTTTAAGATTTTCCCTTTTGTATTTCCTCCATACAGTCTCACACAGCAAAGCTCTATTTCTCTGCTACCAGTTTCTGTACCAGTTACTTTTTCTCTGCTGTGGCGAGACACACAGGCTCAAACAACTTAAGGAAGAAAGGGAAATTGATTCAGCTCATGATTCCAGAGGGAAGATACAGTCCTTCATGGCAGAAAAAGATTGGCAGGTGGCAGAAGCTGGAGAAGGCTTAAATCTCTGCAGAAATCGTGGAGGTTGAGAGCTACTGCAAGCTCAAGAGCAGACTCACTCAAGAGCATTGTCACTCGAGCAGGGCAGGGCTAACTAATCTCAAGCCTCCCCCTCCCCAGTGATACACCTTCCTCCAGCAGGGCTCGACCTCCTAAAGATGCTGTGACTTTCCTGAACAACTAAAGATTCAACCACATGAGCCTGTGGGGGGACAACTGACATTTTACACCATGACAACATATGTTGCCATCACATAGACATGGGGATCAGTAGTACTTGTAGTATTGACTGTACATCTACTTCGTGTGTATGCATGTGCAAACATGTCTGTATATGCTGGTATATGCTGGTAGAAACTATTTGAAGGTCAATTTAGTTCATGAAGGAAGATTTCAGGGAGTATCTTAAGAACATAATATTCACCTGCATAGCCATCGTACTAGCATCGGCTAAGAAAAATCATTATCTTGTCTTATCAGTTATCTGCTGAGGCTCATGGGGTTCCTTAGGCCGGTTGCAGTGCGTATGTTGACACTCGATTAGTCTGTCTTCTTAGTTTACTACTGTTTACAAATAGTTTGATCAACATATAAATAACATACAATAATTTGCACATATTCAAAGTAGAGAATGTAGCGTAATTAGGGCTCTTTGGGTTTCTCTCAAGTAAGCTACAGTAGTTTGTGTTTTGGGGGAGTACATCTATTTCATCTAAGATACCAAGTTTGACATATTTTCTTTCATTGGTTTTAAGAAACTATGGAGCTGGAGAGATGGCTGAGAGGTCAAAACCTTTTCTTTGTAAGCAAAAGAGCCTGAGTTCAAATCTTCAGAGCCCATGTTAAAAATACTGGGTGGATATGGTGGTGGCCTGTAATTGCAGCCCTGGAAGGCAGAGCCTAGGAAACCCCAGAGTAATAAGGAGGTAGAGCAATCCAGGATGATTCTCGATGTCACCCTTGGGCCCCCATAGGCACATACCCTCACGTGTCTTCTTGTTGCACACACACAAAGAAATTGTGTACTCTGAGATTGTTTCCTTTGAGTTGCTTTTTTCTGTGACACATTAAATTTTGTGGATTTATGGGTTTGTAGCTTTCATTAAGTTTTGGGCATTATTTCTTTTTTTTTTTTTTTTTTTTTTTTATTAAAAATTTAATTATACATTTTAAAATTTTTTACCAGTTCCCTCCCTCCCCCCTCCCCTTCCCCCAGTGTCTCCCCCCCAATTCCCAGAGAGTCCTTTATTGTGTGCGCCTAACTCTCCACTGGGTCCTCCTCTCCGATGACATATAAGGACCCAGTGGCATTTCCATAAGCCCTTTCTCTTGTTCCCCTTAATCATAAGATTACTACTATGGCTGTCAATCCCTTGCCTCCAGGGGTCTCGGTGCCCTTAACAGATGCTA
This sequence comes from Typhlomys cinereus, assembly GCA_023101885.1. NCBI lineage: Eukaryota > Metazoa > Chordata > Mammalia > Rodentia > Platacanthomyidae > Typhlomys > Typhlomys cinereus. The sequence goes on along the minus strand of JALPQD010000155.1, from coordinate 463,228 downwards.
GACTTTATGAGGGCAACAGTGCGCTGGACATTGCGCAGGGCATGCAAAGTTCCATTATGATTGCTTTGGCCCCAACTATTGTTGAGAATCTTGCAAATCGTTGCTCCTCCCATCCTTTTGCTCTTACAATCTTACCGCCCCCTCTTCCGCAAATGTCCCTGAGCTCCAGGATGGGGAGAGATTAGGCTGTCCTAGTTCTATGTGATTGATATAGAGTCTCTGAAGTTCTGGATTGTGGTTTGTTGATTTTCTTTTGCAGTTTTTCTGCTCCTGCAATTCCCTTCACTCCATTCTGCTGGGCACTGTATGTCACCCCCTGGCCAGAGACAAAAAGCTGTTAAACTGGAGTCTTGTTGTAATAGCACATTCAAGGGTAGATGTAATAAGAGTAGGAAACCTCACTGAGGGCGGGGTCCATTACCCATTTGCACAATGATTACTTTTTATCTGCTAGACTATATGCCCTCCCCTTCTGGTGAGATCAGGAAAGAACGTCTGTGAACTTAACCAGGTTTCTCATTACTTACTTGCAGACCTTGATGGAGGCTTATTTTCTCTGCTGTAACATGGTCTCCTCTCTCCTTGTTTCTGGTGTGGCCCTCCTAACCCATCTCTCTTGTTCATAATCCTTGCAATTACTGTGTTACATAGGTTTACTTTTGAGTGTCCCAATGTGGGCTGGGCGAGTTTGGTACTAGGAGCCACCTATTAGGGAGTACATACGGCGCTTAATTTTCTGGGTTTGGGATACTTCACTTAATATAATTCTTTCTAATGACATCCATTTCCCAGCAAATTCCAGTAATTCATCATTTTTGATGGCTGAGTAGTACTCCATTGTATAGATGTACCACAGTTTCCTTATCCACTCGTCAACTGTTGGACATTTAGGTTGATTCCATGACTTTGCTATTGTAAACAGTGCTGCTATGAACATGGTCGAGCTTGTGCTATCGAGGCGAACCTCTGCTGCTTGGGGGGTTATTCCCAAAAGTGGGATAGCAGGGTCATATGGCATTTCAATCTTTAATTTCTTTAAGAATCTCCAGACGGCTCGCCAGAGTGGCTGTATGAGCCTGCATTCCCACCAACAATGTAGGAGAGTTCCCCTCTCCCCACATCCTCTCCAGCATTTGTCGTTGTTTGTACTGTGGATTTTTGCCATCCTGACCGGGGTGAGATGATATCTCAGGGAAGTTTTGATTTGCATTTCCCTGATGGCGAAGGAAGTGGAGCATTTTTTAAGATAATTGTTAGACATTTTAATTTCATCCCTGGTAAAGTTTCTTTGAAGTTCCAGGGCCCATTTTTTAATTGGGCCAGTGTTTTCCTTGGAGTTTAATTTTCTAAGTTCTTTGTGCACTCTGGACAGTAGAGCTCTGTCAGATATGTGGTTAGTGAAGATTTTCTCCCATTCTGTGGGTTGCCTTTGAGCTCGTGCGACAATCTCTTTATCTGAACAGAAGCTCTTTAATTTCACAAGATCCCAACTGTTGAGAGTTGGTAGCAGTGACTGTGCCATTGGATGTCTGTTTAGGAAGTGTTGGCCTAGCCCAATCAGCTCGAGGGAGTTCCCTATCCTTTCAACTATGGCTTTTAAAGTCTCTGGCCTGATATCAAGGTCCTTGATCCATTTGGAATTAAGTCTTGTACATGGTGACAAGTACGGGTCCAGCTTTAATCTTCTGCATGTGGAGATCCAGTTTTGCCAACACCATTTGTTGAAGATGCTGTTCTTTTTCCATTGGATTCTTTGGGCCCCTTTGTCAAAGACCAAATGGCTGTAACTTTGTGGGCTTATATCTGGGTCTTCAATCCTTATCCATTGATCTGTGTGTCTATTTTGGAGCCAGTACCAGGCTGTCTTTATAACTATGGATTTGTAGTATAGACTTAGGTTTGGTATGGTAATACCTCCAGCTGTGTTTTTGTTACTCAGGATTGTTTTTGCTATCCTGGGTCTTTTGTGCCTCCATATGAACTTTGAGATTGTTTGGTCAACTTCTTTGAAGAATTGCTTTGGGATTTTGATTGGTATAGCATTGAATCTGTATATTGCCTTTGGTAGGATGGTCATTTTTACAATGTTGATTCTGCCAATCCAGGAACAAGGGAGGTCTTTCCACCTTCTGGTGTCTTCTGCAATTTCTTTCTTTAGGGTTTTAAAGTTTTCATTGTAAAGGTCTTTTACCTCCTTAGTTAGGTTTATACCAAGGTATTTCATTTTTTTAGGGGTTATAGTAAATGGCATGGTTTCTCTCAAGGCTTTTTCACTTCTTTCATTCTGGGCATATAGGAAGGCCTCTGATTTTTGCACATTTATTTTGTATCCTGCCACCCTGCTGAACTTCTCAATTAGTTCCAGGAGCTTCCTGGTGGAGTTTTTGGGATCACTCAGGTATAAGATCATGTCATCTGCAAATAGAGATAGCTTGACTTCTTCCTTGCCAATTTGAATCCCTCTTATGTCCCTTTCTTGTCTTATGGCTTCGGCTAAGACTTCAAGTACAATATTGAATAGAAGTGGTGAGAGTGGACAGCCTTGTCTTGTTCCTGATCGAAGTGGGAATGCTTCCAATTGTTCCCCATTGAGCATAATCCTTGCTGTGGGCTTGTTGTATACAGCTTTTATTATATTGATAAAAGTTCCTTCCATTCCTACTGTCTCTAGCGTTTTGATCATAAAAGGCTGTTGGATCTTGTCAAAAGCTTTTTCTGCATCTATCGAGAGTATCATGTGGTCTTGGACTTTGGACTGGTTTACATGATGAATTACATTTATTGATTTGCGTATGTTGAACCAACCTTGTGTGCCGGGGATGAAGCCTACTTGGTCCCCATGAATGATCTTTTTAATATGTTTTTGAATCCGATTTGCTAAGACTTTGTTGAGAATCTTTGCATCTGTGTTCATCAGGGAGATCGGCCTATAGTTTTCTTTTTTAAGTGAATCTTTATTAGGTTTTGGGATTAAAACGATATTAGCTTCATAGAAGGAATTTGGTAGTGTTCCTTCCTTTGCTATTTGATGGAACAGTTTAAGGAGTATTGGTGTTATTAACTCCTTAAATGTCTTGTAGAACTCTGTGCTGAATCCATCTGGTCCAGGACATTTTTTGGTGGGAAGATTCGAGATTACTTCCTCAATTTCCTTATATGTTATAGGACTATTTAAGTAATTCACAACTTCCTGATTCAATTTAGGTAAGTTGTGTTTACTTAGAAATTCATCCATCTCTTTTGTGTTGTCAAACTTCACAGAGTATAAGTTTTTGAAATATGATGTTATAATTCTCTGGATTTCTTGGGTATCCGTAGTGATAACTCCATGTTCATTTCTAATTTTGTTAATTTGGGTTTTCTCTCTCTTGCTTTTGGTTAGTTTAGCTAGGGGTGTATCAATCTTGTTGATTTTTTCAAAGAACCAGCTTTTCGATTTGTTGATTTTTTCTATCGTTTTCTTAGTCTCGATTTCAGATATTTCTCCCCTTATTTTGCTAATCTCTTCTCTTCTACTGCTTTTGGGATCAGATTGCTCTAGTTTCTCTAAAGCTTTAAGCTGCATTGTTAAGTTGTTTATTTCTGATGTTTCCATTTTTTTGATGTGGGCATTAAGAGCTATGAACTTACCTCTTAGAACAGCTTTCATTGTGTCCCAGAGATTTTGGTAAGTTGTATTTTCGTTATCATTCACTTTCAGGAAATCTTGAATTTCCTTTTTAATTTCTTCCTGAATCCAGTTCTCATTCAGCATCATAGTGTTAAGTTTCCAGGAGTTAGTGTATTTTCTCTTGTTTGATGTGTTGTGGATGTCCAGCTTTAGGCCGTGGTGGTCTGATAGGGCACAGGTTAGAATTTCAACTTTCTTGTACATGTGTAGATTCATTTTGTGGCCCAATATGTGATCTATTTTGGAGAAAGTTCCGTGTGCTGCTGAGAAAAATGTGTATTCTTTGGTGCGTGGGTGAAAAGTTCGATAGAGATCTGTGAGGTCCATTTCTTTCAGGGTTTGATTAAGTTCCAAAGTGTCTCTGTTAAGCTTTTGACCTGTTGATCTATCCCATGTAGAGAGGGCGGTGTTGAAGTCCCCAAGAATTATCGTTTGGGGGTTGATTTCTTGCTTTAGACGCTGTAGGGTTTTCTTAATGAATGTGGAGGGGCCCGTATTGGGTGCATATATGTTCAGTATTGTGAAGTCTTCCTGGTGAATTGTACCTCTGACTAAAATGTAGTATCCATCCGTGTCTCTTATAATTTTTTTTGGTTTGAAATCCACTTTGTCTGATAGCATAATGGCTACCCCTGCCTGTTTTCTGCTTCCATTTGCTTGTAGAATTGTTGACCAGCCTTTTATTTTTAGAGCGTGCCTATCTTTTGTGGTGAGATGGGTTTCCTGCAGGCAGCAGATTGATGGATTGTGATTTTTAATCCAAGTTTGTAATCTGTGTCTCTTGATCGGTGAATTAAGTCCATTAACATTTAGTGTTATAATGGAGAAACTATTGTTAATTCCAGACATTTATTATGTTTAGTAGCTTTTATAAGTATATTGCTTCGCTTTTAATGGTGTTATATTTGCCTTCTGTTCTCCTGGATATGCCTGTTTTTTTCTTCACGCTTGAGTATCATTTCTAGCAGTTTTTGAAGGCCTGGTTTGGTGGCCATGTATCCCTTAAAGTTGTCTTTGTGCTGGAAAATTTTTCTTTCTCCCTCGATCATGACTGATAGTTTTGCAGGGTAAATCAGCCTGGGTTGACATTTTTGCTCATTCAATACTTGAAGTATGTCTCTCCAAGCTCTTCTTGCTTTTACTGTTTCGACTGAGAAGTCATTTGTTATTTTAATAGGTTTGCCTTTAAAAGTGACTTGTTTTTTCTCCCTTGAAGCTCTCAGCACCAGTTCTTTATCTTGAATGTGGAGTGTTTTAACTATTATTTGCCGCGGTGTGCTTCTAGTTTGGTCGTATCTGTTTGGGGTGCGGAATGCCTCTTGTATATGAATGGGCCTCTCTTTCTTTAGATGAGGAAAGTTTTCCTTGATGATCGTTTGAAAAATTTCCTCAGGGGTGGTATTTTGAGATTCTTGCTCCGGTATTCCATGAATACGCATGTTAGGCTTCTTCAGGGTGTCCCATATCTCTTGGATATTTCTCTCAAGTATCTTTTTGGCTTTAACAACCTCTTCCATTGAGCTGGCTAGTACTCCCACTTTATCTTCAAGGTCTGAAATTCTGTTTTCTGCTTCATTAGTTCTGTTGATATGACTCTCTGTGGCGTTCTGGGTTGAAGATAACTTGTCTTTTAGCTCAGTTTTAAACTCTGCTTGAGTTTGTTTTAACTGTTCTATGCCACTTTTTGTTTCTTGCACTGTTTTTCTCAACTCCTCCAGATGTCTGTTGTGTTCCTCTTCAAAGCGATTGATTCGATTATGTAATTCCTCCCGGATTTCCTCTTTCATAGTATTGAACATGGTAATGATCATATTTTGAAAGTCGTTATCCTGGGTCAGGCTTTCTTGGCCTTTTTCCGCGGGTTTGTTCTTTTTGGAGTCTAACATTATGGGATTAATTTCTTCAGTGGGAGATTTGTTTACTTGAGTGTTGCTTCTCATGGATTTGCACTTTGACTTTGGCATTGTCATTTTAACTCTTAAGATCTCTCAATTTCACTAAACTGAATTATTTGGCCTGGGGTACTGGTGGGCGGGGCCTGAACGGGGACTTACCTAGGGAGCGGGGTGAGGCCCGGGTGGACCGCGTGCGTGTCCTGACTGGCGGAGCGGGGTGGGGCGAAAAGGGAGGATGGGCGCAGGGGGAGGTGCTCCTCGTTCCCTGGGCCCCCGCGCGGCTCCGGCTGGATGGCGGGAGTCGGAGCCGGGTCCCCGTGGGCTGACCTGGGGTCCTAGAGCGCGCGTTGAGGCCCGGCTGGATCTCGCCTACGCGTCCCGACCGGCGGAGCGGGGGTGGGGCGAAAGAGGGAGGCTGCGCGCGTCGGCGTGGAGCTATTTAACCCAAGGGCAGCTGGGGCGGGGCCCGGGCGCAGGGGGAGGTGCTCCTCGTTCCCTGGGCCCCCGCGCGGCTCCGGCTGGATGGCGGGAGTCGGAGCCGGGTCCCCGTGGGCTGACCTGGGGTCCTAGAGCGCGCGTTGAGGCCCGGCTGGATCTCGCCTACGCGTCCCGACCGGCGGAGGGGGGGTGGGGCGAAAGAGGGAGGCTGCGCGCGTCGGCGTGGAGCTATTTAACCCGAGGGCAGCTGGGGCGGGGTCCGGGCGCAGGGGGAGGTGCTCCTCGTTCCCTGGGCCCCCGTGCGGCTCCGGCTGGATGGCGGGAGTCGGAGCCGGGTCCCCGTGGGCTGACCTGGGGTCCTAGAGCGCGCGTTGAGGCCCGGCTGGATCTCGCCTACGCGTCCCGACCGGCGGAGGGGGGGTGGGGCGAAAGAGGGAGGCTGCGCGCGTCGGCGTGGAGCTATTTAACCCGAGGGCAGCTGGGGCGGGCCCGGGCGCAGGGGGAGGTGCTCCTCGTTCCCTGGGCCCCCGCGCGGCTCCGGCTGGATGGCGGGAGTCGGAGCCGGGTCCCCGTGGGCTGACCTGGGGTCCTAGAGCGCGCGTTGAGGCCCGGCTGGATCTCGCCTACGCGTCCCGACCCTGGGCATTATTTCTTAAGGATTTTTTTTTTTTCCCTTTGCCACCTTCCAGTTTTTGAGGGTTGTAGCTGTAAGGATGTCAAGCTTGAGGCAGCCCCATCTCACCAGTGCCACGTGCATGTTGTTGTTCTCTTTTTGTTTCCATGGGCCTTTATGTCTTTATTCCTACAATGTCTGACCTGTAGATATCACCCAGTGTATCTTTCGTCTTTGATATTGTGATTGTCTTCGTTGGAAGTTGAATGTAAGACTTTTAAAAAAAATACACATGCCACATCTTCTGGAAACATACTTAAATTTTTCTTTATCTTAGACACACGAGTAGAGCAATAACTGCTTGACTGCCTGTCCACTGCTGCTGTAGTTTGTATTCTTCTGTAGTTAGTTTCCATTGCTGACGCCTCTCATTGATGGATCCCAGGCTTGCTTCTTACAGCCCGATCGTTTTAGATTATAAATTGTACATTGCTAAGCACTGGATACTTTGGTATTCTTAAACACTGTTCTTCAGCTTTAAAAATTTTTTTGTTGCTGTGCTGTGACCAAAGCATCATGAGGGAGAAAAGGTTTATTTGTCTTGCAGTTCAAGTGCAGCCCATCATGGTGAGGAAGTCACAGCAGCAGACACTTCTTGAGTCGAGCATCCTGTGTTGAGCAAAGGCAGGGAGCAAGAATTCATCAAGCTACCCTCGGCTCCCTTTCTCTTTTCTATTTAGTGCAGAATCCCCTCTCCCCAACAGGGCCACTTCCGGCGTGTGGGGTCTTTTTGCTTTTCCCTTCCCATCGAGATCACCACAGGGTTGCCCAGAAACTCACAGGTGATTCCAGATCTCATCAAGTTGACCAACGGTTCTTACTTGGTGTGTTGTTTTTGCTGAAATTGATCTACCGTTATCTAACACCAGTGGGTGTTGTTTTTGATCTTTGTTATGTGGGGCCTGGACAGTGTTCAGGCTAGAACTCACTTTCTCCCAGTACTGAGGCCAACCTGGTGATGTTCTACCCCACACCCATGGATTGCCATGAGAAGGTGTTCAGCTTCTCGGTGTTTGGGGGCCCTGGGAAAGCCTGTAGTTCGTGTTCTGCAGTCTTCTGGGCTGGGTCTCGCCAGACTTCAGGAGTTTTTCTCAGCAAAAGTCGGAGTAGGGTTCAGCTGCATAGGAGAGGCGCGTCTGTGTGGACCGGGAGTTCTCTCTGCAGCCTGGGCTTTCCTTCTTCCTGTGAGCTGTCTGGGTTCCCTGGAACTCCACCTCTGCGCCTTCAGTTCAGCACTGCTGTGGGGCTCCACCGAGGGTCCCGCCTGTGGATCACTCTCCCCGCCCTGTTCTGGGGTGAGTGGAGCCGCCTGTGTTCCCTTCTCTCAGTCATTCGTTGCCCATTGCTGAAAGCGTTGAGACTGTTGCTTTACACATTCTCTGTTTTAAAAGTTATTTTGGGTGGCAGTAAAGTACCTTTTGGTGCATCTTGATGCCAATCGAAAATCCTAGCCTTTTATTTGAAAATCCTACATCTGTATTTTTTTTTTTTTTTACCTACATCTGTATTTTAAAAGCCCACTTTATAATTTAGGTCTTTCTATTGGATCATTCTCTTCTTTCTTCAGTTGTTGTCAACTGTTAACATTTTACTATTGTTTTTATCTAATCTGTTTCTTACTCCTCAAATAATTTGCCAATAAAATAACATTCGTTCCAACTAAAAATTAAAAGAATGAAGTGAAAAAATTCACATCTTGAAAGTAAGCGCATGCAGTAAAATATTGCACCTTCTTCCAGCTTTGTATCCTTGTGTGGAGACAAGCGGGCCAACGTGTTGTGGTGGAGATATGATGAAGCTAGGTACTGCCACACGTATTCTATGAGCATGGTATTCCCAGTTTGGTAAATGCATGTTTTCTCAGATTTTTTTTTTTTCTGTTTGTGTGTTCCAGACAGTCAAGTAAAGGAAAGATGAACTTGCTGCATGGGCTGCAGCCTGCCACGAGAGGCTGCTTCCTCCGTGGGTTCCCTTCCCCGGCCCGCTGGAGAAGCTGGAGCGCCAGAGCAGTGGCTGTTGCAGGCGGTCGACCATGGTGGGGGCTCCAAGGCGCAAATAAGTGTCAGAGTCTTCGCCCAGCCAGACTGTGGGATGCGGGGACTTTGCTGCCTGGGAACTTTGCTTTCTGTAGGACTTCAGGTAACGCAGAACGAGGGTTGCTGTCCGGCGCCCACAGTAAGGGAGGATGGATGATTACCTCCACGTGTCCCACTGGGGGACCGAGAAGACTTGCTGCGCCCCTTCCCACCCTCGGAGCCCTGCGTCCTGTGAGCCGTTCGCCGCCGGGAACTGCCAGAGGTCTGCACACGTCTCCCCGCGCTCAGGCCGCCCCGGTGCCCGTCCTGCTGCTCATCCTGAAGCCAGTGCAGAAGCTCTTCGCCATCATCGTGGGCAGGTACCAGAGCTTCGTAAGAATCTTTGTGTTAACAGAAACATTCTCTAGGTTTTTATATTTACAGTCTGTATCAACTAGTTCTCAATCTCAATAATTAGACCTCGGCATTTACAAAATTACACTTGGAAAGAAATCTTATCAAACTTCCTCTATACTGTGTTTAGCTTGAAATTTAAGTTTTTAGGAGCAAATTCTCCCTGTTTTGCTGTGTGATTTAATCATCTCGATTTGTTGCATGTAAATTTATGATGCAAAAATCTGATCTTTAGACAGTTGCACATTGGTGTCAACAACTTCATGTTTATAATTGTTGGAAGAATCAGAATTTTTGGCTAGAACTCATATGTAGTGACAGTACCTTTTTATTTTGTGAAAAATTTCATGTCCATAAAAAAGGATTCATGACTTTGCCAAGTTATTCCTAAAATATCATTATTTAGTATTCTGTTTTCAAAATGTTTTTATTTTGCTTCTGATAGTCCCTTATAATAATGATTTTTATAGATAATTAGTTTTTAACCAAATTTTTTTCTTGTTTTTTGAAGATTGAAGAAAGCTCATCATGTCTCTTCACGCAGTTTGTTTATTAACTTTTCTTTCTTATTAACAACTCAATATACTTATATCCAATGTCAAGACTCTTTTTCTGTAATGTATCGTGTTTTTATGATTTGATATTGGCAGTCAGGAAAATATGCAGCCGCATCGACTTCTAGTGAAGCAGCAAACTCAATTGGTTTCTTGGGATCATAGTTTTGTGAACTCTATTCCTTTTAAATTGTTTATTTTTAATTCTGTGTTGGATTTACTATTGTGATTACCAAGTTTTCTTTTGTAACATGTTCCACATTTATTTTAACCGAGTTTTAATGTCATAAAAATTTTTAAATAGGTGGAGGGCGGGCAGGATGAAAGCTGGGTGGGTGGGCTCAATTGGCGTGATCCGGAATAGCAGCGCTGCCTCGGGATGGAGATCGCGATGGAAAAGAATCCATCTGATGTCACAGGCCCAGTGCAGGTCCCCTTGGGGCACGTGGTGGCTAATGAGAAATGGCGTGGGTCACAGCTGGCTTAGGAGATGCAAGGGAAAGTTAAACTCATTTTTGAGGATGGTCTGACATCGGCAGATTTTTACCTGGCCAGCAGATCTTGTATTCTTTATATCACTGAAGCTGATTTGGTAGCCAGAAATGGCTACAGAAAGAGACTTGTTCATGTGAGAAATTCTGGTCATCTTCAAGGGATTGTAATAGTTGAAAAAACACATATAAGTGAGCAGTATTTCCCAGCTGTGCAGAAGTTCACTGTGCTAGACCTTGGGATGGTGTTGCTTCCAGTAGCCAGCCAGACAGAAGCACCCTGCCTCATCGTCAAGTTGGTTCAAGAGCAAACCAAGGAGCCCAGCAAGAACCCTTTCCTCAGGAAAAAGCGGGCTGTGCTGTCTGTGCCATCCCTTGTTCGAACTGTGCAGCAGATCCCGGGGGTTGGGAAGGTGGAGGCCCCCCTTCTACTGCAGAGGTTTCCAAGCATCCAGCAACTAAGCAACGCTTCCATCCAAGAACTGGAGCCAGTGGTGGGGCAATTGGTGGCCCAGCAAATCCATACTTTCTTTATCCGGCCCAGGTGACAGCCGGCCTCACCTCAGTTTTTTCTCCTTCAGACCACAGACTACAGGATTTGGGTTTCCTATTTAAAAAGCAAGAAGAAAAGGTTTCCTGTCCTAGCAAGTAGTGAGAGGTAGGTGAGGACTGACATCTGATTGGATAGTTAAGTTTGGAGACCCCAGCAGCTTTAGGTGGCCCAATCCATTCTCAGCAGAAACTTTGTTAGAGCAGAGTTTTATGAGGGACCTTGTCCTACATGTGTCATGGAATGGTCTTGTGATGTCCGAGTGGCAGGTGGGACGATCAGAAGGAAGCTGACCTATAATGGAAAGCACACAGTTCCGGGGGACAGAGTAGCCGTTCAGATCTTCTCTGCAAAGATGTGTGTCTGATGCTGGTGGGGCCAATGCCGTGAATGAACAAGTGCTCAACCTTCCTTTCCGTGCCTCCTCTTTCCCCTCATACCCTCCTGCTCTTCTCTCAACATAGTCAGAACATTTTGTGCAATAATGTTGCAGTTACTCCTGCTGATGTACAACACTCATACACAACTCCAGGGGAGAAAAGGGAAATTTGTCTGGCTTATGGTCCTAGAGGGTGGGAATCTCGTAGCCAAAGGCATGGCTTGGAGGCAGAAGCAGAAAGGCTGGTTCAGGTGACAGTCTTCACAGAGGCAGAGAGCCCAGGAAGCAAATGGACAGGAGCAGGGCGGGGCTACTAAACCCGAAGGCCTGCCCTCTACGATGTACCTTTCTCCAACAAGGCTTCACCTCCTAAAGGTGCCCCGACCTTCCTAAACGTTAACATCAGCTAAGGATTCAAACATACGTGCGTGGGGGGTTGGGGGCTCAATTCAAACCATGACAAGTAACAACATGAAAGAAGGAATGAAAGTGAAATAAAAGCAAAACCTGTTCAAAAAAATTTTTTTTAAATAGCAAAAAAATACACTTCTTAGTTTGGTTTATGGACCTGCTGGCTCATGCATGTTTCCTGGGCATTTTCGAGTGCGTCCTGGAGTCAGCCTGCAGTGATATAAGGCTTTGCTTGGTGCGTCCAGCTTTGTCTGCAGCACTCGGACCTGCGGCGCACTGTGCTACACGGTGGGAACATCAGCAGGGAGGAGAGCCAGTTAGCTCCTGATGGCCACAGAGCCAAAGGAGAAAGCAGAGGGAACCTTAGGCCCCCTTATGATCTGACGCCTTCCACCGGGCACCTCCTGAAGGAAACACCACCTCCCGCTAGGGCCACCAGCTATGGAACAAGCCTTCCACATGAGCCTTTGGTGGGCACAGGCCATCGAGAGCAGCAATTGGAGAGCTTTACAGTGACGTTAAGACATTATTTTGTAAAATAAATTATTGCTGAGAGAATGATTTATATGTGTTAAATCTTATTAAGATTTTACAAATGAAGTTACAAGGAAAACATTCCCATTGTTAAAAACCTTGCTTGTAGTCAAATACTGATGATCCGCCAAGCATTTTGAGAGAACTGTCGCCTGTAGAAGCAGAACTTCACCGGGTGTTATCCATGAGCAGCCACCAGTGCTTCTGCTTTATCACCTTTCCTTTGTGTGTTCTGGAGATGAGCAGTGGAGTCTGCTGCTGACCAGGCTGTTTTCCTTGTGCCTCGCTGGAGCTCTGGCAGGCTGCGCTGGAAGTCTGAGGAGCCTTGGGAAGAAGGATATTTGGGTGATTTCTCCTTGTAAAGTAGCTAAGTGGCGGGTCTCAGGAAGGGCTCACCCTCTGCCTCCTTCTTCCTCTGTGCCCCTGGCAGGCTGTTTTCTGCGGCCTGTTTACGGGGATCAGAGGACTTCTGTGCAGGTGTGTAGTACACAGCAAGAGTTCACTGGTGGTAGCTGTGGCTCAGAACAGTTGAAAGGACAATTGGAGTGAGCCTTGGATTTTAAGGACAGTGGTGTGTGGCTGGCTGGTTCATTTTCACATGTCTGGCCAAGGACCTGACGAGGAAAGCTGTGTTTACAGAGACGGATGAGGTATATGATGGCATCTGCCTAGCCTCTGGATTCACTTTTTGGTGGTGCCCAACAGTACCACCCTCAGGATGTGAATTTCTCTCTTTGCTCCAGGGGCATAAGGAAATGGTGGCAGGCACTTCCACCCAACAAGAAGGAGCTGTTTAAGGAGAGCGCGAGGAAGAATAAATGGAAGTTGCTCCTTGGTTTGAGTAGTTTTGGACTGCTGTTTGTGGTGTTTTATTTCACTCACCTGGAAGTGAGCCCGATCACAGGACGGAGCAAGCTACTGTTACTGGGGAAAGAGCATTTCACTCTTCTGTCAGAACTGGAATATGAAGTAGTAAGTAGTAAGAGTTGGTGTCTCCCCCCTCCCCTCCCACACCTGCCTCAGGCAACACTGAAAGCAAGACCGTTTCTTAAATCTGGAAGGTGTACTGCCTATAATTTTAGCCCTCAACACAAAAGTTGGCATTTTTCCCAGAAGTCATCTCCATGGCAGAGGTGCTGTTCCGGCTGGCATGATGTTCCCTGCCACCCATCCTGCCAGTGCCCTCTCTGCTGGTGTGTTCTCACACGTGCACTTCCTCAGGGCCCTGTGTGATCCTCACGCTGGTTCATTCTGGGCTGGATCAGACCGCTGTGGCCTGGCTGGCCTGTGCTTGTGACCCTACCTCACCATTCCAGGTCAGGCCCTCCCCTCCCCTCCCCTCCCCTCCCTTCCCCCTCCCTTCTCCTCCCCTCCCCTCCCCTCCCCTCCCTCTCTCCTCCTCTCCCACTCCCCCCCCCCCCATCCCCTCCCTTCTCCTCCTCTCCCCTCCCCTCCCCCTCCCTCTCTTCCTCTCCCCCTCCCCTCTCTCCCTTCTCCTCCTCTCCCCTCCCCTCCCCTTTCCCTTTTTCCCCCCTTCCCTCCCATTCCCTCTCTCATCTGCTTCCAAGCGCATGCCTAGGGGTGACTTAGTAACCATCAACTTGCTCCTCAGCTCTGTGGGACCAGTGGCCCTGCTAGTTTGCTATCTGTTTTACCTTAAGGTCCAGCACAACATGAAAAGTGGCGCCTAGTGTTCATTTATTGAATAAATCTGTAGTGAGAATTTTTACTCCTTGGAAGTCAGGCATAATAATATGTTTTTTTCCCTCCTAAACATCAATTTTTGACTTTTTAGAAATTTATTATTGCTTTTTAAATTATTATTATTTTTTGATGGGCCAAGGTTGGCTTTCAATTTGTAATCTCTTGTCTAAGCCTTGTGAGGACGGAGTTACAGGCATGTACACCACCCACCTATCTTCTGAATACAAAACAAGTAGACTCAGAAGTCTCCACTCCTCAAAAAATATCATCAGTCAGGAAGTGGCACGGTCTGTGCCCCGCCGAGTCCTCTGGGACTGAGGGTGTATTTCAGGCCCAGCTGCTCTTGGATGATAGACAACAGCTGCAGCAAGCCCAGGCCTTTATGGCTCAAGACGACTTAACTTAGTTTATCAAAGGAAAGTTGCCCTTAAAAAGGAAGCAACGGGTTCTGCACGTGTGTGTGGCCTCTCGCTGTTTCTGCCTGTCTGTTCTCTCTTTCAATCTCAAAATAAAATATTGAAAAGAAACAACAGTAACTTTCACTTTAAAAATGTTCTTAATTAAGACCAGTCTGTTAGCAAAGTACATACAGAAATTTGAACTCTTTCTTAGGATTTAGACTAGTAAGAGGCATGTTTGAGAAAAGTATTTTGGGAAGATTGAGACAGACCTTTTATAAAATTGGGGTATCTTCTACCATTCACACAGCTAAAAGTGCTTTAAAATATATGTGTCTATATATGAAGCTAATGTGTATATACACAGACATTTTTATTTAATATAGTGTAATACCTGTTGATATAAGAATTCCAGCATGTTCTTAAAGAGACATTATAAAGTACTATAATTATATAGAATATAAGTTCTTTCAAAAGGATGAGTAGTGGGCTTGCTTCTATTTGTTCAACTTTTCAATGGTGAGTTGTGCTCCCCAAATGCTGAGACCCGATGAGATGGCTCAGCTGGTGAGGGTGCGTGGTGTACAGGCATGAAGACCCGATCCTTGGAGTCCACAGAAAGGTGGAGGGAGAAAACTGACTCCACACAGTTGTCCTCCAATCCCCACATTGGTACACACGTGTGCACACATCGTATACACACATGATAATAAAATCTTAAAAAATACTAATTTAAAAATTCATATTCTGTAAAGTCAGTTCTTACTAATGCAGTTCAAAGAAGATTATCAGCTATTGATCTGTATATAAGTGGAATTATACATTTTCTGGAAATTAAAGTGATATTTGTAGAACCTCCTTATTTTCTTATGAATATACTTTCAGGGACTACCTTCATATGTAGTTGACTAGTCTATCTTAGTCAGCATCATGTGGAGAAATGATATGCCCTAGTTCTGATAGTTCCAGAATTTCCTTTTAATTTGTGTGGTTAGAACTTTAAAATTAATGAAATGTTGTCTCTTGGTAAAAATCTTAGCCTGCATATTTTGTAGGGGTGGTCTGTTTAGTGTGTTATGAGAATAATTTTTTGCCTTCCTAGTTTTTAAAAAACTTTGAACCACTCTCATATGTTCTAAGCTGGCCTCGAACTTGCAATAAGGTAGAGGATGACCTGGAACTTCTGATCCTCCTCCTGCACCCCTGCCATGCAGTGTCCAGAGGCAGATGCTCTGTTGTGTTGGGTATCACCTAAGCAAGCATTCTGCTAATTGAATTTCGTTCCTATTCTTGAGTTTTGCATTTTACATAAAATTTTCATGCAATATCTTTGTTCTATAGGTAGTGTTTTATTTTCTGAAATGCTTTGGAAAGCAGATTTTTTTTTTTTTTTGCATGGGTATGGCGTACATGTGTATTTGTTTGCATGTGCGTGGGCACACGTAAGTGTGTGGACATGTGTATGCGGAAACCTAAATTTGATATATGGTGTCTTCCTTGACTGCTCTCCACTGTATTATACTGAGAGTCTCTTGCTGAGCCCAGAACTTTCCAGGTCTAGCTACACTAGCTGGTATTCCCGGGGGCCTCCTGTTTCTACTCTCCAGTGAGGTTATAGGTGGCTGCCATACTTGGCCGGCCTTTTACCTGGCTTCTGAGTATCTAAACTTCTGAGTATCCATCTCTAGTCCTCATGCTTGTGAGACAAGCCACTTTATCCCCTGAGCCATATCCCTAGCCCAGGAAAAAAGAATATTTAAGCATTCTACTTGCTTGTAGATTAATAGAAAAGAAGAATAAAATTTGAATTTTAACATATTCATATGAAAAATTCTTTGAGTTTATTTCTCTGTAAGAAACCATATTGCCTTTGCACAAATAATCAAGTTTCAAAAATATGAGTGTTAAAGATATGTAAACTATTTTACAATTCAAACTTAAAATGTTTAACCCTAGCTAAATTCTCTCCATGAAATAGCATAAACATTTTGTAGAGCTAAAACTCTTAAACAATCTTTTTGTTTTAATCTAGTGGATGGAAGAATTTAAAAACGACATGCTTACTGAGAAAGACCCACGGTATCTGACTGTTAAAGAGGTGGTACACCATCTAACGGAATGCAATAAAGACATCCCAGGGATCTCTGAGATCAACTGGGTTGTTCATGTGGTTGATTCCCCAGTGATAAATGCCTTTGTGCTTCCAGTAAGTAAATGTCTTCAAAGATGCTTTGATTGCTGAGTTTAATGTCCTTAGGTTGCATGGTCTTCTAATAGCTTCCGTTGTTTTCTTTGTGGTGCAGAATGGACAAGTGTTTATTTTCACTGGGCTGTTGAACAGTGTCACTGATATTCATCAACTTTCCTTCCTTCTGGGCCATGAAATTGCACATGCAGTACTGGGGCATGCAGTAAGTATCCAGCGTGATGTGCAGTGGTAGTAGAAATGTTGCTTTGAAGTTAGCAAACTGTCATGTGTGTGTGTGTGTGTGTGTGTGTGTGTGTGTGTGTGTGTAGAAGATGACACTTGAGTACGTGTGCCTGTGGAAGCCCAAGGGTGACTTTGGGAACCATCCTGGACTGCTCTATGTCCTTATTGCTTTGCTCTAAGGTTTTTCTTCCAAGGCCAGAATTACAGGCTGCTGTCATTTCTGCCCAGCATTTTTGCATGGACTCTGGAATCTAAACTCCAGTCCTTTTGTTTGGGAGGCACAGACTTTAACCCTTGAGCCACCTTTTTAGCCCCCAAGCTGCCTATTTTAAGAAACTGAATCTTTTCAACTTTCTTTCATTTTTAATGATGGAATGTAAGTCATCTTATTCTGTTCCTGAAGAAAATGTGATTAACTAATTTTCAATACCTTTATGGTCTTTAGTGTATGATACCAAATAATTAGTGTTTCTCTTAATACCATTTTTATTACCTGTCTCTTGCTAAAAAGTAATTATTCTCAACTGCTAATTATTTCAAATTAAAATTTCAATTTTCCATAATTATTAACGTACTTGTAGTCTAATCAGAAAAATTAATTGTTGAAAGTGGTATTTCTATTTAAGTGGTAATCAGTTTTCTTCATTCTCAAAGGATAGGTTGATACATTTCTGAAAATGTCTAGAATGATATGTCATATGTAATTAATGCAGAATAATAATGGCACCTTGCCATATTGTAGTTTGCTCAGCCTCATCTAATCATGTGCCCTCTCATTCATGCCTTTGGTATCTCATGCTGTGTCTATTATCCCTATTTTATATATGAGGAAACTAATATTTAAAAAGATACTAGAACAACTAACATGACAAAGGGACTACATAGGAAGAGCATGTGACATAGATTTGTTTTGCTCGTTTTTACCTGCAGCTCATTGAAACTATGAATGCCTCTTTTGTTCACATAATTAGAAAGGAATATATTTCCTTAATTACAATATGAAAATAAATATTTGTGAAAGGTTTTCAAAATGCTGAATCAGAAGTGCAAGTAATATTAGCTATAATGTCTATTAATCCTTCTCAAAGTCATTTAAGGTCTGCCTGTCCATTAGAGGAATATTGGTACAAGCTGGACAAAGATATCCTTTTCTGAAGCACCAACAGTAATTTGTCTCCCTGATTTCTTCTGAGTTACAGGAAAATTAAAAAATGAGATTCTTAAATATGTACAAGATTAAAGCTCAGTGATAGAAGTCAGATTATTATATGCCTTATGATATCTCTCAAGAAATGGAGTCATAACTGCAAAAGTAAATTAGCTTTAGCTATTGTAGTTTAGAAGGTGCTGCCATTCAGTCAGCTTGGTTTCTGTTCTGTTCAATGCCTCGTCAGCGTGGTGTTATCATCTCTATCCGTGCAGAACAATAGTTAGGTGAGATGTAAAATGCAAGAAGCAGCCTTACTAGAAAGTGGTTAGTAATATTTCTTTGACAGATGTCTCTGTTATCAACACAATGTACTTCTGGTTTGGGGAGTCTTAGTTTTGTTTAAATTTTATTATTTATGTTATTTTCCTCTGTTCTATAAAAACACAGTTAAAAAACAACAAGGCTATTCTATTTTGTAATGATTTCATCCTTTTCACATTTAGTCTAGTATGTTAAAATAATTCCATGGTTGTTTTTCTATAACTACTGGTTGTTATAATGAAATGAAGTTTGTTTTATGAGGACAGCTTACATTATGGGACATGGTCTGCCTTTGACTTTCAATCCACATCAGGTGGTGACAGCTGTATTGTCCGTGTCAGCATTATATGACATTCCTTTCCTAGTGAACCAAGCTAGTGCATCAGATTTACATCAGATGTAACCATGCAGACAAAGTTTAAGGAAATATCCTTATATAACATAATATATAATAACATAAGTAAAAAACCTTCCCAATTTCTATTGTTGTTGCAAGTTGTCTGCAATTCCCTATAGAAATGTAGAATTGGGTAATGAATTATACTTTCATATATTAGGTCACAAAAATCAAGTGTCTTTTAATTTAAAAGAAAAGCCATGCTTTTCTGAATTATTCTTAACTGCTTATGTGTTAAGTAACGTGTAGTCTTTATTTAAAACAAGAATCAACATATTTATTTGCTCAAAAAACTATAGTGTCTACATTAGAAACAGGCTGGACTTGACCTTTTATTCCTTTGACTAATAGCTGTTAGGACGACTTTGTAAGTCTGTATTTCAATTGTATATCTGTAAAATGGGGATGTTATGTGCCTGCATCACAGTACTGTTGTGCCTGCCAGTAGAAGAAACGGGAGGTTAATGAACCTGCCATTGTCTCTGAAGCTTAGTCAGCAGCTGAGTAATGTTGGTTAAAGGCATGAATGGGTTATAAGTATGTGAGCAAAGAAAAGGAAAATGGGAAGTCCACCGAAGAGAGACTTGGATCTTAGTTGGTGCAGGTCAGCTAAACACATGTAGTTATTTTAGTGTGATTCATGTGGTAATTAGAAAGAAAAATATGTATTGTATCAATTTGCGAAATGTAATTTTTCACTATTTTGATTTTCTTAGGCAGAAAAGGCTAGCTTGGCCCATTTATTGGATTTCCTTGGTATGATTTTTCTTACAATGATTTGGGCCATTTGCCCACGAGACAGTTTGGCAATTTTGGGTCAGTGGATACAGTCTAAGTTGCAGGAGGTAAGTGTCAGATGATGATTTGAATTTATGTTCATCTGTAGTGAAGATATTATAATATTTTAATATAAAGTAAAATATGTTAAAAATGTGGATATTGAATTTTAGTGTACCTTTTTTATTTTTTAAGGAGATACTCATATATGAGCAATTTAAATTGAATCATAATAGTTCATCTGTCCAGTAGTATATGCAGGTTGATGACCAGAGCAATCATGAAAACTTTTGGCTAGTGTAATTTTATTTTTCACAGTCCTTGGTCTTACAGAGAGGAAATATCAGTCACTGGTCTCTCCTTTCTTCCCGTGACTGTGGTGTGCCCTCTGTCATTCCCTCAGAGAATATTTGCATTTTGATGGAGCACTTCATACAGAAGCCTAGAAATTTTGAGGAGGTTGGCATTGGCCGAAGCTTCTTTACCACCCTCTGTTCAGCTCACCTAGTTACACTAACGTTGGGTGGTAGAGATTGAGAAGACGATCTTCCTGGGCCTTTTCTGTTTTGTTCTCTGCTTCTGTACAATAAAAATCCTCTCAGTTATCTATTAAGTCCCTTGTTTGTTCAGACACTGCATTACTGAGAGTAAGTCTTGTCATTTTCACAACTGCATTGTTAACCAGATTAATTACTTTATTTTACAACTTTGCGCCAACATTTCTTCTTGTCCGGGGAGGTTTGATTATTTAGAAACAGCCGGATATTTGTTTATTTAATGATTTGCTGGAGCACCCATCCATGTGCCATCTGGGTGCCATCAGCTGATGTGCCTGAGTCTTTGAGACAAATTGCTTCTGAGATCGAAAGAGTCATTTATTCAGTGTTGCCATTCACTTGACTTCCTTTATATTGAAGCAGTGATTCTCAACAAAAGAATATTTAGTGTTTGGGCTAAAGGATCTCGTGCTTTGTTTTGTTACTGACTTGCTAGGCTCTCGGTGAGTTCACGCAGCTCTTACTTATCACTAGATGCTTTTTTTTTTTTTTCTAATGGTGTCCTAAGATCTAGTCGGGACAACGGCATGTTGGGTGCTTTTGAAATGCTTGATAAGTCCTGCCTCTCCTGTGGAATTTTTCCATCTAATAGTTAAACAGGGAATAAACCAGGGACAATTTGGTATGAATTCTTTTTCCTAAGTGGAGGTCTGTGTTTCTGCCTACAAAGCCCTTGGTGCTGTTTTGAGAGCAGAATGGAAAGCTGGTAGTTTTTATCCAGCCTCCTCAAATGCCAGGGGCTCCGGCTCCCCATGGCCGTGGCAGTCAGAAGTACCCATTAGCTGCTTTGGTGGCCCATGTGGAGGCCTAGCTTCTTGAGAGGCTAAGGTAGGCGGATCCCTTGAATCATGAGCATGAGACTAGTTGGGCACAGCGTGACCCTGCTCCAAAGCACACAGACAGGCAACAAACAAGTAAATAGAAAACCAACCAACCAAAACCAAAGCTGCAAACATTCGCAAATGTCCCAGGGGGACAAAAGTCCCACCAGGCTGGGAGCCCTGCTTTAGAGCATGTAGCACAGTAATGGCATGCTAAAATGAACTGTTTTGTTATTGATTAATTTTAATCCTGTTTGCAAATCTAGGTGTTTATAATCGAACCTAGCTCTTTTGTACGCACAGCTCTATGCACTCCTCTAAAGCTAGTGTTTAACAAGTGTGTGAGTACACTGGATGGCTCGCATATAGACTGCCCATTGCCACTGAAGACGCATGTCTTCACGCAAGGCTTCTCGAAGCTGACGTAATCTAGAAGGAAGAAAATCAGATTTAGTGCTTGTATACTATGAGCCACATTGGTTGTATTATTTCAAGCCAACACAAATAAGTTGCTACCTTTGAAAATTTTCTTTCCTGATTATTAGGTCTTTTTTCAAAAGTCCTGTGTATTGATCTGTCTCCTGTAAAGTTTTAGTGCTTACCGAAAATTAGAATTTAACTGGAAAGCATTCTCATAAATACAAGTAATTAGAAAAATTAAAGTTACTATACCTTTTTTGTGTTTTTTTAAATTTGAAGAAGAAGAAAATTTCATTTCCCAACTAATCAATACTTAGAAAAGAAAATTAAGATAATTTATCAAAGGAGAAAAATGTTCTACAATAAAGTTAATTTTCTTACTGAAATAAATTTAATACTGTTATCATTGGCTTTTCATATTCCCACTTAAACCTGTAAGAATAGAATGTTTCTTGGCCATATTCAAAGCCTGTATCTATAAGCTTTCTTAGGGAACCCACTGATTAGTGGAGGAGATTATAATAGGAAAAAGAAATAAGGTAACAATACCATAGAAATTTATATGCATGCCTTTTTCTAATTTTCCCCTGTTTTTGAAATATGTTTATAATGGAGGAAATAAAAGCTATATTTTTGTTTTATACCATAGCTATCTTTCAGTGTGAATCATGGAGCATAGAAATTTTATCCTGTGTTCTCCAATAAAATTAATTTAAAATTTCATTTTGCTATTCCTTTTGTCATGAAATACATGACTTTGATGGAGTTTTTCCCATGCCATTTCTTCCTAGTATATGTTTGATCGACCGTACAGTAGAACACTGGAGGCTGAAGCCGACAAAATTGGACTGCAGCTTGCTGCAAAGGTAAAGTGATGAGTGATTAAAAATACATTGTCCTTTGTCCAGTAGAAGATAAATGTGTGTTGTCCTCACGCTTGGTATGGGGAGAGAGTGTGAAGGCACCGTGTTAACCCTCTGCATCAGCCAGGTGCGCATCGCTACAGCAGAGTGCTGGAGGCAGGTGGCTTGCAGCAAGCTCACAGCTGTGTGCAGTGCCTCAGTTCTGGAGAGGGTGCTGATGGTGCCACATTATGGCAGGACCATGTGCTAACCCCCCCCCCACACACACACATCCAAAGCTGGTACAAAGAAACGAGAGGACAGGCAGGGTGGCACAGTCCCTTTCCCGGGCCCAGTCCCAGACACCCAAGACTTCTACTTGCTACCCTCTCTCCCTTGGTGCTTCTTTAGGCTCAAGCCTTTACACAATTTTGTAAGTCGGTGAAATGTGAGCATTGTGACCATGAAAGGTACATAACTGGAAATATTTAATCTCTAATTTGAGGCTGCATTGTGCCTTTGATGAGATATAAGATCACATTGCTGTGATTTTCAGGATATGTTAAGCCTTAATCTGATATGAGAAAGTTTATTAAATATATACAATTTTCAGTTATAGACACAAAGTACGCCAATAGTAGTTTTGAAACGTGGCTGTGCAGCGTCCCGAGCTGCTTTAATTTGGAAAGCTAAGCTTTCCAGTTCGTCTTTTCCTCTTGTCTCTAATCAAAGGAGGCTTTTCCAGGAAGTAAGAGCATGTTCTCCACTCCTGGAAAAAGGCAAATCCTCTTGCAGCTGTAATCCAGCTTCAGCATGCTGGGTTTTCACTGTTTGAGAACCTTGCAGAACAGACACTGACGTATCACTGTAACTGATGGCTTTTTGTGCAAACCGCAGAGAGCATCTCTCGGACTTCCACTAAGCAGGACCCTTCATCCCTGTCATGATTTTTATCACCTG
The DNA here is from genome assembly GCA_023101885.1 of Typhlomys cinereus. Lineage (NCBI taxonomy): Eukaryota > Metazoa > Chordata > Mammalia > Rodentia > Platacanthomyidae > Typhlomys > Typhlomys cinereus. Next base: position 440,426 of record JALPQD010000155.1, on the reverse strand, counting down.
TGATTGCTCAGTTATTACTAGTGGAATATTTAAGAAGCGAGTGCAAACTGTGCACTTTACATATTAAATTCAAATTTTATTTGACCCTTCGATGGGTTTCCCGTAATGAGTACTTATTAAAAGTCACCATTATTTATACCCACCATTGTGATCCCTAATGGATTTGATTTCATAAATAATAATATTACCAATTTTGCGAAAGCAAAAGTGTTTCTTTGAATGTTAAGTAGAACTGAGTGAATTATTAGACTGGATACATTATGCCAGTGGGGTGACTCAGTGAGTAAAGGAGCTTGCGTGTAAGTTTGATGACTTGAGTTTGATCCCCAGAACCTACATGAAGATAGAAAGAGGAAAGTGACTCTTTAAAGTTTTCCTCTGATTTGCATACACACATCATGCATACGTGTCACATGCGTGCGTGCACACAAACACACACACACATACAAACACACACACATCCCACACACAAATACCAAATAAATGTTTAAAAAAAGTGTCTCAATTAGAATACAGAACTTTCTACTTTGAATTTACTACATTTGTTAAAGTTTCCTTTTATGTTGAGTGTGTTCTGGTTAAGAAATCTCTTACCTCAACAAATCATGCCTGTGTTATCTCTAAGAACCTTTATTGTTATATTAACAATCACAATTATTTTTCTGTGCACATGGCTGATAGATTCAGCAGCACTTACAGCAAAGAGTAGAGCTGGTCAGGTGACAAGTGCCTCCAGACCCTGCCTAAGAAAGTTAATTGTCTTTTTTAAAAAAAAACGTGGTTACTTGCTGTCATAGTTAGGCACAGGTGTCAACTTAATGGTTGAGGGTTGGAGCTCTGAGCACATTTGTGGAGAATCAGTGGTTGGGTTAAGCCCAGAGCAAACTTGCAGGAGATTGTCTAGCTGATGGGGAAGGCCCAGCCTATGGTGGGTGGGATTAGGTCCTGAACAGGTGAAGGAAGTCGGCATCCTTCTGATCACTTGGCCAGACATGCTGGTCTGACAAGTAAGGAGTGTCCATTTCTCAGCCATCATGTGGTGATGATGTGGCCAGTTCCCTTGGCCCTGGTGTTGGTGCATGCTCTCCCTTCAAGCTGTAACTAGTAATCATAAGAGATTAAGCCATTTGATGGTCATTTATCAGCAACTATGCAGATAACTGCAACACTTGCCCATGTGTCAGGAAGCTGGATACTCACACAGGCTTGGATTCTGGACTCACTGTGCCCTTGTGTCCTTTGTTCCTGACCTTTCAGCCAATACCATCATCGTGGCTCCACAACAAAGGTATTCAGCAGCTCTGTCTCATGTAGTTCTATAGGACCGACTTGATGTTGTAGACCTGTGTGTTCTCTTGAGCTTATTCAGTTGCCTGTCCCTGTAAAACCTGCCTGGGACTTGGGTGGAAATGTGCTATATTTATATATCAGCCTGGAAGGGTTGAGTAAGGTCTACTGCACTGTGTCTCCTGTCCATGAATAGGATATATCTGCCATACATTTAGATGGTCTTAAATTTTTCTCAATAATGTTTCAAAGATTTTCTTCTTTTTTGTATATAATGCTTAAACTTGGTCAGATTTAGTGTTTTGTGTTAATGGCGTTTGAAAAATAAATTGCTTTCCTGTAGAAATACTGTGGATCTGTGTAACTAACCTTGTATTATCCAGTAACTTGTATTTCTTTCTTTCTAGTCAGTATGTTTTTTCTCTACCTTATAGAAATTAGAACATAGAATAGAACATAGCTGAGAGTGGGTAACTTTGGTTTTTTTTCCTTAGAAGTAGAAAACATTTGGTTTATTTTTTTCTTTAAATGTATCTTAGATACTTTTTATCATATGAGTCATTCTTTTTTAAAAATTTTTTAATTATTCAGTTGTCTGTGTGTGTGTGTGTGTGTGTGTGTGTGTGTGTGTGTGTGTATGTGTATGTGTATGTGTATGTGTGTGTCAGTAGAACCATGGGTGAATTCGCGAACCACTACGGACGCCTCCACCTCCTCCTTGTTTACTCTGCCTGGGATTCACAGGCTCCGCCCTACCAGGACCAGAAGCGCAGGTCGCCCCCGCTTCCACCTGCATCTGTACGTGGGGTCTAGGATCCGAACTCAGGACCTTCCGCCTGCAAGGCAGAGGCTTAACCCCTGAGCCACCTCTCCAGCCCCCCTTTTATTTCTAGTATTGTGGGAGGTTTGTAAAGATTCTGAAAGACTATATCACATGCATTTGCTGAACTTATTCAGATAATTACGCAATTTTTCTCCTTTAGTCTGTTAACGTGGCATATTACATTGATTTTTTTTAAATTAAGTTAAAGTTCAACTTTTGGAGACAAGTCTAATGTTAGTGATATGATCCAAGTTGCTAGACTTGGCTTGTTATTGTTTAGATTAGAATGCTGATGTCCTACGTTCATAGCAGACAGTGACCCAAAACTCAGCATTTCGGGTGTGGTTTTCCAGGAGTGCCTCTTTCTATCATGGAGTGGAGTTGAGCCATCGTAAGTCGGGACTGTACGTGCGTATGTAAGACATTTTCTTTACAGAGGTTGCACTTTACACTGCCAATGTTGGTAGCTCACTTTTTTCTCTGTAGTCTAGAGGGTGTTCTCATTTTGGGATCTCTCCTTTGCCCCATGGGTTATTCCAAGGAGTGCTGTTTACTTTTTGTTACTTTGTGATGTTTTTGATTCTCTTTTGGTTCTGATTTCTAGCTGAAACACAGTTCTGAATGGAAAGTATACACGTGGCTAGCACCTTTGAAGTGGTGTGTTTTGTTCTCTGACTGGCATGTAGGACTGTTAACACAGTGCACACTTGACAGTGGTTTTCTGGTATAGATGCAGTGTCTACAGAGATCAGTTTTGTCAAACCTGTAAGTTTTTCTGTTTCAGCTTTTATGTCCTTATTGAATTGTATTTTTTTCTTTCCTCCAGTTATTAATAGAGGTTTGTAAGTTGTTGATTATGGTCGTAGAGTTTTCTTTTTCTCCTTTGAGTTCTATTCTTTCTTTGTATATGTTGTAACTAGTTTTCTGTGTTTATCCAATTGTTGGATCTTCTTGAGGTTTGATATTACTAATGTGAGAATCTCGTTTCTTATACAACTGTTTGTGAAGTGTCATCTTATTTTAATTTTTTGAGGCAACAAAATTATAAAAAAGAATATGCTTTTAGTTGTTCCTTTGTCATTATTATCACCATCATCATCATCCTTGCCAGCTTTCTTTCAGCTAGTGCTGGAGTGGTTGCTGTGTCTTTAACCTTCTTCACTTATTTTCAATCTCTGTTTCCTTAGGTTTCTCTAGTAAGTAGCACATACTTTGTTTCTTTAGTCTTTGTCTTTTTCAGAGTGCATGTAGTCTATTTGTAAGTTTAATTTCCCTTTCTTACTGCCCAGTGATGTAGAACATATTTTTTGTGTGCAGAATTGTCATTCATGTGTCTTCCTTTGTGAATTGTCCTTTCAGTTGCTTTCCCCTTCTTAAATTGGACTGTCAGTCTTCTCAAGGTTTTTTTTTTTTATGAACATGCTGGATATAAATTCTTTGGGAGATACATGTATTGCAAATATTTTTTCTTATTGTGTAGCTTGCTTTTGTATTTTTTAGTGGGTTAGTTTTGAAAAACAAAAGTTTCAATTTCTTTGATGTCTCCGTTTCAACTTTGGATCTAATTGTGGTTTTTCTCATATTCTAAATCATTCAGATTATTGATTTTAGACTTTCTTTTATTTTTCTCATGTCATTAAAGCTTTGAATTTTCTACTTTCCATTACTTCAGCTAAATCTGACACATTTTCAATGTTGTTTTCATCATTGTCTAAATAAAACTGTTTCATAATTTCCTTTGTAATTTCTACTTTAGCATGGGTTATTCATCAGTGATTTATTTAATATACAAATATTTGGAGCTTGGTTAAATGTTCTTAACCAGTGTTTATTTCTAACTCAGTTCCCTTTGGGTCAGAGAACATATTCTGTGAAATCTTAATCTCTTCAAGTCTGTAGAAACTTGGTTTGTGATGAGTTGTTTGACCTGTCTTGGTGAATATTCTATTACTTGGAATGTGTGTGCTAGAGTTACATAAGCATTTCTATAAACATGAGCTATGTTAAGCTTGTTGTATCATTTAGAATTCTACCCTGACCTTTCTTAATTGTCCTCTTGTTTAGAGAGAGGAACTTCAGTCTTTGGCTACAAATAGAGATTTATGTTTTTCCTTATAGTTCCTTATAGTTCCACTAGGAACTATAGCTTCTCTGTATCAGGTACATATATATTTGGGATAATTTTATCCTTTTGAATTGATTAATCCATCATTGTGAAGTACTGTTTTTGTCTCTAGAAATACTCAGATTTGAAGCCACATCAGCTTTTATGTGTTTTATCTTACACTAGGTTATCACTCTCCCTAGAGTATATGTCAAGTTGCTTGAATGTTTCCATTTGAGAGCCGTATGTTTATTTAAATGCATCTGTCCTTACACTTCAGTCCATGAATCTTATTTTCATCTCTGTCGATTCTGCCTTAAAGTCACTTTTGAGTTTTAATTTGTTACTATGTCTTTGGAATTTAAAGTTTCCATTTGATTTTCTTTTTTAAATTTCATTTCTCTGGTGAAACTATCTTATGTTTCTGAATTTTATTTTCTCAAGTGTGCTATCAGGCGTCTAAAACAACATTCTCATCTGTAAGTCTGATAGTGGATTCTGGCTCTTGTTGTCTGTTTAGCTTTGGCTTTAATCTTATTTCTGGGTATGGTTGCGGTTTTTGACGGAACATTGGATATTTCACTTAAATCAAGCTGCTGATTACAAATGATATCTCCTTCCATTTGAGGGACTTCTCTTTTACTCGATGGGTTGTAGTAAAGCCATCACATCACTGACAGGTCCTACTGTCTTGGTCAAGTGTACCCCCTCAGAAGAGGAATGTCTTTTTTCAATGTTTGGGCTACTTTTTCTTCAATTTCTCTCCTCTCTAACCTGTTCAGAATGGTGGGTCTGGTCTCCATGTCTCCCTCGTCCTTTCCTTAGTCTCTGTAATTTCCATCTTCACTGTCAGGAGTTTCAGGCAGAGCAATCTGCAGTAGGTGTGGTAACCCTTTGTGTGTTACCTTTTGCACTCTACTTGATCTCTGGAAAAGGTTTGGGGGCAGGTGTGGAGGGTCCCCTGGAGCCATTGCTGGCCCAGGTGAGCGGTGTTGAACTCTGGTGAAGCCGTTCTCCAGACTTGGGGACACGGCGCCCACCTCCCCTTGTTCTCTTCCGCCCCGTTTTCTCTCATCGTCTTGAGCAAATGTTGGGATCTTCCCAAGTTTAGCTGCTGTGATGAATTTTACGTTCTGGTAAGACAGCCAAGAACTTTCCTTCGCCCCCTCTTTCCCTTAGAGTTCATTCCCATTGGATTTTGCTGTGTTTACACTGCTGCTGCTTCAAGCAGATCCCTGCAGGGAAGAGCAGCGCATGGAGGGTCAGAGTGACGTCACCAAGTTTTCCTGATAGGGTCTCATGTCTCCCCTGCAGACTTGGTGACTCTCCAACCCTTTGATTTTATCTGTATTTTCTAATTGTTCTTGGCAGGAACTTGGGATTGTTATAAACTACTTCACCACCATAAGAAGTTCCTAAACTCAGTAGCTAGCTACCTGACATTCTATCACAAGGATACATATATTAAATCATTTATCTATTAATGACCATTTGGGCTATTCCAGGATTTTCTGTTACTGTAAATCATTTTGGATGAGACATTCTATTCATACATCCTTAAGCTCCTGTTTCTTTTTGGGTGGATCAAGCCTGGAGTTTCAAAGCCCCCTTTTTATGAGCTTTTATAACTGTGGGATATGTAACTGAAAGTGAGATTGTTAGGATTTTTTTAAAAAGTGATGGATTTTGAAATATCAGCACCAGATTTTAGCAACAACCTGTGAGAATGCAGCTTTTCTTGTACTCGCTTCATTAATACTGTTTATAGTCCTGTTAATTTTTGTCAATTTAGGAAAAAAGTGTCATTTAAAAAAACATAGTTTCCTAGACTCGTGGAAGATTTGAACACATTATCTCATTTTTAATGTATGTTTTATTTCCTCCACTACAGATTGCACTTTATTATGTTCTTTTTTTTTTCCTAAGTGCATGTTCTGGGATCATACACACGAACAGCTAAGTACTGATGTCTACGCAAATTCAGACTTTAAAAGTCATTAGATCCCTGCTCTGTCTATTAGGGTGAGTTTGTAAATAAGGCCAGTTTTCTGAATTTAAAGAAGTTAGTGAAAAAAATTCTGAGTTTCTTTGGTTATTTGTAACATTCAAGCCATTGTTTAAAAGTATATTTGGACAGATAAAAGTGTATTTGAATTGATAAACTATGGTTGTATTTTCTAAAATATAGTAAATACTGTGTGCGTGGCATGTGACTTCCTGTTAGTTCTGTTAATGTGGTCTATTTATGTCAAAGAAGAAAGACATTGCTGCAGATGTTAAGTCTGTCTTTGTTGTGGAACACTTAGGATAGAATATGCCATCTCTGAAATACAATTATTTGTTTCCTGTCAAAATAAAAATAGGATAAAAGCCTCAAATATTATATTTATACTGCATTTATTCTGTGATAGCATCATCTTGAGCAATAACACCATTATCTGCCACTTACTTTATGCCTGTACTACACTTAGTGCTTTATGAATGGTGCCTGCTTTTATCTGTCTTACCCTTTCTGGGATCCTTGCAGTGTGGAGAAATTGGCTGCCACAGAAGCACTATAGTGGGGTCATCCTACATCGGCTCTGGAATTAGATTGCCCAAGTTTGAGAATCTGTTGGCCAGACAGAATTAGCCGTATGGTCTTGAGCAGGTTATGTTTTCTTTCCTCGACTATGGTAGAAATGAGAGTTGGACCTTTCTTGTGGATAAATACGTTAAGGATCCTAGAGCATCAGCCCTTTAATTTTTTGTGGTCAAATATCTATTTCTTGAGTATCTCAAATCTAATGTATTCAATACAGCATCCTTGCTCTTTCCTTACCTGCTGATGGCTTAGTCTTCTTTTTCTACCTTGTATTTGGTTTATTTTAAAAGCTTGGAGTTCTTTTTAGTTCTTCCTTATTTAAGATTTGCATCTAGGGGCTGGAGAGGTGGCTCAGGGGTTAAGCCTCTGCCTTGCAGGCGGAAGGTCCTGAGTTTGGATCCTAGACCCCACGCATAGACGCCGGGCAGAAGCGGGGGCGGCCTGCATTTCTGATCCTGGTAGGGCCGAGCCTGTGAATCCCGGGGCAGAGTAAATGAGGAGGAGGTAGAGGCGGTCCGTGGTGGTTCCCGAATTCATCCGTGGTTCTACGCGCGCGCACACACAGACACACACAAACATACACACATATACATACATACACACACGTGCACACACACATACACGCACAATTGAATAAATATAAAAAAAAGAGATTTGCATCTAATCTTTCACCAAGTCCTGGCAAGTCCATCTATAAACTGTAGGTCAGTACATTTCTGGCTTCACTGCTAGCATCACTGCACAGCCTCATTGTAACTTCCATCCACTGGGCTCCCTCTACCTGCATTCCACTTTCTATTGTGTCACAGACAAATTCAGTAAGTTGGGATAGTCACCTCTCAAGGCAGGACTGGAGTGGATATTGGCCAGTATTTGCCTCCAGTCTTGTATTCAGTTTCTGAACTGACCAATGCTACCGCTGATGGATACTTTTTTTTTTTTTTTAGCAAGACATGTTACTGCAATTTGATCTAGACCCTGACATTAGATTTACTGATTTTCATTTAATAATTATGCATACATTTACTGTGTGATACCTTCTGCCTGGTTACAGGAATGCATAGTTTTTTTTTTTTTTTTTTTTTTTTTTTCTGGTGAAGTCAGAATGTGCATAGCAGTCAGAGATGACCCATAGTTTTAGCCGTTTATGTCTCACGGTAGAGATACTCGGGTAGCATCCCATGGAAGAACAGAGGGGTAGGTTGTCTGCTGAGGAAGGAAACTCAGTCTAGGAAGAAGATTTAGAAAGAAGCCTTTGAAGCAGAGCTCCAAGTAGTCAGTATCCTGGTGAGCATGCCGCTGGGGAGGTCTTCGGAGGAAGTTTTACTGCAGTAAATAAAGGGTGCTCAAAGACTTGAGGAACAGCGGTCTGTTTTAGGAATTGAAATTTGGTCATGGCTACCTTGTGGACAGTTCAAGAGCACCAATGGCAGGAGGTCAGACTGAAAGGGAGCAGACTTTCGTTGGCGATTTGGCAGCATGATTACAGCTTGAGTTTCTGTCAGAGAGATCTCTGAACTCTTGTCTCTCCAAATGACCGCAGAAAAATCCTTCAGCCTCCTCAAATCTATGTTCCAGTCTGAAAGGGGGATGACGATGCTCCTTACTTCAGAGTTATTTTGGGTATCTGGGACTTGATTCTTATTTATGGCCTGTGACTTTTTCTTTTCTTTTTTAAGATTTTTATGTATCACCTGTGTGTGTGTGTGTGTGTGTAAGCATGTGTGCACTTGCATGTGTATGCATGGGTGTATGCTTATGGGTATGCGTGTGCATGTATGTGCATCTGTATGCATGCGTGTGTTTGCAGGTGTGTGTACATGCATGCGTGCATGTATGTGTGTGTGTGTGTGTGTGTGTGCGTGTGTGTGTGTATGCTGGGTATTGAATCAGATGCTTCATGCATGCACTAAATGCTGTAGAGTTGAGCATTACACTCCCACGCTGCCCATGAGATTCTCAGATACTTTCCGTTTAGTATTCAAATCATATAACAATTGTTTTCCATGTTCCTCCTCATTAGGGAACATCTGATTATAGCTTCGCTTCCTTTGTCACATGCTTAAAAGAGAAATATGTTGATCCAAGGACACAAGTCCACCTTGCATATGTGCTTGGCAGGGGTAGCTATAATGTAGTTTTCACTGTTCTACTAAGGTGGCACTCTGATTCTCTGTCAGTGTTGTGGAACTGTTCATGGAGGTAGATCTGTTGACCATTTGTTGTTCCATTGGATTTATGAAATTTCAAGATCAAGAGTCAATTTGAATATGGAAAATATACTATAGTGAGCTTGCTTTTTCAAAAGTAGCCCATCTACCTGAAGACTGTTTCCCTCCCCCCCACTATTGACTGTGGATGAATTTCTTTTTTTCTTTTGCATGCTTATATTTTTATAGCTTAAATTTTCATTTGGAAGAGCTTTAATGTGTCATTATAAAATGATCAGAGCAGCTTATTAGAGTTAGAAATACCTGACAGGAATAGATAGTTCTGTCCAGTTTTCAGCTGACCAAAGATTTCTAAATACTTGGTTTTGTTGACTACAAATATTCATCTGTCACTGCAAGGAAGCTTGACATTTTATAGTCACTTGTAGAAATGACTTTTATTTTTTTAATTTCATATGCAACTAAGCCATCCATTTTCATTTTTGAGTATCAGTTACTGCAGTCTAAAAAAGGAAAGCTAATTTTCTTTTAGTGCTTTTAAAAGCTGGGGGCAGCCTCCTAGGAGGGTATTATGCACATGATTGCTTCTGATCACTACCAAGGCTGGGGAGGCAGGATGACTGATTTTGTTTAGTGGGTGGGAACCAAGGGTGATACATCCACTAAAGTGTCTGCAGCCCTCCAGGGAGGGTCTGCCAGCCCCAGAGCCTTAAATGTTCCTTCAGGCGCACTGTGGCTGTCAAAGAACCCGGAATAGCTGTGCTGATGGCACCACCTAGTGAAGGAAGTGGGAAACAGCACTTCAGGTAACAAAATAGTGTGTTAAATAAAGCAAAGGGAGAGAGGAGGTGAAGCTGATTTTAATCCACATTCTCCATGACGGGTATGGAACCAAAGAGGTGAAGTAATTTATCTAGTAGTATAGATAGTAGCAAGACTTCTGTTTCTTGTTCTTTAGGTTCATATTCTGAGTATCATCACAACAAACTGTTTTTGTGTTTTACTTGAATTACTGTCTTACGTACTTGGCTTAGTCACTTGCGAAATGAAGAAATGAAGCAAATGAAGAAAATGTCTTATTTAGTAGGTGTGTATAAAATAACTTCATGGCACATTCATTATGCCTGATATTTTATTTTGAAACTGATTTTATTACCTAGAGAAATAAATATCAATTGGATTTTTTAATTACAATAACTTGAGTTTTGAGTATTGATTCATATTATAAAACTTAACCCAAGACGGAGAAAACAATATATGTGGATTTTTTTAAAAACTTGACTTACTGTATTGATTGACATGCTGACGATAAAAAAAAATGTGTGCAGCACATTGCAGCATAAAAACTTTCAAGAACCACAGAGTGGTAATCTCCCATTTCTCTTCAATGTGGGCACACAAAGTCTTTCTGATAAACGAACTTTCTTTTCTTCTTTTGCCAAATGCTAAAGATTAAGCTGAAAGTGTCTTGAGATTATGCCCCATTTGGTTGGAAAAAGGCAGTTTTAGATTTTTGACTGGAAACATTGCTTAGAGACCAGTGGTTTAGAACGAAGTGAGTTGTAACAAGCGCAGCCATTAGCAACCTTGGAAACTGAGGCCCCTAGCCCAAGAGCCGAGATGAACCAGTATCCGTAGACGCTGGCGGCAGTGCTGGCGATGCTGATGATGGCCGGGACAGTTGTACGTTCTCCAGAGTGAGCGCTGCGCTGAGCGCGCTGCATGCATTAGTTCTTCTGGTCTTCATGGTGGTCCCGTGACATGTAGATGCAATTCCGTGCCCTGAATGTGCTGCATGTGCTAGTTCTTCCAGACATGGCACTGATCTCATATATGGTGGGATATGTTCACTTCAGACACAGAACATTTCATTTTCGATTTCCTGTTGGTTTTTGGTAGTATCGTCTTTGAACGACACAACTATTTTTGTATCTCTTTTGGTCTTTTAGAGCTCCCTGTAGCTTCAGTGTGTTTTTCCAGCTCTTGGCCTGTCCAGCATCCTTTGTCGTCGTCTCTAACCACACGTACCTGTGTGAAACGTGGAGATGTCAGAGTGACCAGCAAGGGCAGCGTCCATGGCTGTGCAGCAAGGCTGAAGGGTGCTCATGCAGCCTTGCCTCTCAGGGTGGCCATCCGCCACAGTTGCATTGAAGAGTTCAGTTCTCTCCTTCCACCATGTGGGCAGCTCAGGTTGCCTGGTTGCAGGCAAGTGTCTTACCTACTGAGCTGTCTCTCTGGCTCCTTAGCAGTAGTTCTTCTGGTACGATGTTCTTTAAGTACTTCATAGCCACTGAGTTTATAATTAAATAGAAGCAAAGTCTTGGTCAGTTAATATGTCCCTCGCTACTGCATATTCATGCATACTGTTATTACTATTATTGTAATTTGGATTGACAACAGCCTTCTTTACTTATAAATTCATGACTCCATCATGTGTCGCCAAGCTTAGCATCTTGTAATCATCGCAGCTCTGGCTGCTCACCGGAAGGAGGAGCAGAAGGAAATAGTGTCACTCTGTTGTGGTTTGGACGGTCGCTCACAGGGGTTGCATGTGCTCTCCTGATGATCTGCGCTTAGCAGTTTCATGGTAAGTCTGTGGTCTTGGCGACTGAACTAAGGTACAAACTGGCACTAGACTACTTGGGTTCAGGGGTGGCTCAGTGCTGGCTTGGTGACCTCAAGGAGTTACATGCCAACCGTGGGCCGCTGGCCTCATCTGCTGTGCCAAATGAGCGTAAGGGTTCGCTGTCTTTGTAAGGTTGTTAGCAAAGGACATGTCTCGCCACCGTCGGTGCCTCGCAGTTCATTTAATTAAAGTGGCAACTGGTGCTCCAGACCCTGGTCCTCCCGAAACCCCGGATCTTTCCGTTGTCCCATTTTGGCCCCTGGCAGTTCATTTCACAGATGTCTATCTCTTCTTTCCTTGGCACTTGTGGTCCTTACTGTTGGTCCTTTTTTTTTTTTTGAGGGAAAAGTTGTCTAGAAAGAGTTTTATCCTTTTCTTTGTGTGTTCCACATGCTTGACAATGTAAGTTCCTTGGCTAACTTTTTTTTTTTCCAGTAAGTTAGGCTTGTTTTAACCTGAATATTTTTAAAAGATTTTATTTGGGACTGGAGAAGTGGCTCAGGGGTTAAGCCTCTTCCTTGTAGGTGGAAGGTCCTGAGTTTGGATCCTAGACCCTATATATAGACGCCCGGCTGAAGCGGGGGCGGCCTGCGTTTCTGGTCCTGGTAGGGCGGAGCCTGTGAATCCTGGGGCAGAGTAAACAAGGAGGAGGTGGAGGCATCCATGGTGGTTCCCGAATTTGTCCGTGGTTCTACATACACACACACACACACATACACACACACATGCACAATTGAATAAATAATAAATAATAAAAAAATTAAAAGATTTTAATTTTTTCTGTGACTGTCACTCTTCTCTTTTTTTTCATGATTAAAAATGTTTAATATGAGACGTACTTACTTTAAAATTTAAGTGTATGGTACCTTTAGAAACAGTGTATAGAACAGGATTGTAGGACTTACTCATTTTTGAAATATTTTATCAAATGTATGCAAACATTTTCTTCTATTTTTCAGGCTGCCTTTTCTGTTAGTTCCTTTGTACTGTTTACTTTACACAAAACATATTTACTTCCTCCGTGTGCATCTGCACTTGTGCATACTGTTGCACATGTACCATGGGTGTGCGTGATCAGAGGACAAGCACGGGTGTCGATCTTCACCTTCCACCTCATTAGAGACAGGGTCTCTCTGTTTTGTAGTCATCATGTACACCAGGTAGCTGGCCTGAGAGCTTACAGGGATTCTCTGTCTCCGCCTCCTGTTTCCACCACAGTGCTGCTGGGGTTGCGCATACCTATGCTGCGCATCCAGCTCATGTGGACTCTGGAGAGTCGAGTCAAGTCTTCATACCTGTGTGGCACACTCCCCACTGAGGCATGCCCCGGCCCCACAGCTCGCCAGTTTGATAGTATTCCCACTCGTCTGTTGATATATAATGTCAGTCTTCAATTGCTGGGTTTGTTTTGTGCTCTTATGTTTGCTCCGTTCTGGAGAGCTTGAGGAGAATGTGTGTCCTGTTGCTGTTGGACAGAATGTTCTGTATGTGTCTGTTGGGCGCAATTGGTATAAAGTGTTATTCAAGTCCATTGTCTTCTTGCTAATTTCCCATCTGGGTGATCTGTTTATTGTTGAAAGAGTGGGGTACTGAAGGCCTCTCTGTTGTTATATTTTAGTTTATTTCTCGCTTTAGAAGCTTTACTGTTTATTTTCTATATTCAGGAACTTTGATGTTGGATGCATGTATTTTTTATAGCTATTATATTCCTCTGGATGAATTGACTTCTTTATCATCATTTAATGTCCTTATCTATTTTTATACCTTTGAACATAAAGAATATTTTGTCTATACAAGTACGTGTACCTGTAAAAGTAAGGAGAATGTCTTGTAAGCAACATATTCTTGGGTCTTTTGTACAAAATAATCAATTTAGTAATTTCATATATTTTATTGGAGCTTCAATTGATTATATCCAAGGTAATTATCAGTAGGTAGAGCTCATTATTGCTATTTTGTATTTTCTAGTTGCTTTTCGTGTGTGAACATGTGTAGGGGTGTGTGCATGCACATGTGGAAACAGAAGACCTCAGATACTTCCTTGTTTACTCTCCATCTGACCTGTAGAGAAGGGCCTCTCACTGAACCCAGGGCTTGCCGAAGCCGGAGAGCTCCAGGGCTCCACGTGTCTATGTCCCTCCTGCACTAGGATTCAGACAGTGTCACCATGCCCATGCCCATCTTACTTTACCAAGTGCCGGGGATCTGAACTCAAATCTTCTGGCTTGTGCCATAGGCACTTCACTGGCTGAGCATCTCCCCCACCTCAGTACTTTTTAAAAAATTCCTTTCCAGATACTCCATTTGGTTTCTAATTTTGCTCTGTATATCTATCTATAAAAAGTTTTGTTTATAGCTACCGTGAAGCTTATATAGAATACATATCTTGCACATATATATCTAAGTATCTGTATGTGTAAAAAATTGGTCATATAATTTTATTTGATACATGTATCCACATTTGTTACTCCTGTTCATACATGTGTAAGCATGTATATTCTTTTTTTTAAATTTTTTTTTATTATTTATTCAATTGTGCGCGCGCGCGCGCGTGTGTGTGTGTATGTGTGTGTGTATGTGTGTGTGTGTAGAACCACGGGTGAATTCGGGAACCCCCATGGACGCCTCCACCTCCTCCTTGTTTACTCTGCCTGGGGATTCACAGGCTCCGTCCTACTAGGACAGAAACGCAGGCCACCTCCGCTTCCGCCCGCTGTCTATACGTGGGATCTGGGATCCAAACTCAGGACCTTCAGCCTACAAGGCGGAGGTTTAACCCCTGAGCCACCTCTCAGCCCCGCATGTATATTCTTATCTGGGCAATAGGATAATAACCTGGTTTATTTTGGAGTTAAAGTACTCATGCATTTAAAAGTTATACTGCTTTTGGTATTGAATATAAATCTAATTTAAGATTATTTTCCAAGCATTTAAGAATGTTTTAACAGTATTTGATAAGAAATGAGGTAAAGCTTGATATCGACTATGTTTTTAATAGCTAGTTTCCTTCCTTCTTTCTTTCCTTCCTTCCTTCCTTCCTTCCTTCCTTCCTTCCTTCCTTCCTTCCTTCCTTCCTTCCTTCCTTTCTTTCTTTCTTTCTTTCTTTTTTTCTTTCTTTCTTTCTCAGTCTTGTAGTTTTAAGGCTTTTTGTTGTACATCTTTGCTAATATATATAATTTTTTCTTAGTTTTATCCAAATGTAACATAGTTGAAAAATATAATCACTTGTTTTCTAGTTGTTTCTTACAGAAAGAGCAAGTTAAGAAATGTCAAGTGAAATAGACATAAAAAGTTTTATGTTCCTTCATAGAGGATTTTAAAATAATTTTTATTATAAACATATTTTAGTATCGTTCAGAGTTAAAACTCTTATTTCCCTCTCATCTCAAATACCTGAGTGGAACTCAGAACAGTGAAGAACCTTCCAGAAACGCATGTGTGTATGTGCATGCGTGTGTGAGATCTGTATGAGTGTGCATGGGCATCTTGTATCTATGTATATAAGAACCATGTATATGTTTTTTAATAAGAAAATATGATGTTTTGCTGGGCTTGATAGTTCAGTGGGTAAAATGATTGTTTTGCAAGTGTGAGAGCCAAAGTCAGTTCCCAGATCCCACATAAAGGCCAGACACATGGCATAATAGTCTGGAATCTCTGTATGCTTAGGGTAAATGGGAGGAGTAGACCCCAAGTCTTCTGCCTGGCTCATGCAGTAGCAGTGGAAAGAGCTGGTCTCTAACAAAGGGGAAAGTAAGGGATGGCTCCCAAAAGTTGTCCTTCACTTCTATACACACACCATGAGATGTGTGGTACTTGCACTCTCTCTCTCTCTCACACACACACACACATACATCCTCACACATAAATATGATATTTTGCATCTTTATTTTTCTCAAATTCTTGAGGAAAACTGGGTAAGTTGATGTACATTAAAGTATAACTATTTTCTGCATGCTTATTGGAATCTAAGTGTACACATCAAATCTATTTAATATAATAACAGATTATATGATAAAATATTATAAAGATAGAAAAATTCCAATTTGTGTGGATGGTTTTGCCTTTGATACATTTTTCTGATGTGTATCATGCTACACACAGTGACTATCTGGGGGGGATGACTTTGAATGTTGTAGGGGTTAGGGTTAGGGTGGTGCTGTCTTCTGCGATGCTGTATTGTTTGAGCTTTGCTTTTCTCTATTTTTTTGTAGTACTGGAGATTAAACCCATGGCTTAGGACCTGCTAGGCAAGTACTCTACTACTGAGTTGCAGTTAACATATTTTATTTTTATCAACATGATGGTAGAAGATTAGAAAATGTTTCTAATATAGAGATGTAAGAGCAAATCTTAACTACATCTAATGTAGAGATGTAAGAGCAAATCTTAATTTCCCTTCTCTCTCAGTCCTCCTGCCTCACCCTCCAGTGTGGGGATTGTAGGCCTATTACCACCACCCTGGCTAAGCTAAATTTTTAAAAAGTCATCATAAGTAAATTCACTGTGTGCTTTTCCCTTATGCGTATAGGCATGTGTGGATGTGAGAGCCAGTTCAGTATTTTGGCAGCAGATGGAGTTTGCAGAGACCCTGTATGGCTATCCCAAGTTACCAGAATGGTTATCCTCACACCCCTCTCATGGAAACCGAGCCGAGCACTTGGATATGCTTATACCTCAGGTGAGCCACCCTGGATAAAACAGAGCTTGTACTTACTCTGCTATTTATTGTGAACCTTGCTCATTCTTTTGCATAGAAAAAGTATTAATATGTGAATTATTTTGGGTTGCTATAAATATGAGTTATTGGTTTTTAGAGAGTTGGGCTGAAAAGTAAAATCCTGCTTGCCCATAAAGCTTGAGGTGAGTTTTTCTTGTTACAGCTGCCTTTGCGTAATGGTGAAGATTTGACTCTTTACCATCTGACCTGGAATTTTAACTGATTTGGTATTGGTCTAAAACTTGAAGTGGGTGGTAGTAGAGCTGAGTTGTTGAGTGAATGCGTAGCATCCACGAAGTCCTTGGTATAATCCCTAGTACTGGGCGTACAGACAGGGCAGCGCATGCCTATGTTCCCAGCACTTGCGAAGTGGAACCAGACGAGCAGAAGTTCACTCTCCTTGTACAATGCGTTCTAGAGTTTGAGGGCTGCCTGGGATATAGTGAAACCTCATCTCAAAAACAAAAATGGGTAAAAATGAAAAATCAAGCAAAACAGCTTCAAGCATCTTTCTTGATACGTTGATTATAATTTGGCCTGTCCTCGATAATAGGAACATTTGATTTGCAATAAATCATAAACTCTGAATAAGTCATACAGAACTTTTGTGTCAAATGAATATTAAATCTTGTCATTTTCTTAGGAAAAATGAGCCCTCTTCATGTCACTTTGCTTCTGGTTATTTCTTTGTAAAGACAGAGCAACTCTTTCTACATCGGCTGCGAGCCATGCCCAGGCAACTTCTGCTTTACCCTGAACATTGGATGATGTGTTACGTCATTCAAAACACTTTCCGTGGGGTCCGCAGCAGGGCAAGAGGACATCAGGTGTCTGAATTAGGCCACACATACTCTTCTCTGTCATATGCATTGGATTTTCTAGTTAATTCTGAAGACAAACCATTCTTTAGGCATTTAGGAATTGGTCCTGGGCTCTTTGCTCAAGGGAAGTACAACAGATCCAAGCGTGTTGCAAGAGAATCTTTCTGCTAACTTTAAATTCAGTTCAGCCAGTCCCGAGTATCTGTTACAAAGTGCAAACAGAGAAATAAGATATCCTTTGTGTGAATCGCTTATTTTTGCCGTGACACAATATCTGACAAAAGCAGCTTAGGAAAGGAAGGACTGTCCTGGCTCATGGCTCCCGGTGCAGACCCTCATGGTGGGAAAGGTTTGTTGACAGGACTAGGCTGCAGCTGCTCATGGTGTGGCCACACCTACCCAACATTTTTATGTGGAATCTAGGGATCCAAGTTTGAATCTTTTTGCCTGTAGTTTGAACACAATCTTTGACAACTGAGGCATCTCCCCAGCCCCAGAGACAGCTTCTTGACATTTGGCTTGGTCTATGTGGGATGCTGGAGCTGATACAGGACTGCGGACATTATTCAGACTTTTTTTTTTCACATAGGGTGTCATGCAGTCCAGGGTGGCCTCAAACTTGCTATTTAACTGAGGATGTACTTGAACTTCTAAGCTTCCCGAATCTACCTCCTGAATGCTGAGATTACAGGTGTGCTAATTACCATACCTAGTTTTATGCCATGCTGAGGATCAAACCCAGGGCCTCATGCATCCCAGGCAAGAAGTCTACCAACTGAGCTTCATCCCCATATCTGAGTGTCTTGTCAACAATGGACTTATTTCTAAATTTTCAAAACTGGGACTTTGGTATTTTGTGAAGAGCTACTTCCCAGTACATAAATGTGTATCCTTACATGGGGGACAGACAGCAGATGGCTAAGGAGTATCATCCATCCTTTGTGTTTTGAGTTACAGGCACAGAGTGGCCTTGGATCTTGAGATCTGTCTTGCTCTCTAGGGCTGGGATTGAACATAGCGTGGAACACTATACTAGGCCTGGAGTATTTTTATCAAGTTACTAGTCCCATTTCTGGGAATCCCTTCTTACGACCTAATAATATCCCAAAGCCTCACTTCCTAATGCCATATTATATTCAAGGTCAGGGACTCAACACAGGAATCTTTAGAATCTCAAGTATTAGTTCATTAGCAATTCTTTTCCTAGCCTAGTTTCACTTAATTTGAAGAGAAAAAAAATGAGAGAGGGAAGCAGCAGTGAAATTTCCCTGATGTAATTCCCCACCTTAAAAGGAGTGTATGTCTAAGTCAATATGTGTTTTCCCCAGCGTTGTGGTTATTCTTTCTGCTGCTGTGAGACAATACTCAATCACAATTTAAGGGAATAAAGGAGACTTGGTATATAGTTCCAGAGGAGAGACATAGTCTTTTAAGGTGGGGATCCTACAGCAAAAGGCATGGTGGAAGGCCGAAACTGGAGGGGGCTTAGGTCTCTTCCTTTGTCATAGAGGCCAAGAGAGCAAGTAGCAGACTGCAAGAATGTGGGGTTCTGTGACCTGCACGCTCACCTCGCAATCCTGATGATAGGTACAAGAGTGGGATCAGCAAGAATTAAATCAGGCTGGATCAAGGTAGATCTTGGAAGAGCCGAAAACCAAGTTCAGTTTATTATGGAATCTAATCCCTTATATACCATGAAACAGGGGGATGACATTGTTCAGATAGCTGACATCATATACAGTGCAACATAGAGTACATTCATGGGCAAAGTCAACAATAGGTGCGGCCACCACCAACAGCACAGCCCTGCTCATCTTTCGACCTTAGACATGATAGGCCCTAATGCCCCACTCACTGTGGAGAAAGCACAGGCTGCTGACAGGTCAGGAACGCTGTGATACAATTACAGTGATAAAGCTCTGTGCCCATCCTTTAGGTGTGCTAATTAATGTCTAGATGGCTTCCAAAGAACAGGAAGAAAAATGTTAAAAAACACCTCTGCCCTCAATCCCAATTCGAGACAGGACAAGATCCATCCCTGCTCCTTGCAAGAAAGTCAACAGGAGTCAGCCTACAATTATGCTGGCATAGGCAGGCATAGGAGGCACACTGCAACTGAGATCGCAAGGAATGCCCTTGGTGTCTGTCTTCAAGAAATGGAGATTTCGGCTATATCAACCACCTGGAATCAGGCCAGCCTAATCTCTCCCCATCCTGAAGCTCAGGGAAATTTGAGGAAGAGGGGGCGGTAAGATTGTAAGAGCACAAGGATGGGAGGAGCAATGATATGCAAGATACTCCACATAAGTTAGGGCCGAACCAATTATAACAGGACTCTGCATGATCTGCGCAATGACCAACATATCATTGACCCCTCAAATTCTAGCATGGACTAAAGGCGCTAGAATCCTTAGAAGCAAGGGATTAACAGTCACAATAGTGTTCCTATACTTAAGGGGAACACAAGAAAGAGTTCTAGGAATTGCCACTGAGTCCTTACACCTCATCAGAGAGGAGGACCCAGAGGAAAGTTTGATATACTCATTAAAGGATGCTTCGGAGATGGGGGGGAGGGGGCACTGGGGGAAAGGGAGGGAGGGGGGAAAGGAAGGGACAAAGTGGAGAGGGAACAGGAAAGTCCAGGGAGGGGTGGAGGGAGGAAGGGAGGGGACAGGGGTTCCTATTATATTTCTATGAGCAGAAAATTTTTTAAAAAAAAGTTGATTTACCTAAAAAAAAAAAAAAATGGAGATCTCAGGCTTGAGCGTTCCCTACACAAGAACAGGCTGCTAGAGCAGATCCTATCAGAAGCAAGACAGGGCTGGCAATCTCAAGGCCCACCTCTGTAACTTGGCTTTCTCCAGCAAGGCTTCACCTCCTGAAGTTACCACAGTCTTCCCAAACATTAAAAACAGCTAAGAATGCCAATACTGCAGGGGACAACTGACATTCAAATCATGACAGCTAGTAATGCATTATTCCAAGGTCAAGGACCTTATAGAACCCTAAGAGGTCTTAGCCTATCTCTAAAGTCATATAAGACATAATTTTTTTTAGTCAGCAAAATTCCAGAACTATGTAGTATATTTAAACTAGATAATGAATTCTACTAGCCAACTCTGATTTGAAGCCTGTACTAAATTCTGAAGTTGTTACTTCATCAAATTACTGAGGATCTTCAGACAGATAAAATATGCTTTAGGAAAGTCTCTTAAATAACAATGAGTTTATTAGTAAGGAGAAAAATGACTGGAGAAACAAATATTATTTGGTAGCCAATGAGGAAGGCAAACATGGGAAATATTTTTTTTCTAAAAATAAACTATACCAGTTCAGGAATTTAATTGGAATCCTCAGATAAATTTCTTATATTCTCCCCCCAAGTGATTAAATTCAATTTGAAAGCAGTAAAACTCTATCGCAACATGGGGAATAATTCAGCGGTGGAAGTGAAAGAGATAGTGCAAGGAATTGTTAATTAGAATACATAGTCATAACTCAGAGACTCGCGTCTCCTGTCACAGGTTGGATTTCCTTAAAGAAGCGCATAATGTCTCAGGCTGGGCATGGACTATGGGAGTCCTTGTGTGCCAAGATGGCATTTTAAAATAGTGCTTTATTTAGGATATTTTTTTATGCTCAAATTAGTTTAATGTTGAATTCTACAGGAGGCTTCTGCCCTTGGCCACATGGTGTGACACTGTGGTTTCTCAGGTACTTGGTGATGCAGTTGTAGGGCACAGACAGGTCTGGGCCCCATGCGGTGACGTCAGCATAACCCTGAAGAGGTAGTAATTGAGGCAGTGAACTTAAAAAAGCTCACCTGAGAAACCATGGGTAGACTTGCTGGACTTAACTAGTGCAGGAGACAGAGCCCACTGAAGCTCACACTTGCAGGAGAAGAACCAAAAAAGCAAAATTTTTCCACAACTTTTGAATTTTAGTTTTCTGTACTGAGGATTGTAGTTCTTCATTTCTTATTGGGTTGCTTTAATGTCATTGTAAGAATATACTATTTCTTCTCATAGTATATTGACATTTAAAGCATTTTATAAAGTTTTATTTGAATATTTTGTTTATTTGGGAGAGACAAACAAATGGAGATTGAATAAGCATTCACATGCCCCGTTGTATATTTGGAGGGCAAAAGACAACTTTTAGAAGTTGGTTCTTTCCTTCTACCATGTGGACTTGAGGAATGGAGCTCAGGTTGTCTCTAGATTGGCATGTAGATGCCTTTGCCAATTGAGCTATCTTCCTGGCCTATGCTTTATCTTTATTTTTAAAGAAAACCTTCCTTCCTTCCTTCCTTCCTTCCTTCCTTCCTTCCTTCCTTCCTTCCTTCCTTCCTTCCTTCCTTCCTTCCTTCCTTCCTTCCTTCCTTCCTCCATCCCTCCCTCCTCCCTTCCTCCATCCCTCCCTCCTCCCTTCCTCCATCCCTCCCTCCTCCCTTCTGCTCCTCCCTCCCCCCTCTCTCCCCATCCCTCAATGCCTCCCACCCCCATCCCCGGAGCATCCTTTAATGTGCATGCCAAACTCTCCCTGGATCCTCCTCTCCGATGAGGTGCAAGGACCCAGCGGCATTTCCCAAAACCCTTTCCTGTGTTCCCCTTAAGCATAGGAACATTACTGTGGCTGTCAGTCCCTAGCCTCCAAGGATCCTAGTGCCTTTAGTCCATGGTAGACTTTGAGGGGTCAGTAATGTGTTGGATATTGTATAGGTCATGCAAAGTCCTATTATGATTGCTTTGGCCCTAACTTGTATGGAGTATCTTGCATATCATTACTTGTGCTCTTACAATCTTATCACCATCTCTTCTGCAAATTTCCCTGAGCTTCAGGATGCCTCCCTCCTTTTTTCTTTCATCACAGGGCTCTGTGTGTGCCTATGGGAGCCCAAAGGTGACTTTGGGAGTCATCCTGGATAGCTTCTGTTTCCTTTTTGCTTGGCTCTCGGGTTTCCCAGGTTCTTTCTGCTTTCCAGAGCCAGAAGTGTAGGACGTCCCCATTTCCATCCCCATTTCCACATGGTGTTTTTATGTGGGTTTCAGGATCAGAACTCAGGTCCTTCTGTTTTACAATCTTAACTCCTGAGCCATCTCTCCAGCCCCTGGCCTACATTTCAAAAGTGTTTTTAAAAGTATTTGAGAGAGAGCATTTAAGATATTTTAAATATATTCATGAATTATCTGTTATGTAACATGTAGTGGTTTTCATAAGTGACATGAACCATATGAACAGAGATCAACCCTTAACAAGGCTTCTGCCATGGTAAATGGAGACAGACAATCAACAGGAAGAACCGGAGAGGTGTGGTTCTCTGCCGTCTCTTTTTCGGCATCTGGGGAAAGCCATTCATTCTTTGGTAGGCAGGTAATATGCAAACGCAGCTGGAGGTGCGTGGAGCCTCAGTGCCCAGTGGAATGAGAGGAGAAGGAGGTCCCATGAGCCTTTGCTCAGAAGTTAGATGTCAGCAGTGGGTTCTGAGCAGCAGACTGGAAGCGGGACAACCTGGTTTAAACACGAAGGATGTGGTCTGCAGCTCTCACAAGATAGTGTGCTGATCGAGCTGGAGTGCTTGGCACAGTGTATTCAGAAAATAAGTTAGCTCCTTTTTTTGTTTTGTTTTTAAACTAAGACAGCTGTTCCAAATTAGAAAAAGAAATAACTCTTACTGTTTTTTTAATGTGAATTCCAAGCCAAAGCAGGGTAAATGCCTAGTTAAATAAAATAGTGTGATCCACTAGCATTTAAAAATGATAAATATAGCTTCATAGTAATAATATTATTTGTTGTCGATGAGTTGATATGCTGTAATTTTATTTACTTGAAATAATCAGTTAAATTTAGGAAAATATCCCACATAGTTTGGTTACCATAACAACTAGGGTGAAAAATTGAAGAACAGATGTTGTATCAACCTGTTGATGTTTAATAGTATGACAGCTTTGAAATTATAGTTACACTGTTCAGACTTTAAAATTATGTACATCATAATTTGTCCTTGAAAGAAATACCTCATTTAAGCATTTTTTCAGTAAGGATTTTTATAAAATATGAGTCAATGTGAATAACAAAAATTTACATGAAAGGTTTATTTCAGAATCAGAAATGTTTGGATTGAATTTTTTCTCTAGTGTTTTAGTCATTTCTGTCTCTGCCGTCCCTCTTAGGAGGGCAAGGGGATGGAGAAAGAGAATATATGGGAAAAACATTTATTTTGGAGCTTTTCTTTGGAGTTATATTCTTATAATGACAATCTGAGTAGAAATTATTCTAAGACCTGTTTTTAGTGTTTTTATTTATAAGCAGCACTCAATTTTAGGCACTAGAATCATTCAGAAGCAGGTCTTAAATTCATTCATTTTCATCTTAATCCTTTAAAATATCAGATGGTAAAAGTTTGGACTCATGTATGTAAAATCATTCTTATGCATTTATAATTTCATGAAGTAAATGAATAAATCATTAATACTGCACATGTCATTATCAGAAAACAAACGTGAGTGCTTAGCACTGCCATGAAGTGCCATCATTGGCCATTGCACAGAAACACACACTGTTCATCTTACAGAGTTTCATGTTGTCTGACACAGTATTGAGGAGAAGGCAAATATCAGCGCAGCTTCTGTAATTGAATTGGCCTCTGAATTACAGAAAGCCTGACAGTAGCATTGTCTAAAGTCTTAAAAAAACATTATGGATGAAATGAATAGACTATTAGAAAAAATTGTTTTTGAGGGATAAAGCAAAAAGAATAATGACATTTTTAGAAGACATATTAAAAATTGAAGGTGATTCTCTACTCCCCCCTCCCCCCCAAATGTCTTACTTTCTGTTTTCAAAGGAACTTTTAATCCAGTCACAAAGCCCCTCTGGCAGTACTTTTTTCTTTGGCCTAATCATTATCATGTATATTTTGTAGTAAGTAATTGCTGTTTTACTTGATGTGTAGCACCCAGGGGAATTCCAATGTACCAGTTGGTTACTGGAAATAAATACACCAGTGCTTTAAAAAAAAAAAACACAAAAAACCACATGTAGGCTTATTATTTATTCATTGTAGTGCTTTGAAGATGCTTATTTTTTATGGGGTCCAGCATGATGTTTTGATACTTGTATTCTTTGTCGGACGGTTAGGTCTGGCTAGTGGAAAGATCCACTACTTGTATACTTGTGTTGGAGCACAGACAACCCAAACCTGTACTGTGGGTGGCCCCTGTGCAGCCACTTGCTGATGTGGAGTCACTCTCCAGAGTTCATGCCTCTCACTGAACTGAAGAACTCACTTGCCCCTTTCCTGTAGCCCTGGCATCTGCCATACCCAGAGTTGCTCTGAGTTCTGCTTTTTCAGATTCCTCACCTGAGATTATAGTACAGGGTCCTTCTGGTTCATCTATATTGTTGCAGATGACAAGATTCCATCATTATCTGTCTTGTATTTTGAGATAGAGTCTCACTTTGTAACCCTAACTCTCTTAACATGTGGCAAATCTCGCTCCTCTGCCTCCATGCTGGGCTGGGATTAACACATTCTTAGCACAGAAGTGGCTGACCATGAAAAGCTGAACATTGGAAAGTTTTGCCTGAGTATTTCATTAGTATTCTACAGGTCCATTTATCTATGCTATAGTGGCTGTAGCAGTTATTCTTAAGTATTGCTGCGAGAGAGCACCCAAAGTCAAGCTTAGGGAGACAGGGAGATTTATTCAGCTTACAGTTCCAGAGAGGAGGTACAGTTTCTCATGGCAGAGGCAGCATGGCTGGCTGGCCAAAGCTGGAGAACACTATATCACTGCAGACATCTTGGAGACTGAGAGCTGCAAGACTGCTTGCTGCAAAGGCAGACTCCTCCCGGAAGTAGGATGAGACTAATCCACCTCAAGGCCCACCCCTTGTGATCACCTTCCCCCAGCAAAGCTCCACTTCTCAAGGTGCCATGACCTTGCCAAATACATGAGACTGGTGGACACATTTCAAACTATGACAGTGGCCTTGTAGTTTTTATATTTATGTGTATTTATTTACTTTTGACCATTTCAAAAACTAGTTAGACTTCGTTTTTCATTGTAGTTTATAAAAGAAATAAAATAACCAAAGGATATTGAAAGTATTTTGAAAGGTGAAATCCTAATTTCATACAAACATGAAATGCACATATCCAAGATTTTATTTAACTCATTAATTAATGAGGAAAACTGTAAAATGTTGCAACTAGTATAAAGGAAAATTCAAAAACCACAATGTAAAATAAAAATAAAAAGCATAGACAAGATATAGTTGAGATAAATCTAAAGATAGTTGAAAAGACTCGCAGATTAAAGCAGAAGCTAGTTAGACCCAGTTGGAGCTGTACTACAGCAAATTTAGCTTGGACTTTTTTTTTTATCATGTCCAGCAGCTAGAAACTGACACCAAGTAAAGGTATGGTTTATGTTTTGTGAGTCCATTGGAATTTCTAGGTTAGAAGACAAAACTGTTCACGCTGGTATTGCTCAAACCTTTTGAGGTATTATGAGGTTCCAGGAGCATGTTTCTCTGGCAGGTTCAGTTCTTGACGTGACATCTTCGTCTGTCTTCGTCCTATCTGCAAATCTCTAAGGCTCAGGGAGGGTTCATTTACTTACCTTCTTCCTCCCTCCATTCCTCTTCCTCTGTCCCCTTCATTCCCTCAGCGCACTTCTCTTTAGTCATCTGCAGCTATTTTGACTTTTATAAGTAGGTATATAGGCAATAAGACATAGAAAAATATATAAACTGACTCCATTTGGAGGGCCTTGCATTCATTCATAGTTCACTTCCCATTTTTATGAGAAAGTGTCATGGTCATCAATTTTCTGCAATTTACGGAGTGGTAAATTAGACCAAAGACTGTGAAGAGTAGAGACGATGCCTAATGATCTTTCTAGCCTTTCCCAAAGTCTTCCATAGTCTTTTCTGTTTGGAGTTTCTATTGTTTTCCATTTCCTGTCAGGAGAAATGCCAAATCAAGCCACCCTATCAAACTCACATGCAAGTTTTGTTTTTATTATTGAGCCATCTATAGACATTATCTTTACCATATTTCTTTTGTGCTCGTAATGTAATAGCCTATGCTTCTCATTAATTTTTGTTAAATCTATTGTTTACCAATCTCTGAGTCAGTATTGATGCTACACTAACTCCTTAGACCTTTGGGAAATGTATGCTTGTTTTCAGAAATTAAGGGGACAGTGTAGCTGAATGCAGTGAGTTCCCACTTTATGAATGTAAAGCCAGTAAGCATGCCAAGAAATCTCAAGGTCAAGGATCCATTACGTATAGCAGCTAAGGAGAACATCTTCCTGCTCCCCACAGCACAGGTGATGGCCTGTAAAAATGTCTGCCTGGCAGCTAATGGGATTAGAAATTTCCAAGAAAAAGACCTCAAACTCTCACAAGCCATTCATTTAGTGCTAAAAACACAGATGTGAAACCAAAGGTCAAGTTGTAGAAAAGCAATACACGAGAGAAGGGAACACCAAATAGGAAAGTTTTTCTTTTTAAATTTTCTATATTTTATTGTTTATTCTCAGAGTTTCATACATGAATATGATAAATTTAAAGTACTTTCATACTTTAACCCGTGATCCCATCCCTCCTCCTTTTCCTCTTCCAACCTTTCTTCTTCCCTACCAGTCCCCTCCTGTTTTCATGTCCTTTTTCATGTATGGCCCACTGAGTTTCACCTAGTTTGACTTTGAAAGCCTGTGCATAGGCACTTACTGGAACATGAGTTGTAGATTAATTGATACACTATTGAGAAGCATCTTCCTTTACCACATCTGCCTTAACCCTCAGACATCCCCGAGGCCTGGGGCCTCTTGACATCTTCCTGCGCTGGTTTTGTGGAAGTGCACATTCTGCAGTGAGTTCATGGATGCAGCAGCCTTGTCCTGTCTAGAGATACTGTCTGGTCACACTCTTGACCCCTTCAGCTCTTTCATTCTCACTGCTCCCCTTCCATGATGCTCCCTGAACCTTGGGGTAGAGGGTGTTTTAAGTGTCCTGTTTAGGAGTGAACAGTCTGCACTCACTTATTTTCTGCGCTTTAACCAGTTGTGGATTTTTTTCCTAATAAGCACTGTCTGTTACAAAAGGAAGCATCTGGTTGAGTGCTGAGTGCTCCTCCAAGCTGTGGGTACAAAGATAAATGTTTTAATGGTAGTCTGATAGGAAGTCTTCATAGTTGAACCTTAATGATTTGTACCCCTTTAGGGCCTCTGTCCTTGCTTTGCATAAGGTTCTTGGCTTGGTTTACAGTACAAGGAAAGTGTTCTTGTTAGAAAACAGGCCTGGAAGCATTTCATGCCACTGTTGCACTCATCGTCACCTCTTGCCAGGGTGGTGGTTATCCTTGCTTGCAGCTTAAATAGCTGGTTGAGATGTTGATTTTTTTCTCCTCTAGTAGCTTGCTTAGTACATTCTGATAGTATGAAAACTGGCCATTAAGAAGGAAGTATAGAGCTTATTTTTTTCCATGTTCTGTGATCAAGTGTGTAGTGTCTTCAGCAATAAGATCTTCCTGTCAGTTTCTAGAGGGTAACTAAAAGCATTGGCAAGAACTTACACTATTTAAGAGGCCTTTGAGACCTCTCTGACTGACAGCTTGCTAAGTGGTGTCACATCTGTAGAACTGGGAATTTTAATTGCCTATAGCCAATGGTCAGTCAATTGTACTGTTTGTATATATATTAAAAAACTGTAGGTCAAATAAACTACCTTAAAAAATACAGTTGAATGGTATAAAAATAAAATTTTGCTAATATAAAAAGCTTAATCCTAACAAAGGAGTTTATTTACACATACATTTTTCATAAAACTTTGGTTTAAAAGTATAAAGACAAACATTAAACATATTAGATTTATTATATATTATATATACATATTTCATATTAAAGGGTTAATAATATATTAAAAGCCTAAAGTCAAATTATACAAATATAGTACACTAAAATTAATATAACTGAAGTTAAAGTATAGCAGCTACAGGAAATTTAGAATTCGTCCATGTAAGGTAATAGAGTCTAACTAGATAAGCAGGAAGAGAATGCCTTAAAATTAGTACATGTCATTATGATGTACTTTTGTTTTCATGGGTTTGTACTAAACCTGTATTAAAAGAAAAGTATATGGGCCGGGAGAGCTGTGTGAGCAGGAGGACCCGAGTTTGGACCCCCAGCACCACCTGAAAGCTGCCTTGTGGTGCTTACCTGTAACCACACGCTGTGGGCAGAATCTGGCAGATCTCAGGAGCTCTGTGGCCACCCAGCAGAGCCAACAAACCTTGAGCTCTTGGGTTCAGCCGAGACTTCCTCGGGGGTCAAGACACTTGATCCTTCCCTGGCCTTGCACACACAAGTGCCTAGGTGCACACATACATAGGCTGCACACATGCAAAAAGAAAGTTTGCTCCGTTTAGACATCTGTGTTATTAACAGAGAAAAGGAAATTAGAGAACTATATTAAGTGCCTAAAATAGGAAAATATAACTAATTAAGCAGAAATACACAGTGACAACTTTGGGAAATTTAGTTAAAATGATGATCATTGGATGAATTAGGCAAAAAATAAAATGTAATAAACTTCATAATAGTTCGGGTTAAAATCAGAAGTAATTAAAACATATATATGGAGGAGAGGCCCCATTTCTTTTTTTTTAATATTTTATTTAGGTGTGTGTGTGTGTGTGTGTGTGTGTGTGTGTGTGTGTGTGTGTATCAAAGGACACTATATATCCCTTTGGAGGACCAAGGATGGCTTTGGGAATCATACTGTATTGCTTCTACTTCTTTCTTGCTTCTTTCTAGGATTTCCCAGGCTCTGTCCACCAGGGCTGGAAGTGCAGGCCGCTGCCATTTTCACTAAGCGTTTTTTATGTGGGACCTGGGATCTGAACTCAGGACCTTCTGTTTTCGAGGCAGAGTCTTAAACCCTGAGCCATCTCTCCAGCTCAAGAGACCCCATTTCAAAAACAAATTGTGTGCACTGTGTGTATATGTATATTGACACATATGAGTGGATGCAGCTATATGTACAAATTGTAACAAGTTACAGTGGAACTCATTTATTTTAGAAAGAGGTAAGGTATAAGTAAGTCACACACAAAAGAATTATTTTAGAATCATAACAGAGTCATAACAAATTAGCAAGGAAAAAGGCACCAAGCCATGATGGGACTTTACTTTGGAGACTTCTCACAAGTTCAAAGAACAATTATCTAGTGACTAATTAATTCTAGCCTCAAAATATAAAAAAAAGGACATTATCAAGTATCTGATTCTTTTCATGTCATTTTATGAGCATGGATGGTTTTATTCCAAAAATTTGATTAAAACACCTTTAAAAATTTATGAACCAGAATCATTAATCAGCAAACAAGGCAGGACTGCAGTACAGTAATTATTTACTGCGAGCGAGTCGGTTCTCCTTAGAGGTAGCTTCATAAAAGGGCAGGAAGCCCAGGAGTCATATTCACTTCCCTTCTTTCCTTCCTTCCTGCATCCTACCTCTGAGCATCTGTGGCTTCTTCCCTGCGCTGGGGATTAGTGTGCTCCTCCTTCACTGTCATCACATCACCGCCGTCCTTCCTAGTTCCTGCAGTTGCCCGTTTCAGGACCCGTGTTGCATTGCTCCCCCTCAATTCCTAGCATTCTCAACATATGACCAGAACCATCTCTTTAAAGGAGGATTACTTTTGGGTATGGATTTATGTGGGAGTATAGTGAGAACCTCACCTGTATGGGGGTGCGCATGCTTACACATGTGCACCGAGGACTGAGGAGCGTATAGGGTGTCCTCTTGCCTCCGCGTAGTCCCCTGAAGCATAGTCTTTCCCTGAGTCTGGGCTTATTTACATCTCCACTAGGTTAGAAGCCAGCAGACCTTGATTCTCCCTCCTTCTCTTCCTCTTGAGAGTTGGGATTACAGACATTTGTGGGGATGCCCAGCTTGTTCCATGGGCACTGGGATTGATTGCAGAGTAAGTAGCTTTAATCCCTGAGCCTTTGCTCTACCCCCCAGAATAATCTTTTTATGTCCTGTTCTTGCTTCAGCCCCTCCAATAACTTTGCATACAAACTCACTCCTGCCTCTGCCTTCCTGTCCAATAGTTGGGTCACTAGCTCTTAGTTACAACTGCTGCTCTGCCCAGGTCATCCTTGGTTAGCCTTTCACATCTGTTTAGTCACCGTCTTCCCCAAAAGGCTTTTTCTGATCCCTCCATGCCAAGTGGCCTCTTTTCCTGCAGTTATCTTTTATTTTCTGCAGTGTTTTGTTGAATCTCTCGGGTGCTTAACAAGAGCAATCTTGTTTGCTGCTTATTGTTTATCTTCTACCCTAGCATACAAGGCCCCTACTCTCTACCGGCTCCCTGGTGGCTGTGGCAATTTCTGAGGTGCCTAGTGAATATTTAAGTGACCTCATGATGTGCAATAATAGGAAAAATAATATAATAGTGGACTGAAAATAGGAAAATTGGCACTAGAATTGCATAGTATTTCCAGTCCCTTAGACAACATTAGCTTGTAGAAAATTAGAGTTGGTAATGGGCAAAGATGCTCACAGAGCCAGTGATGTAAAAATAGCAGCCCTCTTAGAAGTCCTGACTCTTGATTCTGACTGAGTGACTTAACTTCAATGAAGAAAACACAGCCTTCATTTCTCCACCTGTTAAATTAGGTTAGCAGTGTCTCCAAGGGTTTGGCTTTTATGCACTTTTATTTATGGGTAAGAACCTGTGACTTCTTTCCCTTCTCCCCCTCTGACACTAATGATATGTATCAGATGCCCATCCCGGTATTTTAAAAAACGGGTCACATTATACTGCTGCAGGATGACTCTCCTGGGTCTGTATGTATCTAGGTTCTTGTGTTTGGGAGTTGAAGATTGAAACCAGAACACATGTAGAGGATTAAAGCAGAGTTTATTAGAGGAGATAAAGGATGGAACTCAAACAGTCCAGACATGGAGAACCATGATACACACACACACACACACACACACACACACACACACACACACACACACAAAGTTTTTTTTTTAAAGGATGCTTTTTCTTGGACTGGAGAGAATGTTTCAGGGTGTTAAGCTTCTGCCTGGCAAGTAGAAGTTACTGAGTTCGAATATCAGATCCTACATAAAAACACCAGGTGGAAATGATGGCTTGCACTTCTGGTCTTGGAAGTTAGAACCTGGGAAACTCCAGAGCAAAAAGCAAAGAGGAGATAGTGCAATCCAGGGTGATTCCTAAAGTCACCCTTGGGCCTCCACCGGTACACACAGTGCCCTCTGACACACACACACATGCACACATACAGACACACACATTAAAAAAGAATGCTTTTCCTGTAGCATTTATTATGATGACTTATTCATAGTTCATGTTTTCTAAATGTTAATTTTTAATTCAGTCTGCGTTTATTAGGTGACTTATATGAAGTGCATAGAAAACAAAGTAGAGGAAGTAGAAGCATATTCTAGGTATATATGGGAAAATACTGCTCACTTTTGAAGAGGATTTTAAGGTATATTTAATATGATAAATTAGAATGTATAAAAAGGAAAATATATTTGTACCCCCAAATGTTATAAAGTAAGTATGAGATGAAAAAGGGTATTTTATCAAGATTTTGGATAAAATTTGGCTATGTAAAATGGATGAAGATCTTATGGAAATGCATTCAAGATTTGTAATAGGATTCCTTTTGTTAGAAAGTGGAAGACAGTACTTCACACTTAAACAGTGTTAGGAACTTTTATGAAGAGTATAACTGTTCTGGTAATTAAGGAGGCAGAGCTCACATCTGCAAAGATCACACACTGAGTAGAAAATTAATCAAAAAGTGTTAGCACAAAAAGCATGTTAGACAGATGGATTAAAAGCAAAAGTTTCTAGTTGCAATCTTTTGTTCCAAGCCAGCATTACTTTTCTGTTTTTAATGATAATAGATTTTTGTGTGTGTGTGTGTGTGTGTGTGTGTGTGTGTGTGTGTATTGGACAAGAGGACACTTGAATTGTGTGTGCCTGTGGAGACCCAAGGGTGACTTCAAGAATAATCTGGGAATGTTTTATCTTCTTATGCTTTGCTTGAGGTTTCCCAGGCTTCCAGGACCAAAAGTATAGGCTGCTGTCATTTCCACCTGGGCATTTTTATGTGGGACTGAGGAACCCAAACTCACATTCTTTTGATTTCACAGCCTAGTCCAGAGGCTTATTTTTTTTTTTTTCTAGAACAAATTTTGGTTCCCAGGAGAAAACTGACTTCCAAAAGTTGTCCTCTGACCTCCATACATACACCATGGCAAAAAGGGAATTAAAGTGGTTTCCCTTAAGCTCCTATATCATACACAGCCTTCAAGACCATCGAAAGCCGATACCAGAACAACAGATTCATACACTTGACAAGTCTATGCTGACCCATCATTATCTTCTAAGTTCACATTACAATCACTCTTTTTTTTAAAAAAAAAAAAATTGATTGATTGATTGATTATGTGTGTGTGTGTGTGTGTGTGTGTGTGTGTGTGTGTGTGTGTGTGAGACTTCAAGAATCATCCTGGATTGCTTCTACCTCCTCTTTGCTTCTAGGATTTCTTTAAGATTTTCTCAGGCTCACCCACCAGGGCTCAGACTGGCCTCAAACTCACTATGTATCTATGGTTGACCTTGATCTTGTTCTTGTCTGTACTTTCCAAGTGCTGAAATTATAGATGTTCACCTCCAATTCCTGGTTTAGGGTTCACTTTTGGTGATATATATTCTATAGGTTTTGACTTGTGTAATGATGTGAATTCAGTTTTAGAGTGTACAAAGTGGTTTCATTTCTCTGGGAAAAAAAAAGCGTGTGTCTTTTTCCCTCTCCCCTGAGATCACTGATATATTGCTGTCTCCATAGTTTTAACCTTTCCAGAATGTTATAATTAGCCTTCTTGAATTGGCATTCATTCATTTGCTAATATGCATTTCAGGTTCTTCCACATTTTGTCATGACTCAATAGTGGATTTATTTACAGAACTGAATAATATTCATTGTCTGGATATATCAGTTTACCTATTCATGTACTGAAAGGACACCTTCCTTTTAAAAGACATACTTACATGAGAGAGGAGAGGAGAGGAGAGGAAAAAAAAGGAGAAAAAGAGAAAGATGACATGCCTGCCATGGTGTATGTGTGGAGGTCAGAGGACAACTTTTGGAAGTCAGTGTTCTCCTTCTACCAGGTTCTACCTTGGGTCACCAGGTTTTGGAACAGTCCCCTTATCTGCTGAGCTACCTTGCTGGGCCCCACCTTGGATACTTTCAAAGGATTATCTAATTAGCATGAGGACCCTGGTCTCACCTTGTGGCGCCTCAGGCACAAAGACTGAAAGTTCAAGGCCAGCTTGAGTGACAGTTTCCAAACAACACAAGCAAAAGTAGCTCAGTTTGCCCATGATGCCTCTTGCTCTCACCCCCTCAACCTCTCTGGGGCTCAGTTTCCTTATCTAAAAAAATTCAGCCCATGGTATCTCAGGTTTTCTTGATTGTGCATAAGCTCAAGTGTGCCCCTATGACTGCCAACATATAAAGTTGGTGGAACTTTGTGGAAGAGTCAGCTAATGTCATTTTACACACTGTTAACCTGTTCTTGCTGTTTTGTCAGGTCCTTCTCTTTGGGGGATTATAAATAAATTCAAGTGAAGATTTAAAAAGTAAGGTTCTATTTTAAATAAAGTTCTTCATAGTAGGGAAATGTATCTAAAAAACCCATTTAAACAGAGTAAACTATTTGAATACCAGTGGTAGAGAGATATTAAGTAGGCAGTGTGAGGCCAGAGACTATGACCACTTATTCTGACTGATGTGTGTCTAGCTCTGTGCAGTGTTCTAAAGGTTTGTTGTACGTTAGAGTGAATGAGCACTTCAGAGGAGCGTTTCCTATGTACAGAGCTGACCAGGAGGGTAGGGTGTCTGCTGCTGTGCTGCCCCTCGGTGCTGACAGCTGGCTGTTCTTGCTGCTGGACCCACACTTAAATTCTTTTCTGATGCTCTGTGGGTCTTAGACAAGCAGCGCAGCATCTGAGAGGAATGTGTCACTGGTAAAGAAAGTCAGGATTGTGAAGGAACTCTAGGGAAGAGTGACTGTCTTGGTCTTATGCCTGATGTCTTAGTGTGGGTCTCAGTAGCACCTCCTTCCAGTCTCAAAGATACCCCTGCTTGGATGGGATAAGCTTTATTTAACTCCAAGCTATGTAAGCTGTGATCTCATTAGCTTCTGTTGGTAACAGAACCTCATCAGTGAGAAGCGCTCTTGGCCCAGGCACCTGCCCAGCCTCCTCCTCCTCCCAGAGTACTACTTTCTGATATGTCTATGGTTTCATGACTCACCTTTCCTGCGGGGCTTAAGGAGTGCCTAAAAGTCAGCCCACCACAATGCATTCTGGGTGTATTTCAGCTTCAATGTCGTAAATGTGTGTCTGTGCCCACTTTGCAGAGTTAGGTAACCAAGCCAACTGCTCAGAACATCAGCCCATGTCCTGCCCTCAGTTCCAGGGGTCACCATTTCCAACTGTTTCATGATGTTTTGGGTTTCTCACATACCCTAATGACTGCTTATGGTGCTATTGCGGACTTCTCTGTTTTAAGCCTTCCTCTGTGTGTGTTCTACTGCAGAGGATGAAAACTAAGCTCCCCCTGATAACTGTCATGTACTATTCTCTCTCTCTCTCTCTTTCCCTCTCTCTCAAACACATGTATACACACAACACTGCCATTCTGCTGTTGATGAAAACTGTGATTTGGGTTAATTTAAGATCTGATCTTCTAAGCTGTAACCCCAGCTACAGCAGAGACAGCAGTGTTGCTGTAATGACTTTTTTGTCCCCTGTAGCACTGTGTCGTTCCTAAAGTTAGAAATTGTCAGGATTTTGATTTGCTTCCACTTTCTCCCAAGGTCACAGTTCCGTGTATTTCACCCACCCCGGGGTGTCTGACATGTATCTTCTATGAGAGTTTTGATCTTTGTTGCTCTCAGTGCCAGCGCTCAAGGTCTGCTCAAGGTGACTGATACCATAGTGCTGTCTGGGGCTGTTTATCCTTTATACATTTGGATAATTGTTACAGACACAACCATCGTTATTTAAGAAATAATGACTGTTTATGAATAACTACTATTTGATCAAATCATGGAAAGGAATTACCATAACTTTCCTGTGGCTCTCTCTCACGTATTATACTTAAACTAGCTTCTAAACACACCGTAGGTAGTCTTTCATTTTTGATGGTCATGTATAAAGCAGAATTATGTAGTATTCCTTATATTTATGTTCTTTCTCTCTAGGCTCTCAAAATTAGAGAAACCTGTAATTGCCCACCACTGTCTGGGCCAGACCCTCGGTTACAATTCAAGCTCACCATGAAGCATCTGCTGGAAGACGCGGAGAGAGAAAACCTGCGCATCACAGTTAAGAAACAGAAAATGGACACCCTTCCCATTCAAAAGCAGGAGCAAATACCATTAACATGCATCGTCGAGAAAAGAACTGGCAGTTGAATTAAAATTTATGAGACCTAGGATCTGCGAAGGATACAGCAATCCTTATCACTTTTCTGCTACTTTTAAAAAATGATGTTTGAAATGAAAAAAAAATGGATTATTCAGGGTCAAATCATGTATATTATAGATATTACCTGAATTCTAGGTTTTTATTTTTCATGAAATATTGATGTATTTTAATCTACTTTAAAATATCATCGGTGAGGAAAATGTTGCAGAATAAATTTATATTATATATTTTACTCTGTCACTGGAGCTTGCTTTGGGTTTGGATGCTGACCCTAGTGGATGTGAATTGGAGCGAGTGTGCAGTAATTGCCATAGAGGATCTGACTGGCCTAGGCTGGAATTTGGGGTCTGACTGGCTATGAAGTAGGAAACTTCCAGTCTGAAGGTAAGCTATTGTAGCAGTCAGCTTGCATGGTTGCTGATAAATGACCATCAAATGGCTTAAGGAAATAACGGATTTATTGTCTCTTACGATTATCTGGTTGCAGTTCTCAGTCCAGTTTGATGGGAGAGCATGCACCAACACCAGGGCCGAGGGAACTGGCCACACCATCTCTACGTAATGGCTGAGAGAGGGATGATCCTTACTTGCCCAGTGTGCAAAAGGATGCTGATTCTCTTAGCCAGTTCTCCGTGATTTATTCCAGGGCCTAGTCCCACCCACCTGGGCTTTCCCTATCAGCTACATAATCTCCTTCAGGTTTGCTCTGGGCTTAATTCAACCATTCATTCTCTACAAATGTGCCCAGAGCTCAAAGCCCTCAACAGTCAAGTTGACACCTGTGCCTAACTATGACACTCCACCCCTTGTCAACTTGACACAAAAACAGCACTTTTAAACTGCAACCTTCAATCCTTGTCCCCACAGATGTTAATAAAAGTTATCTTAAAAAATATAAGTACATTGCATTAAACAAATTTAAAATGTTCTCTTATTAAAACTTCGGTTACAACATTTTAAAAGTTCAAAGTTTTTTAACCTTCAGAGTGTTAAATCAGAATAAATTAAATACTTTAAAACAGATAAAACATTAAAACAGAAGGATCTTGAACAATAAGAAAACCTTAAAAAGATCAAAGTCCAGTAAATCAAATATTGCATTGTATATTTCAGTGTCCATCTTCTGTTGCTCATTACATAGTCAAGGTGGCTCAACGATTCTAGACATTCCCAGTCCCTATTTGCAGCTCGAAGTTGTAAAAGCAGAGTTCCTCTGAACCAGGCTGAATCTCCACTCACAGCTGTCCTCAGCGTACATGCCACAGTTCTGGCATCTCCAACACTCTGGGTTCACCTTCTCTCTCAGGAACCCTACGCCTGCCACTTGGTGTCAACCTTTGCTGTTCTTCATGAACCCCTCAGTTGTACACCAAAACCAGTATCACCTGAGGGACGCTGCCAGATTCCAAAGTGAGGTTGAAATGTAGCTTGGTCCACTCAAGCCACAGCTGTATCAACTTTAATGTGCTGACTCTGGAAAAAACCTCTTTTCTAGGCAGCCAAACTTGCAAAGGGAAAGAAATAGCTTTAACTTGGGCTTTTGGCCTCTGAAGGAATCTGGGTTTTTAAACTACAAACTCGCCATATGGTGTTATTCACCTCCTCCACTGTCCCAGTGCAAGTCACTAGGTTTTCCTTTACTGATGTTCTCTCCAACAACAGCAGATATTCTGCTGCCTGCCCTTTCCACATCCAGAGCTCCGTGGCCACCAACACAGCTCTCCTCTATCAAGCAAACCAGTCTATCATGTTTAAATTCAACTTCACCAAAGTCCTTGTTCCCCTCATCAGAAACTGGGCCCCAACAATTCACGACTCTTTCAGTATCACTATTTTCCCAATGGCCCACCAGAATGGTATTGGTAATCCGCAAAGTCAAAATCTTCAAACTTTGTTCAGTAAAACAGTTCAAAAGCCACAAAATCCACATAGACTTATCAGCAACACCCCACTTCCTGGGTACCAAGTTCTGTTGCAGTTCACCTGCATGATTGCTGATAACCATCAAACAGCTTAAGGGAACAAGGGTTTTATTTTCTTACAACAGTCTGGTTACAGTTCATCCAGCTTGATGGGAGAGCATGAACCAACACCAGGCGCGAGGGAACTGGCCACACCATCTCTACGTAATGGCTGAGAGAGGATGATCCTTACTTGCCAGACCAGCATGTCTGGCCAAGTGTACACAAGGATGTCGACTCTTTCAACCAGCTCTCCGTGATTTATTCCAGGGCCTAGTCCCACCCACCTGGGCCTTCCCCATCACCTACACAATCTCCTGCACGCTTTGCTCTGGGCTTAACTCAACCATTCTCTACAAATGTTGACACCTGTGCCTAACTATGGCAGCTGTTTAGGAAATGGTCTGCACTAAGGTAGGACTTGGGAGACCGTGGACAGAGCGTCTCTGACACGTGGGCGGCAGGATGGGATGGAGGTCGTTTTCACAGTTCAGCTGCATTTGAGAATCTGAGGGGTCTCAGAGATGGTGACCCCTCTGTTTTCACTGTGGGTATCTCCTGGAAAGGCAAGGGAAGGTGTTGTGCTCGGTCCTGCCCCTGACCAGCAGACATCAACAAGGCATTGCAGGGAGACGGTTCTCCAGTGAGGCCCAGAGGCTAAAGCCTGTGTAGGGTAAAGATGGAGTCAGTCTTTCAAGTTGTTATGGTTATATTTTAGTGTCAACTTGACAGTTGCAGACTGTTTGGGGCACAGCTGTGGAGAGTCAATGGTTGGAGTGGCCCCTGAACAAGTCTGCAGATACTTTCCATAGTGGGTGGTACTTTCCAGTGGTGGGCCTGATAATAGGAGGTGCAAGGAGGAGGGACTTGCTCTTCCCTTATTCTGTGTCAACTTGCTGTGCAGTCCACTCTTGGAATGTAGTTCACTTCTTAGAGCATTGTGGCCTGTGTTGCTGCGGCCACTACTGCCTCCATCCTTGGCTGGCATGGAGATCCATCCTTCCACCTTGCTACTGTTCCTGCTGCCTTTGGAGCTTGGTGTCTAGACCATGCTGCTGTTCCCTCTTCATCGTTGACGTCAGAGCCCAGCTGTGCTTCACTGACATCAGAATCCAGTTGTTCTTCACTGATGCTGGAGCCCAGTGTCTTCAACCCTCCAGCTAAATAAGGCTCAAGACCTTCTCCAGATCTTTTGGCTTTGTGAGACATTCCAGTCAAGAATTGAAGGACACTATTTTTTTTTTTTTACTGTGAGTTAATTTAATAGACTTATTTATATATTACATTCCAGAGATTCTGTTCTTCAGAGAATCCTGACTAATACACGAGTATTAGTTACTGTTTATGCAGTAGTAGTTATATTTCTAAATTGGTGAAAGTTAATGTTACTTTTGGGGACATTTCTTACAAGAACATTTTTCTCGAAGCTCATCAAATGGATGCTTTGTTAGAGAATTAAAGGGGAAAGAAATGTTTTTTTTTATTGAGTAGCTACTATGCTTTCTTATTTTTATTTCAGTTATCCCACAAACATATGAGGTAAGTTTTACTCTCATTTTATGCTGGAAAGCCTTGGAAAGGTTTAGTAATATTACAAATTTTTCTTATCTAAGAAGAACAAAACTGACTGTCTCTGATTACCTGTCTCTGGAACTTGGGTATCTAAGGTTAACTCATCAAAAGGCAAGGAATGAATTGCATTTTGGTTGTTTGTTAGTTTCCTCACATGTGGCTTCAATACATGGAAACAGAAGTACAAAATCGGAGACCACTGTATTGTTTGCAGAATGCTTTCCTCAAAATCTACTTAAAAAGCCAGAGATTATATAGATATCAGAGAAGTTTCTTCATCTTACTTGAGATGTATCCTGATGCTTAGGCAACACAGCTGCCTGGTTGTCAAAAAGACGTATTCAGAGCCTCCTGATGCTTTGCGGGGACTGTTGCATATCGTTTCTCAGGTATCTCTTGATATGGACATGAGACAGCATTTATAAGGAGACTTTCACAGTCTATTATCCATGCTGTTGTTATTTGCAGTATTAGTGAGTAGAATTTTGTAAGAAACACTCCAAAACATGCAGAGATGTTTGCAGAATGTCTCTTAGAGGTAAACAACCATTTGACTTCCCTGGAAAGCTCCTAAAAAATAGGTGGTGCAGACCCAGGTCTTATTTCTTCCCTCCCTCCCTCCCTCCCTCCCTCCCTCCCTCCCTTCCTTCTCACTTTCACACCTGATGGTGTCATGCAGACTTCCTAGCAGTATCTATAAGTTGACATCATGTCAGAAAGAACAAGGATAAAGTAGAGGTAATGTCCTTTGGTACATATGAAAAAGAGTATTTTAATCCATGATTCAGACATGAAATGTTACATTTCATCTCAGGGTTTTAGGAGAGATCAATTTTTATTATAAGCATGTGTACCTGGTTTGTATCATGTATGTTAAATCACATAATTTTTGCTACTGTCTGTGTTTTTCTTGTAAGCATAGGATTTAGACATTGGCCTGTGAGCTCAGCTGTTAGAATCACGAAGACAGTAAGTCCAAGGCACAAACTTATCCAACTCTTCCGAAATCTAGGTAGCTATGATATTCATCTATCTGTACTTGGTTTTGCTTTGTACATTTTACAATCCAAGCAGTTGTGATGGTACATTTGCCCTGCATATCTATATCCAGTAGTGCTTGGCACTTCATGGGCATTCAGTTAATATTTTACTGTCATGTCAATATCAATCCTTTCATCAAAAGGTTCCTTTTTTAGGGAGGAAACAGTCATAGTGCGGAAGCTCTGCCACAGTTCCTGTGGTCACTGAGCTTTCTAACTCTCATATCTTCACATGTGAAACAGGCACAATAAGTCCTTACACGCTAATGCTGATGAAATGAGTGTATGAAGCATTTAGCACACAGTTTAGACCTCCAAGCATCAAAAATAGTTGCTGTCATTACTGAATGTTTGCTTTGTACCCAGCATAGTGTGAAAAGCACTGTGGAATCTCTCTG
Source organism: Typhlomys cinereus (assembly GCA_023101885.1). Taxonomy (NCBI): domain Eukaryota; kingdom Metazoa; phylum Chordata; class Mammalia; order Rodentia; family Platacanthomyidae; genus Typhlomys; species Typhlomys cinereus. The sequence continues at coordinate 399,754 of JALPQD010000155.1, read as the reverse complement.
CAGCCTTATGTAGGATATGTGTCATATATATTAGGAAACTGAAGCTTAGAAAAATAATGAAAATTTACTCAGGATTAAACTGTCAAAAAGCACGGAACACATTTTATTAAAACCAACAGAAAGACAAACTCAAACTCAATCAAGAAAATTTATTGTCTGGCCTAAGAGAAAAACCCCACATGTATAATGGTTTGAGGCACAGTATCATCCAGAGGGCCATGACGTCATCAAAGCAGCTGCGCATTTTCTTCGAATTTTCTGAGCCGTGGCTTCAGTCTACCCTGATGGTACTAGGTGGCACCAGCAGCTTCCAGGGACACATGTTTCACTCATCTGAGGGTGCCAGTAACTGGTTGTCCAGCTACCGAATCACAGCCTTTGGGTCAATCCTGAGTGTCAGGGGGTTTGACCCAACGCTGGAGCCGAGGACGCGCGTAGTCCACAGCACGCAAACAGAATGACCATCATAGGGCGAGAGGGGCGCACCACAGTCAGCAAGCAGCAGCACCAGAATCAAAATCTGGTGTGCTTAGTCTCTTTCCTTAGACAAAAAACAAAACAAAAAAACCAACCTAGTTACTTAAAAATGTGCCCTGAAATGTTAAGTCTTGGCAAAAATAATGTAGATTATGTTTCACATTGCTGGAATAGTAAGTTTGTGTTAGTGTATTTGCTTAGTCACACTAGGATTCATTTTGTTTTGATCTGAACTATATCATTGAAATCAACCTGTGAGATTGGAAGGATAAATGATATTATTTACTATTAGGGAAGAAAACTACAGCTTGGAGGAACTGGGCAAATTACCCAGTGTATCCTTCAAGTAAATAGCCAAACTGGGAGTGGAAATAAAGAACTTGCTGATGCATAAGCCAATGTCCTTCTGCAATCCCACATTCTCGGGAGAAGCAGGTATTGCCTCCATTTTTTATCTAGAAAGTGAAACTCAAAGATATTAAGCGGTGTGTGTCCAGTACTACTTGTCTGCTAATGGCAGAACTGAGATTCAAACCTTCATCATCAGACTCCAAAGTGTGCTTTTTATCCACTTACTGCCTCTTCACTTGGTGAATCTCATAAAGGTATTGAGGTAGGAAGTGTATGTTTGTTTCACCTCTTCACTTGGTGAGTCTCATAAAGGTAGTGAGGTAGGAAGTGCGTGTTTGCCTTCGTCTTGCTTTTGAACTGCAAACCCAGTGCCTTTTCCCTCTATTTGAAAGCATTCGTTTTAATCCTCTGTGATACATAGCAAAAGGTCTCCTTTGAGCATATTCATACAAGGAAAGCACAAGGTTCCTGTTAATCACCTTGTAACATGTTTTATTGAGGTCCAGGTAGTTATTTAACAGTAATGAGAAACAAGAAACTCAGTATTCTACCTATTCACACCTGGGTCCCTAGACAGTTCTCCACCCCCAAAGTCTGGGGCATTTGGACCAACAGCCAGGGGCCTGTAAACTAGCAAGAAGACTAGTGGAGACTGCTGTAAGGGGCAGTCGTCACAGGGCAGTCTTGTTTCTAGATTGCACGGCTGTTCTACCATTGATCAAGAAGCTAGGGAGACGGATAGCTTAGTAAGCAAGTGCTTGCTGGGCAAACATGGGGGACTGACTGGATCCCCGGCACCCACATATTGTGTGAAACTTTTCTTGGGGAGAAGTCACACAAAATCTGGCCTCCACAGATAGGGTTTTGATGACAGACCGGAATAATAATTAACAGGAAAATCTAACTTGGTGAACCTACAAGTTTATTAGGATTATATACGGGAGTGCAGCTCTGAGGGAATGTCAACAGTCAACAGGTCTTGATGAGCTCTTGTAAGCAGTTACAAGATCAAAGATCAAAGATACAAGGTCAAAGACAGTGACCGCTTTGCTTGGGGAAAAATGCCATAAAACATATTGTAAAAGCCAAGGTACGGTGGTGCGCATCTATAACCTCAGTGACGGGGGACTGTGGCAGGTGGATCCCTGAGAGTCACTGCCGGTCAGTCTAATTGAGGGGGCAACTCTTGTTTCAGAGAGGGGGCAGGGAGGAAACTCTATCTCAAAAAAGGTAAGTGCTGGAGGAGCATTCATATCTCTGGCTTCTATGTACACATGCATGGGTATACCTGTAAACACACACACACACACACACACACACACACACACACACACATACACACACAGGAAGCCAGAGTCTCTGATCATTATATGCCTCTAATGTGACCCAAAATTTCAGCCAGAACAGAAATTCATGGTTTCATTTGTTTGTGTAACCTAATTGTGTGAGGCGAAGTATAAAACTGAGTTAGGCCCTCGGCCATGCTGTGCCTTGCCAGCTGCTTCCACTAGCTCTTCATAGACCATGGGAGACCACTTCTTGGGTCACACTGATCTGAAGCCACATCTTTCTCCCCTATCAGAACTTCTAAAACACATTAGAACTAGCAGTGATTAATTCTGACCAGCAGGTCAGGAGCATGACTGTAGTTTTTAGGGTAGCGATGATGATGGGTGGTCTTTTTGGAGATTCTATATTTAGGGATATGCTTTTTGAAGAAACTTGTTTTTGCACAGATACATGAAATTTAATTTTTTCCCCACGGTTAGTCCCCGTTGATGTTTCTGTAGAGAATCAAGTGTAAATCACTGGTCTTTTTCTTTGCTTCCCAGGGTTACTGTGGACTTTAATGACAGCAACGTGCGGATGCTTTATACAGCATCCGAAGGTCTATATTGGAGGATGGTGATTCTCTCTGTTGTTTTATTTCTTGAGGGCTCGGTCTCCAAAGGCATCCCCTGGCTGCAGATCAGAACCGAGATACATAACAGTTTGTCAGCAGGTCCAGTGGCCCCACAGCTTTAGTCCACTTGTCATGCATTTTTCATCAGCTATTCTTTCTTCCCTTCTTATCTTCTTCACCCCATCACAGGTGCTGCTGAGGTTTCTGAAGTTGTCTTATCTGGAGTCTGTCTGCCCTGACTCCACGCCTGTCTTACAGCCTACTTTTGGGGAAACCAGACTAAGACATTAGCTGGCAAACATTTTAAACTCCCATAACAGAGCTGTGGAGGACGAAGTTAAAGTCCAGGGAAGTGAAGTAACTGTCCTCTGGTTACACAGTGCGACAGTCACTTAACAATTGAGGGGCAAGTCTTTAAGCACATCTGTGAAGAATTGGGAGGTAAGACAAACCTTGACAAGCCTGCGTTAGAGTATTTAGTTGAGGAGAAAAGACCCAGCTCATGGTGGTGGGACTATTTGGGCAGGTATATAATATGGAGAGAACTTGTTCAATAGGTTGGCGGACTCACAGTGTGGTATTTGAGATTTGTTCTCTTTGTGGTCCTGTGGATAAGCTGTGGCTAGTTCCCTTGGTTCCTGATGTTGGTGTGAACTCTCCTGCCAAGTTGGATTATGAACTATAAACAGAATCATGTGCAAGAATAAAACTCCTTGTTCCCTTAAGTTGATTGATCATGAGTTTATCAGCAACACGAAGACAAATGACCACACACAGCAAGGAACTCTTAAGAATTCTTACCTCTTGGGTTGTTTTGAGAAGCAGTGTTGTGATGTGTACCTGTCACTCTATGCTCCTTCATAGTGCCACTTATAATGACAAGATCCATGGAGTACTACACCTCGATGCTGTGTGCCCTCAGTGAGTATACTCAAGGATAACAGCTGCTCACTCCTTTTCAGGTTATATAATCCAACCCCAGTTTTGTGGCTTGAGCCCATCACTCATGACTCATTGGGTGCAGAATGTCCATGAAGTGAGAGATTTGACTTGGAAGTCACAGTCCAGGTGATGTTTATGTCACATGACCTCTTGCCAAAGAGCAGATTTCAGATGATACTCAGGACCTAGTGCAGAGCCCAGGAATCTGTCAGAATGATAAGCTGAAGGAAACACAGGTTGGAGAAACATCAGTTTTGGGGAAGTCAGCTTAGTAGTCCTCAAACACTCTGCCAGGGGCTCTTGGGTTAGATTGTCCTGGAGATTGGGTCATCATCTGTATGATGACGTCCTAATGATGTGAACAAGAAGAGTAGCTGCCATTCTTTACTGAGACACCTTACAAACCACATCTGGAAAAAACTTGGTGTGCAGTGGTACAGTTCTGTGTGTGGCTTATAACAAGGAAGCTGGAACTCAGATACTTCAGCTTGATCTTGCATTCAAGGCTTGTTTGACCTTTCTGATTCCTAGTCTCCTGGTATTGTCTCTTTGGCTGGTTGGTTCGTTGATGCTGAACATAAATACACTGTGCTGTAGAAAAGTATTTTCTGAATTCTGTGGATCTTAGAACCTGACTAATGTTTCCTGAGACTGCTTCGGTCCATGCAAATGTCCTGCAACACTTGCCCATGGAGCCACTACGAGGAGGTGAGTTGTGTAGGCAGGAGTGTGGTTCAAGGTCCTGCCCTGCCCCTCTCCACCTATATCCAAAGGTGACTTACAAAGAACATCAGCAGCCAGATCCTACAAGGACCTGCCAGTTTCTATTTAAGCAGTTCTTTTGTATGAGAAAGAGAACTTCAAGAGAAAAATGTAAATCTTCAAGAGAAAAACATTGTTTCAAATGTTTTTGTTTTCCCTCTGGATGATGTTCAGAGGTCATCAGCCCTAACCCACTCTGGTTTCTGTATCCTTCAGGGGTGGGGTCTCCCAACCCTCAACACTGTAGCCCAGCAACAGAAGAAAGTCAGGTGGAGCTCCCGTGGCAAGTTCAGTCACTGCATCTGGCCATTTGCTCTCATTCAGAGTTGTCTTAGTTTTATTACCTGCTGCTGCAATTAAATACCTGACCTGGGTAACTTGGTGTGTGGGGGGATGTATTTAATTGACTCACAATTCCAGGTTACAAGGCAAGAAAGTCACAGCAGCAGGAGTCTGAAGCAGCTGGTGACATCACATCCACAGTCAAGATTGGAGCAGATGCCAGTTTAACAGCTTTTTGTCTCTGGCCAGGGGGTGACATACAATGCCCATCAGGATGGAGTGAAGGGCATTGCAGGGGCAGCAAAATTGCAAAAGAAAATCAATAAACCACAATCCAGATCTTCAGAGACTCTATATCAACCACATAGAACTAGGCCAGACTAATCTCTCCCCATCCTGAAGCCCAGGGAAATTTGCGGAAGACGGGGCGGTAAGATTGTAAGAGCAAAAGGATGGGAGGAGCAATGATTTGCAAGATACTCCACACAAGTTAGGGCCGAAGCAATCATAATTGGACTTTGCATGCCCTGCGCAATGTCCAACACACTATTGACCTCACAAAGTCTAGCATTTGCTAAAGGTACCAAGATCCTTGGAGACAAGGGATTGGCAGCCACAGTAGTGTTCCTATGCTTAAGGGGAACACAGGAAAGGGTTCAGGGAATGGCCACTGGGCCCTTGTACATCATCGGAGAGGAGGGCCCAGAGGAGAGTCTGGCATGTACATTAAAGGACTCTCTGGGGATTGGAGGGAAGGCACTGGAGGGGTAAGGGGAGGGGGAACAGGGGGTTCGGGGGGAGGAGAAGGGAGGGAGGGAACTGGTGTACCTATTAAGTTTATATGAGCAGAAATAATAATAAAAAAGGTAAAAAAAAATTGGAGCAGATGAATGTGTGCATGCCAGTGCTCGATTCTCTTCATGCTTGTCGTTCTAGATCCTCTGCTTAGGAATGGTCCTCCCTACAGTGGGTGGGTGTACTAGTTATTCTTTCTCTGTTGCTATGTGAGGCCCCAAAGTCAAACAGCCTAATAGGAGAAATTGAGATTTATTCAGCTTATGGGTCCAGACAGGAGATACAGTCCTTTATAGCTGGCAAAGCTAGAGACAGACAAAGTCATTGTTTTGCTGTATGCCTTCTCCTGGTTCAATTCCAGTTGGCCACTGCATTTTTTTTTCTCATCAAACCTCACAGTTTTTACTTCTTTCTGCCTGATTCCTTGCTCTTTTTTGTAACTCTAAAGAGTACTGCAAAGTAGACATGCCATACTGTCAGACTACATTGCCTGTTCTTTCACCAAACACTCAAACTTAGCTTCAGGCAAGCTTACAGGATGAGGGCAAAACTTGATCAAACTTTTTGTAAACACATCATTCTATTTTTCCGCTTATCAAGTTTCCAACATACTCTCTGTTCCCCTCTGGACCATCATGAGTTGGACTTGCACTATCAGTGTCTCTAACAGCATCAGGCTCATCCAAGTTCTCATTAGAAGGGCCCTTTTGATCCTGTCTTGAAGACACAAAAGTTTTCCCAGCACAAAGTCTCAAAGTTCTCCATATTTCTCCCAACAAACAATTCCAAATGTTTTAGGCCACATCACAGTAATGGCCATATTTCTGGCTACTCAGTGTTAACGTCTCTCATCTTCACACTTCACTTTCTGGTACCACGTCTTTTTAGTCTTACACAGACTGATACCAATTTCTCTCAAATTGAAAAAATTTCATGTTCTGGTACCAGATGTTCTTAATCTCATAGCAATATCCCACTTCTTGGTACCAATTTCTGTACCAGTTCTTCTTTCTCTGTTGCTGTGGGAGATGTTAAGGCCCAAAGTCAAACAACTTAATGGGAAAAGGGGGAAATTTATTCAGTTTACAGTTCTGGAGGGAAGATACAATCCTTTATGGTGGAAATGGCATGGCTGGCTGGCAGAAGCTGGAGGCAGACTAAGTCACTGAAGACATCATGGAAGCTGAGAGCCGCTACAAGCTCAAGAGCTGATTCACTCAGCAGGGCAGGGCTAGCTGACCTCAAACCCACCCCCTGTAACTGCCTTACTCCAGCAATGTGCCACGAATTTCCCAAACTAAAGATTCAAACACATGACCTGTGGGGACAACTCACATTCAAACCATGACACTGGGTCTTCCCACATCAGCTCTACCAACAAGATCTTCCTTCCCTGGTGTGGCTAGAGATCACCGTAATCTAGACCCTGCCTCTCAGTGAGCACTGGAGTCTGCCTCCTGGGCATCAGGTTAACAATAGCAACTGCCTTTCCTCTTGTCACTCAAGGGAGCTTAAAGAAGGCTCTAGTTATGCTCACAGTTTGAATAATACTCCGTAGAGCTATAGAGCCTTATCCACAGTGCCTTCTTAAGAACACTACTAAGGGTCAATAGACATTCTAAGTGAGAGAGGAAATGGTCAGATGAACGCTGGATGCATGTTGTTAAGATTTATAATAGTGAGCAAGAGTAATAGTTAACATGGGAATGAAAATGTGTCTGGGGCTTCGCTCCACACTGCATTGTTTTTTCCAACTTTATATACTGTAAGGCGTGTGCTTACAGTCAACAGTCACCCTTCTCTTCATTTCCAGCAAACTCCGCTTTGCTCAGGTGGCAGTGTGCCCTGCCAAGGCAGCAACTGATTTGGGAACAGTGAGTGATGGATCTGGCCAGTCCGAAATAAAGCAAGGGTAACATTTTACAGGTACAGCAGGCATTTCCCTCCTCTTAAAAGAAGCCATGGAAAAGACTGTTTGCTTGATGTATAAATGGAAGATCTCTTTGTTAAAGGCTATGTTTTCTATTGCCACTTTGCCTGGACAACTTAAGATATTTCTCCGACATCATTAAGTTGCTGAACTGGCATTGGAATTTCCTCCCTTGAAACACTGTGAAGCGAAATGTTCTGTGTCTTCTTTATGTACTTGTCTACTAATTGATTAGTCTTATACTTGCACCAAGAAGTGTTTGTAGTGATAAGCTAGTAGTCATACAAGCTGGATTTCATGAGTTGGAAAACCAGCACTCAGGAAAGGTAAAGAGCTTCCTGCCTCTGTTCTGTCTGAAGTACTGGGAAGTTATATACCAGTAGCAACTGTACTTTTCCAACCACATGGAAGTTCTCAACACCGCGCAGCTTAGCAGAGTGGGGGAGTTCTTGACGACAGGAACTGTCCAAACAAAAACAACACAGCCATCGAGCCAGGAGCTGGAGGAAGAGTCAAATTGTAAAGGCAGAGGTAACCAAAGGCAAATGCTCCACAAATGCATCCTGAAATGGCGCCAGACGGGCCCCAAGAAAGCTGGAAAGGAAGCCACATCCTTGACAACCAGAGTCCAGTGTGGTTAAAGTGCTTCTGGCATTTGCCCTGCTCCTGAGTCACAGGGCAAGAGTGTCCTGACTGGAAGAGTCAGCTCTGGGTCTTCAGAGTGTCAGTCCAGCTGCTTCTCCTTTGTGAATCCCTAGTTCCCCCTATGTTATAAGAGGAGATGGTTTCAGTGAAGCGTCCAGGGCCCCTGTGAAATGAATCAAGATGATAGCACACTTCCAAAAGTGTTCACTGAGAGGCGGTTTGTGTCTCTAGTCTTGTGCACAGCCCTCATATCTGTGGGGAAGAAACGTCCCAAATTTAAAGTATCGGGTATTATTCTTTAGTCTTGAAAGTTGCCCAGGTCTTCTGTCTCTCTCCTACCCCACCAAGGAAGCAAGGTGGGTGGGTGGGGTGGAGCAAGAACTGCATCCATCTAGTTTGAAATAGATTGAGTGCTTATCTAAGGAAGTAGGAGAAATGGCTCCCATGGACAGAATTTCCAGCAAGACAAATTCCCCAATGGCTCTCTCTGCCACCGCTCAATAATGGTGTTTGCTATAAATCAGAGAGCTTCTTTATCAAGTGCTTGGAAGCGCTTGGGACCGATTTAGCTCTCGAATGAGATTAATCACAAATGCTGCTATAGAGTGATGGGTGTGAATAAGGTCTATGGTGATCCTTCTGATTCACCTTGTTGTGGTAACTGGAGTTTGCAGAACCAAGATTTTAAGTTTTTAAACATCAGCTTGACAAAAGTTATCACAACCAAGAATAACCTTCTTTATTCCAAACAATTCCGGAAGGGTATGGGGACCAGTGTTTTTCAAAACACCTACTGTGCATGCCAGGGGTTGTACACTTTAATTTCCAGGATGCTTATGTGAGCTAGGTCTGACCTCCTTTAGCAGCATAGTGACTTGGACAGGGTGTGTGGCCGCTAAGTGGTTGGGACAGAATAAAATACAGGTCTACATGACTTCAAAGTCCTGTGAAGTCAGCCAGGGTTTCTGATGGGAGATCCTTGTCTTCGGAGCTTGGCATAGATGTCCAGAGATGAATGGAAGTGGCTTGCTGTGATGCTGGCCCCAGAAATGACTGCCACGGCCTTTGGGACCCAGCAGTGATGTCACTGTACTTTAACCTCCATAAAAAAATAGATTGAGAATGAATGAATGATTGGAAGAAAGTCCCCCAGGCGCGGCGAGCTTCTGCACCCTCGTGGCTCATGCCCTGTGGCAGCCACGAGGCAGCAGGTCTACTCACTCCTCAGGAGATCCCATTGTGGGGCCATGGCGGATGAGGGCTCCGGCAGTTGGTCAGCGCACAGCTGGTTCCCCTGCACCTGGGTGTCCCCATGAGCAGTCGCTGGTCCCCCTGCACTTGGGTACCCCAGTGATCAGTCTTTCCTTGGGGATACTCCGTTGACTTTGCTGAGACTTTCTTGGAGTCATACTGAGGTCAGAAGCTCTTTCCACCACATCTTCTTCCCTTTCACATGTTGTGTGACATTCATCCTGTTCCCTGCTCTCCTCCTTTATCATTCACAAGAGTTTCTCCAATATGCTTCTTGTACATCTAAAGCCATCTTGAAATCTACCTCTTGGGAAATGTTATTGGACAGATACAGCGCTTTTGTTTCCTCAAACCAGGTGTTCATTATCAGGAAAGCAAACCAATACTTGGAAATTGTCTTGCCTCTAAATAGAGCAGACAAAATGAACTAAAGGGTCAACATGCATTATGAGAATGGAACACTTAACAAAAAGAGTTATACAGAAATACGGCATAGAATGTATTTGTAACTTTTTAAGCAAGGCAAGGCAGTGTGTCATCTGAAGATGTAACTATGTAATAAAAGCACAAAAACACTAGGGAGAGACGAGCATCAAATTCAGTAGAGAGGGTGCCACTGAAGAGAGAAAGAAGGGTTTGGTTTGTGAAGCCATGTGGTTTGTGTGTTGGGTGCATAGTATTCAATGTTCCCTTTTTATATGCCTGAACCTTCAAGAATACACAACGGGTACATAGTGAACCACACACACCAGATTACTTTCAGTAAAAAAATAAACAATTGGAAATCAGATGTTTTCGAATGTTTTAGATGTGTCATCACATGCCAACCACAAGTCTTATCTGTGCTGACCTTTTCTGCGAGGAGCAGCCACAGCTTCTTTCTGGGTTTGTTTCCCCTTTCTCCCTCTCCTCCCCTCCGCTGGCCCACCAGCTCTAAGAAAGAAGACTCTCCTCTGCTAACTTCTGAATCCCCAGTGGCTGCAATGTTATACAGTGTTATACACCGAGTGCCAGCGCATGTTTAAGTGTCGTCAGTGATCAGGGGATGGAGTGGAGGGTTGAAGAAAGCCGGCAGGCAGAGCAAGGAGGGAGGATCCAAGCAGCTGCTTCTCCAGCAGGGCAGAAAAGGCAGAGGTTCCTCCTTTGGTGCCACCACAGTTGAGAGCAGTCTTCCGTGGGTGGCTGAGCCCAGGTCAGAATGCCTGACATTTGGGTTCCTGCTGTCAGGAACACTGTGTCAGACACATTTTAAAAAGAAAAAAAATTTACGTGTGTGTGTATATGTGTGTGTGGTCCCAGCCTAATAGGCAGGAAGCAAGGATGAAGGAAGGTGAGCTTCTGAGTGTGAACACAGACCTCACACCCCAACTGTGGTGCCTTTCTGCCACGGCAGCCCATGGCCTTTCTTAAATTCCTGGCCAATGCTGTGCAGTTTACCAGCTGGGTACTTTAGTCAAGTGACTTACCCTCCTTCTCTGGTTTTCTTGTCTGAAGTCACGGATGGAGCCTGTTTCCTGAAGTCTTTGCATGACTAAATGAGTTAAAGCACATGGTGTGCTTGATGTCTGAGTGTGATCCCTCTACTGTTACTTTAATGCAGTCAGTTTAATTGGGGATCCCTGCAATGTATCTCCTTGAGAGGACTGTGTGAGCTCTGGGATCTCTAGCCCTAACATTGCTGTATGCCAAGTATACCTGAAACTCACTCCATCTTTAATTTCTTACCCATCTTTCTATAATGCTTCTGTGAGGCTTGGTTTATCATTCTCCATGTTCCATAGAATTACCATGATTAGTTTGTGTGTGTGTGTGTGTGTGTGTGTGTGTGTGTGTGTGTGCATGTGCGCGTGCGTGTGTGGTGGTTGTCTTCCATTCAAGCAGACAAAATTCCTGTGGGAGGGGCGGCATCCTTTAGACTGCAGCATCTTCGGTGTCTGGCCTGAGGAGTGGCCCCTGGCCTGGGAAAGGTGTCCTTTGGGGCATCTGCCTGCGAGGGGATTGGGTCTGTCATCTTGCTGGATGCTGAGCTATTTGCTTAGGGCTATGCTCACACAAGGGGGACAGTGTTAGATTTGTACAGAATCGCCGACAGCCCCCAACACCAGCACCACTGGACAGTACCTATCTAGAAGAGTGTTAGGTGGTTGGCTGGTGAGAGCAGCTCTGTCCTTAGAATGCCTACAGGACACAGGTGCTTGGCTTCACTGTAGTTGCTTCTTCCACAGTCTTCCGCAAGAGTCATGGCGAGCTCTTCTTTTTTTTTTTAATACATTTTTTATTATTACCGCTCATACAAACTTTTTTTTTATTAAAAATTTAATTATACATTTTAAAATTTTTTTACCAGTTCCCTCCCTCCCCCTCCTCCCCCCGAACCCCCTCCTCCTCCTCCCCATCCCCCAGTGCCTCCCCCCCAATTCCCAGAGAGTCCTTTATTGTGTACGCCTAACTCTCCACTGGGTCCTCCTCTCTGATGACGTACAAGGACCCAGTGGCATTTCCCTGAACCCTTTCTCGTGTTCCTTAAACATAGGAACACTACTGTGGCTGTTAATCCCTTGCCTCCAAGGATCTTGGTGCCTTTAGCTGATGCTAGACTTTGTGAGGTCAATAGTGTGTCGGACATTGTGCAGGGCATGCAAAGTCCTATTATGATTGCTTCGGCCCTAACTAGTATGGAGAATCTTGCAAATCATTGCTCCTCCCATCCTTTTGCTCTTACAGTCTTACCACCCCCCTCTTCCGCAAATGTCCCTGAGCTTCAGGATGGGAAGAGATTAGACTGGCCTAGTTCTATGTGGTTGATATAGAGTCTCTGAAGTTCTGGATTGTGGTTTGTTGATTTTCTTTTGCAGTTTTGCTGCTCCTGCAATGCCCTTCACTCCATCCTGATGGGCACTGTATGTCACCCCCTGGTCAGAGATAAAAAGCTGTTAAACTGGAGTCTTGTTATAATAGCACATTCAAGGGTAGATGTAATAAAAGTCGGAAACCTCAGAGAGAGAGGTGTCAATCACCCATTTGCAAAATGATTACTTTTTATCTGCCAGACTATATGCCCTCCCCTTCTGGTGAGATCATACCCCCTCAGTTGTACATGATCAGGCACGAACGTCTGTGAACTTAATAACCAGGCGTCACATTACTTACTTGCCTTCCTTGATGGAGGTCTATTTTCTCTGCTGTAACATGGTCCCCTCGCTCCTTGTGTTTGGTGTGGCCCTCCAACCCCATCCCTCCTGTTCATAATCCTTGCAATTACTGTATTACATAGGTTTACCTTTGAGTGTCTCAATGTGGGCTGGGTGAGTTTAGTACTAGGAGCCACCTATTAGCCACCTGTACGGTGCTTAATTTTCTGGGTTTGGGATACTTCACTTAATATAATTGCTTCTAATGACATCCACTTCCCAGCAAATTCCAGTAATTCATCATTTTTGTATAGATGTACCACAGTTTCCTTATCCACTCGTCAACTGTTGGACATTTGGGTTGATTCCATGTCTTCGCTATTGTAAACAGTGCTGCTATGAACATGGTCGTGCTTGTGCTATTGAGATGAACCTCTGCTGCATGGGGGGTTATTCCCAAAAGTGGGATAGCAGGGTCATATGGCATTTCAATCTTTAATTTCTTTAAGAATCTCCAGACGGCTCACCAGAGTGGCTGTATGAGCCTGCATTCCCACCAGCAATGTAGGAGAGTTCACCTCTCTCCACATCCTCTCCAGCATTTGTAGTTGTTTGTATTGTGGATTTTTGCCATTCTGACTGGGGTGAGATGATATCTCAGGGAAGTTTTGATTTGCATTTCCCTGATGGATAAGGAAGTGGAGCATTTTTTAAGATACTTGTTAGACATTTTAATGTCATCCCTGGTAAAATTTCTTTTAAGTTCCAGGACCCATTTTTTAATTGGGCCATTGTTTTCCTTGGAGTTTAGTTTTCTAAGTTCTTTGTGCACTCTGGACAGTAGAGCTCTATCAGATATGTGGTTAGTGAAGATTTTTCTCCCATTCTGTGGGTTGCCTTTGAGCTCATGTTACAATCTCTTTATCTGAACAGAGCTCTTTAATTTCACAAGATCCCAACTGTTGAGAGTTGGTAGCAGTGACTGTGCCATTGGATGTCTGTTTAGGAAATGTTGGCCTAGCCCAATCAGCTTGAGGGAGTTCCCTATCCTTTCAACTATGGTTTTTATAGTCTCTGGCCTTAAATCAAGGTCCTTGTCCATTTGGAATTAAGTCTTGTACATGGTGACAAGTACGGGTCCAGCTTTAATCTTCTGCATGTGGAGATTCAGTTTTGCCAGCACCATTTGTTGAAGATGCTGTTCTTTTTCCATCGGATTCTTTGGGCCCCTTTGTCAAAGACCAAATGGCTGTATTTTTGTGGGCTTATATCTGGGTCTTCAACCCTTATCCATTGATCTGTGTGTCTATTTTGGAGCCAGTACCAGGCTGTTTTTATAACTATGGATTTGTAGTATAGACTAAAGTTTGGTATGATGATACCTCCAGCAGTGTTTTTGTTACTCAGGATTGTCCTTGCTCTCCTGGGTCTTTTGTGCCTCCATATGAATTTTGAGATTATTTGGTCAACTTCTTTAAAGAATTGCTTTGGGATTTTAATTGGTATATCATTGAATTTGTATATTGCCTTTGGTAGGATGGTCATTTTTACAATGTTGATTTTACAATCCAGGAACATGGGAGGTCTTTCCACCTTCTGGTGTCTTCTGCTATTTCTTTCTTTAGGGTTTTAAAGTTTTCATTGTAAAGGTCTTTTACCTCCTTAGTTAGGTTTATACCAAGGTATTTCATTTTTTTAGGGGCTATAGTAAATGGGATTGTTTCTCTCAAGGCTTTTTCACTTCTTTCGTTTTGGGCATATAGGAAGGCCTCTGATTTTTGCACATTTATTTTGTATCCTGCCACCCTGCTGAACTTCTCAATTAGTTCCAGGAGCTTCCTGGTGGAGTTTTTGGGATCCCTCAGGTATAAGATCATGTCATCTGCAAATAGGGATAGCTTGACTTCTTCCTTGCCGATTTGAATCCCTCTTATGTCCCTTTCTTGTCTTATGGCTTCAGCTAAGACTTCAAGTACAATATTGAATAGAAGTGGTGAGAGAGGACAGCCTTGTCTAGTTCCTGATCGAAGTGGGAATGCTTCCAATTGTTCCCCATTGAGCATAATCCTTGCTGTGGGCTTGTTGTATACAGGTTTTATTATATTGATAAAGGTTCCTTCCATTCCTACAGTCTCTAGCGTTTTGATCATAAAAGGCTGTTGGATCTTGTCAAAGGCTTTTTCTGCATCTATCGAGAGTATCATGTGGTCTTGGACTTTGGACTGGTTTACATGATGAACTACATTTATTGATTTGCGTATGTTGAACCAACCTTGTGTGCCGGGGATGAAGCCTACTTGGTCCCCGTGAGTGATCTTTTTGATATGTTTTTGAATCCGATTTGCTGAGAATCTTTGCGTCTGTGTTCATCAGAGAGATCGGCCTATAGTTTTCTTTTTTTTAAGTATATCTTTATTAGGTTTTGGGATTAAGACAATATTAGCTTCATAGAAGGAATTTGGTAGTGTTCCTTCCTTTGCTATTTGATGGAACAGTTTAAGTAGTATTGGTGTTAGTAACTCCTTAAATGTCTGGTAGAATTCTTTGCTGAATCCATCTGGTCCAGGACATTTTTTGGTGGGAAGATTCGAGATTACTTCTTCAATTTCCTTGTATGTTATAGGACTATTTAAGTAATTCACAACTTCCTGATTCAATTTAGGTAGGTTGTGTTCTTTTCTTCAAGCTTGAGTATCATTTCTAGCATTTTTTGAAGGCCTGGTTTGGTAGACATGCATCCCTTCAAGTTGTCTTTGTGCTGGAAAACTTTTCTTTCTCCCTCAATCATGACACATAGTTTTGCCAGGTGTATCAGTCTGGGTTGGCATTTTTGCTCATTTAATACTTGAAGTATGTCTCTCGAAGCTCTTCTTGCTTTTACTGTTTACATTGAGTAGTCATTTGTTATTCTAATAGGTTTACCTTTAAAAGTGATTTGCTTTTTTTCTCTTGAAGCTCTCAGTACCTTTTCTTTGTCTTGAATGTGGAGTGTTTTGACTATTATTTGCCGTGACGATTTTCTATTTTGGTCATATCTGTTTGGAGTGCGAAATGCCTCTTGTATTTGGATAGGCCTCTCATTCTTTAGTTGTGGGAAGTTTTCCTTTATGTTGATTTAAAATATTTCCTCAGGTGTGGTATTTTGGGATTCTTGTTCTGGTATTCCATGAATGCACATGTTAGGTTTCTTCAGGGTGTCCCATATTTCTTGAATGTTCCTCTCCAGTATCTTTTATGCTTTAACAATCTCTTCCATTGAGCTGGTTAATTCTCCCACTTTGTCTTCAAGATCTGAAATTCTATTTTATGCCTCATTTGTTCTGCTGATAAGACTCTCTGTTGAGTTTTGGGTTGAAGATAATTTGTCTTTTAGCTCAATTTTAAACTCTGCCTGAGACTGTTTTAACTGCTCTATACCTATTTTTGTTTCTTGAACTGTTTTTCTCAACTCCTCCAGGTGCCTGTTTTGTTCCTGTTCAAAGTGTTTGATACGGTTGTTTAACTCTTCTTGGATTTCCTCTTTCATAGTATTAATCATGGTGATGAACATACTCTGAAAGTCGTTATGTTGGGTCTGGCTTTCATGGCTATTTTCTGTGGATTTGTTCTGGTCAGAATCCATCGTTATGGGATTGATTCTTTCGGTGGGAGATTGGTCTTCTTGGGTTTTGTTTCTCATGGATCTGCACTTTGACTTGGGCATTCTTGTTTTGTTTTTTAGGACCTTTCAGTTTCTGTGTGTTTTTCACTGAACCGATGTAGTTGGTATTGTTACACTTGCCAGTTATTACTAGTGCTTGCCTTGGATTGGGTATGTTTGTGTATTGTTATTGTTATATCCTAGATGTGGCTACTAGACTGTTAGTACGTCAGTTAAGTAACCAGGGGGTGAATATTAGTATGGTAGTGCACTTTTATGATTTAGTGTCTTGGTGAAATGTGAGGGTGAGTGGTGTACTCCCTGGAGTTGTATGTTTTTTTTGGGTGGCTGTATGAGGAAGTTGATCTACAGCATTAATACTAGAAAGGATCAGTAAGGTGAAAAGAAAAGAAAAAAAATTACTTATCTTTGGGCTGGATGTGAAGAATCTCGCCCATGTGGTATAATGGTTGTAGTGGGGTCCAGATGTATGGCCTGTGTTCCCTTTTTCCTTAGAGTTTTGCTTGAGTTTCCTTTGGACTCTATTGAATTCTGAGTAGCAGTGTGTCTTCCGTGGACCACGTGCGTAGGTCCCCGGTGGGCCAAAGAGGCAGAGGGTCTGATGTAGATGGCAGAATTCTTCACCTGGGACCTGGGGGGGGCGGAGGCGCGGGGGGGGGGGGCAGGAGGGCGTGAGGGGCTGGGGTCCGGGGCGGGAACCCGGGGGCTAAGTCGGCGGCCGTGCGTGGGTGCTGCTGGCCGGGCGGCTCCGGGGTGGGGAGCTGGGCTGCGCTGGGCTGGGCGGGGCTCTGTCGCTTGCTCACTCTCCTGGAAAGCTTGGCTGGGGGTCGGCGCCGCGAGCTCTTCTCAGACCATCTCTTCTTTAGTTAGAGATTGGATTGCGGTTTCTTTAAAGCCCTTCCTGCTCCCGCACTCAGAGGTTCAGGAGGAAGGATGCTTGGACACTGCATGAGAGTGAATGAGGGCTGGCCCAGAGTTCAGGATCATTGCATCTGCTGATCTGGCCAGACCAGCTTCCGCCTCCTCATGTTGCCGCCGGACATACTCCTGTCTTCAAATGTTTTCTTTGTACTTTGTACTTGACTAGATGACTTCTGGGTTCCTGCAGTCACCTTAATGACCTAATGTTTTCTCATCTTAGAGATGAGCAAGAAACTTAGAGATAACTTGCTCATTGTACTCATGAAAGGTAGAATCATCCAACGCAAATGTCTGCAGATGAATTCTCACGTCTTTCTTTTGTCTTGTAATCTCTCTTAACATTGCATAGTTTTCTGTTTTTTTTAAATATCTGTGCATAATATAAGAACCTCAAGGACGAAAGGACTTGATGCCACTTCAGTCCAGTCACACATACAGGAACTGTCCATATGTTGAGTAAAGCTGACATTTTTGAGGCTCAGTCACATCACCTGTCCAACCCTGGGAAAGTCCTGTGCACACAGGCAGGTGTGTAGGCACTTGTTATTGCCTTCTGTATACCTGTGAGTGTCTTCTGTGATGTCGCTGGTATAGTAGCTTTAAGAAGGTGTCCCTGGGGATGGGGCTGGGGATGAGCTCCCTGTCTGTGACTGCTTGGCACTTGTAGATTTGTGCTTTGAATTTTCATTTCTGCCCCGTGTGCTCCTGCCTTCTCCGGTTCCTCTCTTCCAGCCAGGACTCCATGCCTTCTGTTTGCACTGTGTGATCCTCACCCCTCCCTGGTTGCAGGATCCACTTGCTTGGGTTGTGAGCTCAGCCTCCTCCCCCACCAAAACTCCCCATCTCTTCCATCTCCTTTTAGCTCGGTCTCTTTACCCCTGGTCTCTGAAACCCAACTCATAGTTGGCTCTAGCAGGCAGCCTTCATGATCTTAGGTTGCTGAAAATTTTGACCTATATGGTAATTATGTGGACAGACTTTCACATCTATTTTTATGGCTGGGGCCACATGGCCATATCAAAAGACCCATGTTCCCTGGGCTAAGTCCCAACATGCATTTGGCTCCATGAAGGAGAAGGGATGACAAAGCATTTATCTGCAGGTCCATTTATATTTTACATAGAGTGTGTGTTCAGACTCATAGATGCATGCATATGCAACTGTCAAGTATGCAAATGGTGGCATGTACTTAGAGTAACTGTGTGGGTGAGTATTCCCCTTAGAGCATGCATACCAGCGTACTCAGACCCAGCACCATATGTCATATGAGATTTACATAGTTATGCGAGAGCCAGGCTGCCAGCATTTGCCTCCTGCGGGATGCCCCACTCATATAGATGCTGCACCCCAGTGCTTAGCCTTTTGAAGACACGGGCTCACACCTTCTCCTTGGATCAGCTTATTCTTTGTCAGGTCGTCTGACCCTAGAAAGGCTCAGAGCTTGTGCTTGACGCTTCCCCAGGTGTCTGCATATAGATACAGTGGCCTGTCACCCCCACACTTGGCCCCTCCCTGCCTCAGGAGCTCTCTGCTCTCAGTGGGGGGAAGGCACTAAGGCTCCTAGTAATTAAATCTCTTTCTTCTCGCTTCAGCGGCATTGATCTGTACAGGGACACACTCGGACTCCAAAGGAACAAAAAGCTTTTAATTTCTCGGCTGGAATACTCTGTTCTTAGATTTGCTTCATATGTGAGTCAGGAAGGGGGAAAACCGCAGGATGTGTTCCCTTCTTGAGAGCATGATATCGCTCATCCAGTGCTTTTGCATCATTTCCGAAGGAGGTAGGCAACACATGGGTTACCCCCATTTCACAGATGGGGGAACAGAGACTCACATAACTGCCACTGATTTCCTCCATCATCTCCAGGCCTTCGAAGGCTTCCATTCCGTGGCCCAGAGAGGTCTTCCTGTCCTCTTCCTTGTCTTGCAAGTGAGGAAACCAAAGCCCATCAGGCAAAGTTAACAGGCTGAGAGTGCATGCTTAGAAAGTACTCCGATGTTTTACATCCTAGGAAGTTAAAGGACATGATTGAGGATATTTGTCTTCTGGGTAAAAATCTAAAGCAATAGCTCCTGTCTTATTTCAGAAACTAGTTGTTTTCTGCTTGCTATGTAAAGTCTTTTTTTTATTTCATTTTTGTTCAGTTGTGCGTGTGTGCGTGTGTGTATGTATATGTGTGTATGTATGTGTGTGTAGAACCACGGACGAATTCGGGAACCACCATGGACCGCCTCCACCTCCTCCTTATTTACTGTGCCCCGGGATTCACAGGCTCCGGCCACCAGGACCAGAAATGCAGGCCCCACCCCCCCCACCCCCGCTTCTGCTCGGTGTCTATATGTGGGGTCTAGGATCTGAACTCAGGACCTTCTGCCTTCAAGGCGGAGGCTTTACCTTTGAGCCACCTCTCCAGCCCCATGCTATGTAAAGTCTTGAAGAAGTGCTTTCAGTGACGGGTGCCTGGCCCCTAAGTGGTGATGTGAAGGTTTAGATTACTTGCATCTTGTGGCAGTTAGTTCTGAGTGTCAACTTGACAGCTGAGAACTGAATTTTTAGGCATACATACTAAAAATTATTTAGTTGCGGCAAGTCCCTGAGCAGTCCTATAGAAGATTACTTAGTTGCTATGGGAAGATCCAGCCCATAGGGGAATAACAACAACATACGGAAGTGGTTGCCTTTGGCAAAGTGGCAAGTTAGAAAATGTACAGTTCCTGTGGATTTGCTGTGGCCACTTCTCTTAGCTCCTGCTGTTGGTAGAACTCTTCTGCCACAATGGACTACAACCTGAAGGATAAACCCAAGCAAATGCTTTGCTCCCCTAAATGGTTTGGGTGTTCTTTTCACAGCCACTAAAGAGTGACTAAGACATTATACCATCACAGGTGAACTTCAAGATTGCCATGCCTATCTGGGTGCAGCCATGGAAGGAGGGGAAACTCAGGGTTTCCAGATGGGAAGCTTCATGGCCAGAACTGCAGAGAAGTGACTAAAACTCAGTCGCGTGGACACATATGACTGCATCCAGGAACCAAGGGTGGAAACCCCTGGCCACTGAGGTCTCAAGGAAACTTCATAATGTCCTTCCTGGTTCCCCACGTTCCGCCAACGAGGGTCATAGACACAGTTAGACGCAGGTATCAGCTTGACAATTGAAGGCTGAACTCTGAACACATCTGTGGAGAATTAACAGTTGATACAAACCCTGGGCAAACCCGCAGGACATTTTCTAATTAATATGGGAAAGCCCAGTCCCAGGTGAGATCATTCCCTGCTCAGATGGAGAAGATAGAGACAGCTTGGCATTCTTTGGCAGACTTTGGCAGACTTTGGGAGACTTGCAGATGGGCAAGTGAGGTTTGCACAAGTGAGGTTTGCCCTTCTGTTAGTAATTCCTGTGGATGTGGTGTGATCAGTTCCCTCAGCTCCTGGTATCACTATGGGTTCTCCTGCTATGCTGGACTGTGAATTGTAACACAGAATTGTATGCCAGGAGCAACCCCTTCTTGTCCCCCTAACTTGTCTGGTTATGAGTTTACTGGTGCGCTCCTGCCCCGGGACTGAGGGGATCCATGGACACAGAAGGGGTCTTTCTACATCCTGGTTCCCAAGTTTACCCCTTGGGATTGTCATCGACAGGAGAAGCAATGCAGTTAAAAGAAGAGTGGCAGGATTGTGGGTATTCCTCCTCTTCTCAGAACGAGGAAAGATAGATCCATAGTTGTCAGAGTAAGATGGAGCCGGCAAAAGAATATGGAATCAGTTGTGTAAATTGTGAATATCTGTCAAAGTTCTATTTGTATCGAGACAGGGTGAAAATAAGCACATTTCTCATCAAGATAGAAAATAAAAGAAGGGAAAACCAAGAACATGCTGGAATAAGTCAGGCCCAGAGAGAGCTTAGTTTCTTTCTCGGCCTCTTTGGGGTTTCTGTACCATTGCTGATCTTTTCTCTCTCTGGCTCCGTACACACCGTATCAGCCCCTGACTCTCTCTCTCTCTGCTGTTTAGCAGCTTGGTGGGGTATTTCAGTTTCTCCACTGATTCATCAGAGCCAGTTCTTTGCTTAATTTTTCCTCGACATTCTGAGCAGGGTGGTCCTGATTCTCCCAAGTATCTGCCTCCCTTGTGTCCGTTTGTGCTGTCTCCCTCCCTGTCATCTCTACCTTCCGCTTACTTTCCATCACTTCACGAGCCTCATGGACATATTTGGGCTCACTAGCAGTGGTCACTGATTACAAGCATTGAAAGTTTTCAGTACCTGGTACCAGCACGTACACATTTCTTTTAAGCAAATTGCAATGTTACCTCCCCATTAACATACACATAGAAATGGGCATCTTTAAAATATGGCATAAACTACTATTCAAATCATTTATTAACAAGACACAAATTGTTTGCTCACATGAAACATTATGCCTTTGAAAACTTTGTTGAACACGTCCTGAAGTAAATATTCAGTGATCTAAAATTCAGCTTATAGCAGAGGTCAAATTTAATAGCTGCCTTTGCTCTAAAAGTTTACCAATAGTTAGTTGATTCACAGAAAAGGATCAGAGAATCATGAACCCTCAGTCTCTGAAAGGCAGTTACTTAGCACCTTTTTATTTTAGATCAGTTTTTGCGGCCTCCAACCAATTGAGACTGTCTGGTAAAGAGGGTTCTCATCACTACTTCCCAGCCCTAGTAGTTCAGGTAGCACATGTGGCTGCAAGATCTAGGCACTCATCAGGCACAGAACGCTGTCAGGAAATGTTGAAGGCTGAAAACCGAGGGTCCCAAGGGCAATCCTTCTGCATGCAGAACTCTAAATTCCTCAGGATCTCTCACAGACAGGCGATGTCAAATATTGGCTAAGGCCATCTGTGACTTTACGAATGCCACATCTTAGTAAAGTCCTGTTATTTTTGTTATATTATTTTATTGACACAGGGGCTTGCTATGTGGTCCTGGAGGTTCCGGACTTTACCATGTGGGATAGGTTGGCCTTGAACTCACAGAGATTCTCCTGCCTCTGCCCCAGGAGAGGTGGGAGTGCAGGCATGCACTACCATACCCAGCTCTTAATAGTCCTTCAGTTTAAATATGTAAGTATCATAGCAATGCCAGTCACTCTCCCCTCTCCACCCACCCACAATCCCCCAAGCTTTCATCAATCATTGCACTTATCTTCTGAGTACACCAGTCTTGCTTTGGATCATAGTCAGAGAACAATGTGATCCTGACCACAACTCACACATGTGGAGATTACCCTACTCCAATGATGTGCCCTGACAGCATAGTTAGGAAGTGCACAGTAATGATTTTATCCTCCTTCTCTCTCTCTTTCCCCTTCTTCCTCTCTCCTTTCAGTCTTTCTCTTCTCAACCAAGTGAAGGAAAGGAGACAAGAATTCAGTACAGATGTTCTAGATAGAGATAAGCATGTAAATTTGGAAATGTCTCTACCACTTAGAAGTGTCTCTGGTTCCTCCCTCTTTAAACACATCCCATTTAGAAGAAAGTCGGTGGGTACATCGATTTGATATCCTGTTGTAAAATCCTTCTCTGCTCTATCCTACACTCACATCTGCACTGCTGATAGGCCTCAATAAGGTATAAGTCTCACAACCTGTGGTAGGACCCAAAGTCCTGGATGGTAATGCGGCATCACGTGCCTTCAACTCTGCCCATGCATGCACTCTTCTTAAAGGAGTGTGGCACACTGAGGCTAGTTCATGTTCGTGGTCATGCTAACATAGGTCCATAAGTCCTCTAATTCCCTTCCTTTCAAGACGTAGAGCTTAATTTCTTCGAGTCATATAGAGGTTAGGCTTGGCGATATGTTCTTCTTTTACATTACACTTATTTATTTTTTGCTTATAGAACAATGTATTTATCATGCCTTACATGATGTTTTGAACTATACACACACTGTAGAATGGGGAGTTTTATATGCTGTACTTTACCTAACTGTTGTTCTGTTCTTAAACCTACAGAAGGCAAGGCACACAGATCTAGGGGTGCCTTCTAATGACTACAGCGAGTGGCTGTGAGTGGAAGAATGTCACTCCAAGGAGTGACAGAAGCATACAGTGTTCTTCATTAAGTTAGACTCTCTCCTTTCCTCTCTCTCTGTCTTCCTCTCTCCTCCCACTCTCCTTTCTCTTCTCTCCTCTCATCTTTCCCCTCTTTTCTCTCCTTTCTTCTCCCTTCTTCCTTCCCTTTTCCTTTCACATCCTGGAGGAATGTGATGCCATGCCTTAAGAGTACTCGAGAGCCTTTTGACAGGCACCCAAAGCTCCTGACAAGAGCCTTGTCACTATGTCCTCTTGTCATGGATTATCTGCTCCTACCCAGGCCAAACAGCAGATAGCACAGGCTCACTTCTGAATAGGTAAGACCTTGAGCCAGAGTCACACAGCTAAACTGCACCCAGATTCCTTGCAATTTGGAACTGTGAGATAATAAATGCTTATTGTTTTAAGGCACCACATTTTTAGTTATTTTTATTATGCAGCAATAGTTAAAAATCCTGAGCCTACTCTTCATGATTTTTGTTCTTGCTTTCTTGAGTTTGCCAAACAAATGGCTTCTGAATTTATCTCCTATCTTTTGGCCTTAATCTCATCCTCTTCTTCCTCCTCCTCCTTTTCTTCCTCCTCCTCCTCCTTCTCCTCTTCTTCTTCTTCTTTTCTCTCTCTCTCTCTCTCTGTGTGGTTTTCATAATTTTTGCACATGTGTGTACAGAGGTCAGAGGTCAATACTAATGTTCCTCAGAAAATGTCTGCCTAACTTATTAGAGTCTCTTGCTGGGACTTGGGGCTCTCCCGCAAGGCTAGGTTGACTGGCAAGCAAGGCCCAACATTTCATCTGGATCAGCCTTTCCTGTATTGAGATTGTAAGTGGATTTATTTTTTTTTCTCCCAGCTTATCTGTGATCACACTAGTTCTCCCACTTTTGTAATGTTTTATTAGTGCATATTAATTATACATAATTTCACAACGGGTTTCATTATAACACACAAACACACACAATGTACTTGGGTCATATCCACGCCCATTACCCTCCTTCGTCCCCTCCCACTCCTGCCGCTCCCCTTCCTCTTCCCAGTTGGTCCTCCTCTACCTTCACGTCTTTCTTTTTTTTTTCTTCTTGGCAACCCGGTGAATTCCATCAAGGCTTCCCACAGGAGCATGGGAACAGAGGTATCCACAGGAACGTGTGCATCTGACCAGTGGTTACACTCTGAGGAGTATTCTTTCCCTCTCCTGACAGCCATTAGCTGCCTGTAGGTCCTCAGGAAGGGGTGGGGCCTCATGAGCCACTTTCCCCTCCAGGGCAGGATGTTCACAGCCGAGCTTGGGCACTCCTTGTCAGGTGAATCGATCCCGGCTGCAGGGGTCTCAGGGGTGCAGCACCATGCCATGCTTGGGAGACAACAGCCACAACATTGTGCTTCTTCCCCCAGTTCTTACATTCCTTTTACTCCCTCTTCCACGGAGCTCTACCAGCCTTGGACGGAGTGACGCAGACACCCTATTTATAGCTGGGCAGTCAACAGGCACTTGTGTTCAGCACTTCGACCTGTTATAAGGCTATAGTTATTGCTTCCTACTGAAGGGGGGGGAGGAGAGAAAAGAAGCTTCTCTGACCAAAGTTGACAGAGCACTCGTCTATGGATGTGAACATAATCATTCCGAAGACAACTTGATAGCATGCGCATGTAGCAATAACAGCAGTAGCCTCCCCAGTAGGGCGTGTGATGTCCCTGGCCATGGGATTTTGATCAGATTTACAATACCAGAAGTCAATTTTCTGCAGTACTGCAGGCCTCAAATCCAATCAGAAAGTGACTGGTTAGCTCTATAACGGTCTCACCACTGTGGTACCAGTGGGCATATGCTGCCTGGATCATTAGCACTGTAGTATACAAGGTCCACAATTAGAAAAACTGCTAGTGACCATTTTCTCCCCAGCAGCCTGCATGGCACCTTCTAGTACTATGAGGGTCAGGTGAGGGGAGCAAGCTTCCAGCTCAGTGCCAGCTTGACTCCTCTGTTCTGTGACCAGAGCATTCAATGTCTGTGGCTATTGGGTTTTGCCATCTTAGCTCAGCGTTCTTATCTAAAGCACCACCAGCTACGGTGCCTCTGCTCCATTCCGGGTGAGGTGCACACAGGTATCAGCTCACCGCTCACCTACTGAGAACATGAATGGTCACATTCTATCCCATATCATGAGAAAATGAGGTTCAGAGACGTTGACAACTCGCCTTGCATCTGTGACTTAACTCCGAGACATTCCCTACCTTCCCATGCATAGCTTCGGTTCTATTAGCTTCCACTTGACAAGAATGGGGACAGGACAAACCTGGCTTCAAATACGGACCAGCTGACTAAGATCAATGCACAGCCTAGCTGACAGCGGATATGCATTTAGTGCCCAGACACATCACTTACAGACCAGCTGACCACTGTTTCCTTTCCTCTGGGAATTGGGTGAACACCTCACTCAAAGGGTACTCTGAAGGACGGGGCAAGAATGTATACAAGTGGGGGCTGGAGAGGTGGCTCAGAGGTTTGAGCCTCCGCCTCAAGGCAGAAGGTCTTGAGTTCGGATTCTAGACCCCACATATAGACGCCAGGCGGAAGTGGGGGATGGCCTGCGTTTCTGTCCTGGTAGGGCGGAGCCTGTGATTCCCCGGGCAGAGTAAACAAGGAGGAGGTGGAGGCGGTCCATGGTGGTTCCCGAATTCGTCTGTGGTTCTACACACACCTACATACACATACATACACACGTGCACACACGCACAATTGAACAAAAATGAAATAAAAAATATTAAAAAAAAAAAGAATGTATACAAGTGGATGCCTGTCTCCTTACACGAGTGCTATCTACGGAACTCTGTGTGATGACGAAATGGTTTTCTGTGTACCCAGGATGAAGGCTCTAGCTACTGACTCAAGCATCTGCAACATGGCAGCACAAGGGAGCAAGTCTTTCACTGTAATCTGTGTAGGCTCACTGCAAAGGAGCCACATGAGACTGGCACTGCCACTATATCTCACAGTGGGCAGCTCTAGACTATCAGCCCCATAAAGCAGGACCACATTGGTTACCTGCACATGCCCATTACGGTGTCCGGCACAAATGAGGCCCAGGTCATGAATTGTTCAATGAATGACTGCAAAAGGTAAGTGATCTGTCTTGGGCACCCAATGCATATCCGCTATAAGCTAGGCTGCGCATTGGGGGACCCCTCTTGCCTCCCTCCTACCCCCTCCAACAGAAGCCAATTATGTTCTGCTGCAGAAATGTCATTTGAGCTCCAGAATTGGACAGAGCCTGGATTTCAGAAGACAGTGGGGGACAGAGAAAAAGAAGCCCCCTACATCTTTAATGGGCCACAGAGGACAAGAAGTCCCCCCTCCAAGCCCCTCCAAGACTGGCTAGAAGTTTGCAACACAGACAGTTAAATTAATGATGAGGCTCAGTGACAAGGAGGCCAGAGCGGCCCTTAAATGTCACCTTCGTTATTTTTCAAGCCAGCGGGACGACTGTCTTCCCCGTTGGCTTCCATGTTGTTATTGTTCCGCCTCAGGGTGGAGGAACTTTTCCCCATAATCCCTACAACATGAGCTGTGTAAGTTCAGCGAGGGCAGGAGGCGAGGCGTCGGGGGCTGCTTAATAAGGGGTCTGGCTGTCACTGAGCCAGCTCGAGAGATGTGCAGACATGAAGAGGTGGCTAGTGGGAGTGACCTGCTGGGGCTCCCCTCCTTGCTGCTTCTCTGCACAGCGGCTGTCTTTCGAGCCGTGGGGGTGAAAGACCACTGTCTGACTCCTTGCCGTGTTCCTCGCGTCTCTGGATCAATATTCCAGTCTAGGAGGAAATGCAGTCAATCTATAATCAGCCAGCCAGTGCGGGTTCCCCACCCTGTCCCATGATTCTTTCCCATCCGAGGACCTCCATCTTCTTCCCTACAAAAGGACAAGTGATTGGACAGTCATTTTTAAGACCCCCCCCACCTGAGGTCCTACACCTGCTTAGCAACTGTTGCATTTGGTGTTCATGTAAAATACAGACCCTGGCGCTGCTTCTCCCAAGCTGTCAGTCTCCAAGGGTACCGTGAGGTTAAAGATAATGAATTCCAGTGATATTAGCCTGGCTGCCTGTTAGAGTCATCCCCAGTGCTTTAAAAAAATGTGCGGTTTCCACATTGGATCCTTGCACCCCCCAAATAGCTTTGAAACACACACAGTGGTGTGGGGTGTGATCTGCGTGCTGAACATCTCAAGTGCTTGTGAAGCATGTTAGGCCTCATGGGATAGTTTAAAGACCTCAATGGATAGTTTAAAGATCACCTTTGTCGCCATTTCTCCCTGAATCTGACTCTCTGGGCCAAAGTTCAAGAGGATAAAGAGAAGCTCTTGACTTGCAAAAAATACCAGTCTCCACTAATTCTTGCTTTCCTCTCATCCTCCCTCCCTCTTCCCTTAACTGCACACCCCTGCATAGTTACCTTCTTCACGTGGGTCTCCATTTCACTCCTCTGTCATCGCCATTGCAGTTCTGGATTTTCCAGTAGAGAAGTTTTTATTATGTCACCTTTCCATGTGTAGTATGCAGCTCAGCACACCTCTCTCCTGACTGCCTGGAAAAACAGACCCTGTAGACCAAATTCTAACCCCAGTGGAGCAATGGATAGCTAGGTGACCTTGGATAATTTTCTTTTTAAAAAATATTTTATGCTCTTACAATCTTGCCAGCCCTTCTTCTGCAAGGTTCCCTGAGCTTTAAGATGGGGAGAGACTTGGCTGGTCTGGTTCCAGGTAATTAATGTAGGGTCTTTGGTGTTCTGAATTGTGGTTTGTTGTTTTCAGTTTTGCTTTTCCTGAACTATCCTCGGTTGCATCCCAATTGGTATCAAAGGTCATCTCTTAATCAAAGATAAAAGACTGTTTAAATGAAGATCTTAATATAAGAGGAGACTAAAGGTAGATGGAAGAATAGGAGTAGGACACAGCAGTGGGGGGGGGTCAGTGTCCCATTTACCAGATAGTTACCATCTATCTTCCAGTCTCTACATCCTCCCTGACTGATGAGAAAAAACCCATTCAGTCGCAAGTGACCGGGAAGGGAAGTGAGAGTGAACTGCACCAAGATAGGGAGGACCAACGATATGCAAGATACTACACACAAGTTGGGGCTGCAGCAGCTAGAATAGGAGTTTGCCTGATCTGCACAATGGCTGGAGTGTCAACAATCCCCCCTTTGGGGGATCACAGGGGAGAAGGCTCCAGGCAGTAGGATCCTTAGAGGCAAGGGATTAACAGTCATAATAGCATTCCCATACTAACGGGAAGCCCAAGAAGGGGCTCTGGACTATGCCACTGAATCCTGAACCCTCACTAGGGTGGAGGACTCAGAGGGAGGTTTGGTATTCACACAAAAGGATGCTCTGGGGGATAGGAGGGAGGAAGGGGGAGGCACTGGGACAAGGGGTGGGAGGGAGGGGGTGAAAGGAGGGAGGGAAGGGTGGAGAGTGCAAGTGGAGACAAGTGGGAAAGGGAGGAGGGAGGGAGAGGATGGAGTACCTATTGAGCTTATATGATTAGAAAAAATAAAATGTGAGAGAAAAATTAAAAAGAAATGAAAATTGAAAAAATTTTATATTTGCAATTGACACAGAACCTATCTATGCGGTTCAAGATAATATTTTAATACACATATACAGTGTCCAATGACCTCATGAGGCTAGTGGCACGTTTGACATCTATTGTTGCTTTGTGTTGGAAACATTTAGCATTCTTTACTGTTGTCACATTTACTCTGCATGTTGTAAATAAATTCATGATCAAAAAGTTTATGGGAACAAGGGGTTTTATTTTGGCTCTTACAGTTGTCCAGTTACAGTCCTCAGTACAGCTTGGTGGGGCAGCACACACCCTGTATCAGGAGTCTAAGGGACCTGTCACACTATAGTCACAGGGCTGCAGAGAAAGGAGCAAACCTCATTTGCTACATAGCACGACTTTCCACATATACCAAAGAATGCCAGTTCCCTGAATCACTTCCCTTCGTGTCATCCACTTGCTAGGGAAAAGTCCCACCTACTATGGGGTTGGGTCTTCCCCACCAATTAGACAATCTCTGTGAACTTGTTCAGGACTTAACTGCTAACTCTTCACAACCATGGCCCCTTGTTAAACTGTGTTATTGTAGATGTAATTCCTCTTGTCCAATTGCGTCCATTAACTACCCAGCTTCCTTTACCCCACCACCACCCACACTCCTCAGGCTCTAGTAACCACATTATACTCTGCTTCTGTGTCTGCAACGTCTTAGCTTCACACTGTGAGAACATGCAGTTTGTCTTTCTTTGCATGACTTCTCTGTACGATGCCTTCCAATCCCTCTGCGCTTCAGTTCCCTCTTGTCTCACAGACCCCAGCTTTCACTAGAAATTGCTGTTTTTACCCCACCTTCTCTTTCCGTGCATGTTATCTGTAACCTCGGCACTACATGTTTTTAGGACCTGTTGAAATTTTATTTCCATAGACTTTAGGTGAGGCAGCATAGTCATCTTCCTGACAGACTCCAGTGTTCCCTTCTGAAACCTCATGACTCAGGCCTCCATTGTCCAAGCATTCTGGTTTCCAAATTGCCACTAAAATGGCTCATTATGTTCTACTTGCAATATGCTAGGTTTCAAACTCTTCTTAATATTTCCAGCAAAAAGAGCTCCAAAAAACTAAGAAGCCATGGTTAGTTGATGATAGCAATGGCCTCATTTCCAGGTACCGATTTTCTGTATGATTACCTTTCTCATTGCTTTAGAAAAATGCCCAACATGAGTCTTTCAAAAGAGGAGGAGGGAGGGAGGGAACTGGTCTACCTATTAAGTTTATATGAGCGGAAATAATAAAAATGTATTAAAAAAGGTAGAAATGTGAAGAACAATAAAAAAAGGATTGTTTAACTCATAGCTGGAGCATAGTTCTTCATGACAGGAAAGACACGGCAGTCGAAGCATGAGGTAGCTGGTCACATTGTATCTGCAGCTAGCAAGCAGAGAGAGTAAATGCTGGTCTCAGCTTCTCCATTTTATGCAGTTGCTATCCAAGTCCATGAAATGGTGCCACCCATATTTAGGGTAAGTCTTCCCACCTCAATCTAGAAACCTTCAGAGATGTGCCTGGAGTTTGTCTCCTAGGTGATGCTAGATCCTTTCAAGTTAATAGAATTAACCATCACAGGGACATTCTCCTTTGGCATTCTCATAGCTTGCAAGGGATGTTAGTACCTTGAAGAAGGAAGAAAGAGGCAGAAGAATCTATCTGATCAACTACGGCTTCTGAAATGATTATCCAGATATCAAATTAGGGTACATGTTTATGAATCTTTGTTCTTTAAGGAAAGATACTCAGATAACCAATGCGAGATCACCAGAAAATTTAGGACGAATTAAATATACTAATATCCACTCATTCCTTCTGCATGCTCATTTCATGTTATAGAAACAAGAGATAAGCAGACGATTCCTCCAGCATTCTAACTCAACACAATCCACAGACATTGGCCTAACTGTGCTATATGATCTACACTTTCCCTTCCAATAATGTCCTCCTAGAGTCTGCAATAGAACGATACCCCAACTCCCTCTATGACTACTGCTTTGTTATATTCTCTCTTTACACGTGACTCTCTCTCTCTCTCTCTCTCTCTCTCTCTCATCTCCAGAGGCATTCCCGGCTCCTCTCCCAACTGTATTGTTTACTCTCTCACGGTAGCTTCTGGAGGAACCAAAAGTCCATACTTCTTAGACTGGCCCTAGATGGTGGGGAAACAGAGGAAAGGGCATCTTTCCTGCCAGGACTTCGTGGTCTACTGAAGAGATGGCAGAGGGAGGCTCCAAGCATCTGAGTGTGAGTCAGGTCACTACTAAGGTATGGCCAGGGGAGACTCAGGGATGTACTGGCTGGTGAGCTCTGCTTTCAGGGTTGGAGATGAAGGACACAAAATTTGGGTTTATGGAGTAGTCAAAGGTAGACAGGGCCTGCTCATGTCACAGCCCTTGGCTGGGGCAACACATAGCCATTTTTCAATCCTGAGTGACTGCATATGTTTCAACCTTAGAAGGAAAGAAAGCTCTTGGCTGTCACAAACAGTTGGGAGGATTTTCTTGGCCAGAGCAGGCAGACCTGTGGGGGTCCGGAAGCAGCCTGTGACAGCTTACCCACTGGAATCTGGTGAAAAGGGGCACCCCAATATCAGAGAGGTGTGACCCTGAGGCCAGCTTCCTCTCAGTGTACCTCACAGATCTGACCCACCATCCTCTGCCCGCCCCCCCATCTGTTCCCAAAGCTGCTCGCTATGGCTGCCCTGCCTCTCACTCAAGGTGAACTTCACATGGGGCCAGTCACTCCTCCAGGCATCTGCTGCCAGCCTCCTGCCCTCCCCGCCTGATGCCCTGCTTAATCTGTCTGCCTGAAAGATGTCTTTTTATAATTAAGTTTATAATTATTTATAATTTATATTTACATTTATAATTTATATATAAATACAATATCTTCAGATAAGGATACAAAATAGTGGGACTTGTGAGATTTTCATATATTATATTTATTCTTCAACTCACTATACACACCCATCCTTCCTTCTCCCTTCTTTTGACCCACTTGCTCCTTTAAGTAGATTCTCTTCTTGCTTTCATGTCACACACACACACACACAAACATACGCACACCACACATAAACATATACACAGATATTCTAGTTCTGCATATGAGTAAAAATATGATATCTTATATAATTTAGTTCTACAATTTTTTGCACAAGTATTTACTGTAATTTGAGCATGTTTCCCCATTCCCTCCCTGCCTGTCCTTCCCACCTTCTGTCAGTCCCCTCTGGACCTGTGGATAGTTCCAATTCTATGCTCAGATCTTATTTACATGCATGATTTTATGTATCCATATAAAGTCTAGGAACGACGGGTGAGAAAAAAAGTGTTCTTTTTCTGAAACTGGATTAATTCACTTAATATGATAATCTCCAGTTGCATCCATTCACCTGCAAGCAACACAACTTTGTTCTCTATGGTTAAAAAAATTCCATCCTACCTATGAGTGGGACCACACCCTAGTGCACTCTGGCCTGTGTGAAACGGAGAAAGTGAGCTGAATTTTAGCAGTCACTGTCCTCTGCTTCCTAACTGAATACAGTTTGATTGACTCTTGGGCTCCTGTCACCCAGACTTTGTTGTCATGATGGACTGTACCCTTGAACCATGAGTGAAAATAAACCCATTCTCCTTTAACTTGCTTTCATCGGGTATTTTAATCATAGCAATGGGAAAAGGAACTAAGATATATTTCTTGGCTGTTGTGACTAGTGCAGCAGTAAACATGGAGATACAGGTATCTCTGTGGAATGTTGACTTGACTTCACAGGTAGCTTTGGGGCTGCCCCTGGGATGTGTGCTCTTGACTGTGCCTGAATGGCAGGTGTATATAAGTAGCCTGGCATGTCTGGAAATTAATCCCATAGTACTTTCTGCAATGCCCATCTTTAGGCTTCATTTGGCCCTGGGTTTCATCCGGTTGTTTCCTGGGCTTGAGGTGGACAACCTCATCCAAGATTACCTTGTGTGGCAGACTAAGAATGTTGATTTTCCACCCCAAGCTTTTGAAAGATACCATTTGTATCTAACCCTAGCTTTAACCTTTATTAAATCTAACCCAAAAGCCTTGCCCTAACCCTAACCCAGTCCTGGAGCTTGAAGTTGCGTGTTCTGTAAACTGCAGGATGTGGGGAGCTTGAGCAAACTGATGTGTGAATAGAAGGAAGCAGATGTGAGGAGCAACTGTACTGGGAGCAAACGCATGGGAAGAAGTACAGAGGCCAAATAGACTGGGAGATGAAGGCTGACTTGGCATTCCCTAGGCCTGGCTCTGTGAGACCTCTGTGGATCCTGGGATTAAGGTTTTTCATTTGAGCTGTTTACACAACTCTAGAATCCCTAGGGGAGCAGAAGCCCAGGGCAGCTGCCATGGGGACAAGCAGCAGCCTTTAGTGAGCACCTGTTGGCAGTGCTCAAGAGATGAAGGTTGAGTCCTAGGAAGCGGGAGACGCCCACTACAGAGAGGCTTATGGTGTTTGGCTCTCAGAGTCTTTGCAGTGAGCTTCGGAATACACGAGCAGCAGAGGTGCAAAAGAAGAGCATTGACAGGTGGGATTTCAATAACGAGAGGAGATTGCTCCATCTTCAGGCTGGCAGGAGAGGAAAAAATCCTGTGGGGGTGGGACAGTGTGAGCAAAGACCTGGAAGAGGAAGGCGTTCATTCCCTATTACTATTAATCATTGTGTGACTATGAATACAGCCACCCTAACACGATCACAACCAGACCAGGCCACCGGCTCTAATACTCTACATTCTTTGACTTCTGTTTCGGGCTCTGACACCTGCTGCCTGTTCTCTGTCCCTGTAGCCTTTTCCACACAATGACTGTGTAGCCTACTGCCTTCTCTCATTCATTACACTCTGGGACTCAATCACTCTGTTGTTGCATTAACTGCTGAGTATCCCCCAATATGGATTATTGCAATTTTTTGTAAGTGTACATGGTGTGTGTGTGTGTGTGTGTGTGTGTGTGTGTGTGTGTGTGTTTGCATGTAGATGGGAGACATATACACACCAATGTGTGTTCATGTGAGCCTGAATGTGTTTGTATGTAAAGGCCAGAGAATAATATCAGGAATCATCCTTGATTGCTCTTCTGCATTACTGTTTTGAGGCTGGGTCTCTAAACCCAGACCTTTCCAGTAAGGTTAATCTGTATAGCCAGCTTGCTGTGGGGATTTCTAGGCTCTGGCTTTCTGGACTGGCATTACAGGTGGCCCACCATATCTCCTGACTTTTTATATGGGATTACTAGTCCTTTGGCTTGTGCGGCAAGCACTTTAACTGCTAGGCCACCTCCCCAGCCTGATTTATTACAACTTTTAAACACACTCTAGATTGTCTCCAATATTTGCTAATTATGAAAAAAGAAATTGTATAATTTATGTACAGGTTTCAGTGTGGATGTGCATTTTTATTTCTCTAAATTAAAGACCTAATGGTACCCTTGAGTCATAGAGAAAGTATAGGTTCAACTTCATAGGGAGCTGTTAATTTTTTTATTTCTGTATTATTATTATTATTTATTCAATTGTGCGTGTATGTGCTTGTGCATGTGTGTGCATGTATGTGTGTGCATGTATGTGTGTGTGTGTAGAACCACGGACGAATTCGGGAACCACCATGGACCGCCTCCACCTCCTCCTTGTTTACTCTACCCCGGGATTCACAGGCTCTACCCTACCAGGACCAGAAACGCAGGCCGCCCCCGCTTTCGCCTGGTGTCTATACGTGGGGTCTAGGATCCGAACTCAGGACCTTCCCCCTGCGAGGCAGAGGCTTAACCCCTGAGCCACCTCTCCAGCCCCAGGAGCTGTTAAATTGTTTCCAAGAGTGCTTTTATGATTTGGAATTCTTCCAGCAGTGAGTGACAGTTCTAGTTGCTCCATATTTTTGTTAGCACTTGCTTTTTCTTTTTATTCCCTATACATAGAGGTATTGTGACATGTCATCATGGTTCTAATTTGCTTTTCTCTAAAGACTGTTTTGTGTGTGTGTGTATGTGCGCGCGCGCATGCGCGCGTGCGCCTTGTGAATGACTACTTAGTGAGGTATCTGATCGAATCTTTTGTCTATTTTTCAATTAGCAAGGCTTAATTTTAACAAATATTTCTTACTGTGAAGGATTAAGGCTTCTTTGTATTTCTGAATACAAGGCTTCTGTATGTGAGCTACAAATATTTTCTTACAAGTCTTAATTTGTCTTCTGCTTCTGACTCCCATTTTTCAGTAGCTCTCTCTTTATCTCTGGCATTTTTTCATTCTATTGTCTATTTTTACATTAATCCAGTCTAACTTTCTTATGATCAGTATTTTGGTATATTCTTTCTCATCTCTTTACTCTCTTATGTATCTCTGTATGTGTGCATGTGTGAGTGCATGTGTGTGTGTGTGTGTGTGTGTGTGTGTGTGTGTGTGTGTATTTGCATGTAAAAGAGAGCACTTGAGTGTGTGTTTCTGTGGAGGCTCAAGGAATCATTCTGAATTGAGCTACCTCCTTTTTTGTTGTTGTTCTGGGATTTCCAAGACTCTGCTTTCCAGGGCTGGGATTGAAGACCACCACTATATCTGGTCCACATTTTTACCTGGGACCTGAACTCAACTCTTTTTGCTTTCTAGGCAAAGACTTGAACCCCTGAGCCATCACTCCTGCTTTCTCTTGTGTATCTCATATTTTTATTCTTGGCACTGGGATTTGAACTCAAGACTTCACACATACCAAGCAGATGCTGTTTCACTGAGTCACGCCCCCACTATCCTGGGACTCACAATTTTAAAAAAAAAAATTGAATATCTTTAGATGTTCTGAGAGTTTCATATTCCCTTACCCAGCTTCTGCTGATGTTAGCATCTTACATTATCATGGTGCACTTGTCAAAACTAAGGAATTAGCCTAGTACAATACTATTAACTAAATTACAGACTTTATTTGGATTCACCAGTTTCTGCACTCGTGTCTCTTTTTTTCCTGTCCTAGAATCAAATTCAAGATTTCAAATTGTATTTAAATCTCACATCTGCCTGCTCTCTTATTCACAAGGTTTCCCAAGCTTTCCTTATGTTTAAAGCCCCTTATACTTTTGATGAATATTGGTCAAGTGTTTTCTAAAACATCCCCAGATTGGATTTATGCTGTGATGATAGATTGAGGCTGGACAGGCGATAGGCTTTCCTTGTCTCATTTCAGGAATGTACATCATGAACACAATCCTGACTGTTGGCTAACTTCTATTTCTTGGTTCTGGGCTTGACTGCTACAATTCTCACTACGATGTTACTATATTCTTCTTTTATATGTGTATTTACAAGAAACACACTAGGTCTAACCCACATTTAGGAGGAAAGGAACTAAGTTCCAGTGTCTAGAATGGAAAGTCACTATTTGGACCAGAATTAGAAACTTTTTCCTAGAACTTTTCTACTCTTACTCAGTACAAGGTTTTAGATTTTTAGACTCCCTTGGAATCAAGGCTGGACAGTGGCATGCCATCCGCTAAGTGTTACTTGAAGTTGTTTCCTTTGTAAATTCTCCTGCAACCATTTACTTTCCAGAATTGTCTGAAAGTTGTTCCATGAATAATTTCAGGGATACTTAGTTGCTTTTAATGAGAGCCAGACTGAGTGAAAGGTACCCACTTTTTTCTTGACTGGGACCACATACTCTCATTTATGTACTAATTTTTTCATTTGTTTTTATTCCATTATTCCTCATTCTTATATTACTTCCTCATGGGGGCTGGATTGGTGGCTCAGGGGTTAAATCTCTGCCTTACAGACAGAAGGTCCTGAGTTCGGATCCTAGACCCCACGTATAAACGCCGGGCGGAAGCGGGGGCGTCCTGCATTTCTGATCCTGGTAGGGTGGAGTATGTGAATCCCGGGGCAGAGTAAACAAGGAGGAGGTGGAGGCATTCATGGTGATTCCTGAATTCATCCGTGGTTCTACACACACACATACATACACACACGTGCACACATGCACAACTGAAAAAATAATAAATAAAAAGAAATATTACTTCCTCATGAAGTGTATCTTTATCATTTGTTTATCTATCATTTGCCTATTATCTAACATCTTTCAATTATATCTGTCACCTGTCCTCTACCCATCATCTGTCCAGCATGTATTTATCGGTCCTCTATCATATCATGTCTTTTACCATCAATCTATCATCTATCACCATTCTATCACCTATGTCTGTCTATGTATCTATCTATGTATCTATCTATCTATCGTCTATCTATCATCTACCTGCCATCGAGCCATCATCTGTCTGACTATCATATATCTAATTAATGCACCTGATTTAAGTACTTATTATTGTTTGGTATTAAGATAATTAATGAATTTTCAGATGTGAGACAAATGTAGTTACTGATTTCAAATTCTTGGACTTGAGGGAAAGTAAATGAATTTTCAAATAATTATTGATGAATAAGATGACTGCTATACCAAGGAAACAATCATTGAACATAAATGAAAATGTCTTGGCTCAGTTTCTATTATTACAACAAAATACCCAAGACTGTGTAGTTTCTAAAGAGCAGAGACCGACTGATTCTCCTTATGATTCTGGAGACCAGAATTTCAAGCTCTCAGCACTCCTACCTGCTCAGTGCTTGTTGAGGATCTTCTTGCATCAGAGCATGGCTACGACAGGTGAGTGTGCTAGCCTGAGTCCCTCTTCCTTTTTTTATGATCCTAATGGTACCACAGAGGCTTCTGTTAGTTACTTTTGTGTTGCTGTGACCAGACTTCCTGGAAGGGATGGACTGCGAAAGGAATCTCATGGTGTCAGAGGATTGCAGTGGACCATAGAGTATGACAGAGCAACCGTGTCCATGGCTGTGGGAGAATGAGGCAGTGACTTGCGCACATGATGGTGGACAAGGAGCAGAGGGTCTAGGCCAGAATCAATGGCTGGCTCCCATTAGCCTATTTCTACCAGGTAGACCCCATCTTTTAAAAGCTTTACAACCTTCAAAATAACACCGCAAACTGGAAAATGAATGTGTAAAACATGAACCTGTGAAGGACATTTCAGATGGAAACTATAATGGAGCCTACATGATGATGTCATACAATACGAATTACCTCCCGAAGGCATCAAATCCAAGTGACCATTAACACAGCACCAAGGGACTTTTAGAGGACATGCTAAAGTCAGAGTGCAGAAGTTTTTTTTTATATATATAAGAAGCCAGCCTGGCTGTAGGAGTTATCTTTTTGGGGCATATCCACTTGGGTGAACAAGCATTTCACGTTGAAAGGGTAGCATGAACTATATGAACCAGACAGCGTGGCGCATACGTATAATCCCAGCACTGTCAAGATGGAAACAGGCGGGACAGCCACATAGTGGCCTGGGTTACTGAGATTCTGCTTCAAAAAAAAGAAAGTTGTATGTCAGAGTGTGATATACATTATAAAGAAAAATTAAAGCAGATAAGAGGAAAATAGGGAGGAGAGGAATTTGATAGAGTGATGAGAAAAGGCCTTTCTGACTCATCAATAATGGAGTAGAGATCTAAATCAAGTGGGAGGGAGATCTACACAAAGAGCAGATTAAAAAGGACATTCAGGAAAGAGGAAAACGCACAAAGGTTTTGTGGTGACACAACTGTGCTGCATTTGAAAAACAAAAAGGGTAGCATGAGCTCAGGCATTCGATTGGGATTGGGAAGTTAAGGTGGAGAAACAGTGAACTTGTCCAGTAGGGAAGAGCCCACAGGCAGAAAAATGAGAAAACCTAGTTCTGGATGAGGCATCATTCATCCCCTTGCCCACCTTGAAATCGCCACCTCTGAGGATTTCCCGTCTTTTGCGTAATGCATTTTGGTTGAGCTTGCCATTATACCCACCAAGGCTCCCACAAATGTGGTATCACAATGCCTAACTCCTAGCGACCTTCTGCTCGTCTTACAGCTATGAGTCCAAATGTCTTCAAGGAAGCCTTCCCTGACTGCCTCTCTAGTTCCTATTCTCCTGCCACCCACTTCTCACTGGCATCCCTCCTTCTTTAGTTTCATAGCCCTTGTCAATATTCACTTATCCAGTCGTTCACACTCAACTGACTGGTGGGTTCTGTAAAGGCCGATGATGCGTATGTAATTAAACATAGGTACCAACTTGGGATTCAAAGACTGAGCTCTAGACACATCTGTGAAGAGTTGGTAATTAAGGCAAGCCATTAGCAAGTCTGCAAGAGAACGCTTAATTGATAAAGGAAGACTCCAGTGCATGATGCGTGGGACCATTCTCCGGACAGGAGGATAAGATGGAGAGAGCAGGTTCAGTAGTTTGCCAGACTTCACCGTGCTTCAGCATACTTTGGTAGATTTGCAATCTGGCCAGTGAGGAGGTTTGTCCCTCTCACAATTCCTGTGGTATGTTCCCTTGATTCTTGCTGTTGGTTTGAGTTCTCCTGCCAAGCTGGACTATGAACTGTGATTGAGAATAGTAGGCAAGAATAATTCCCCTTGTTCCCCAAAGTTGCTTGGTCGTGAATGTGTCAGACAACATGCAGGTAAACTGCAACAGCGAGTCTTGGTGACCGCTGTGCCTCTTGTGACTGACACAGGTCCTGCATGTAATGTATCATCCACAAACATCTGCTGAATGAGAGTAAGGACTAATGCGCCCATCTGTAATGATGCATCCTCAACCAGTATGCGTTACTGAAAGCCCACAAACCTGAAGACAGCCTACCACACGCCTCGGCCATATGGCAAGCTGCATTGCTCCTGCTTGGGGAGGCGCAGCCTGTCATGCACAGAACTTAGTTTTGCATCCTTGAGTGACTGTGAACCAAATGACCCATATCAGGAAAGCTTACCTCTGTGTCGTTCTGAGACCAAGCAGTTGGTCACTCTTCTGCGTCTCCATTTTTGACAAGTGACTTTGTGCCCAATCACTGGCTGAAGTATTTCAACACAATTTTAGATTTACTCTGAAAGGAAGCTGTTGTTTCCTCCCTGAAGGAGAAGAAGCTATTCCAACACCCCACCCTTTGCTGTGAATTCTGTTAGCATTCCTGACGGCCCAGCAAATCTCTTCTTCCTCTGGGGGTACCAGGTGACTGATCAGTCATTGCCTGTGAATTAATGACCTAGGGGACCGCTGAAGCCAACAGGCCTCCGAGCCCCTCGCCGGCGGGTACTCCGCTTTTGGCCTGAACAGAGGGCTGTGTCACTTGGCCATCATCCTCTTGGGATGCTCAGAGTTGCCTTCTGCTCTTTGGTAGGAATCCTGGGGCTTGGGAAGAACAAACCAGCACAGTTTGTCATCCTCAGAAGGATTCTGGAATGGGCCAGAGACCACAGTGATTTGTCTTTACGTGCGTTAGTTTGCATTGAGGGCAAAGTTCCCAGGAGCCATGGTGAGAAGCAGACATTATGTGCGTCAGTCTTACACCCAGACAAAGAATCACCACAGAGCCCATAGTGGCATCAGTGACAACAGTCTCAGGGGAGAGCAGAATGGACCTGGGCCCGGGAATCTACTGCAGCCTTTCCCAAATGGTGGTGCACATAGCCTAGGTCCCCTAAATGTAATCTACTAAGTGAATCAATGCATAAAGGGCCCAGAAAAGCATAGTGAGTTCTGGCTGTCGACCGCTTTCTGTGTCCCACAACATCAAAAGCCACAACGAAACCAAATCAAAAACCTGATTAGCTTTGGTTCACCCTATGTTCTGACATTCATTTCAGAGAGGCACCTTATGTATTTGGTTATTTATGTGTTGACTTATTGTGACCAATATGCACCTCTCTAGAAGGAAAATCTCTCTAGAAGGCATTTTGGAAAACGTCTGTCTGAGCAAAGGCAGTTACAACAGATTCCTAAACACATGGAAAACACATACTGAGCATTGCATTTATCCATGAATGATTTAAAAAAACTACTTTTGTTTGGGGCTAGAAGAGAGGGTGATGGATGTGGTTGATATCTGCTTGAAACTTACGGTACAGCAGGCAAGAAGAAATCGAGTAACAGGCTTCCAAATGGATGTCTCGCTTATGAGTATGCTCACTGCAAATCCTGGTCATGCACGATACATGATGCTTGAAATACAGAGTGAGGTGATGATTTTGAGGTATTTGGGGAAGCCACCGTCTCTTGTCCAGAGCAGTGCACGTGGTGTGCCTGTGGTGTGCCTTCCATTCTAAAATCAGCAAGTCCCAGGCTAGTGAGGATGACGGGTGACTCTAGAAGAAAGTAACTTCTGAGGTGCTGTCCATCTGTGGGTACTACATGGTAGAGGGTACTCTGGTAGACTAGCTTTCTGGGCTCACTGCATTTTCCCCAAGCTTGGCTATCCCTGTCAGGGAAGTGGAAGGGGGTGCAAGATTGATGGGGAGGTCTATTGGTAGAAAGAAGGAGGCGTAAGGGAGAGACCTAAGAAATACAAGTCTGGCCTTAAGGAGGAAGAATGCTGGAGCATTAAAACACATGAGATAGTTTGAAGTCAGAGAGAACAGGTGATGGATCTAACTATGACAGGTGGGTAATATAGAGCAAGCCATTAAGGTGGAAAGGAAGTTAAGGGGTGGGGGGCTGCTGCAGGTGAGCCTGGCCTTAGCCCAAAGCTAACAATAAGTAACCGAAGACGCTCAGTGACTCCAAGCCTGCACTCTGAGCTTCTCAAGAGCCCAAGGTCTTGACAGAGTTTCTTCTTTCAGCACACAGGAAAAACTAGCCGTTTCTGTTTGCTTACTACATGGTAAACCACTACTGAGCACTAATGCTAACACTTTTGGTAATTCTGCGAAGAGGTAGATACTTTCAATCATAAAAATCACGTGGAAGGAAAGATGGCAGCAGACAGCAAGAAGACTGTCGACGCTAGAAATGAGAATACAGTGCCTGCACTACAGTTGGGCTTCAGCATGTAAGTTTCTGGGAAGGAGGGGTGGAAGGGGAAGGGGAAAGGGAAAAGGAAGAGACAAAGAAAGAGAAGGAGGTAAAGGGGAAGGAGGAGAAGGAGAAACAACCACCGCACAGGAATAGTAGATCCAGATCCTGGAACCTTACTACGCGGAGCCCCGTCTGCGGTGCAGGCATTGTAGACACAGGACTGTGTCTCTTCGGGTCGCTGAATTTCTAGCCTACAGCCCTCTGTGGTCTCCTGCTGTCTTTCCCACACTCCATCCATCCTGGAAAGCTACTTCTGTCCCTACAGCATGACCTTGCAATGGAATGATTGCCTATCTGTGTGGTAACCTGGGAGATCCTTGTCTTCCTGAAAAGACTTTGGCGTCGGACTAGATGCTTTGCTGATTTTTTTTGGAACCTCCAAGAGGCCTATCATCCCATTCACAAATCTTTTCTGAGGCAGGATGCAGAGTGACTGTTTCCTGGGGAGATTTCCAAGTTGCTCCCTGCTGCCTGAGTTGGTGCTTTCATTTGCCCGTGGGCCACGTTCCCAAGCCTCTGGACTAAGCCTCACACTTAGGGTTGTAGAGAGCTCCAGAGAGACTGTGCATCAAGACTTCTCCTATATGTCCTACAGTGTCACTCACTGCCAGTTAGCCTGTCCTACATATTTTATGCTCTGGCACCTCCTTAACATCATTATTTTTGTACTGAGGGCCATTATTCAGTAAAAGTAGGGTTTTATGAACACAGATGCATGGAACAGTCTGTGTGACAGGCAAGGCAGCTACCAGGTGGCTAATGTGCAGGTACGGCATACCCTGTGGATACATGGGACAAAAGGACAATTCCAGGTGGGAAGAAGAGAGACAGTAGGAGATTTCATCATGCAACTCAAAATGATGTGCAATTTAAACTATACAGCACTTATTTCTGGAATTTTCCATTTAATATTGTTGGCTTTCTCTCAATCTTAGATAACTGAAAATTTAGAATGCAAGGTTGGATACAGGGAGACTATTGCAGTACTCCCTTGCCGGAAGCTGGGCACAAGGCCACAGTCCGACTTTACGGAGATGCCCCAGCAAAGTCAGAAGCGACAGGGAGTTCACGGTCTCAGGACAAAGTGTAACAACAAAAGG
The DNA here is from genome assembly GCA_023101885.1 of Typhlomys cinereus. Classification (NCBI taxonomy): domain Eukaryota; kingdom Metazoa; phylum Chordata; class Mammalia; order Rodentia; family Platacanthomyidae; genus Typhlomys; species Typhlomys cinereus. Next base: position 357,019 of record JALPQD010000155.1, on the reverse strand, counting down.
GGATATTTCCACACCAGGACCAGATCTGAGACAAAGGGTGTGTGATGACAAGGGGCGGGACCTCCGACCTAGCTCAGGTATATGGGGAAAGCTAATCTTCTGGCAGCGGCAAACACGGAAGCGACGTTGCAGTTAGATTTGTATCTCCTTCATTATTAAGTTGCTTGACTTTGGGGAAGTTCTTTAGCTTCTCAGATCTTGGATTATCCTATTTATGAGAGTAATAGTGTGTGAAGCCCAAGCTTAATGAGAGAAGTACTTACCAGACACACAGTGAACAGTTGTTGAATTCTCGCTAAGGGTCAGGCCTACTGTGTATGTGGGGTGTGTGTGTGTGTGTGTGTGTGTGTGTGTGTGTGTGTGTGTGTGTGCTCTGCACCCATGCATATGCATGTGGAGGCAAAGGTTAACAATGGGTGTCATCCTCAATTACTTTCAACACTGTTTTTTGAGAATGAGTCTGTCACTGAACGTGGAGCTTGTCAATTCAGCCAGAATGACCGGAGAGTTTGGCTAAATCAGTCTCTGCTTCCCCAGTGCTGGGATTACATGTACACACCCCACCATGCCTAGTTTTGATCAGAGTGATGGGGATGGAACTTGGTCCTCGTGCTCGGGGGGCGGGGGGTCAGGCCCTTCATGAACTGAGCCACCTCTCCAGCCCTTGATGAGACATTCTTTGCATTCGCAGTCCAATCCCCAGCAACTTCTGACAGGAGAGTCACCTCCTGTCTTGGCTTGGATGAACTGAGCAAAGGCAGGTCTCGGAGCAGTCCAAGTAGCTTGTGTAGAGGTGTAACCATGGGCGAGGGAAGGCAGCCAATGACCACCTTATCTAGCCAGCTACTGCTGTGATAACAGCGCGTAGGTTTGCAGGGGAGCTCTGGAAAGTGCAAAACCCATGACTTGCATGAAGCATGACAGTCCCTGTGTGTCTGCTGCAGGTTTAAGACTGCCCCCAAGAGACTGGGCCTGCAGTATTAGCACAAAAAACAACTGCAACAGCAGGGCCAGATGTAAATACTAACAAGTCTTCAGATATTTCCCAAGAAGTGAGCATCTCACTCTAAGACTGGAGGGGTCAGGAATTTATCTAAGGTTATAAACTGCCGCTAAGTGAAAGAGTGGGAATTTGAAACTAGGCATTGTGTGGTTCCGGACCACCTCTCTACAAACTCTATACCTTCCTGCAGGGCTGGTCATTTGAAGTGTAGCTCTTATTATGGCTGCCACGATCATCAAATTGTATTGTTCTCTAGTCCTAACTCTTGAGATTAATCCAAGGTCAACTGATGGAACCACTCATCCTACCTGGGTTATGTTGGAAAAAGACAGGTTGGAAATCAGGGCTCCTGAGTTCAAGTCCTGCCCTGTTTCGATACCACAGCTCTCTGTCGCTGTCTCTGTCTCTGTCTCTCTGTCTCTCTCTGACCCCCATCTCCTTGCTATTGAGAGAGGAGGTGCCACATCTGGATAGCTGAGGAAGTTTTTCTGGCATCTGTCATGTCTTGCTATGCCCCGCACCCTCCCAGTGGCCAGGCCAGTGGGCGGCTCTGCCCTCAGGGTCTCCACCTTCTCAGACGGCAGGCTCCCGATTAACCAGGACTGATGGGAATTTATGTTCTCACAAAATCATCCTCGCTGGGAACAAGAGAAAATTAAATTGCTCACTGGAGTCGGTAACAGATGGTTGGCTCCATCTTCTTTCTGACTGGGACCCCCCCAGAGAGAGTAATTGAGGGCATCCTGTCACATGAAGGGGACCGAGGAGAGACAGGGGCTGAGGGATGGCCTGCGATACTCTGTTTGGCACATAAGTCATCCGGATGCCTCCCCATTTCTCAGTGAAGGAGAAAATCAAAAACCGCCCAGAAGGAGTTGCAGAAGTTTGTAAATAGGGCACGCCGGGGTGTCTCCAGTTTATTTACTTTGCTTTGGTGTGTGCGTGAGCCCCCTAAGCCGAGTTGGAGATTTCCCAAGCATCCAGTCTAGGAAACTAAATTTGACCAGTCCCAAGGGCACCCCAGAGAAATCTGGAAGCTGAGGTAGCACTGCCCAGTCATGCAAATGTTACCCCTTTCCGAAACTTCCAGAAGACTCATTAGAACCAAGGGCCCACGCGAGGATCCTTATTATCGCTCAGTGGCGGAGAAAGCAAGAAGATTGAAATCTGTACTTCAGGCGAATGGCTTACCTCCAACAACACGAGGACACAAAGCCCCACTGTGCTTCACAAAACCTCTGAGCCCTTTTTGAGGTATCCCATTAGACCCCTTAGCCAAATCATAACAGAATGTTACAGCCTTTTTTTGAAGGCAGATTCCAAAGAGACTTTTATTGAAGGAGTATAATTTAGGCCAGGAAAACTTGGATTTTCATCTCCACTGTGCCTCTGACAAGCTGTGGGTCCATGAGCGAATCACTTAGCCTCTTTGATCTCCTCTTTCAAGCTTCAGAATGGGGTTCTCATGTTGAGAGCTGCAAGAGAGGACTCAGGCAGGCCTCAGGGGACCAGCATTCTGTTGGTGTTTTGTTAATGTTTGTCCTAAGAATTATAGAAGTTCATGTTGGAAAAAAAGTTTTCAAAGCCACTTTTCCATAGAAAACCACTGGATGGTAGAGACACAGGTGAAATTTAGACATGCTTTACCCTTCTTTTATTTTTATTTTTTCGCATATGTGCGTGTGTGTGTGTGTGTGTGTGTGTGTGTGTGTGTGTGTGTGTGTGTGTACCAGAGAGCACTGTGTGTGTCTGAGGAAGCCCTCCGGTCATTCTGGCTGAATTGACATCCTTTTAGCTATGCTCTGAGTTTTCCCAGCCCAGAACTTCTAGAGCTAGAAGTTCAGGCTGCTGCCATTTTGACTGGGAATTTTTATGTGGGATCTGGGATCTGAACTCAGGTTCTTCTGCTTGAGAGGCAGAGTCTTAACTTCTGAGCCGTCTCTCCAGCCCTGCCCCACCCTTCTTTCCTGTCCTTGATCTGTCCTAGTGACAGGATGCCTTCTTCTACACATATCTGTCTCAACCTCACTGTGCTTACTGCACAAGCATAAGAATCAACGTTTAGATCCCAGGATCCTATACCCGGTGGGTATGGCAGTCTGTCTGGAATTCCAGCCCAGAAGGCAGAGCCTGGGATTCCCTAGAGAAAGATGGCCAGCTAGACCAACCTGCTAGTGAGCTCTGGGTTTAATCAGAGATCCATCTTTCAAGGACTAAGGTAGAAGAACAATGAAAGATAGCTCCTGATATCTTGGGCTTTCACACATATGCATACTCATTTGCACACACACATACACATGCACACACTCACACACACACACACACACACACACACACATATACCACCTCCCACATATATATGAAAAGGGGAGGAGATAATTAAATTGTCCTAACCAAATTGTTACACTTTCCATCTTCCTCAAGACATCCTTTTACTTCAAATTCATTCACATCTAATTGGATACTGGAACAGGATGAGGATGTTACTGATCGACTGGTGAGACGAGGCCTTGTCAAGGAAACTCCCTGACACATCCGCACAATCTTTTTAAATCTTTAGTCCAGTTGTTCTAAAATTAAAAGTTCATTTTATAAAAAAAGCAAAGTATACAATAGAATATAGTGTATGTAACACTTGAGGAAATAAATGAATAATCATGTTTACTCTTCTACAAAGAAATTAATAACCAGCCTTTCTCATTGCTGGCACGTAGTAACCATAGTTACCATTCTGCTGCTAATACTGGCTCATCTTAAATAGCCTATTTGTTTAGTTATTTAATTACTTACTCATTTGCTTTGGTGATGGGGACTGAACTCAGGACCTCAGCAAGCTAGGCACGAGCTGTACTGGGGAGCTGTACTTCCAGCCCTAATGTCTAGCCTTCTTCTAATCCACTTGCTTCTCTTCCCTGGACTTCCTGCCTGCAGCATCAGGACTATACCGACTTGTTCTGCAGATGGAATGAGATGAAGCTCTGCTTGGCAAATGGCCAGTACCGACTGGTGTCATCATTAGCCTTTCTTTGCCTTGGTGCTTGTGCCTGTTTCAACATGAGCTTAATGCGACACTGCAAACAATATTTGGTGTCTCTGGTCTTTGGTTCCTTTTCTGTCTCTCAAATCCATCTCTTGTGACAACTTGAGTGCTCTTGACTGTCGTGTTTGAATGTGAATCGGCCCCCACAGGCTCCTGTATTTAAGTACTTGGCCCCTAGCTGGTGGAGCTGTTTGGGAAGGTCATAGAACTGTTAGGAGGTAGAATCTTCTTGGGGTGAGCCTTGAAGATTGATAATCCAACTCCATTTCCCCCTCCCCTCTCCTTTTTCACTTTTTCACTCTCTCTCTCTCATTAAATATGGCTGCAATGTATCCTGCTCCTGTCACCATGCCTTTTCTACTGTGTATTCCCTGTCATGATGTACTCTATTTCTCCATTAAATTGCTTGGGTCAGAGTATTTTGTCACAACAGAGGAAGACCTGATTTACAAGAATATGTCATCACACAAAGAAAGAGATGAAGATTATACAACCCTAGAGTTTGTACCGAGTGTTTATAAAAGACTTGCATGCCCTATGTGGCAGTGTGAGGTAAGGCTCTCCCTTCAAAACTAAAGACACTAAAGCTCAGAGAAATTAAACAACTCATCCAAGAGCACACAGACCTTCATATTGTGGTGGGACTTGAACAAGATGGTCTGGCTCTTACTTTGGATGTGACATCAAAGATTCTGGGCCCAGGATGAAGAAAACACTTGCATGCAGCACTAATGTCAGTAGAGCATTATTAATAAGAATGGGTTTCCTTGGATGGCTACACGCACTTCACTTGTATTGAAACAGCAGTTGTTGTGAGTATTATTACATTAAGCATAAACCATGACCTATCTTATGATTCATATGACATACAACATACACTCAATGATATTGAGTGTGACTGGTCAGAGTTAGGCTTGGTCGTTTCCAGGTTCATGGCCTCTTATTCAAGAATTGAAATAAAACCCTACAGATTTGCAAAAGCAGCAAGGAAATTATGCAAACTGAAGAGATAGATAGTCCAGAATTCACTACAAGGGAGCAGCAGACTGAAGGGCCCCACTTTACTACCTAGGGTCCCTTTTAATGGAGTCTAAAGGGAGGAGGGGATAGTTACTAACTGGTGTGGTGTGAGTGTGTTTCACTCACTGACTGATAGATGTGAGTGTGTTGCACTATTCTGACTGATAGATTAGGGCATCCATCCATTTTTTCATTCTGCACATGCCCCTTCCCACAATGCATCTGATTTTAAGTATATGCTTGACTAAGATGATATATGGGGGCTTTTCCTCTGAGGGCACAATTTGCCTTATTACCCAAAACCAGTTCAGGCCAGACCAGTTTTTTATATGATCTGGTACTGTCATGGTTTGAAATGTGTCCCCCACAGTCTCATGTGTTTGGGAAGGTCATAGCACTTTGAGAGGTGGAGCCTTGTTGGAGGAAGGCAGCCACAAGGGGTGGGACTTGAGGTGGATTAATCCCACTCTATCTCAGTCTGCCTTTGCAGGAAGCAGTCTTGCAGCTCTCAGCCTCGTGGATAGGAGTGACTTAGCCTGCCTCCAGTTTCGACCAGCCAATCATGCTGCCTTCGCCATGAAAGACTGTTCCTCTCCTCTGGAACTGTAAGCTGAATAAATCTCCCTTTCTCCCTTAAGTTGATTGACTATGGGTGTTCTCTCACAGCAATAGTTAAGAGTAACTGTTACAGGTACTCAGACATAAGGAGAATAGGATTGAATAGAATGTACGGTGTGATCACTACCAAGGGAGGAGAGACTTATGGTATTGTCTTGAAAGGGGGTGATATATAGTCTGGTGCAGGTAAGTGTTTGAGGTTTCCATGTGTGTTGTTCAGCGAGGGGCTGAATGTATCATCTGTGCAGGTACAGCTTATTATTAGAAAAAGAAGCGTGTGCAAAACCCAAGCCAAATAGAACCTCAACAGTTGCTACGTTATTGTCTGTGCTTGCCTACTTCCGTTGTGCTTTGATTAACAATTTGTACAAACTAGCTCATACATATCCTAGCTCCACTACTTGCTACTGTTCCAGCTTCCATTTAGGCCAAACATCCCAAGTTTCTTGGACTAAGAGACTGCCGGGGATATGGGACTTTTCATCTTGGCAAGCCAGGAGTGTACAGATGCTAGGTTTGCCCTGCTTGCTTTATTCTTCTATTATACCAGCCCTGGGCCCTGAGGAGGATGGAAAACCCCAGGTATTGCTGTTCCTACTTGAAGGTGAGGTGTTTCAGATTCCCAGGATAAATTTCTGGAACTACTGAGATAGGACAAGTTTCTAGCAGTAAATCACACAGGGATAGAAGGGACCCGTGTGTGTGTGTGTGTGTGTGTGTGTGTGTGCGTGCATGCGTGTGTGCGTGCGTGTGTGTGTGATAGTCTCCTATATTAACTTATTTTGGTACACTCTGACACCTTTGCGGTTGCTGCTGCACTCTCAGAACCTCACTCTTCCTCCTCTTCTTCCTCCTCCTCCTCTTTTTCTCTCTTTCTCCTTCTTTCTCTTCTTCATCAGACTCCCTTACTCCACAGTTCCCAGCTCCATGACACTTGCTCAGAGAAACAGATTGGCTGGGGCCCACTATCTTGTGTCCTTGGTGTGTCCCTTCTTGACTCCTCACAATAACTGGTGATGAATTACATATGAATCAGACCCTATGCACGAGGCAGAATGATAGCCAGAGGGCAGAGGCTACATATCTGGGAATGACTGGGATGGGACTGAAGAAGGGAAGGGCCAGTACCACCAGGGCCTCCACACAGCTAGCGTGTTCTCACCTCTCTGCAGCTCTGCTTGGACTCCTTTACTGCTACGGTTTAGGTGGTGGGAGATGGGGGCAGGAGAAGGTCACAGACATCTCCAGGTCCATACCATCACAGCTATCGAGGAGTAAGAGCCAGCGGCTTCCCCTAGGACTCGCTGTGCCTCAGAGAAGAGTGAAAGGGCGTTCCTGTGACGGGGGTTTTAGTCTTGGGCTCTCCTAGTTCAGCAGAAGGCACTGCGCTTCTATTCACAGGGCCTCTGCAGGCACTGTTGGGGGCAGGCAGACAGCAACGAAGGGCAGGAGATGCTGCTCCAGGCACTCTGTAGCAGCTTGAGCTCTTTTCAGAGACCCCTACCCGGGGCAGGGCAGGTTCTCAGCTTTACCATAGAAAAGAGTTCTAAGGCGGGTTGGTATGGAGCAGAGTTGGAGTTTATTAAGTAGAGTTTTAGCAGAGATTTAACCATAGGTGTCAGGAGGAGAGAGGCACTCGGGACAAGGACCAGATACAGCTCGGTTTGGGTGTGGGTTTCTCAAGAGGGTTCCTGGAAGTATCTTGACAAGAGTCACATTTAGGAATTTGGCAGTTTTTGGAGCTACATCTCAAAGGGTTGCTAAGCAACATTTTCCCCTCTTTTCCAGCAAATGAGTCCATGGGGTGGGTCCCTAGGTGCACTGGATAGGAGTATAGCTGCTAGATAAGACCACAGGAGCTGAGACAGGCTTGAAATATAAATAGGATTCACAGTCTTGTTCATGAAATTCCCAGAAAACTGCAGGTTTGTTTATATCTGGGAGGGGAGTGAAGTTATACTCTAAGATTATGTATGTTTAGGTTTCAAGCATAGTTGGCATGGTTTATTGTTTTTTTTGGGGGGGGTGACAGGTCTCATGTGGCTTGGATTGGCCTACTCTTCTCTCCCTCCCTCCTTTCTTCTTTCCTTCATGGTTTGTAAATAAAACCCTCAGACTATGGATGATGTCCCATAGAGACAGGCAGGCATTTGTTAAAAAATGCAGGCATCTAGACCTCTCTGAAGCCTTCCAGATTCACAATCTCTGGGACAAGACTTGAGAATCTGTGCTGTCCACAAGCTCTCTGGAGACTTCTGTGTACACTTAAGCTTGCAAACTGGTCAGACGGTGGAGATGAAGATGTCATTTGTAACTTAGGAAGATGGATCTGGGTTGAGGATGAGCTGAGGGTTGAGAAATGCACAGAAGAGGTAGAGCAGAGGGGTATGCAGGTGCTAGGGGACTAGCAGGTAGGAGCCATGCAGAAGTTCTTTGCTATCTACCTCTGGTGCCTGCATTGATACCACTCACCCACAGAAGGATGGAAGACATCACTTTAAAAACATAATCTGTGGGCTGGAGAGCTGGCTTAGTCCATGCAAGCAAAAGGACTTGAATTTGGATCCCAGATCCCACATAAAAATACCAAGTGAAAATGGAGGTGGCCTGTACTTATGGTCCTGGATGGCGGAGCCTAGGAAACCCCAGAGCAAAACAATAAAGAGGTAGAACAATCCAGGATGATTCCTGAAGTCACCCTTGGGTCTCTATAGGCACACATACTTGAGTACACTCTTTTACATACACACACACGCACACACACACACACACACACACACACACACATACACACACATACACACACATGCATACCCATACCTGTAACAAAAATACTCTATATCTAAGTGGTAATTTTTAAACTCACATGTTACACTGGTGGTTCTGGGTTACATTTGGGAGATGAATAGATAAAAAGTCCTTTCTACTTTGCTTTCTTCCATCCTCTTGCTATTTTCTCATTTGAGTTTCTGGATCTTTACCTGAAAGGGCTTGGTATTAACTGCTTAGTTGCCAAACTTTTGTCTCTGAGTGATTCGTTTGCCAAGGGGGATATCCGGCTTCATGGCTGTGGCATGGAGCAAGAAGTGGAGATTGAAAGGAGAGTTGAGGCAGTCCAAGGATTAAAAACAGGGTGTCAGAAGGTCTGGTTGCTCCAGATGGAATCTTTGCATCAAGCTGACTGCTGCCGGAGGTGGTTTCCATTCCTTCACATTGTACAGAATTCCATAGGATAAGGGATGATATGTCTTTATCTTGCATCACTCTATTCTAAACTCCTGGGGCCAACTTGTGTCCTAACCCAGGAGATACAATATTGTAAATGTCTTGGTGCTCATATTGTCCATGCATTTTCATAATAAAGGTGATTGGGACAGTATGATCAGTTTGACTATATGCACTCAGAGAAGCGAGTCACTGAATCCACACAGCCAAGATGAAGATCGGGCCTCAACTCAATGGCCATTGGGTTCTAAAGTCTGCATGTGTCTTATTCCTGGGAAGGTGAGGGGTGAACAGGTTTTCAGCACCTCAGTTAAGCAGACAGGGGTCAGGAATGACTTCTTTTCTAAGGAAGAAGAGCATGACTGGTCTGAACAGCTGAGTGAATGCGAATATCTACTTCTACCCCATGATGTCCCTGCCCAGACCACAGACTGCAGGTGTTGAGTCCCTCGATGACCAAATTCAAATTCTCTCTTGTATTTGTTCAGCATCTCAGACAGGCTAAGGTTAGCTGTCTTATAAATCATGGAGCAGATTAACTGAGTGGTGCCCAAGGCATAACTCTCCGCCCAGTGACAGCACACAAGGCCAGAGGCAGCAAGAGCAGAAAGGGTGGCAGCAAGGGAGACAACCTTCCTGTTTTTGGAGAGAAGGCTGGCATCAAAGAGGGAGGTAGTTGCAAAAGGGCCCAAGCAGGAGGAAAGTCCAGCACGAGAGGATAGAGCACAACTTCCCAGCAATGGAGCGCAGAAGGGCTTAATGTAGGGACAGAACTGCCCGCTGTAAGCCCCTTAGCAACCAAGTCCCTGCTGGCCTCAGACCCCCAACAAAAGGCAGACAACAGTAAGCAGTGCACTGAGTGCTGTCTCTCACAGTCGGCCGTAACAGTTACTCTGTATGTTGCCTATAAGTTCATGATCAAACGACTTATGGGAACAAGAGTTTTATTTTCTACTGTAATAGTCTAGTTATAGTTCTTTGTCCAGTTCGTAGGAGTACTCACTCATTGGCCATACCCAAATCTACAAGACTGTTAAGAGTGACAATCTTCACTTACCAGACCAGCATGTCAAGCTAAGTATACAGAAGGATGCCAACCTCATTAACAAGTTCCTTCCATCTTATTCATCTGCCCAGGGACTAGTCCCACCCTCTGGGTTTTTCCCATCAAGTAGACAATGTCCTGCATGATTGCTTGGTATTAACTGCTAATCCTGACAAATGTGCCCAGAGTTTGAACCTCAACCTTTAAGTTGATACCTGTATCTAACTGTTGCAATTAGCCTACATAGTGCTGATAAATGACCATCGAATGGCTTAAGGGAACAAGGGGTTTATTCTCTTGCTGATAGTCCAGTTATAGTCTGTAGTTCAGCTTGACAGGAGAGCACGCACCAACACCAGGGCCAAGGGAACTAGCTACACTATCTCTACGTAATAGCTAAGTGAGGGACAATCCTTACTTGCCAGATCAGCATGTCTGGCCAAGTATACATAAGGATGCCAATTTCCTCAACCATCTCTCAGTATTTTATTCACCTGTCCAGGGTCTACATCCACCCACCATGGGCTGGGCCTTCCTATTGGCTACACAATCTCCTACAGGTTCGCTCTGGGCTTAACTCAGCTACTAATTCTCCACAAATGTGCCCAGAGCTCAAACCCTCAACTCTCAAGTTGACACCTGTGCCTAACTGTGACACTAACTATGATACATGACTGCACACTTCTGAACTACATATTGTCTTATTTTAAATGAAGGTTTATGGCTACTTTGCTGTCTGCACGCCCTTATTTCGGTCCCTTGAACGAGGTGCTGAGAGTTTAGAAACATCTGGCTAGAGCAATAAGGCAAAACAAGGAATATAAGAGAGAGATACAAATAGAAAAATAAATCAAAATATCCTTATTTGCAGATGGATATGATTATGTACAAAAGAGATCCTAAAGGCTTCACCAGAAAATTCAGATTTGATAAATGCTTTCAGAGAAGAGAAAGGACATAAAACTCAATATAGAAAAATTAGTAGCCCTCCTATACATTAATAGCAAATATGCTAAGGAAGAAACCAGAGAAACAACTCCGCTTACAAATACTTCAAAAATATTTTGGGACAAACTTAATCAAGAAAGATCTCTACAATAAAAGTTTGAAAGTAATGAACAAAGAAACTGAAGACATTAGAACATGCAAAGGCATCTTGCGTTCATGGATTAGAATTGATACTGTGAAAATGAAAGCAATATACAGACTTAAAGCCATCAACATTGTTCTTCATAGAAATAGAAAAGCAATATGTGTGTGTAGGTGTCATGATTTGAAATGTGTCCCCCACAGTCTCATGTGTTTTGGCAGGTCATGACATCTTGAGAGGTGGAGGCTAGCTAGAGGAAGGCAGTCACAAGGGGTAGGCCTTGAGGTGGATTAGCCCCACCCTACCTCCAGGAGAAGTCTGCCTTTGCAGCAAGCAGTTTTACAGCTCTCAGCTTCTAAAATATCTACAATGACTTAGTTCTCCTCCAGCTTTGGCCAGCCAGCCATGCCACCTCCACCATGAGAAACAGTATCTCCCCTCTGGAACCGTAAGCTGAATAAGTCTCTCTGTCTCCCTTAAGTTGCTTGACTTTGGATGCTCTCTTACAGCAATAGTTGGGAGTAACGATTACAGAAATTGGTACTGAGTAGTGGGGTATTGCTGTGAGATTAAGAACTGCTGGTACCACAATGTGAAGCTGTTTGTGAAACTGAGACAAGTTGGTACCCGGCAGTATGGCCAATGCTGTGATGTGGTTAGTGTGCCTTTGGAACTGTTTGTTGGGAGAAATATGGAGAACTTTGGGACTTTGTGCTGGGAAAGTCTTTGCATCTTGGCGATGGGGCCAAATGGGCCTTTCTCATGAGAGCTCTGAAGACAGCAATGCTGTGAGAGAGGCAGGCAGTGGAAGCTCAGCTTGTGATGGTTCTGAGAGGAACAGAGACTGTGTTTTCAACTGGACGAGTAACAAATGGAGCCATATGTTGACAAGAGAGTTTAGTCAAGTTTTGCCCTCATCCTAAAAGCTTGCCTGAAGGTAAACTTGAGTGCTTAGCAGAGGAAATTTCAAAGCAATGTAGTCTTGACAATGTGATATGGATACTTTTTAGTTATCTTCAGAGTTATGAAAAAGAGCAAAGAATCAGACAGGAAGAAGCAAACACTGTAAGATCTAATGATGAAAAATACAATGCCAAACTTAAAGAGTTAAACCAGGAAGAAGCAGAGAAGAAAATGGCTGTTAAAGAGATTAGCTCCATTTGTAAATCAAAGCCTGCTCTCAATTTGAATAATAAGAGAGGCCCTAGCTTGAGGACCAGATTCTCAGAGAAGGCTCCCACCCATAAGAATGGAAATCCTTTCAGAAGACTGGAGCTAAAGGGTGGAGTTCCAAAGCAAGAGTTGGTTTCTCTTACAAAGCAACTGCCCAGGAGTGAAAGAGATGGTCAACAGAGAGAAGCAGAGTCAGCTGTGATTCAAGGGGGCCAGTCTTGGCAAAGTTGTCCACATGGTTCTGGTTTTAGAAGTATCAGTGATGTAAGATGGAGGAGATCATGGAGTCCTCCAAGATTTCAAAAATTGGCAGAATGCAGGCATCATGAGGCAAGAAGACTGCAGTTTAGAGGCCCAAGAAGGGCAGTTTGTGCTGTGGAATTAAAGCTTGCTTTGCTATTGAGAAGATGTTAGAAATGCCAGAGACAACATGGGACACCTGCCAAGGAGAGCTGTATACCCAGGGAGGAGTCAGTTCAATAGAGTATTCTATGGGCAGCTGCATTGGAGGGGTGGAACCAAAGCTCTTTGGAACTGAGATGATTTCAACAAGAGGCTCACCTGTTGGACTTGGGGTTTGTCCTGCTGGTTTTCAGTCTTGTTATGGACCAATCTTTTCTGGATATGCCCCCATTCCTTCCTTTTGGAAAGGAAATATTTAATCTGTGCCATTGTATGTTGGAAGTACGTAACTTGTATTTTGATTTTAAAGGAGGCTTTGGACTTTGGACTTTTGGACTGTGTTGGGACTACTGATGTAGTCTATGAAGACTTTTAAAGTTGGACTGAGTATGGTTTGCATAATGAGATGACAATGAGCCTGTGGGGGACAGGGGTGGAATGTCATGGTTTGAAATGTGTCCCCCACAGTCTCATGTGTTTGGCAAGGTCATGGCACCTTGACAGGTGGAGCCTTGCTAGAGGAAGGCAGTCACAAGGGGTGGCCCTTGAGGTGGATTAGTCCCACACTAACTCCAGGAGAAGTCTGCCTTTGCTGCAAGGAGTCCTGAAGCTCTCAGCTTCCAAAATGTCTGCAGTCTGATTTAGCCTCTTCCAGCTTTGGCCAACCAGCCATGTCGCCTCTGCTTTGAGAGACTGTACCTCCCCTCTGGAACCATAAGCTGAATAAATCTCCCTTTCTCCCTTAAGTTGCTTGACTTTGGGTGTTTTCTCACAGCAATAGTTATGAGTAACTGTTACAGATCCCTAATGAACTGGTGGGAATGTAAACTTGTTCAGTTACTGTGGAAATCATCATGGAGGTTTCTCAAAAAACTACCCATTACTACTCAACTACCATATGACCCAGCTATACCATTCCTGGATTGTAACAGTCTCGGGGGCCCATGAAGACCCTTGGAGGTGGGGATAAGCCAGCACAGAGTCAATGGCACAGACTCCCGGAAGTCAGGCAAGTGGCAAAGCAGGCTCTCAGGCTCTCAGGCTTGCAGGCTCATTTATTGTAAATATCAGGCTGCTTATATACCCCACCCTATCCCATAAGTCCCAGCATGAGCTTTTGCTGAGTTGTTCTGTCTGGGTTGGTCCTCTCAGCCAGGTGGTTTGATGTCAGCACTAGGTGGGGCAGCAGGTGTAGCTTGGGAAAGTTGCATTTGCGCATGTGGCCCATACAGATCATCCCTGAGTGGCATGCTCCCCAGGTGGAGGTATTGTAAGTAATGGTTGATCAGAGACCTTAACACAGGCCTGCCTGGTCCTGGTCCGTTCCTCCTACACTGGGTAATTACCCCAAAGACTCCAAGTCAGCTATCACAGAGAATGTGCAACATTCACAACAACTAAGTTATGAAACAATCTACATATTCAACAGCAGAGAAACGGATGAAGAAAATGTAGTTTATTTATACAATGGAATTTTTTTCAGTCATAAGGAATGAAGTTCTGCTATTTGCAGAAAAATATACTCAACTGAAAATAATGGTATCAGAAGCTCAGTGTGACTTCAAGTGACGCAACGCCCAGGCTCCAATTCTCAATGTGCAAGTCCTTGTGGCTGTCATTATTTGCTGTGTGTCAGAAGTGCGCATCTGGGGGAGGCGGGGTTATCTGGGAAGCCATATCAAGTCATATGGAAGATCTTTTACGGGAAGCCTTTGATGACTTTGGATCAAGAAATTTTAGTGGAATGGTTTTAGCTAAAGCTCAATTGCTGGTGTGTATGTAGGGTGCAAAGCTGGTGGGAAGAATATAACTTTGCAAGAAGTTTGAGAAGGGAATGAGTGAGCTGAGCAGACAGTGAGTGCAGTGTGCTTGATCTGTGAGCATCCCTGGAATCTTCTAGGTGTCAAACAACCTCTAGCACTAGAATCTGTTGGCACTTTGTTTCATTTCCTCTGTGTGCTCTCCCCTCCTGATGACATTAAATGCATTCATACAGTGATACATATAACCCGTTTACCTCCCACTCAGATGCGTCTCCTACATCACAGATTTGCAATATTTTAAATCCAACAAGTCAAAAATGAATCCCATGATTTTTCCCTTCAGAATCTGTTCAATCTGTATTCTTCACCATCTCTGGGCAATCACATCATCTCAGCTATTCTGTCCCGGGATGATCCTTGGTTTTCCCCCTTTGGTCACATTCACACCAGAACCAGGCTTTGCCCTTTATCTTCATAGCAGCAAGAACATAAACCCACGGTGGGTTACATCAGTCCTCTGCTCAATGTAACCATGGAACTCACTTCCCTGAGTCAGAGCCAAAGTCCCTGGTGTCTCTGTGACCTGTCTTCATCTTCCCTCTTTGTTTTCATAGACTGATACCTTTGCCTACATTCTATCTTGACCTCACTGGCCTTCCTGTGTTTCCTAAACTAAGATCTTTAGCATCTGCTCTTCTTCTTGCCTAGAATGTTCTCCTGGCAGGAGCTCATGTACCTGAACTCCTGGAGCAAAGCTTGCTCTAAGTACCTGTTGCAGTTTCTCTGCACGTTGCTGATAAATTCATGACCAACAACTTAAGAGAACATGGGGTCTTCATCTTGCTTATTCCGGTTACAGTTCATAGTCCATCTTGGCAGGAGAGTTCATACCAATATCAGGAGCCTGGGGAACTGGACACATTCATGGGGATTGCTGAGAGAGGGGCAAACCTCACTTGCCAGTCTGCAAGTCTGCCAAAGTAAGCCAACTGACTAAACCAGCTCTCTCCACATTACCTTTCTTTTTATAAAAAATTATTCATTTATTATTCATTCATTTATTTTGTGTGCGTGTGTGTGTGTGTATGTGTGTGTATCAGAGGACACTATGTGTTCCTATGGAGGACCAAGGGTGACTTCAGGAATCCTCCTGGATTGCTTCTACCTCCTTTTTGCTTTTCTCTGGGATTTCCCAGGCTCTGCCCTCCAGGGCCAGAGGTCCTTTTCCACCTGGCATTTTTATGTGGGATCTGGGATCAGAACTCAGGACCTTCTGCTTGCAAGGCAGAGCCTTAACCCCTGAGCCATCTCTCCAGCCCTCCATATTATCTTTCTGGAGGGCCAGTCCAGAGGATGGTCCCATTCACCATGGGCTGGGTCTTTCCACAGCAATTAAATGATCTTCAGACTTACTCGAAGTATACCCTAACTACCAATTCTTCACAGATGTGCCCCGAACTCAGCCTTCAACTGTCAAGTTGAACCCGTATCTAACTGGCATCCACCTTAGATAGAATCGCATTCACCTTTGCTGGTGCTCCACACTTCTGACTTGCTTTTCTCTCTTCTTATCCACAGACTGTGGGCTCGCTCATGTGGAAGTACCTACCAAGTGTGCAATTCTCGCCCAGAGAGCAGCCCCTCTGGCTGGCTTCTGGGCAAGCTGGAGAGACCCAGCCATCTCTCCTGTACATGCTCTGTTTTATGCATAGTCCTTATCCAGGCAGGAGCATAGACACTTGGTTCCATTTGCTTTGGGTAGTCAGCTTGCAAAGGAACCTGGGAAGCAGACAAGAGCTCCTCTTGACTTCCAGATACCACCAGCAGGAAGGAGCTGGGGGAGGGGTCCTCAAGGAAGCTCAATTCACCCTGTGGGGAAGGATGGCAGAAAGCAACCAGCCTGCTTCTCTCCAAATAAAGCACTCCCATTCATGGGGTAGAGTGTTTGCTCAAGAGACAGGCCTTGGATGGGGAAACTGAGGAGGTCCTTGCCTCTCTGGAGCTATTGGCTGGGCAGAATGAGGAGGCAGAATGAGTGCTTCCCATGGTGTTGCTAATGAGAACTGTGCAAGTGCAGGCACCAGGACACACACAGGAAGGGACTTGTAGTTTGTCTGCATGTTGTCAACAAATTCCCAACCAAATGACTTAAGGGGGAACTAGGGGTTTTGTTCTGGCATAAAATTGTACAGTTATGTTTCTTAGTCCAGCTTGGCAGGAGAGCTCACTAGGGCCTGAGGGAACTGGGCTACTGAGAGAGGAGCAAACCTCACTTGCCAGACAGCATATCTCTTCAAACATGCCAAAGAATACCAACTCCTTGGATCAGCTTCCTCCATCTTATCCACCTGCCCAGAGAAATGTCTCACCCACTGTGGGCTGAGCCCTCCTCATCAGTTAGCAAATCTCCTGCAGGCTGGAGAGATTTAGCTTTCCATCATCAAGTTGACACCTGAATCTATCACAAGACCCTAGTGCTTAACTTGGAGAGAAGACCTTAGGGGAAGGCAACCTTTAGTCTGTACCAACTCATTCCTTCTTGCGTGTGTGCATTCGTTCAGTCAGTAGGTATTTGTTTGAAGATCAGGCATGTACAAGAAAGTTGAGGGGATAAAACAGTTTTCTTTGATTAGAAGGAATCTGGAATGTTAAAAAGAACAGAGTTACAAGGAAACTGGAACAAATGAGCAAATGCAGAACTAATTGGTTTTTGTTATTGTCAAAGACCTTGAAGGGAAAACAGTAGGACCTTCAGGTATTGTGTTTCAGAGAGGTTTGCTTTTGTCCCCAAGGGAAGGAGGCATGAAGTGAAGCAGAGATGTAGGAGCCCCTGAGGCAAACTCAGGGAGTGTGTTCTAAGCAGACGCCCTGAGGGGGGAGTGTGATCAACATTTGTGAAGGAAGAGGAAATAATTTAAAGAGGGACTTATATCCTTCCCTTTGGCTACCAGACTATTGAAAAAAAAAATGGGCCCCAAGAAATCTTGGAGTTCTCCCAGGAATCTTTTGCTGTGAGAAGCCAAGGCAAAGCCTGGGGCCTGGTGGAATGGGAGGAGCTCATCTTCTGGAAAGAGAGTTGTAATTTGTCAGACTACCTTGCAAGAGATACTGGAGCGGAGATAAATATAGGTCAATGATGGGCACTGATCAGGACTGCGTAGTTGTGCCTACCCCTTGGCTTCTGTTCACCTTAAACCTTGTGCCAGGACCCTGAGGATGAACTCAAGGTGGGGCATCTCTGGATCTCTCTATCTCTCAGTCCCACTGTGACCTAAAACTTCTCTTTCTGTGTTTCATTATTAACTGGGCCCTTTCAGTTGTTTTGTTGAGGTTGGGTGGCTGAGCCTCATGTGATGGAGGAGCCAGAGCCCAGTAATGGGAAGAGAAGCAGGGACAATCTGGTGAAGGGCTTGGTGGAGCCCAGGGCCTCTGGCATGCTTTGCATCCGGCAGATCTTCTGAGAAATCCAGCTATCTGTCCCGCTCACCCCAGCTACTCCTGAGGCTCTTGGCTGTACCCTTTGACTCCTACTCCTTCCAGACATCTCCCTCCATGGGATTCCTCTAAGCATTGCCACCTCGGCAAACCTTCCCCTGAAGTCTCCAAACCAGAGGGCCACACTGACCTCTGAGTTCTCAGTTTGTGTTGCCTCTCATCTCACGCACCCTCCCTGCAGCCAGGCTATCAGGCCTCTGTGTAGAGTTGTGTCTTCAACCAAGCATGGACGTTATGAGTGTGTTCAAAGGCAAGTGGGAGAACAAAAGGAAGAGAAGCAGGGGAAGGAGTGTGTCAACTGCTTAAAGCAGTATATGTAGAATCATCAGAGGTATCACAAATCCAGATACTTGCAAATGTCAGTGTGCACTATATTATTCTTGTCATAGGACGTTTCTGATAATCACCGTTTCCTAATCTCCAATACTTTTATGGGCTCTCTTTGTTTATGGAGAAACTGGTTTTGGTCCACTTTCAGTCATTGCTTGGTCAGCGACACGTGGTCAACCTCAAGGTCCTTGCTGGGAAGCAGATGCTGAAGTTCTCAAGCCTGCTCACCAGCAAAGCACAGGGCTCTCCCTAACCAAATAAATGAACGATGCTGCAAAGTGACAAATTACAACATGTCATGGACCCTAGGAGTCCCCAGGGAACAGTCAGCCAGGAATGCTAATGGCATCTACCCTCACCTGTAAGGTGTGGGGACCTTTGGGAAGGACTTGGCAATGGTTTCCTCTCTCCAGATGTCGCTTGCTCTCGCTCTCACTGGGCCACAGGTTGAGCTAAGTACTCTGTTACTAAGGAAACCCAAGTTGTCAGTCCAGAGCCATATGGGGATAATGGTGATTTATTTAGGAAAAGCAAGGTTTGTCACTTTAAGCTTACTGTTACAAAATTGCTTTTTGATTACCTCGCTCCTTATTGCATTGTCTTGTCACAATAAACTGCAGAAACAAGTGGCAAGGTTAATAGTTATGGGCTCTGTTCTTGTCACTCTCAGGGCCCAGCAAGGTCACGGCTTCGGCCTGAGTGTAGCCTACGGAATGTTTCAATCCCCTGCTCTGGAGAAGATGGCGTTGTGGAGGGAAAGGATAGTCGGCTTACCTTTGGTGGCTCTGGACTCCAAACTTTCCACTTGCCCAGGCTCTCCTGGAGTCAGAGCTCCTGAAAACCAGTCTCCCCAGCTCCTTATTGTCATTTTCAACCTGATATAATCACCTGATTTTCCATTCCCCTCAGCCCTCCCAGTTCAAAATATAACTTGCCCTTCTAAACCCTGCCAGACATCTCTCCTCCATGGTTGAAATGACCTTTCAAATACTTTACAGATGGATGGATTCCCCCCCACACACACATATATACACACATCAGTGTGGATACCTCTGGAGACATTGTTGTGTGCTTTAGATGCTTCCTGTGAGTGACCTCAGTTTTTCTTCCTGACCACTCACAAGAAGCCTGAAGTCAAGCTTTGGGTTCTCCACTCCAAGCTCACATGCTGAAATTCCAATCTCAAGATGATAGTTTTAGGAAGGGGTTAGAGCAGAGGTCCTATCAGTGAGATTAGTGCCATCCCACAAGGTCATAGAAAGACCCACATGCACACTCTCTGTCTATGACATGGCAGGGAAGGGCATCAGGTACCTTCATGCCAGCTATGTTGGGTACTTGCCTGGTACCAGTCTGCTAGAGGTTTGATCTTGGCTTCCTATCTGTAGATGAATGAGATAAATTTCTGTGGCTACTAAGCCTCTTAGTCTATGTGATTTTGTTATAGCAGCCCAAACAGTAAACATAGAGCACTCTGATCCCTGCTTCGCACTAAGGAATAGAAGGTCCAGGAAGTAGGTTTGCTTGCTTCTGGCCCACAGGCTTGCAAGTAGATGTCAGATGGGATCATCTGGCATTGCTAAGCCCTGTTGGCTTCTCTGTGCAGTCCTCTTCTGAGTGTCCTTGCCTAGTCTCCGTGCCAATCTCTACCTGTGGCTGCCTCCCTCCCCGTGCCAGGAGCTCCAGGTGCAGTGTCCTGAAGTTCTGATGTGTGAACACACCTTCCTTTAGTGGTCTTCTAGTTCTCTGAACTGTTGAATGTCTCTTGCCCCAATATCTGTTCTCTGTCATGCTTTCTGGTCTTTTTTTCCTTCATCTTCTGTGTTACTAGAAGTTGACAAGCCCCAAACCACCATCCTCTGTCCTCTTCATGGTCCCTGCTTGTTCTTTGATGACCTCATCTGGTCTCAAAGTTTTGGAGGCTGGTTATGTGCTGGGGATTCCCCTACCGTCATTTCTTAAAAACAAATTGAGGTATCGTTTAACATACTGTAAAGAGTGTCAATCTTGTAGTTTTATGACTGTCTGTATGATGTCAAACTTATGCAGAAGCATCAGGGGATATAAGTGGATCTGTCCTTCCAGAGCACATTTTTGTGCTTCTTGGCTATCAATGAATCTCTTGCAGCAGACGGTTTGGCTTGTTCTTCAATTTCTTCTGGGCACTCTTTTGTGTCTAGTTTATCATCTAAGTTTCCAAGCACATCATTTATTATGCAGAAAACTGTTCTATAGAAGGTTTTTAAAATGCAAATTTTTAAAAGTTCTTTTTAAAATGCAATTTCTGACCTTATACAAAAATCTTAAGAATAATGCAACCAATGTCTGTATTCCTTTTTCTGCTTTTCTGTCTCTTCAACCAAATACGATAAAGCAAATATTAGCTATAACACTCTGTGAGCCATTCACATTTTAACATATCCTTTTTTCAAACATTAGGATAAATTTCTTAGTTATGATCATATTGTTGTCTTATCATACTTGGCAATGTGGACTTTACAAGACTGTTGATGGTTATTCTCTGGGTCCCACAATTCCTCAGAGGTTACAAAAGGGCAGTCGTATCTTAATGTTACAAGACACTGGGCAGTGGTGTCTTTGAATAGGGTTGCAAGAGGTCTCCATATGTAACATTTAGTTCACAGATAGCTCTCCGGTTTCTGAATTTGTGGCCACACCCATCCTCTAATGGTATGGTAATTTATATGTTGAACCAACTGGGCTGCTTGTTGGGAGGTTTACCCATCCACTGAATCACCTTAGTGTCTTCTGAAACAGGTCTTTCTGCTCCTGTTAGTTCCTGTGAACCAGCAAGTAGGACTGAAGCTGATTTCTATTTTGCTAGAATGTTCCACTGTCCATTCATGTCCACTGATCCTGCGATGCTGTGGAAAGTTTACCCTCTGGAATCTGTAATTCTTCAGAGGTTACAAAGGAAGATCCTCAAACTCTATTATTGCTTCATGATTGATTAGAATGCTTCTATAAATACTTTCTCCCATAGATCATTTGATTACCTAGAACAACTTATAAAGAAAAAGCAGTTGAATGCTTAAAGATTTTTCTCTTACCAGGTTTTGAATAAATGAACTATTTTTTTAGCATTCTCAAAGGGACCAATAATATTTTTCAGTATCATTATGAATATATGGATTTTAAAACATACTCTATAAATCCATGCCCATTAATCATTGCACTTAACCTTATGGAATGAATGTCTTCTTTATGAGTAGGAAATACTTCATGTTGGCTGAACTCATGATTCCTACACTTTCATTTTTATTTCAGACCCCTCCACACTCACAGAACCAACTGCCTGTCAAACACTTAGGAATTTGGCATCTGGAACATTTCCCAAGAGAGAGATCCTCTCTCTTCTGGTCCTGCAGGTATCACATTGATGTTCAGTGGCAAGTGCATCATTTGACTTTCTCAGACTGAAATCTTGGAGGTTGACTTTAAGGTCTGGTACAAATGGTTGGCTCTATTTTCAGAACATACAATCAAATCACTTCTTATCTCTATGGTCCAAGCTTCTAGTCCTTCTCACGTGAATCAAAATCCATAATCTCATAATTGGTCTCCATGACTCTACCTTTTGGCTCATTCTCAATGGCAGTCATGGTGGTACTATTAAAACGTAAGACAGATCATGACACTGGAGCGCCCCTCCTCACTAGTGCCCTTAGTACTGATGTCTAGAAGGCACCAGTGTTCTATCTGCCTCTGCCCACCTGCCACCTATATCTAATGCACTTTACCCTCATAACCAACCATTCCCATTTCACTGGTAGTGTCTCTGGTTCTTTCCCATATGCTTCATTCTGCACAGTTGTCCTTTGCCATCTTATTGTCCTGAATACTCTAGTTCCTATGGTTCTCTACTGAGGTCTCTTAGATCTTCAAGGAGCATTGATGGGCTTCATTGTGGAGCTCCAGACTTAACAGAACCAATGGCAAGACACTAGCTTTGGCAAAAGTTGCATTACATGCTGTAACTGTTACTCATATCTATTGCTGTGAGAGAGCACCCAAAGTTAAACAACTTAAAGGAGAAAAGGAAATTTATTCATCTTACAGTTCCAGAGGGGAGATGCAGTCTCTCACGGTGGAAATGACATGCTGGCCAAAGCTGAAGACAGCCTATGTCACACCCATCCACGTGACTGAAGGCTGGAAGACTGGAGAGGCTCTCCTCTTCTGTTCTATGGTTCCTTTTATCTGGTCCACTACTGGGAGGTTCCAGTGAGATCTGGGGAGGTTCTGATCGGATCTAGGGCTGATCTTTGTATTATCCAGATAATCTCTTCAGGTGGTCTCAGCTGATCTTAGTTATGCCAGGTGTGTCAAGTTGACACCCAGGATTAACTATCCCACTGCCATGGTGCAGATGGTCTCCAAAGGTGCTTGTGTTAAAGATGTGGTCCCTAGGAGGTGTTCTGAGGCCTTGATCTTGAAAGAGACAGCAGGGGCTCCCCTCTTTCTTTCCCGCTGTACTGACGAGCCATAGAATGAGAAGCGTTGTCCCTATGGCTCCTCTTCCATGCTGCTGACTCACCCACGGTCCAGAAGAAATGAGGAGACTGTTCACGGACTGCAAACCTGCAAAACTGTGAGCCCAAATGAACTTCTCTGTACAAGCGGATGTCTCTTAGGAATTTGTTACAGTACTGGTATTTGTTATAGAACTGGTGTTTGTCCTAGAACCGGTACACTTTTTCCTGCCCTTGGACTTGAGCTGAAACCTCAGCTGTTTCGGATTCTTCAGCCTTCAGACTGTGGTTATACTATTGGCTCTCCTGGTTTTCAACACCTCTTCATCTTGAGATCTGTCTGTTTCCATAATCATGTGAGCCAGCTTCTCTTTTCCCCTCCCCTCCCCTCCCCTCCCCTCCCCTCCCCTCCCCTCCCCTCCCCTCTCCTCTCCTCTCCTCTCCTCTCCTCTCTTCTCCTCTCCTCTCCTCCTCTCCTCTCTTTTCTCTTCTCTTCTACCTTCCTCTCCCCTCCTCTCCCTTCCCCTCTCCTTCCCTCCCTTCCCCCCTCCTCTCCATTCCCTTCCTCTCCTTTCTTCTCCTCTCCACTCCCCTCCCCTTTCCTATTCTCCTCTCTCCTCCCTAGTCTCCTTCCTCCTCTCCTCCCCTCCCCTTCCCTTCCCTTGCTTTCCCTTGAAGTCACAGAGGCACAGAGTAATCTCTTGACTTAGGCCAAGCCTTACATAGCTCGGTAGTGCTTGCTCTCATGTCTTAGAACAGCACTTCAGCGTGGGTCCTTTAGCAAAGTCCTGACTCTAGGCAGAGTGCGGAAGGTCATGGGCAAGGGGACTTTCTGGTGCTCTGAAGGTTCTCCTGGTGGGCTTCGCTTGAGAGATCTCAGTACTCACTTTTTCCAACTCATGCTCCAGGGCACGAGCTGCTTAGGTTGCCCAGGACTCGTGGCTACCAAGTGGCAGAGGTTTAAACCAGCTTGAATGGTATAAAGTTTGGCCATGTTCTGATCAATGGGTCTGTGGAAAACCAAGTAAGGCCTGCTGGATCTTCATGTGCAGGTACATAGTTCCCATGCTAGGCTATTTTTTTTTTCTTAATTCATTCTTTTACCATTTCTAAAAAATACATTCATTTATTTTGCATGTGTGTTTGAGAGTACGGGTGCACTCATGCTGTGGCATGTGTATGGTGTGAGGACGACTGTCAGGAGTCAGCTCCTGCCTTTCCAGCTTGCTCGGGGTCTCTCATTCACACTGTCTTCCAGGGTGGCTGACCTAACAGCTTCTGCCCTCAGCAGTGCGGGCACCACAGCGTTTCAGATGCTTGCCACTGTGTTCAGTGCTTTTTCTTCTTAGTGTGGGTTCTGGGGATTGAACTCAAGCTTGTGCAGCATACACTTAACCCACTCAGTCATCTCCAGGCCTCTGAAGGTCTGTATAGCATGAGGACCCGCGACCAGTTCCTGAAAGGCATTGATCTATGAAAGATGAATTGAGCTCAGGGAGCACCACCCAGGAGCACCCGTCCCCACTGCAGGATGTGGGTTTATGGTGCTCTTTGCACGTCCATCATGTGTGTGCTCAGATGAAAATGGAGTTACCTGCTGTAGCAGTCACCCTGCATGGTTGCTGATAAATCACCATCAATGGCTTAAGGGAACAAGGGGTTTATTTTCTCTTACAGTTGTCTGGTTACAGTTCTCAGTACAGCTTGATGGGAGAGCTCACACCAATACCAGAGCCGAGGGAACTGGCCACATCATCACCACATAACGGCTGAGAGAGAGATGATCCTTACTTGCCAGACCAGCATGTCTGGCCAAGTGTATACAAGGATGCCAACTCTCTCAACCAGCTCTCCGTGATTTATCCAGGGCCTAGTCCCACCCATCATGGGCTGGACCTTCCCCAGTAGCTAGACAATCTTCTGCAGGTTTGTTCTGGGCTTAACTCAAGCATTAATTCTTTACAAATGTGCCCAGAGTTCAAATCCTCAACTATCAAGTTGACACCCGTGTCCACCGTGTCTAATCACAACACCTGCTAAAGACTTCCTATGTGTCAAGCATGCTTCTGAAAACATTGACCATGTTTCCTCGTTTAAAAACACCCCTGTCAGGTAAATAGTGCCATAGAACAGCGTGATTTTTCTGATGGGAAACTGAGGTGCAGAATGCTTACATGACTTGCCCAATGTCACAGATCAGAGATTCTGTCACCAGACCATCTGCCTCTCCCTGTCTGGTTTCTGGAGCGGCAGAGAGGGAGACATGGGGGCTGGGTGACATCATGCAGTGGCTGCTTCCTATACACCAGCCAGGCTGCTGCATGGCTTCTCTTCATGTCCTGACCCTTGGGGTTGTCTTCTGTCACACCTCAGGAAAGCTAAGGCACCTCTCCTGCTCCTCTTGACAATGGTGACTCTGACGTGGGCCAGAGCAGAGCCCAAGGAAACCATTTGGAACTTGATGAGAGGAGTGAAAGGAATATGAATGGTATAAATATTTAAGAAAAGGGGCAAGACTGGCACAAGAGTTGGCCTGTCAACATTTCATCATGGAAGGCAAAAGATCTCAGGAGGCCCAACACCTCCTGAGAGACTGATAAGGGTTAATGTCGGACAGCAGGGAGGGGAGCTACTTCCCCCAAAGGATACCTTCTATTATATCATCCTTGCTCCTGCAAGAGCCCAGACAATTGACACTAGTGGCAACCTAGATAAAACTCAGTGGACCACACACACAAAAGGACATGAGATCAGGAGGGAGACTGGTAGGGAAGAAAGTTTGTAGTGGGGAAAAGCAGGGGATTAGGATTGGGTAATAAAAGACACAGATTTATCATACTCATGTATAAAACTCTCGAAGAACATAAGCACATGGTTAAAAAGAAAAGGGGAACTCAGCTATCTCAGAAAGCCTTGACTTGGGGATGTTAGGCAGGAGTTCCTCAAGAAAGTTTAACTGAAAATGATCATTTAATACTGGAGTCACAGAGCTGTGGGCAAGGGTACGGAGTCCACATGTGCCAGTTATATGTTGAGGGTTGGCAACCGGGGGAAGCCAACCTTTCCCTTCCCTAAAGGGGAAGGAAAGACGATTATGTTGCCGGAAGCCCAGAAAGAAGAAGGGCTCTGGGCAGGGGTCATGACGAGGATGTAGCCCCGCAGAGTGTCAGTGGACTCTGGAGAAAGTGAGAAGGCTGTACCCCACTCCCTCTTGTCTCGGATCTTTGGTGCCATTGACTGACCCTAACTGGAAGCTCAAGTGGAAACAGCTGTGCCTGATGCTGCTGTGCTTGGGGCAACCTCACAGTGGATGGAGGTAGAGAGCATGGGCAGGTGTGCACCTGGCTAACAGGGAGACCCCCCACATGGAGCTGGGGATGTGAGCCAGCCCAGGTGGGCCTCCTGCTAGAGACCCTGACCTTCATCCCCTGTGGAGCACAGGCATGGTTGCGCATGGAGAAACTGCTCATGCTTCTTGGAATGGGTCTAAGATTTTGAGCTCTAAGACTGGACTGGAGTCAGGGGACATCCCAAGGAGCAGTCTTTTTCCCTAATTTCCTGTCCGGCCTTGAGCCGAAGGAACCAAAGAAGTTTTCCAAGCTTTATGTGGAC
Organism: Typhlomys cinereus; assembly: GCA_023101885.1. Taxonomy (NCBI): domain Eukaryota; kingdom Metazoa; phylum Chordata; class Mammalia; order Rodentia; family Platacanthomyidae; genus Typhlomys; species Typhlomys cinereus. The sequence continues at coordinate 330,710 of JALPQD010000155.1, read as the reverse complement.
CATCAGAGAATGATCCCAGGTCGAAGACCTGGCTGACCATAAGCACTGTTACCCTGAAAACTATCTGCTGCAGGGCAGAGGAGGCAAGGTAGACAAAGGGAAGGGGCACTGTGGCAGTTAGTTTTAGTTATCAGCCTGATAACTGATAACTGAGTCAGTTTTAAGCCTCTGAGCAATTCTGTAGGAGACTATCTAATTGTTGTGGGAAGAACTCCTGATATTTCATAGCATTGACTGTTCCTTGGGCAGCTCAAAGAACTGGTTGGAATTTGGCAAACTGGCAAGCTAGCAGGTATGCTTTGGTCCTTCCCCCTGTCCCCCGCCCCCCACACCTTTCAGCTTTTCCTGTGGATATGATGTGGTCTTGGCCCCTACTGGTAATTCTCCTGCCATAATGGACGCCAGCCTGAAATTGAAGCTGGAATAAAAATCCCCATGTTCCCCTAAATTGTTTGGGTTATGGATTCATTACAACAGTGGGAATATGAAACTAAGACAGCATTTGACATCCATCTGTGCTCCTTCTAGTGATTTCCCGAACTGCAGCATTTCAGGAGGGAAAACGAACCTTTCCCAGACTCTCTGGCCACTGGGCTTCAAGCCGTCTTTGAATCTGGCCGATTGCATTTGTTTGTGTCCAGACGCAGGCATGAGAAAAACCTGCTCATCTTCAGCTAAGAACCATGCTTACAGAGCTGTTCAGAATAGCACCATGGTTGCTGAGATACAGAAAGGCCGTTGCAGACTGCACTAGACCCCAAGAGACAGAGCAGCAGTGTCCTAGTTAGATACAGTTATCAACCTGATTGATGGTTGAGGGTTCAAGGCTCTGGACATATTTGTGAAGGTTCAGTGGTTGAGTTAGGCCCCGAGCAAGTCTGCAGGAAATCATTTAGTTGATGAGTGAAGGCCCAGCCCATGGTGGGTGGGGCTAGTCCTAGCAGGTGGATGGGTGGAGGGAGCTGGATAAGGAAGGTGGCATTCTTTTTTTTTTTTTTATTAAAAATTTAATTATACATTTTAAAATTGGAAGGTGGCATTCTTTGGTATACTTGACCAGCATGCTAATCTGGCAAGTGAGGACTGCCCATCTCAGCAGTCCTATGGATTTGGTGTGAGCAGTTCCCTCAGCCCTTGGTGTTAGTGTGGGCTCTCTTGCCAAGCCGGACTAACAACTGTAACTGGACAATTGTTAAGTCAAAATAAAACCTCTTGCTCCCTTAAGCCCTTTGGTCATGAACTTATCCTATCCAGCAACAATGCAGTCACTGTCACAAGTGGCAACAACAAGCGCGGCCTTCCGCATCAGGCATTTGCACAATTGCTCTGCTTCCTGAGCATGTGGCCAGGAGGACAGCATGGGATTTGGAGCTGGCAGCTTCCAGATGGTAGAAGTGGCAGCAACTCTCTGGGGACCTGTGACATGACTCTGGGAGTATCTCCTTGAACATTCAACCTTGTCCTTGTCATCGGGATTCCATCCCTCTTGCCCATTTCAAGGGTGTGATGGATTCCGTTTTTGTTCCCATGACCCAGGGAGGATGTTTTCCTCTGCAGCTGGACTTTAGCCAGTCGGGGGGCGGAGGTAGCGATGACGCTGGCTTACCATGTGCAGGTACTCCTGGTACTTTACACAAAGCACGTCTTCCAGTCGGTTCTCAGGACAAAATCCTAGGAGCTAGGTGTGAGGTTAATTCTCTTTTTCTAAGTGAGGAGGCTGAAGCGCATTGAGATTCACTAACTCACCTGGCATTTCTGGGTTTAAGTGGTAGAAATAGCTTTGGGATGTAGTCTGAGTTTAACCCTTGCTCAGCAGGGCTGGGTTATGGAATTCTGTAATCTCTCTCTCTCCTCTCTCTCTCTTTCTTTCTCTTCCTTCCCTAGTAAATATAATCTCAAGGGGAAACAGAGGATTGGGTTGGCTAAGGTAGAACTCTAATGCATCTTCTAGACTTCTGAGGCTCTGTTGCTGTCCACCTCACAGACAGTTCCCACTGCCCAGTGCCATTGATCAAGTCTCAGAGGGCAGGGCTGCCATCCTCGGTGACTTCTCCTCAGCCACGCCAGCTGCTGGCTGAGTGCCATTATGGCACTTTGTTGAACCTCTCGCCACCCTTGTTGCCTCCTACGCTGTGTGTGAGTGTGTCTTCAAGTCTGTCACCCAGGGCAGACTGTGGAACTCTATGTGTTCCCCAAGAACAGCCAAACCCCAGTGTGCAAACTCTTCACCTCAGTCCCTCTTGGAATGGAGAGGAAGAAACTCCTCTCTTCCATCACCTTCCCCCAAACACCTCCCACTGTGGTACCTGTCACTTTGTCTTCAAGGAGAACGTGACGAATATATTCCTGAAATAATTAAGAGCTTTTTTCCCCAGGATATTCCAAGCAGGCGGGTGTGCACAGCCCCTCTTCTGCTTCTGAGCTGGAGTGGACTTTTAAGGAGTTATTCAGGGGCGGAATGCTAATTACGTAACTACAAATATGTAAATACTTTGAGAATAAATTCATCACAATATATTAGGCATCACATTGTAATTAAGCTCAATTAGGTATTATTAGCAGTATTAATGTCATGTTGCTCGTGCCTGCTCCTAATGAATATATTAACCCTGCTGGCTGCCACCGCCTATGTGGGTGCATTATGATGATGGCAATAATAGACACGCAATTAGAGCATTATTGCTTTGCTTGCAAATTGTGCAGAGAAATATGTCAGTGTCTTTGGAACCGGGATGACTGGCCTTTCTGTGGACATGTCAGACATGGCCAGAAGATCAGGCGATCTGGAAACAAGTTAGCTTTTCCATGTCTTAGATTTTTGGTTTTCTCTCATTGGTTTAGGTAAAGACCATGGTGCTGGGAATGAGGCAGAGGCCAGTGGAAAAGGTCTTGGTATACCTGGGTGAGGCATGTACCCAGAATCATCACAGTTATTTACACCATGGAAGCAGAAGAAGGACAGATGGTGAGGTCAGTCAGGAGCTTGCAAGTGGGTGGGCACCTATTTCCTCTGTCAGTACGACAGCGCTGTGGGGGTAGAAATCCAATTATGAAAAGTAGAAAGCACCTCAGAGATGTCCCCACATGATGCTCATATCACACAGTCCTTTTCAGGGGAAAGTCAGAGTCTGATTAAGTTTGTCTGAAAATAGGTTATGTTTTTCTTTTTCATGTATGTGTATATGTGATGTGTGTGCATGTTTTGCATGTGGGTGGGTATACGTGTGTGTGCGTGTGTGTTTATGTACAAGAGGCAATTGAGAATGTATGTCTTTGGAGGTCCAAGGATGACACTGGGAATCACCTGGATTGCTTTACCTCTTTATTGCTTTGTGTGGAGTTTCCCATTCTTTGCCTTCTGGGCTAGAATTAGAGGCAGTCACCATATTTACTCAGCACTTTTACATGGAATCTGGGGCTTGAACTCAAGTCCTTTTGCTTATAAGGCAAAGGCTTTAACCACAGAAGCCTCCTCAGCCAGGTTGTAAAATTTTGAGTGAGAAGTGGGGTCCTCCAAAAACAAAACAAAACAAAGCTAAGGGCCAAACAGACCTATGAAATGTGAGTAGCTACTCATCAAAAATCTCATAACAAGACTTTCTGCAAAGTCTTTCTTTCTCTGAGCTGGGTAATATCAAGATTCTGTAAATACACTTCTCCAAGACGTGAGATCACTTTTAGGAGAATATGAGATAGATAGATAGATAGATAGATAGATAGATAGATAGATAGACAGACAGACAGACAGACAGACAGACAGACCAGAAATGGAAAACTAAGAGAATGATTCCACATTGTGATGAGTTAAGTTTTGAATGCTGGTGCTGAGGTTGGTTCTTGATTCTGAGAGATGGTTATGGAGAACAAGGGACAGAGCCTGACAGGGAAGGTGTTAGGACCAGCTGAGAAACTCCTTTATGACAAGGGCACCTCCGATGTGAACAGGGACGACATCTTGGGCACCAACTACTGCCCTCCTTTGATTGTGAAATAACTCACCCAGGGGATTGGTTGGGACCCAGAAAGCAAACACATTCAAGTGGCCTCTTGTGTACACACACACACACACAAACACACATACAGGAATGCAGAAAATGGTTGGGAAAATGATCTTTGCTTGCATTTGCCTATTTTCTTATGGTCTATTTTGCAAGTCTCACGTGATGAATGACTCCTATTTTCCAGCTGAGGAGGTGGAGGCACTGAGCGTTGTGTTTTACACTTGTTAAGTGGCAGATCCAGAATTCCAACCTCGATGTGTCTCTGTCCACATGCAAGGGCTCATGGGAAGATTGGAAAAAATGCTATGTATGATCTATGGGATTGCGTTATCAAAAATGTGGACTGGAAGCCCAGCAGAGAAGTGATAGGAAGTCCCCACATGACTGACCAGATTCGCTTCTTCTTTAACATGGGACCACAAGGGCACTGGGAGCCCCCGAGTCCATGGAGTTCTTGAGCACTTAGCTTAAGCACCAGTCTCTGTATGCACTGGGCAGCCCCAAGAGCCATGGCAAGGGACTGCTCTTCCGTTTTCCTCCTACCTGCAGAGGGAAGGTGGCTGGGGACACCTGCCCTCTTCTGACAGATGAAGAAGACAGCTCAGAAAGATGAAATGACTTATGCCTCCACGGTCACTGCAACATCTACCTTAGCCGAACTCATTTTCACTCTGCAAACAAATGACACCCACCACCCTGCAGCGGCTCCTTCCTCTGCCTAAAGTGATCTCTCCGGAGGGCTTCTCAAGGTCGGGGAGGTGGTTCTTTCTCCAGCCCTTGTACAGTTTGCTCTGGCCTTGGTGATGCCCAAGTAGAGTTCCAGTAGATTGGGAGCTCCCTGAAGGTAAAGATGGCTTTTGGAGGGGTTTGAAGGATTGTAAGAGCTTGAAGGGGGGCAGTGGTGGGTCAGACATTATCTTCTGGACATAATATAGTTGCGATATACAAGATTTCATATCAGCTATGTATACCTGTACAAGAATTTCATGGGAACTGTCCTATCAACATCTCACCATGAAAGCAGAAAGATCTCGAGAAGCTTCACAGCTCTGCGAGAGACTGATGAGAAATGATGCTGATAGAAAAGAAAAGTTTGCTTTTCTCCATGGTCTACTTGCTGGAACATGAATCAGGTCAGGCATATGCCATCAAAGACAAACTAGATGAAACACAGTGGGCTATACAAGTGAAAAGATTTGAAAATAAGAGGGAGTCTGGCAGGGGAGATGAAGGACTATAAGGGGAAAGGGAAGGGGGCGGGATTGGGACTGATAGATGAAAATATAAACTCAATGCATTGATGTGTGCAACAATCAAAAGTTTGAAAAAATAATCAAAACATGCACACATATACAAAGATGACTCTTTGTCCTCTCAGCCTTCCTACCTAGAGGGGGAAATGTGGAGTGTGATCAACTGTGACTCACTGCCACCCCCTCCCTGGCTCCTTCTTGCTATAGGTTTCTATACAAAAGGGCACTTTTGCAAGCACAGGGGGAGGTTGTAGACCAAGAAGTGTAATTAGAACTGATAGGCGCATTTGTGAAAAGCTTTCTTTCTCCCTTTGCAGGCGAGATCAAGCAGGGGGTTGGGGGTCTCTTCCTGAGACCTCAGTTGTGCTGAAGGAGCAATTCCTGATCAATTAGTCTCCAGGGCTCTCTCTGAGCATGTCGGCTTTTGATTTCCATTTTTGTAGCAAAGCTATGAAAGTGAGTGAGACAGGAAGGAATTGGGAAAGGGTCCTAGGCTAGGTTAGGGTAGGGAGGGTTGCAGAATTGTGCAGTGCTGAAGCTAAGCGTGGGGGGAGGGGTGCTGCAGCTGAGCTCAGTCAATACCCAGTCAATGCAGTTGGGGGCAGCAATCATGAGAAGGAGCGAGAGCCTTTGTGACAGCTTTCTAAGGGGGAGGTAGCCGCTTCTGCATTTTCTAATTGAGAAACAGGGACTCACAGGGGCAGAACAATTCCTTCCAGGGCGTCCTGAATCAATGTCAGGGTCAGAACATTCTTTGCTGCATTCCTTGTTAAACTATCAAGCATTGTCATGTACCCAGGCCACTGTTCTGAGCATATGTGACCCTAGTCTGCCCTCCACAATCCTCCTCTTCCTTCTTCATCACCATCAGCAGCAGCAACTTGGCTACTTCTTGTCTGACAGGTGACATCTGTTGCAGTGTGTACCTGTAAAGCCACAGGCCCCTCCCCTACAACCTCTCCTCGCCATGGGCTCTTTAGAGAGCCAAACAAAGCAACTGGACTCTCTTGCTCTGGAGTTTAGAGCCTTGTGACATGGAAATTTCAAGACCTTAGAGACCGAGCATCTAGGAGAAGGGACAGACTTTGAATTCTGTTCCCCACACCCTGGCCAGGTCCCTTCCTAAGCTCTACTTGAAGCTTAGAGCTAGCAAAGTCTTTTCATCTGGATAATACAACCAGATTTGATTTTTTTTTTTTTTGACATTTGTAACCAAAGAGCCCAAAATGGTTTCCCCTCCCAATCAACGTGGAAGAGTATTCCTTTTTCAGCAAGAGCTGGAAGGCAAAGGAGGAAGACCTGGAGCGTTCTCCCATATCATCACATCAAGAAGAATGGTTAGGTTTGCTAGAGCCTGTATTTAAAAGGTAAAAAGAATTTTGGGAACCACCATGGACTGCCTCCGCCTCCTCCTTGTTTCACGCGCACACATGCATACACGCACAATTGAATAAATAATAAATAATAAAAAAATTAAAAAAGGTAAAAAGAAACAGTGGCATTTAGCTTTCAATTTATCTTTAATCTGACATCCCTCAAAGATAATTTCAAACAAGCATATAAGCCATGACAAAACTTATACATGATCTATCTTCTATTCTTTTCTTATCCTGTCTTCAAGATGCTGCATATATTTTATGCATTGGGATTCAGTGTTTTCACTGAAAACACTTGATCTGTATAAAGATTTTTATAAAAATGCATGCAGCTGAAAAAGTAGAATCACACACCCAAGTTGTGAATCAACACTGGAGTGTTTCCCAATTGAGGATTCACTTTTAAACTTACATTTCACTTAGCTAAAATTGGCTACAACTACATTCAGCCCCCCCCTCCCTCTAGCCCCAGAACGGTGCTGCCTCTACAGAGCCTTTCACCATCACTAGGTCACACCTCTCTTCCCCCTTCCCACATCCCACACCTCCCGTGAGAACCCCAAACGGGAGGAAAGAATTGTTACTATTAACGCCGGGAACAGCACCATTATCCACAGCACGGCAGTGCCTGGTTCTTGGGGTGGGAAAACAGAAGTTCTTCAGTTATGATACAGCCAAGAGAGGAACTTCCGAGCTTTGGAAGGTCCATGACCAGCTCTGCTGGGCCAGAGTCCCTTGGAACACACACACACACACACACACACACACACACACGCACACACGCACACAGTTATGGCCTAGTTCCAACACAGGTAAAGCTGCATGGTGAATGCCCTATGACTATGATATGCTGTCATCTTTTTTGAGGTCATCTACTATCTGGAAAACAAGATGGTGGGACTGAAGATTCTAGTTTTAGCATCCATCCTCTCTCAGGGGAGATCAAGGTAGAGGACACTGTGTAATGTGTAATGCAGCTCTCCTTTCCAGTCCAGGTCTCTGAAGTGGAACCCGGCTCAGCTTGCTGCTGTGACCCCCCCCATGTCTCGCAGCAGGGGGTCTCCACTAACTGTTGGCTGAGTGTCATGGTTTGAATGAGAGTCGTCCCCTACAGGTTCATGCCCTTGGATTCTTAGCTGATGATAATGTTTTAGAAGTTTGTGGCAACTGTAGGAGATAGAGCCTTGCTGGAGGAAGGCACATCACATAGCAGGAGTTGGGCTTTGAGGTGTTGATAGCCCAGCTCTGCTTCTCGAGTCTGCGTCTTGGTGTCTCTCTGTCTCCGTGATGACGGCTGTGATCTGAACCCGCCTTCAGGCTCCTCCTCCAGCCTTCTGGTATGAGAGTCCTGCATAATGGACAATATTGTTCCTCTGGAACCATAAGCCAAATAAATCTCCCTTTCTCCCCTTTTAGTTGTGTCTAAACATTATCTCACAGCAGCAGAAAGAAAGAGTAACTACCATACAGAGTGAAGGACTAGGAATGGGGGAAGACTGACTCTGGTATTGGGTAGTAGATTCAGCTCTCAAAGCTTTGGGCTTCTGGGGAAGTTCACAGGGCAAGTAGGTATTCTGTATTCTAAATAAATACATTTCTGAATGCCTTCCTCCTTTTAAGGCAGACATCTGTCAATTCTGCAATACTTCACAGCCTGCCTGCCACGTAGACTGTGACCTTAGGGGCATCTCTGGAAGTAAGAGAACCAGCAGCTCAGGGCAGAGGCACCGTGCATCCAGGAAAAGACAGAAGACCTGTGGGGTCAGAGCTGCTCCTGGGAGCTGAGGCTGTGGGGTGCACGGATGAGCGCTGTCAGCACCCAGGGATTGTCTGGGGCTGGGGGAGGTCACCGAGAGGTTTTCACTGAGAAGAGGGCCTGTGGTTGCTCAGGGTGGAGGGACCAGGTTCTCAGCAGCTTGGCTGTTCTTTCCGGGGGGTGTTCCCATTCCATTTAGCTTCAGAATATGCTCTATATTAAATACCATCAGTGTAATTACAGAATACGATACACTGTAATTATGCTCTATAATTACGTTTTCTTCCATTAACGAGTGGTGTTCTCGCTCGGCACAGGCCCCCAGCACCCTGGACCATTAGCATGGTTCGGAGCAGACACAACCTTCTCGCCTCCCTGCTGAGTGGGCCTAGAGAGTGCAGGTTGGGGTGGGGAGGGTGCTAGCTGGACTGAATGGGATTCCTAGTTATTAGCCACGGGTTTGGAATGTGACTTAGAAGTTTCCCTATCTCAGTTACTCCGACTTTAGAAAGAAACCAACAGATACTACTTCTATTGAGTTATTTTGAAGCATAAGTGAGAAAATATGTGCCAATTACCTAGTGTGATTGTTTAAAAACAAAGAGAAGAAAGAACGAAGAGCAGAGGGCAGGGATGGGAGATAGAACACAAACCCAAGCTCCTTCCATATAGACTGAAGTTTATTCAGGAAACTCCTGCAAAACTCCAGTGAGAGGGCAGCAGTTTCTCCTTCTAATGGCGATTGCTACTGCCTTGGAGCCAGGGGTGCAAGCTTTTCTAGGTGGAGTACAGGGAGATGGGATTTGGGTTTGACCAGTTATCGGATTAACATTTTTGGTGGGGTCTCAGGTAAAGATCTATTTCATCTCAGATTTATCTGTGGGATCTCTGGCTATCCTATAGGGTGGGATCTCTGGTGGATATTTGTCAGGTGGGGTTCTCTGGTTTATGAAGTCTGGTTCTGGTCTCTAAGTGATGGCTAATCTTAATTGCCTAGATTAATTACCTCACCTCTATATCTATGAGGGTATTTCTAGAAACAATTAGATCCTGAGGGCTCTGAGCAAATTGGGGATCTGTTCCACGGGTAAATTCGGCTTGGAATAGAATCTGGGGTGGATTGTGAAACTGTGGAAGTTGGGGACTGGTTGGTACGAGTAGTACCCTTGGGGGGCATCTTCAAAGGGCACATATTGTGCTGGCCCCTCCATCTTGCCTCTGTTTCCCGTCTGTTATAATGAGTGCAGCAGTCTCTGTCATGTGCCTCCTCCATCACAAGGCTCAAGAGTCAATAAAACTAGGACCTGTGAGTGAACTCTCTGAAACCATGAGCTGAGACATGATCTCTTCCCTGAAGGTGACTACACCACACGCTGGTCACAGTGACATGAGGTGATGAATATACCCAGCATGCTGACTGCAGCATGTGAACCACAAGGCTCTATCGGGGGGATAAAGAGACACAGAGCAACCAAGCATCTAGTTATTTGAAGGATGCTGGCATAGGGTCATAGTGAACTTCTAAGACTCACCTGCCTTCCTCCCTTCCTCATTCCACCACTGAGTAATCGGAGGTACATCGAGTCACCAGTCTGTGTGGAGATCCTTGTTCTCGCTGTCCTGACTCCTGAAATCCAGGACTGCTTACTCCTTGAATGATGCTTGGGTCCATTCTTTCCCTCGTGAAGGACCTGTCATCATTTTACAGAGAATACAGCCAAAATGGCATCAACAAATAAAACAAGGAAGTGTAGACCCCATGTCTAGGGGAGATGAATGGCTTTTCCAAGGACCCCCTTCTAAGAGATGCCACATGTAGGGTTGACTCCTGACTAGTGCTCTACTGTCTCTCTGTTTCTTTGCTTTCACTTTACAACCATTCAGCAAGTGACTTTCTTGTGGCAGCAGACATTGCCTTCTCCATCCTGGGCGACAGGATCAAGGTTGCCAGCCTATAAGGGATTTTCCCTCTCAGGTACTAAATAAGATCATGTTGAGCTGGGGAAATGGCTCAGAGGTGAAATTAAAGCCTTTGCCTTGTAAGTGAAAGGGTCCGAATTTAGATCTCCAGATCCCGTGTAAAAATGTCAGGGGGGATATGACAGCAACCTGCAATTCCAACCCTGGAAGGCAGGGCCTAGGAAACCCCAGAGAAAAACCATAAAGATGTAGAACAATCCAGACTGATTCCCCGATGCTACCCTTGAGTCTTTAAGTCTTCATAGACACACACTCAAGTATTCTCCTACACACACACACACACACACACACACACACACACACACACACACACATTAAATAAACACACAATAAATAATAAGTCAATGAACCATGTTTTGAATGCCAACATGGAAGGTGGGCTGTGATAGCCGCCATGTGACTATTGCAGAGCTGTGTTCCATGAGCATGGAGAGAAGGCAGGTGAACGGTGCTTCTGGGTGAGATGTTGGGAACAGGAAATGTTCCCCTGTACAGGCTCCTGTGTTGAGCCGGTGGTTGGTGGTGGAACCTACAGGAAGCAGAGTTTCACTGGAAGGAGAGGGCCCCTGGGGATGGGCCCTGGAGTTTGACTGTCTAACCCCACTTCCTGTTCTGTTTCCTGACAGTAGATGCAGTGAGCCCAGCTGCTCCCCACAGTCCTGTCACCATGCCTTTCCCACCATGATGAGCTGTAGCCCTTTCTAACTGTTGTGGTTACTTTACATCGGTGACAATAAATTCACGACCAAATGGCTTTACAGGGAACAAGAGATTATTTTGGCTTATAGATGTGCAGTTACAGTTCCTTATCTAGTTTGTCAGGACAGTACATACCAACACCAGGGACTGTTGAGAGAGGGATAATCTCTACTTGCCAGTACACCAAGTACTGGCCAAGTACTCCAAAGGATGCCAACTTCCCTAACCAGTTCCCTCCATCTTGCTCACCTGCCCAGGCACTAGCTCCATCCAACACGGACTGGGTCTTACCCAACAATCAGACGATCTCCTGCAGGCTTGTTCCAGGCTTAACTCAACTACTAATGTCTCACAACTGTGCCCAGAACTCAGAGCCTTTCGTTGCCAGTAGACACTGGTATCTAACTGTGACACTAACCCATGAAAGGAAGGAGACCCTTTGGTTCTGTCTCATATAAAGGAATTCTAGGGATTCAAAAAAATCACTGGACCATAACTGAATTTTAAAGAAATAATATTTGGGGAAGCATGTGGGGATACAGAGGAGGTGTATGGCTGTGGGGATAGCTTCAAAAGACAATCACTGGACCAGAATTGTGCTGCTTGGAGTGTCCCCCACACCTGTCCATACTACCAAAATCTACATGTCAGGACTGCGGAGAAGGGAAGGGTTGGGGCGGTGACAGGATGGGACAGCATGGATCAAGGGCCTATCACATGATCACAACACGATCATGTGGTATTTGCAGCTGTCCTCGAGAAAGAAAAGAGGAGTCAGGTAAGAGAAGGCCCCGGGAGCACATGCCACCCATTCAGATCTGTAGCCCCCCCCCCCAAATCCATAAAGCCAAAGGTTTCCCTAGAGGGCAGGCCAGGTGAAGTTGAAAATACACTGGCAGAATCCTGCTTGGCTGGGAGGGGGTGGGGAGGAGGGAAAGAGAGAATGAGATGGGATGCTTACAGGCTCATCATTTTGCATGCAGGCGGGCAAGAACATTCACAGACCAGAAACATTTGTAACACCAGGATGAAATGTGATGCTTCCATTTCTGTTCCACCAGCAGTGACATGAACATTCTCACCCTGCGCCAGCCACTGTCACAAACATTCTAGGAGGCCCTTCAGAGAGTCCGGTTGTTTTTTTCCAGTTGAGGAATGGGTCCAGAGAAGTTGAGTAGCTTGTCTCACATCACACAGCCTGCAAGAGCAAGATCCAGCGTCCCACTGGGAAAAGCCATGACGTCCTCATTATAGTCAGACTGTAGGATTCATTCTTCCTCAGGGTGGGAGGTAGAGGTCAGGGAAATGGGGGGACTGTGCTGTCTTTCTTTTATAATCATCTTGAAGCTGAGTTGGAGGGAATCACAGCAGGTACCAGAGGAAGAGCTGACCTAGAAGGCCGCCTCTCCTGAAGGGCCCGGGCTCGGGGCCACCGGCATGATGGTGTGTGTTTCTAGTGCAATTATACGCTCCTCCTCATACAGCTCTCTCAGAAGTTCTTCCATGATCATTAAAACTGGCTCTGGGCGGTGGCTTTGAAAGCGGCTAGAACCGCCCAGGGCTGGCTGGTGTCCTTGTTAAGCAAGACTGTCTTTCAGGGACTTTGGGCAGCATTTCTGCCTCGTTAGAAATCGAGGCAGATGTGACCTGGCCGCGCCAATTACAGGTGGATTCCTCTCAAAAGACATCTTTGTCTTTTGCTTTCAGAGGTGTGGAGATTTCTGGCTCCGTCAGACTCAAAGGCTGTCGTGTTCTCAGATGCTGCGTGTCGGCCCCAGGGTCACAGGGAGATTGCAGGCAATGGCATGTGGAAGACGGACTGGCATTATAGGGAGGCCTTCGGATTCCCTGTGCCTCAGTCTCCTTCTCTGACACATGCAGGGTTACTGAGGGAGTTGTGCCTGTACCACAGAGCTGCTGTGGTCATGAGGCTGTGGATCAGACATGCCGTCCTGGGATCTGGCTTCTCCTCTCCCTGGTGCGTGGTCAGCCCCAGCATCAGAGAGCAAAGCTAAGGCCACATCAGGAGTCACATGTCACACTGAGAGACGCGACAAGTCTCTGATCCTTGGTCCCTCTGCCTTTAAGATGGGATGGCAGTACACGCTCATCCGTCCATTAAACTTGCATGTGATGGGGAACAGATGAAGTAATAAAAATGAGACATGAGACCCTTCCCTCCACCCCCATGAAAGAGTAGTTTAGGACAAAGACTGGAGCAAGTAAACGCGGAGTCTATTCATAGGTGATTGTAGTCAGTGTTGCAAGAGTTGGAATAGGAGACGGGGCCCAAAGTCATGGCCTTCGATAGGGTCTCAGGAAAGGTGTCTGAGGTATGAGAGTCCGTGATGAGAAGGAGCCAGTTGCCTGAAGAATGGAGAAGGGAGCCACAGTCCCACCACAGTCGCTCCAGGAAGTTCCTTCTTAGAGACCTCTGCTCAGGGAAAGCTTGGTTCTTGACTACACAGCAAGAAAGACTTCTGGGATGTCTGTCTGTCTGTTTCTGTCTCGTGGTCTGTTTCTCTCTCTGTCCCTCTCTCTTGCTTTTCCTACTTCTTCCCTTCCCCCTCTTTCTCTTCCTTTCTTCCCTCTTTCTTTTCCTCCCTCCCTCTTTCCTTCCACCCCTCATTCCCTGCCTCTGACTAGCTTCTGTCTCTATTCATTCCCTGTCTCTTCCATCCTTGAGTATCTCTGCTGCTTACTGGTTTTTCTTTCTCTCTGTTCCTATCTCTTTCCATCTCTGGTCTTTGTGTCTATGTTCTCCCCCGCATCAACTCTCCATTCCAGGTTTTCTTCCTCTCCTCCCCGCCCCCCTCTTCCTGCCTCTGGGAGGAGGACAGAGATCACTGGGAGGATTTGGACATCATTAAACACACAAAAGGAGAAAAGTCTCCCTCTCTCCCGCATTCCCCTGGGGAAGGTATAACAACGAGAGACACTTTTGTAGGTAATCGATCTGGACAAGATGGAACCAGACATCGTTGTCAGGCAGTCACTGCCTACAGTCCCTCTGACCTGAGCCCCTGGGAACAGCTGGCCTCTTGACCAGGCAGAAACACAGCAAGTCACAGTGCTGTGGACTCGAAGTGTGAGCCCAGTGCGTGTGACCCGGGGCACCTCATTTCCATCTGCTTCCCTCCTTCCCCCACCCGCCTCCTCCCAGCTGCAGCTTCAGGAACAGGAAGAGGCAGAGATGCTGCCATGAGCCAGGCAACGATTGAAGCAGCCTGACGGCTGGAAGCCAGGGTCGCCACTGCGTGACCGTTCTCAGGCCTTCTGAGCCCTGCGTTCCTCCTGTATGAACCCTGGAGTCTCTCACCTGCCATCCATTCTAGGCAAGGCAACCGTCTGCCTTTCTGAACGACACCCCTGACGAGTGTCCCCAGGTCACACCCCTACAGTGGGGGTCACATTCTCCTGTCATACTGCTGAACCTCGGCACCAAGCTCACAGGTACTTGGACAAGCACATGCGATATCGTGCACCATAGATGCCTCATGAAGTGTCTGAGAAACAGACACCCTTGCTCTCAGAAATAGGGAACCTGGCTCACCTCCCATTTTTGCCTCTGACTTTGGACTCTCCATTACACCCTAGATCTTTGTGCTTCTTGGCCAACCTGCCCTCTTCCTTTCTCTCAGTTTTCCACTTCCTGCATGTGGTCCTCTGATGTTCCAAAAGAGAGAAGGCAATCGGTGAGGCGGACAAGAATTCAGAACACCAGCCTCCTGGATATAGTCAGACCAATGGAAGGAGGCTGCTGTGGTCTAGAGTTGAAGCTGATTCCCAGAAGGCTCACTGGTTGTTAAATTCCTCAATGGATTAATGAAGACATGGATGGATTTGCTGAGGAGGAGGTGGCTAGGAGGCCTGGGTGGGGGAAGCAGGTCACGTGAGTATGTCCCGGCTGCTGTGTGCTGTCCTGAGCCTTTCCCCTCTGCCTGCCTCTGTCTGCCATGGGTGACTGCTCTCCTGCGCTGTGGGTCCTACCTCATTGAAGTGCAGAAGTAGTGAAGCCAAGAGACTGGGCCCAAAACTCTGAAACCCTGAGCCAAAATCTTTCTCCCCTTATGATGCTTCCCCAGTGTGTGTGTGCATGCATGTGTGCATGCACGTGTGTGTGCACGTGTGCATGTGTGTTCTTGTGTGCATGTGTTTGTGTGTGCATGTGAATTTAGAATGTGTCTGGAGTCTTCTTCAATCGCTGTCAACTTTAGTTTTTGAGACAGAATCTTTCATTGAGATTAGACCTAGGCTGTGGCCCAAAGAAATAAATAAAACCAGTGGCAAGTGTCGTAGTCAGATGCAGATGTCAACTTGACAGTCAAGATTTCTGGGCATATTTGTAAAGGATTAGTAAGCCCGAGTGAACCTGTAGGAGATTGTTTTGTTGATGGGAATGGTCTAATCCATTGGGGGGAGGGGAACTAGTCCCTGGACAGGTGAATAAGATGGAGGGAGCTGGTTGAGAAAGCAGGCATCCTTCTGTATACTGGTCAGACATGCTGGTCTGGCAAGTGAGAATTGTCCCTTTCTCCGCTATCATGTGGATATGGTATAGCCAGTTCCCTCAGCCCTTATGTTGGTATGGGCGTTCCTGCCAACCTGGATAAGCAACTGTGACTAGACTATATAAGAGAGAACAAACCCTCCTTTCCTTAAGTTGTTTTGTCGTGATTTGATCAGCAACCATGCAGAGTAAGTACTATAGCAAGGAATGTCTTTGTCTGGCTTGTATCTAAGAATCAGCTACACAGCTCGTTGACTAAGGTGCGTCTGCTGCTGCTCTCTCTATATCCTGTCAACTTTTGGCTTCCTTCATTGGTTGTGTGTGTATACTGTGTGTCTGGTGTGTGTGTGTGTGTGTGTGTGTGTGTGTGTGTGCGTGCGCATGTGTGAGATTTGTCTGATGTGTGTGTGTGTGTGTGTGATATGTGTGATGTGTGAGTGTATGTGTGTGTGCGTGTGCATGCGCACGTGTGAGATTTGTCTGATGTGTGTGTGTGATATGTGTGATGTGTGAGTGTATGTGTGTGTGCACATGTGAGATTTGTCTGATGTGTATGTCTGGTGTGTGTGGTGTGTCTGATGTGTGTGTATGTGTGTGCGTGTGATGTGTGTGCATGTGATATGTGTGATGTGTGTGCATGTGATATGTGTGATGTACGTGTATGTATGTGATATGTGTGATGTGTGAGTATGTGTGTGATATGTGTGATGTGTGAGTATGTGTGATATGTGTGATGTGTGAGTGTGTGTCACACATGTGCGATTTGTCTGATGTGTATGTCTGGTGTGTGTGGTATGTCTGATGTGTGTGTGTATGTGTGATGTGTGAGTGTATGTGTGTGTATGTGTGTGATATGTGTGATGTGTGAGTGTATGTGTGTGTATGTGTGTGTATGTGTATGTATGTGTATGTGCGTGTGTGATATGTGTGATGTGTGTGTGTGTGTGTGTATGTGTGATGTATGAGTGTATGTGTGTGTATGTGTGTGTGATATGTGTGATGTGTATGTGATATGTGTGATGTGTGAGTGTATGTGTGTGTATGTGTGTGTGATATGTGTGACGTGTGTGTGATATGTGTGATGTGTGAGTGTATGTGTGTGCCTGTACATATACGTGAGTACAGGGGCTCTCATGGATGGTGAAGGCAGAGAGCAGCCTTCAGAGTTGTTCTTGCCTTTCTGCCTTGTTTGAGACAGGGTCTCTTCACTATGTTAGACACAGTGGAGATTCCTGGGGATCCCTGGTCTCCACTTCTCACTTCTGTAGACATACAGAGATTACAGATGCTTGCACCATTGTGACCAATATGTATGTGGGTTCTGGGGGCCCAATTTTGATCCTCAAGCTTGTGTAGCAAGTGCTTTACCTGCTAAGCCAGCTCCTCAACCTCCTCCATTGGTTTTAAAATCAATTTTATGTTTCACAATTTACATACAATGAAATGAACTGATTCGATGTATTCGACTCAATGAGCTTTGAGAAATATGTACATTAACGGGCCTTGACCACAACCAAGGCTCAGCACACCTTCATTTTCCCATTTCCGGCAATGACTCACCGTCAGCCCCAGGCAACCACTGATCCATATCCAGCTGCAATAGTTTGGCCTTTTCTAGAAGTTCATAGCATCAGATTCGTTTTGGTTCTGGTTGCTTTCACTTAGCATTATGTTTTTGTGATTCATCGGTGCTATGGTTTGAAAATGAAATGTCACCCAGGCTTGGGTGTTAGAACATTCAGTCCCTAGCTGGCGGTACTGTTTAGTGAGGTTACGAAACCTTTAGGAGCTAGGGCCTCCTTGGAAGAAGTGGGTTAGCAGGAAACAGTGTTGAGGCTTACAGTCTGGCCCCAACTTCCTGTCTACTCCCTGGTTATTGACCAAGGACACAATATGACTACCTTACTCTCTTATTCTCCTAGATGAACTGTATTCCCCCAAACTGTGAGCTAAAAATAAACCTTTCCTCCCCTAAGGTGCTTCTTGTCAGATACCTGGTCACAACCAGGAAAGTAAGTAGTATCATTCCTTTCGTTATGGGAATCAACAGTTCTTTCCTTTTTGTTGCATTAAAATGTTTATGAAGTTATTCTTGCAGTGCTTAGTTAAGAGAACATCTTTGAGGCAGTGAGATGGCTCAAAAGTTATTTGCTGCCAAGTCTAACAACCTGATTTCAATTCCTAGAACTCACAAGGTAGAAGCAGAAAACAGACTCCACAAAGTTGTCCTATGATCACCATATGTGTACTATAACACACACACACATGCACACATACACACACACACAGAAAGAGAGACAGAGAAAACATATATATATATACATACAATAATAATAAATAAAAATTTAAAAGAGAGACCATCCGTTCCTTGGCATAGATATGCTGAAACTTAATTGTTCACTAGACAGTGGGTATTTCTAGCATTTTCATTTTTGGCTACTGTGAATAAAGCCACTATGAGCATTCATGGGCCAGTATTCTCTTCATATTTTTCATTTCTCTTAAAAAATTCTTAGGACCAGTCCTGATAGATCATATCAAATATGTTTGACTTCAAAGAAACTGACTAGTTTCCAAACTGTTGGGCTCATAGCAGCCATGCATGAATCGATGGTTATTCTTCATTCTTCAATTGGCCAACACTTGGCATGATCAGCTACTGTAACTATGCTAGGATTCAATGGCCTCTTACTGTGGTTTTGATTTGCATTTTTTAGAGACTAATGATCATGAATATCTCATCTTTGGGTAAGTATCTATTGAAATTTTTTGTCTATTTTTATTAGGTTGGGCACTTCCTATCATTAGCTTTCAAATATTCTTTTTTTCAATTTACCATTCGACAGCTGCATACAGGAAGGAATACAATGGATTTGCCGCTTTCATCCCTTATTATTAAATCCATTCTCCTCCCTTTCCCATTGCAAACATTCTTCCTAATCAGTCTCTCTCTTACTTTCATGTCTTCCCACTGAATTGAAACTGGGTTGCCTGTACTAGTGCGTGCATGAGCACTTGCTGGGGCATGGATGATACATTAATGGATGTAGTACTGAAAGAATCTCATGTTAATGTTTGGAAAAGTCATGACACCTTTAGGAGGTGGAGACTTGCTGGAGGAAGGCAGATCACAGGGGGCAAATCTTGAGGGTGGGCAGCCCTGCCCTGCTTCTGCTGGCAGTCTGCCCTTGCAGTGGGCGCTTGCTATCTCTGCCTCCACGATGACTGATGTGATCTGAGCCTCTTCAACTTTTTGCCGACAGCCATGAATTTTCCACCATAATGGACTATGTCTCCCCTCTGGAACAATAAACCAAATAAACCTCTCTTTTCCCCTTTCTGCCCGAGCATGAGCAGAAAGAAAAGTAACTGCAGCAGGAAGCGAAGCTGGGTTATCACTCTGTAGCAGTTCTCCTGCATTGTTGCTGGTAAAAATCACCATCAAATGGCTTAAAGCAACAAGGGGCTTATTATCTTAGGTTTGTCTGGTTACATTCCAGCTTGGCAGGAGAGCAGGCACCATCACCAAAGGGCCAAGGAAACTGGCCATGCCGTATCCACCATAACAACTGAGAGAGGGACAATCCTTATTCGCCAGACCAGCATGTCTGGCCAAGTGTACATAAAGATGCCAACTTCCTCAACTAGCTTTCTATACTTTATTTACCTGTCCAGGGTCTAATTCCACCTACCATGGGTTAGGCCTTCCCCTGTCAACTAGACAGTCTCCTGCAAGTTTGCTCTGGGCTTAATTCTCTACAAATATGCTTAGAGCTCACATGTCAATCATCAAGTTGACACCTGTGTGTAACTATGACACACTCTGTAGGGCTTGCCTTCAGTGATGTACTTCCTCCAGTAAGGCTCTACCCACACTTCCACCACCTTCCTGAACAGCTCTACCAGCTGTGGACCAAATGTTCAAACACATCAGACTCTGGGAGACATTTTACATTCAACCCATACACAGTGAGTAGATTTCTGAAGCTTGAGCCTCCTGTCTATCAGGAACTTTGCACACGTGATTAATAACTTTCCCCAGCTTCTGGTAATCACCACAGGATTTTTTCCTTCTTTAAGTTCAAATTTTTAATATTCCACATGTGAAATCATATTTTTTTATTTATACTCTCAACCCAAGTCCTTTATGAAGAATATTATGATGAATACATATTATCACAGACTAGGGCTTAGCTCTTCAAAATGAAACCTGTACCATCTATTCCATCATAGCCAGACCTAACTGCTTCCCATCCCTCTGGATCTCACTTTTCTCATTTGTAAGAAGGTAACCAAAAATATCTACTTCTCAGAGCTGGTGAGGCTCTAAAATCATTGTGCATGTAGGCTAGATGCATGTTAGAGAGTTGACTACACAGGTCTGGTAACCTGAGTTTCATCCCTGGAACTCACGTTAGAAAGTCAGATGCAGTGGTACACATCTGAAATCCCAGCATTCCTAGTGATGAGACAGGAGGTGGAGAGAAGAGAATGATGCGGAAGTTTCCAGGCCAGCCTGACTGGAGCAAAAACCATAGCAGAAACAAGAGAGACCCTGCCTCAACAAGGTGGAAGGCAGGCGCCTACTGCTGAAAGTGGTCCTCTGACCTCCACATTTGTGCTATGGCATGCATGTACCCATACTCATTTGCATATACACATGAATAGATAGATAGATAGATATATAGATAGATAGATAAGATAATATACATACCAAACTCAGCATGATGGCTAAACATCTAAAAAGGGCTTGAAAACCACCAAGAGGTTATTGCTTGATTTTTATTCATCCTATCTCTGCTCTCTGAAGAATTGCCCTCTTTGGGCATCATTTTGCAATATCTGCAACTGGTAGCTGGAAATAACTGGAGCCCAGGAAAGCAGTCAGGACTAGGGCAGAGGGTGTGGGAGGAATTAGCTAATCATCTGAAGGCCAGAGGCTGACACACTCACTGAGTCAGGCATAAAGTGTGGGATGAGAAGGCCACATTAGGGCCTTAAGCAATTGTAGTCTTTCTGGGCTGGACAGAGGAGTAGAGGCTCATGGAGGTGGATGGGAAAGTGTAGCATGAGGGGACAAGGAAATCCAAGAGGGAATGGCTCAGAGAATCCAAAGGAATAGAGTTTGAGACAGAAGGAAACACTAGCAGAATGTTTGGAGTTTTGATATGGTTTTCCTTTAGAGGACCATGTGTCACAAGCTTGGTCCCCAGTCCGGATACTCTTGGAGATGATGGAACTCAGGGAGGTGAACCTGGTGGAAGGAAGGTAGGTCACTGTGGGATGTGCCTCTGAAAGTGATATTGGGGGCTGGCGAGATGGCCCAGGGATTAAAGCCTTTGCCTGGTAAACAAAAGAACTTGAGTTTGGAATCTCGGATCCCATGTAAAAATGCCAGCTGGATGTGGTAATAGCCTGCAAGTCTGGCCCTGGGAGACAGAGTCTGGAAAACCCCAGAACAAAGCAACAAGGAGGTATAGCAATCTAGGATGATTCCTGATGTCACCCTTGGGTCACCACAGGCACACAAATTTAAGTGTCTTCTTGTAAAATACACACACACAAAAAAAAGAAAAGAAAAGAAAAGAAAAGAAAAGAAACATTGAGTCTCTGGTCCCTTTGTGTGTCTCTTTATATCCTGCCTGCCCCAAGGGAGCAGCTTCTTCTCCCACCTTTCCAACCCCCCCCTCCCATCATGCTCTTCTGACTCTGTTCAGACCCCAGAGCAATGGAGCCAACCAACTATGAACTGACACATTTGGACTCATGATGCAAGGAAATACTTCTTCTTTACAAGTTGACTACTTCAGGTAATTTATCACCTGCTAAGGAAAGATGGGAAACAAATGTGAATTGCATGATAGAAGTGAAACTTGAAGAGACCCATGCACTAACCAAGAGCAGACGACATCATGGCTTCAATGGAGAGGACAAAACAGCCATGACAAGGAATTCAGCAGGAAGCAAGTGTCTGGGTTTAGAGATTAATATCTATTGCATTTTCTCCTCTAAATTTTGGTAGAAACGAGTGGAATTAGAAATTTTCTTTATAGGGTAGTATAGTGAAGGATGAGTTCTTTTTATGGTAAGGGCAAGTCTCAGGGATGTTTGTGGACAGGTGGTGCAAAACCAGTGAGAGTGAGTACTTGAAAGCGTACTAAATGGGTAGGAGTCCTGTAGATGCAGTAGGGCACCAGCCTAGAGCTTGGGAATGGGGTGATCTAGACTGGGTCAGTTGGCTGGGATGGAACAATGTTCAGTAGTTAGGATTTAAATTGGACTCAAAGAGAAAGTGCGTGAGATTTGGAAGGCTGGAGGGAGGCAGTGTCCCTCGCTCAGCCTGTGATGGACACTGTGGTTGAAACACAGTAGGAAGAGACATATGCAGAAGTCTGGAAGCTTGTTTCTTGCTTTGTCTTCCATAGTGAAAGTTAGACACAGACATGATAGGATTTTGCACCCAATCTTACTGTTTTCGAGAATGTCCTTGACTCTTTGTATTGTCCCCTATCTTGCAGACTAGCATTAATCCATGATGTAACAGCAACAGTCTTCTAGATTTTCCTGTTAACTTTCTTCTGTGGATACACAGCAGCCCATGTTCCTCTGTGAGATCAAACATGGACTCCAACTTGCTTACTCCTTCCCATATTTTAGGAGCACTGGTTGGTGGCTTTCATTTGATCTTGTAGTTCCAGCTTTTGGAGCTTACTTTCTTTACCACTTGAACTCTGTATTAGTCAGGATTCTCTGAAGAACAGAATTTCTAGAATGTAATATATAAAAATAAGTTAATTAAATTAACTTACAATAAAAAATAGTGTCTTTCAAAGTAGGTGCCTGTAACTGCTTCGTTCTTGACCGGAATGTCCCATAAAACTAAACGATCCCAAGGTCTCAAGCCTTTACTTCTCTGGAGGGTTGAAGATGCTGGGTTCTGACTTTGGCGAAGAACAGCTGGGTTCTGATGTCAGTGATGAACAGCTGCAAAGGCAGCAGGAACAGCAGCAATGTGGAAAGGATGAAGCTCTGCAGCAGTGGCAGCAGCAATGAAGAAGGCCACAATGCTCTAAAAGTGAATGACGCGCACAGAGTGGACTCCACAGCAAGTCCACACAAGATAAGGGAAGAGCAAGTCCCTTCTCCTTGCACTTCCTATTATCTGGTCCACCATTGGAAAGTACCCCCCACTATGGGGTGGGTTTTCTACATCAATTAATCAAATACCTACAGACTTGTTCAGAGACCTGTTCCAACCATTAACTCTCCTGCCCCAAACAGTCCACAAATGTCAAGTTGACACTAAAATGCAACTATAACAAACTCCTACCACGTTACAGATACACGGTACCAACAACAAATCCATTAGCCCAGAACACTTTCAGTGTTTCAGCTTTCTCCTTATTGCCTTCTAGCCGATCAGCAGATCAGCAGAAGGTACTAAGAATGGGTGCAGGAGAAGAGTCAGCAGGGAATGTTAAAGGAATTTAAGTCACTATAATCTAGAGGAATCAAGAAGTTGGGTGGAGAAAGAGGTTAATGCTAGGTCCAGAGTCTGAAACTTGAAAGGATTAGAAAACTCTAGAAAACTTTGAGAGACTTGCATGCTGGGTTGAGCCAAGGAGCCTTGGGGTAACTGGGGAGCTTGGACTCGAGTCCTGGCTCTGTGCTCCTTGGCTCTTAAAGAAGTCCACTTTTCTCTCTCTGTGGCCATGATACATCTGTCCATTTCACTCCTCCTCTATTCTGCTCTGTATTTCAGGAGATCGCATCCTTCATGTTTCTAACCCAATTGACCTTCAAAGGTCCGGTGCATATGTAGTGCACACAGAAAGCCGAGATAAAGGAAGAGGAGGATGCCAGGCTCTCTGCCATCTAATTTGTGGTCCTACTGCATCTTCTGGTGGCTCTTCCTCGGGGGCCACCTTCCACCTGGTTGTTGGCGCCTTCACAGCTCTGACTTCTGCCAAGAAGTTCTGGAAATGGGAACAAGTTCCCTCTTCTCTTCTCTCACTCTCACTTTGGTTCTTACAACACCTGAGTCATGTAGGTCACCAGTTTAATTCCCTCTATTGGAAATATGCAGGATTCCATTTTTCTGATTGATCTAATCATTTGTATACTAGGACCTCCCGGTCATTCATTGTGAGGCGGCAGGTATCTTCTTGAGGTATCTGAAGGAAAAGAAGGAAGGGAAGAGCTGCTGTAATAACTCAGCACCCCCGCCCCCCCACCTCCACCCCCACCCCAGAGCAATCATTGAGTCAGTCCCATTACACATCAGGCACTTTCATTCCTTGCAGATTATTCTCACTAAGTAACCCTGGGCGACTGCCTGTACTTCTTCTACATGCCCAGCTTCTCTCCTTATAGAAGAGGTAAGTAGAACACCCATCCTATGTGGATATTGATAGGAGGGATGAGATCCAACCCACAAAGGGATCAGAGCAGATCCTGACATGTGTTCATTACTTGGTATTAGCTGTAAGTATCATGAAATTTAGCTGCTGTTACTGGCTCGTTATTATTATTATTATTTTCACAAAAGCTCAAGACTATCAAGGAGGAGTGCTGCTCATTTGCAGAGAGGGTAACTTATTAAGACTTATTAAGTCTCCCAAGCTGAACCCCTCCACACTCTTCCCCTCTTGCAAGTGAGGTGACTTCAGTTCTGCTGCCCCAGGTCTGCAGCAGCATAGACTAGGTCTAGCCTGTTCTGCTCCCCTCTCCCTTCTAGACCTTCCATATTTAAAACCAAGTCAAATAGAGTCTCCTGGAAAGCTTTGGCTGATAGAAGGGCAGATGGAGATTCACAGAAGGGAGCAGCTGTCGGCTGGGAGGTGAGGGTGGTGGTTGTGGTGATGGTATGTGCAAATGCATGCATGTGTGTATGCATGAGCACACATGC
Source organism: Typhlomys cinereus (assembly GCA_023101885.1). Classification (NCBI taxonomy): domain Eukaryota; kingdom Metazoa; phylum Chordata; class Mammalia; order Rodentia; family Platacanthomyidae; genus Typhlomys; species Typhlomys cinereus. Next base: position 306,227 of record JALPQD010000155.1, on the reverse strand, counting down.
ATGTGTGCGCACATATGTGTGGGTATGCATGTGTGTTTGTGTGTGTGTGTTGCATCCCTTCTACATCTGCCTTAAGAGACACCATATGCATTCTAGAAGCTTTTTATTACCAGTAGACAGCATCCAGCTCTCCCTCCTGCTCACCCCTCCCCAATCCCGAATATATTAAACAGTGTTGGAGGTGAAGGTATTTTCAGCCTTGCTCACTCTTCAGGGAAATCGCTGCCATGGAGAAGAAACAGCTTTGAATCTCTCTTTGGCATCTGCCTTTTGTCCTCCCAAGTGCTGCTGCCTAGTAGCAACTACCACTTTGTAAGCTTAGAGCCCAGGTTTGCTTTAAGGCTGGCATATCGGTAATTCTGAATTTTGGGGATTCAGTCTTCTTCTTCCTTCTCCTCCCTCCAGATTGACTGGAAAAGATCATATAACTAAGTAGCTGATATGGATTGTGCATGATCACCCCTACTGGTTCACTTGAGCCTCTGACAACCACTGTAAGGCAAGCATAGGAGGTGGAGATGACTGAGTCTCGATGAGCCACATAGTGACCCTCCACCACACACCCGTAAGTATAAGCAGCCTGCAGTGATGTCTGACTCCAAAGTTAGACCTGTTCCTCCCACAGCACCTGTGTTAAGTGGCTCATGCTCATCTGAATGTCCAAGTGCTGGCCTACTGGCTAAATAGGTGGTTCTCACAAATGACTGCAGCCAAACCATCAGAAAGAACTGGCTTGTGAGAGATGGTTCATTACCAGTCTGCTTTTGAACCTAGACTTTCTGGGAGGGTCTCCTCTGCACCCAGAAAAGACAGTGATGTCTGTTGTGTGCTTATTTATCATGCATTTCTCAGTAGCAACTTGTTATTTTCGGGATATCACTATGGTCGCGTTCCAGTAAGATCCCGTCTAAGATTGCACAGGTCTTGAGCAGCATATGAACCCACATTTGGACCTCTCTGGGTCTGTAAGTAACTACTGAAGTATCTGTTTCTGGGGGCTGGGGAGATGGCTCAGTGCTTAAAGTTGTTGCCTCATGAGCAAGAAGATCTGAGTTCAGATCCTCAGGTCCCATGTAAAAAAAAATGTTGGGTGTTTTTGGAGGTAGCCTGTAATTCCAACCCTGGAAGGTAGAGCCTGGGAAATTCCAAAACAAAGAAATAAGGTGGAAGAGCAAAACAGGATGATTCTTGAAGTTACCCTTAGGTCTTCACAGGCACATAGACTCAAGTGCTCTCTTTGTACACTCATCAGCATATACCTAATACCAAGCAAAATTCACGTGTGCATGCAACAAAAAAGTACCTGTTTTTTTCCTACTGTGCAGAACTATAACATACATTTCAATGATTCGAAGGTTACAAAATTGTGACAAAGCCCTGAGAATTCACCGGCTGATTCCTCTTGTTGCTGCAACTGGCACCCTTTGTTAACTAACATTGTCCTTGTCTTATTGGGACGGGAACTGATCACGTCAAGACTGATTTATGTATTTATTTACTTAATTTAGTTGTTGGGTGAACATGAGCAAACAATCAAGGACCTTGACTTCTAGTTTCCTGCTTTGGCATCCTGAGAATATGCCTCTTGTCTTTATACCTGTAAGATGGCTGTCTCCCCTCTAAACAAGTCTGTACTCATGGTGGGAAGAAGATTGAAGGATGAAATCCCCAGGACAAAGCAGTCTGTTCCTCTCTATCAGAGAAACAACAGCTTTCTAGAAACTCCATCCGATAGATGCTGTTTAAGTAACTGAAATGATCACTATAGTCATATCTGGGTGTTAGAATTTGGAGTGAGGGGCATCGATAGAGATGTCCATAATTGAGAACTGCACAACTTGTGATTTATTATTTGTAACCGCTTGCTGGTGGGAAAACAATGTATATTCCATAGAACGTGAACTTCAAATTCTGAAGTTTGCGCCTTTCCTAGGCTAGCAGATGTAACGTGATTCTAGCTTGCGAAGCCCGGCAGGGGTGGGGAGCTGTGGCTCCTAGTCAGTCATGCCAACACAGGGATACATGGCTACTATCCTCTGGCTGTGTTGCTAAGCCAGGGTGCTGGACAGACTAGGCTTAGTAAATGCCTTTTCAACTTGCGGTGGGCTTGCTGGGAAGCAGTCCCGTCTCAAGTACAGGGAGGGACATCTGTATGCTTAGGCACATGATCTTCCACATCAGCAGCAGTGGCCCGTGGCTGTAATAAAGACAGTGGTGGGGGTGGGGCAGCAGGCAGCGGTGCTTGTCACCAATTTGCACAGGGCTGGGCAGGAATGACCTCGACAATCCCTCGCATTGATCTGGACTTTTAATTTTCAAAAAGCACTTTCAATGCGCACTATCCCTTTTTGTCTCCATGACAACCTCGTGAAAGTAGGTAAGGTATGGATTAGTTAGGACTATGCGGCTCTGGCATTTTAATACCCATTTTATCAATGAAGAAACTGAGGCTCAAAGAGTTTAGTGACTGGCCCAGAATCGCAAAACCCATAGATGCCAAAGCCTGGGTGGAGTTTGGTTTCCTGACACCCACCGTGACTTTGGAGCCCACACTGCTCTCTGCTTCTTGTGTCATCCATTGAAAGCTGCCAATAATGTCACCAGCCTTGTGGACAGTGACTGGAGGGCTTGGTGGCCCCCAGCGACAACATATTTTTGGTGCTAAGTCATTTGACAATGAACAGTGAATGCCCCAAGGACTCACTCACATTTTTCTGATCGGTTCCAAAACAAATGAGCTTACTTCCTCTGACTCACTGCTTCTTATTTACCTAGAATCTAGAACTTAATCCATTCATACTTTTCCCCTATGCACTAGGGGTAAGTAATTCTCAATGAGACAACACCCTGAGGGCATGCTTTAGAGAAACTTATTTCTCCCCTCCCATTTTTCAGCAGGAAGAGATATTGAGTGACACTTTCAATCCTTTGATAAGTACTTTCACTTTAGGGATGAGAAACCTTTCTCTTTTTTCCTCCCTTTCGTCTTTGTTTCTTCTCTTTTTTCAGTGATATGGTAAATGTCTTGATTGAGCAAAGTTAATATAAAACATGCTTTTTGGTGTGAGGCACGGTCCTTTCTACACACTGCTGATTGATTAAGTTTCTGCTGCATACACTTTCACCCAGCCAGATTAGAAGGACTCTCTTTAGTGGGAAAAGATGAGGATGGGGCAGGACGAAATGTCATTCCAACACTGGACTTAAGCGGCCCTCACCAAACATCAGGATTAAGCAACGATGTTGACTGCCTCATCATCATGGGATATTTATGTTTTTTTTTCCAGCTATTTCTGGCCTGTATTGATTATTTTTCCTACCGCTGTGATAGAAAACCTGACAGAAGCAATTGAAGGGAGGAGAGTTTGCTTTGGTCCATAGGGATAGATAGCATGGTAGTAGGAGTGGGTTGGTTGGCGAAGGCAACGCTTACTTACACTGGTAGTTTCTTCCATAGAAGCAGAGAGAGTTTGGGCTGGAACCAATATCTAATGTCTTCAACGATCAAAGTCTGGAAAGTCTACATCCAGAGATTCCATAGACTTCCAAGACAGTGTCACCAGAGAAGGACCAAGTATTCAAAGATAAGAAGCTGCAGGGAACATTTCACATTCAATGCATGACAGTGGCTGAGTGGCACAGAGGTCTGTCTGGTTGTCATCTCATGGTGACACTAGACAGCAAGGAGGAGAATTCTGCTCCGCATCCTGACTCCGAGGACAAGGGCCAGAAGATGAATGATGAAATGGACAAAAAAGTGAAAGGACATCATAGATTGCAAAGCCACATTAAATAGAAAGTACTGTCACAGTAGAGCTATATTAGGTCAAAACAGATACTATTGTCACAGTTTAGCAAGACCTGTTTGTCACTGAGAAGAATAACCTTGACCTTGAGTGCAATGTGGTTTCTTCAGGAGGACTTGGGAGTTCACTAAGGGTGAGGGGTTGGTGGAAGGTGAAGAGAGAGCGAATGATTTCAAGACACTGGACCAGGTACTTTGGGGGATGTACAAAGCCAGGTCAGTAGGAGTAGGTTGGAAGCATGTCCTGCAAGAGCACTCTAGTGGAAAACAGTGAACCAGTGCTGCGAGACAACTGCTGGGAAAGCCCAGGAAAAGAGAGTAAAGTCTTTTCTGCTTTACTGAGGTGTAATAGGTGTGCATAACCCCATGTATGAATGAGCATGACTTGAGTATAGCAGAGCATAGCATACCCCCATCACCACAGTCAAGAGTGTGCAGACAGCCATTACCTCAGAGAGTTTCTTTGTGTGGATTTGTTGTCTGTTCCCATGCTAAGGATCTTAGTTACTGCTCATCCTCCTGGTTAGCCACAGGTTTTGTTGTGCAGCAGCTCTCTAGAATGTAGTCATCTTAAAGCTGTGATTTTAAATCATTCAGTACAGTAGACAATTCCCATATACTCCTTCTCCCTCCACTGCTAACTACTATTTTCACACTTCCTTCTATGTGTTTGATTATATTTTAGGTATCTCAGATATGAATAACCATGTGGTATTTGACCTTATGTGACCAGTGTCTTACTTGGCCTATGTTCCAGGTGCATCTGTGTTGATCTAGCAGGTGTGGCTTCCTTCCTTTAAAGAGTGAAGACTATTCTGTTGTATGTTGTACAAACCAATAGGAATAAGCACAAAGTTTAATGCTGCTAATCATCAGGGAAAGACAAATAAAAACCAACAAGATTTCACATCACACTTGTTCAGAGAACTGTTATAGAATATTCAAGAAACATCAGGTTGTGGAGAATGCGAAGCCCTGGTACAGTGTTGGGAGGGATGTGAAATGGCCCAGCTGTTATAGATAGAGAGCAATATGGAGGTTCCTGAGGAAATTAAAAATAAAACTAGTGCACAATCATCAACAAATTCTGCAGTTACATTTAAAGAATTGATACCAGAATCTTAATAAGATATTGCTATCCCATGCTTGTTGAAGCAGTATTCACAATGACCAAGATATAGAAACAGCTTAATGGATAATGATAGATGAGTGGAAAAGTTGATTTTAACCTAAAGGGAATGTGAGTAAGGATCAGAGAAGGCTTAAGGAAAAGCAGAAAAAGGATCAAGAATATAGCTTAAAGTACTTGCCACACAAGTCATATGACCTGAATTCAGATCCCCAGAGGGACACATAAAAATCAGACAATGTAGCATAAGTATCTAGAATCACAATTTATCTATGGGAAATGGGATGGTTGGGACCCAAGATCTCCAGAGGTGTAGCCTGGTTTATGCACCAGCTGGGAAGAGACCTGGTCTCAAAGAAAGTGGAAAGATGAGGAACAGCACCCAAAGTTGTCACCTGATTTCCATACATGTGCCGAGGCATGCATGACCACACACATGTGCACACACAGACACTTGCATATCATACACATACATATACAGACATACTCACCGACCATATACACAAAAAGGCAGAAACATTTGAGCAGGTGCTAAGAATGAATAATAGGCAGAAGTTGCTAATGGCAACAGCAGCACTGTGGGAGTCATGCCTCAGGCACTGTACTAAAACACCCACAAAATGGAGCTGCTCACAACACTGTATGGCGAAGAGATGTTTTCATTGTCATTATTTTTGCAGGTAAAAAGTGGCACTGACAGAGTTCATCCAAAGAGAAGGCCAACTTCATCAAAGACGCGCGAGTCAGAGAAGAGTATAGTGCTTGCGTGGTCACTCATACAAGGGCCAGCAGGAGGGCTGGGTAGGATGCGGGAGCTGGACTTTTGCCAGGCCGAGCATCTCTCCTGAGTGTGTGTATACATATATCTACTTGCTGAGGCCTACATTTAAATCCTGACTCTGCCAGGCACTCACCATATGCATGGCTTTCTGAGATAACATAACCTCTCTTTACCTTAACTTCTGTCTTTCAACGCAAAATGACATTATAGTCTGCAGAATAATCAGTGCTGATATGGGATTAAGTGGAATAAAGTCCCATGAATATTTCTTGGCATAGAGTTAAAAATTTATTATAGATTGCCAATGCACTAGGTACTTGACAAGTCCTATGGACACTAGTGAAAATTCTTCAGATAGACTCACCAGGAAGCACAAAATGTTGAATGCTCTAAGCAGGGTATATTCACTTAGGTGACATGCCATGAACTGGTGAGGACTGAAGTTGTGTGGTCCCCACCAAGATAAGAAAGTAAATGTGTTTCAGATATAGTATACAGCTCAAGATCATTGTGCAGGAGACAAATTGCCATATAGCCCATCTGCCAAATGAACAACAGCCCATATATCTACCTCTGTAAAGACATTCTGCTATCCCTAGCAGTCCACGATGAGTTTTAAAAGCTTTGAAGATTGTCGATAATTAGCTGACCAATTGCTGTTTTGTCTTCCTAGCAGCATTGTGATGGATGACCCAGTAGATTCTTCTGTGGAAGAGGAGCTGTATTCAGTCACCACTACCCCTCAGTTTGGAGCTCTCTAGAAACAAGGACCATTTAGTCACACGTGACAGGTCTTAGGGACACCCCAGATGTCTTTGAGTAGGTTGAATTTGGAGGTTGATGTATAGCACAAAGGAGGACTTCTGGAAGGCAGGTGGAATTTAGTCCAATTATTGTCATCTTCCCCAGGACTGATTAACTAATTAACTAACTAACTAACTCCTACCTAACTAACTACATTCTTGCTAGAAAATAGTCATTCAAATATTCATTCAAAACTTTGTACCAAAATGTCATCCTTCCCCTGCTCAGAGTTCTGATAGCTTTTCATGACAGCAAAATCCACTTGCTCACCACAGCGTTCAAGGCCACGCTGATTCTCGCCGACTGCTCCTATGCTATTTTCTAGTCTGTTGCTCCTTTACCACACTCTACATCAGCCATGGTGGCCTTTTTAATGCTCCTCACATCAGCTGGGCTTATTCTGACATCAGAACCCCACATTTCTTTCTCTCGGGTCTATGATGCTTTCTCCCTGAAACTTTGCCAGACTTTTTCAGTTTCATTAGCTCTCCGTTCCAATATCTTCCTTTGCAGAGTGGCCTTCTCTGGTGGCCCACTCTAGCATCATTCATCTCACTCTCCCAGGAGAAGTGAGAAGATAGCTCACAGCATCACAGAGATGCAAAAGCATGTGTAAGTATACTAGTTGCTTGCTTCTTTTTCATGTAACACTTCAGGGCTCACGGGCATAGGTCTGACATCCTACCCAAGTGACTTCCGAAGTTGCCATTTCTTAGTCATCAGGGGGATGAAAAATTCAAGGGGAGTTTTGTCTCTAGGGAGGGGAAATGGAACTCACCATCACTTACACTCACTCCTTTAGTACGTATATACTCCATATAAGTACAATTATATACCTAGCTGCAAGAGAGGCTGGGACGTATCATTTATAGCTGGGGAACTTAGATAATTAAACTCAAGAGTTTTGTACTAAAAAGGAAGATGAAGAAAATAGATATCAGGATGCAAGTGCTCATTTCTACCTCACCTACACACCTCAGCTTCTCTCTACCCCCTTCTTTTCCTCCAATGTACTCACTGCGACTTGACCTTCCTGTGTGTGAGTTTGCTTCTTTGCTAATTTCCTATTGTTTTTACTGAATGGAGCATTAGCTCAGTGGGGCAAAACTGTGTTTCATCACTATATTCCAAGACCCTATAAGAGAGCAAAATGAATAGGTATTTATATTGTATTCGTTAAGCGAATGAATGATAAAAGACTTGGCATATTTCCATCAAATAATAGGCAGTCGGTTACTGGAAATAATACTAACTTTGAATTTTAGATCAACCTGTTATCTTGACAAAAAAGGCTATCTAATTAAGTTCCCAATGGGAACACTTCCAATAGATACTAATACATTTTAGTGAGTTGTAGTTCATGGCTAGAGGACATGGAGTGTTAGTGCTTATACTGGAATGAATTTCAGATTTCACAGAACCTTTGGTAGCTGCATGTTGTTTTGCTACCTGTGCTACATGATTTAAAATTATCAATATAAACAACCTAAGTGTTTATTATACTTTGCACATAGTGTAGCAACTCACTGCTATTTCCAAAATATCACAGCCAGGAAAGAAAATTGTTGGATATTCTTGGTTAGAAAAACATTAATAGACTTAATTTCTATTATTTTTAGAAACTTGGAAAAATTGAGCACTGTAAAAATCAATAACAAATATGTTGATCTCTTCTGTAGATAAAAGATAATTTGCTTTTAATTTTGATTTCACATTTTCCCGTGTGTGTGTGTGTGTGTGTGTGTGTGTGTGTGTTTATGAATAATATCTGAATAGATTTCCATCAGGAAATAAGTGTACGAAATGTCACAGTAACAATTCCTGTGATTCTCCCACTCTCTTGGTCACTAGGCTAGTTTCAGTTCTGCAAGTCTATTTCCTGAAATACCTTTACATATATACATGTGTGGGCACAAGTAACACAGATCATCTTTTACATTGAGGGTTTTCTTTATGTACTCCTCTTTTCCCTTTATCACAACATCACTGTCTCTCTTCACTTTGTGTTAAGAACCTGTCAAGATGGACTCATATGAATTTAATTCTTTAGAAATTGGTACATTCTTCTTTTATAAGAATAGAACTTTAAAAAATCTATCCCTATTAGTGGATGTTTGAAGGCTTCGAGTTTTTGTTTTCAATGATGCACAGAACACCTTTTTGTGTACACATGAAGCTATTTATCTGGTGTGTATCACCGAAGTAGCATCTCTGAGCCTAATGCCCATTGAAAAATAGGTTAACTAACTGTTGACAAGTACTTTCTAAATGGGACAAAACACTTAGACATTTGTGGGAAGTCTCTGATTTCTGACATCATTAGAATACTAGAAATGATCCTATTCTAGCATTGTTAGTAACATTCTTCTTTTTTTTTTTTTTGTCAGTTCCTGCCTATTTTATTAACTCATGAAACAATTATTTGTCTTCTGGTTTGTTGAAGCAGTAAGTCAGACAACAATTGCCCAGTAATGTCTGTCAAAGTGGCTGGCCATAAACACTCTAGTGCCACATTCATCCGAAGGACACTCTCGACGAAGGCGGCTAATTTTGCCATTTTCATCCACCTTATAATATTTCAGGACAGCCAATTTAACCTTCTTCCTCTTGTGCTTATTCTTCTTCCTTTTCTTGGCACCACCACGGAGTCTCAACACAAGATGAAGGGTGGACTCCTTTTGGATGTTGTAGTCAGATAAAGTTCGTCCATCTTCCAGCTGCTTACCAGCAAAGATCAGTCTTTGCTGATCAGGAGGAATTCCTTCCTTGTCCTGGATCTTAACCTTGACATTTTCTATCGTGTCTGAGGGTTCGACCTCGAGCGTGATGGTCTTCCCCATGAGGGTTTTCACGAAAATCTGCATCGTGGCAGTGCTTCCACCGCGGATGGCGGACCGGAAAGTGTTAGTAACATTCTTAAGTCCTGTTCAAGCCCTCTTATTTGTTTCATTTCTAGTTTGTATGCAAATTGGATTAGGGAGACAGCTCAGGAGTTAAAACTTTTGCCTCAAAAGCAAAAGGATCTGAGTTCAGATCCCTAGATCCCACATAAAAATACCAGATGGAGGGGCTGGAGAGGTGGCTCAGGGGTTAAGCCTCTGCCTTCCAGGCGGAAGGTCCTGAGTTCGAATCCTAGACCCCACATATAGATGTCGGGTGGAAGCAGGGGGCAGCCTGCGTTTCCGGTCCTGGTAGGGCGGAGCCTGTGAATTCCAGGGCAGAGTAAACAAGGAGGAGGTGGAGGCGGTCCATGGTGGTTCCCGAATTCGCCTGTGGTTCTACACACACACACACACATATACACACATACATCCACATGCGCGCACACATGCACAATGAATAAATAAATAACAAAAAAATACCAGATGGATATGACAGCAACCTGCACTCTCATCCTGGAAGGTGGATCCTGGGAAATACCAGAGTAATGCAGTTAGAAGATAGAACAACCCCGGATGTTTCCTGATATCTTCCTTGGGCCTCTATAGGCATATATACTTATGTTCCCTATCTCTGTTTCTTGTCTCTGTCTCTGTCTCTCTCTCTCTCTGTCTTCTCTCTCTTTTTCTCTTACTTGCTAAATAGTTTAAGGTAATACAGTGCAGTGGGTGAACTCTGAGATCATCAGATCTTTTGGTAAGTAACTTAATTCATCTCAACTTGGCTTCTCTGTCTACAACATAGAAATATCCATATTTCCAAATCATTTTGAAGACTAAGTGAGATATGAAAGCTCTTGGGTCAGATTTGGCATGTGGTGGGATAAATACATGTCTGTTACCTTCATAGAAAGTGCATGATTAATACTAAAAGCTTGTGGAACATCTGGTAGCATGTGTAATCCATTGGCTCTGAGCTGTCACAGATTCTAAGGAGGTACACCAAGGTCTTTTCTAACTTTCAGAAAAGAGAAATTTAAAGCTATTAAGCTCTAAAATATCATCATTCACAAAGTGAATCAGAATTTTTAGAATGTTACAATAAAATGTGATTTGTTTATTCTTTGTCTAAAAAATCAATCAAATTTGGCATTGTAAGTTTGGGTTCCACTATAAGTAACCCCTGAGACACAGGCTCAGCTACTGGCACTTCACTTGGAAAGAGATATAAAACACACTGGAGGAGAGAGGGGATGTGAGAAAAGAAAGCCCAAGCAGGTGCTATATCAAATAAAGTACTTTTGTGAGGAAATGGACCATAATTCCACTGAGAAATCCTAGAGCCAGGATTGTCCACTTGTCTCAGAGCTATTCTGCCCAAAGAGGGAGGGAGCTCACCAGGACATTTTGGCCTTAACTTCTGTTAGTTTCTTTGGGGGGAAGGGGAGTTGTTGCTGATGTGGACCTAATAAAGCCAGTTCCATACAGAAAAAATTTCCCTTTTCCCAACTGGCCAGTGAGCCTTCCCTAAAGGTGGTGTGTGTGTGTGTGTGTGTGTGTGTGTGTGTGTGTGTGTGTGTGTGGTGTCCTGGAAGAATTATGTCACTGGGGGTGTGTGGACCTTGAGATTTGAAAACTCTGCCCTACTTCTATCTGCTCTCTGCTTCCTGAGTGGATACAGTGTGAGCAGCTGCTATATACCCCCCTTCTCATCCCCACCAGTGATGGACTCCACCCCTTGCAACTGTCAGCCCAAACAAGCCCTTCCTCCCCTAAGATGCTTGAGTATTTTATCAAAGTGACAGAAGAGTAATTAAAACACAGATGCTTCATCTTGCAGCTCTTGAGTTCTGTTGACTTGATGTCTTTGTTCCCATTAGCAAAATGCTTCTTCCACAATGGGACAAACCAACACGTTCACTGATTTGGAAGCTGAGATTATCACTTCACTATTTATTCACCTTATACTATGAAATTAAAAATTGAAGGGGGTTATTGTTCTGGATATTTCCCTGATTCTGATTTTCAAAGAGAAATTGTGGAGTTACATCACAATCAGGAGTCCATATCAATTGTGTAATTATGACATTGTGGGGACAGGGAAGACTATGAAGCTAAGGATTAGATGTCAGGGAATTCTCTGAGACCCCTCTTTTTTATTATTATTATTTCCACTCATACAAACTTAACAGGTACACTGGTCCCCTCCCTCCCTCCACCTCCCCCTCCTTTCCCCTCCCCCATATTCCTCCCTCCGTTTCCCCCCTTCTTCTTCATCCCCCAGTGCCTCTCCCCCCCCCCCAATTCCCAGAGCATCCTTTAATGTGCTTGCTAAACTCTCCTCTGGGTTCTCCTCTTCAATGAGGTGCAAGGACCCAGCGGCATTTCCCGGAACCCTTTCCTGTGTTCCCCTTAAACTTTGGAACACTACTGTGACTGTCAGACCCTAGCCTTCAAGGATCCTAGTGCCTTTAGTCCATGCTAGACTTTGTGGGGTCAATAATGTGTTGGACATAGCACAGGTCTTGCAAAGTCCTATTATGATTGCTTTGGCCCTAACTTGTGTGGAGTATCTTGCATATCATTACTTCTCCCATCCTTGTGCTCTTACGGTCTTACTGCCCCCTCTTCTGCAAATTTCCCTGAGCTTCAGGATGGCCCAGATCCAGGTGGTTGGTATAGAGTCTCTGATGTTCTGAATTATGGTTTGTTGATTTTTTTTTTGGTTTTGCTGCTCCTGCAATGTCTTTGGCTCCATCCTGATGGGTATTGGATGTCACCCCCTGGCCAGAGATAAAAACCTGTTAAATTAGAGTCTTGTTATAAGAGTATATTCACAGGTAGATGGAATAAAAGTAGGAGACTGGTGAAAGAGGGATCAATCATCCATTTGCAAAATGGGTACTTTCTATCTGACAGCCTATATGCCCTCCCCTTCTGGTGCGATCATACCCCATTAGTTGCAAATGATCAGGAAGGAAAGTCTGTGAACTTAATCAGATGTCTCATTACTTACTTGCAGTCCTTGATGTTGGCCTATTTTCTCTGCTGTAACATGGTCCACTCTCTCCTTGTTTCTGGTGGGGCCCTCCTTCCCCATCCCTCCTGTTTATAATCTTTACAATTACTGTAGGTATTACAGAAATTTGTCTTTGAGTGTCTCTAAGTGGGTTTGGTACTAGGATCCACCTATTAGAGAATACATACGGCGCTTAATTTTCCATGTCTGGAAAATTGTCTTCACTCAATATAATTGTTTCTAATTCCATCCATTTCCCGGCAAATTGCATTAATTCATCATTTTTCATGGCTGAGTATTATTCCATTGTATAAATATACCACATTTTCCTTATCCACTCATCAACTGTGGGACATTTGGGCTGATTCCATGACTTTACTATTGTAAACAGTGCTACTATGAACATGTTCGTGCTTGTGCTATCGAGGTGAATTTTTGCTGTATGGGGGGTTATTCCCAAAAGTGGAATCGCAGGGTCATATGGCAGAGACCCCTCTTGATAACTGTATATTCAAAATAAAACTAATGAATGAGATAATTGTATATCCAAAGAAAAGTTAGTGAATGAGATCAGATGAATGATTCAGATCTCTCAAGATTACACTTTTAAATTTTTTTGAAGTTTTCAGACACAGTCCCTTCCCCCTCCTCTCCCACTCCACTCATTCTTCTTTCTTCCCACTCTCCCTCTCACTCCCTCATTTCCCTGCTTTTGAGCTCCATTGGGCCTGATCTAGGATGTACGCATTGGAATGTGGCTGGGATATCATCTGTGGCATGATGGGCCAAACAATGGACTGATCATTGAGTTAATAATCTCCCCCTCTCATGGCTTGCACCAGTCCCACATAATCTCTCAGGATGACACAATATCTCTTGAGAGTCTTCTCTGGGTGAAATTTTAAAAGGTTGTTGAAGCTGTTGTGGAGGAGTTTTATAATCTCACTATCAGGGAAAAACACAACCAAGTGTGACCCTCATTGAGGAAAAATTAAAGAAAGAAATGCTAGAAAGAAGTTCTAAGTACCAATAATGATCCTTGATGAGTCACAGAAACAAGATGGTAGAAGCTACAAGGGCTTCTTCCTTGTTTCTTGTGCATACATAAATGCACATTCGCACACGCGTGTTTGTAGAAAGACTATTTTATTCCTTCTTTCTGCTGTTTTTATATATATGAATATTGCTGATTAATATTACAATGTAACATTTCATTTACAGAGCATTCTAAAGTAACTCTGGCCAACTATCTTAGTCTCACAGAAACACCCCACTTCTTTGGTACTAAATTGTGTAAGTTTCACATTCAGTTACTGTAATAAATAAACATTTGGCCCAAACAATTTCCAGAAGGAAAGGGTTTATTGATGCTCACGATTTCAGTTACAGTTGATCACCGCGCTGGGACAGTTGAAAGAACCGGTCACACTGCACCCATGCGGACCAGAGGAACAAGGATCAATGCTTCATCTAGCTTGTTTGCTTACTAACTTTGTCAAAAATGTTAACCAGATCTCTCCAATTTATCCACCTGCCCAGGAAAACAGTCACATCCCTTATGAGCCAGATATTTCTACGTCAATCATACAATTACGACATTCTCCTGCAGACTTTTCCAAAGGTCTGCCTGAACTGAATATTTCTTTATTCAAAGGCCTATTTCTCAAGTGTCAGGTTGACAGCTGAGTTGTCCCAAGTTCTTTGAGAGCTGAATTCAGATACACAAGGAAGAGGGGTGTGGCTGCTAAATAACCAAAAGGATGGGCTGTGCTAGCCACTAACCCCTTCCGTTTTGTGTGCTCTGCCAGGTGGGGGCTGGGAGGACAAAAATGCATTTCTGGGCTTCCTGAAGTGCCAAAGGAAGGCTGGTGGACTTTCTGCTCCCAGTGTGCCAGGCTCTCTGTCCCTTCCCAGTAGCGTGTTATCCTGGAGTCAAGAGTTGGTTCCAGCAGCATTTGGTTTCAGGGCCCAGCCTCTTTCCCTTCTCCCAGAGCCAGCCTCTTCGCACCTCTGGGAGTGCCAAGCCTATGCAGGACATCCCCACTCAGAGGCCAGAGTGCCAATCCCACCATCACTGAAGGCTTGGGCAGCTTAATGACTTACACATGGCACTACTGCAAACAGTCTGCAAATGTTTGCTTTTCAGAAGCCATTTATTTCTTCCTTCTGGGTCATTAAGTAAACCCCTCCTTCCTCCCTAGAGTCCCCCCTTCCCCGCAATCCACACACGCATCCGGAAGGAGGGCAAACTTCTGCCCCTCCAACGTATAGCTTCCTGACTCTGCTGGGTTCCAGCTGGAGGCAGAAATTCTGAGGAAAGCCCCAGGGTCTCTCTGGGTCCAGAAGGGAAACAAGAACTCTCCGGAGGCTCCCAGATGAATGCAGCCAACAGAAGTGAACTAAAGGGCAGGATAAGCAGGAGGCCATTATCTTCGAGCCACAGTCTGAGACAAGAAGATGAGATGGCCATCCACACTGACCTTTCTTTCTAACCGCCTGGCAGCCTTCCCCTTGGAAAATGAAACTTTCCGCAGTGTCTGTCTTAATTATGCACGGACACAGTTGATCTGCATATCCAAATGCTCAGGGCCATGAAGCGGATGGAAAATTGATGCCTGGTGTGCGCCTTACAGAAAGAACAAGTGGGCATAGCTAGCAGTGTTCTCTAATTCATACGCAGATGGCATAGCTCAGTGTCCTCTACCTGCATACAGTAGGCATAGCCCAGTGTCTTCTAATATGCACACAGTAGGCATAGCTCAGTATCTTCTAATATGCACACAGTAGGCATAGCTCAGTGTCCTCTAATATGCACACAGTAGGTATAGCTCCGTGTCCTCTAATCTGCACACAGTAGGCACATCTCAGTGTCCTCTAACCTTCATGCAGTAGGCATAGCTCAGTGTCCTCTAACCTTCATGCAGTAGGCATAGCTCAGTGTCCTCTAACCTGCATACAGTAGGCATAGCTCAATGTCCTCTAACCTGCATGCAGTAGGCATAGCTCAGTGTCCTCTAACCTGCACACAGTAGGCACATCTCAGTGTCCTCTAACCTGCATGTAGTAGGCATAGCTCAGTGTCCTCTAACCTGCATACAGCTGGCATAGCTCAGTGTCCTCTAACCTGCACACTAGCAGGCTCAGTGTTCTCTAACCTGCATACAGTAGGCATAGCTCGGCATCCTCTAACCTGCATACACCTGGCATAGCTCAGTGTCCTCTAACCTGCACACAGTAGGCACATCTCAGTGTCCTCTAACCTGCATGTAGTAGGCATAGCTCAGTGTCCTCTAACCTGCACACAGTAGGCACATCTCAGTGTCCTCTAACCTGCATGTAGTAGGCATAGCTCAGTGTCCTCTAACCTGCACACAGTAGGCATAGCTCAGTGTCCTCTAACCTTCATGCAGTAGGCATAGCTCAGTGTTCTCTAACCTGCATACAGTAGGCATAGCTCGGCATCCTCTAACCTGCATGTAGTAGGCACATCTCAGTGTCCTCTAACCTGCATGCAGTAGGCATAGCTCAGTGTCCTCTAACCTGCACACAGTAGGCACATCTCAGTGTCCTCTAACCTGCATGCAGTAGGCATAGCTCAGTGTCCTCTAACCTGCACACAGTAGGCACATCTCAGTGTCCTCTAACCTGCATGTAGTAGGCATAGCTCAGTGTCCTCTAACCTGCACACAGTAGGCACATCTCAGTGTCCTCTAACCTGCATGCAGTAGGCATAGCTCGGTGTCCTCTAACCTGCACACAGTAGGCATAGCTCAGTGTCCTCTAACCTTCATGCAGTAGGCATAGCTCAGTGTTCTCTAACCTGCATACAGTAGGCATAGCTCGGCATCCTCTAACCTGCATGTAGTAGGCACATCTCAGTGTCCTCTAACCTGCATGCAGTAGGCATAGCTCAGTGTCCTCTAACCTGCACACAGTAGGCACATCTCAGTGTCCTCTAACCTGCATGTAGTAGGTATAGCTCAGTGTCCTCTAACCTGCATACAGCTGGCATAGCTCAGTGTCCTCTAACCTGCACACAGTAGGCATAGCTCAGTGTTCTCTAACCTGCATACAGTAGGCATAGCTCGGCATCCTCTAACCTGCATACACCTGGCATAGCTCAGTGTCCTCTAACCTGCACACAGTAGGCACATCTCAGTGTCCTCTAACCTGCATACAGTAGGCATAGCTCAGTGTCCTCTAACCTGCATACAGTAGGCAGAGCTCAGTGTCCTCTAACCTGCACACAGCAGGCATAGCTCAGTGTCCTCTAACCTGCATACAGTAGGCATTGCTCAGTATCTTCTAACCTGCATACAGTAAGCATAACTTGTATCCTCTATCTTGTCCACATCTGGCATAACTCACAGTGTCCTCTAACCCATATATACCTGGTGCTCTTCAGCTTCAGGGTCTATAGCTGTAAATTTAACCAACCACAGATTGAAATTATTGGGGATCAAAAATATTTAGAAAAAGCGGGCTGGAGAGGTGGCTCAGGGGTTAAGCCTCTGCCTTGCAGTCGGAAGGTCCTGAGTTCAGATCCTAGACCCCACGTATAGACTCTGGGCGGAAGCGGGTCGGCCTGCGTTGTTTCTGGTCCTGGTAGGGTGGAGCCTGTGAATCCCGGGGCAGAGTAAACAAGGAAGAGGTGGAGGCATCCATGGTGGCTCCTGAATTCGTCCATGGTTCTACACACGCACACATACATACACACACACCTACATACACACACACACATACATGCACAATTGAATAAATAATAATAAAAAATTTTAAAAAATTTGGAAAAAGTGCATCTGCACTTACTATGTACAGATCTTCATGTCATTATCCCCGGAACAGTGCACTGTGGCAACTTCTCTAGGTAGAGATTAAGGTGTTAGGTACTACATGTAATCTAAAGATGGCCTAATGTGCGCAAGCTGAAGTGTGTAGGTTATATGCAAATACCATGACATTTGGATATGAAAGAATGACTGCAGAAACTTGTGCTGACCAACTTCCCTCTTCACAAGAAAATGGAACTGTGCAGGATTGCCTGAATTATGTCTTCATCAGTAGGTCTCCCACTACCAGGCCATGGAATAGCTTCCTCCCTCTCTGCAGCCTCATATGCTTCTTGTATCCTTGGGCATTTCTACACTATCAAAGGACAACATGGCAGATAAAATCTGCCAGTAAGTTGCCATTGGACCTTATAAAAACTCTATGCTCTGCTTGTGCCTTAATTTTCCATTATTTGAAAGTGGGCAATTTAGACTAGATTTTCTTTAAAAAAAAAAAAAAAATTCCAGGACCAGGAAGATAACTCAGCAGGTAAAGTGCTTGCCAAGAAAACATGAGGACTGGAATTCCAGTTCCCAGATCCCAGGTAAATGGCCTAAGTGTCTAATTCCTTCAAGTTGACAGGAACAGGGAGGCAGCGATCCAAGAACTGAAGGAACCTCTTGGGCCAGTCAGCCTGGTTTACGCACAACTGGTGAAGATACCGGTTACAAGCAAGGTGCAAAGTTGAGAAACAACATTTGAAAGTTGTCCTTTGGCTCCACACACCATGGCATGTGTGTGTCTGCCCTTGCACACATTAATATGCATACATACACACATGTGCATACACAAAAATAAATATATCAAACATTTCCCTTTTCTAGGAATACTTTCATTCTAAAAATTCTTATTCTCTACAGCAAGCGTCAGTAAAGAAACGTGACCTCAAGTAAAGACAGAACACCCTGTGCTGAACGTCGTCCACTGATCTGTGCA
Organism: Typhlomys cinereus; assembly: GCA_023101885.1. Taxonomy (NCBI): domain Eukaryota; kingdom Metazoa; phylum Chordata; class Mammalia; order Rodentia; family Platacanthomyidae; genus Typhlomys; species Typhlomys cinereus. Next base: position 288,044 of record JALPQD010000155.1, on the reverse strand, counting down.
CGTCCACTCATACTGCAGTTCTGACCTCCAGTGTAACAACTGAAGGTCAGAGTTTTCAGAGGTAATTGTCATCAGTTGACATCATGATGACAGGGCTGTGACGGGATGGGATGGCCTTGTGTTCTTTCTACCCACAATGAAAGCCAGAAGACAACCCATACACAGCCAAACCCGCAGGACCTTGATCTTGGATTCCTTGCTTCGAAATCTGTAAGATACATCTTCTTTGTTGTGACTACTAATACACTGCGGTCTGCAGCCCCCCTTTCCCCACAGAGTGGTTTGGGCAGGTTCTATCCTTCCCTTACACTGCGACTGTCTCACTGGTGAATAAGGAGTTAAGGTTAAAATAAATTAGATCAAAAGTCCTTTCCATATTTGAAGTTCTCTGGCTCTAATTTACTCTAGTCTCTGATAAGAATGCCTTTTAGTAGTATTTAAAAATTGAAGCGTTCTGTGTGTGTGTGTGTGCACGTGCGCGCGTGTGTGTGTGTGTGTGACATGCGTGCTTTTGCTTTTTCATGTGTTGATACTGTTCGCTCTCACTTTAGTTTGGTTTTTCTTCCCATTAGGTTGGAAACTGTATTAGTGAGTTTTTCATCACTATAATGAAATACTGAGCCTAGGGAGCTTTATAAGGAATGATTTTGCTTAGCTCACAGTTCTGAAATTCTGGTACTGGCTGCTTGTCTCTGGTGACAGCTTTGTGGTGGGTAGTGCTGGGCTGGGTGGTAGGGATCACAACACCAGGCAGAAGGTCAGAGAGTGATTCAGAGAGGGGCTTGCTCTTTGAAAACAATGCTTTCTCAAGAACCAATTCAAGGATGCTTCTAGAATGGTCATTCCTTCCTGAGAGCACATCTTCAATGACAGAGGGACCAACTTGGCCCTGCTTCTTCACATCAATGGACGAACTCTTGGGAGACAAACTCAAACCATATCCTAGTGATAGCTGAGACGCAACAGAAACATCTTGAATCTCACACCTGACCATTTGCCAGGAGGAGGGACCAACCTTGGCACAGAGTATAAGTTTTTAGAATGTGCAAAAGAGAATCATTAACCCAGCTTGGCTCATATGCTACCTTGGAAATTAGCTGTGGTCAGGGCTCAGGGGAATTTAGACACTGAATCTCATTCAGTATCCATGGAGACGGGGGTGAGGCTAGCTCTACATCCTGCAGAAATATGACTATCACAAAGGGATAGGATTTTGATGGTGGAATTTTAGGCCACAGTGAAGGGAACCGCAGAAACAGGGCTGTTGCCTTCCCAGGCTGAAAATGGCAGGGACGGTGGGTAGGACTAGTGTGCTTCCTGCTTTGTTAGTGAAATAACGGAGGCTTGCAGACGTCATAAGTGTGTGGCAGAATTGAGACTGAGAGCGAATTTAACCTTAGAACTCGTGGTTTTCCTTTTCATGTATATATGTGTGAGATGCATGTGTGTATGCATTTTTTGCACGTTTGGGAGGGTGTACATGCATGGGAGTGTGTGCGCGTGTGCATGTGTGTGTTTGTGTGAGTGTATGTATGTGTGACTGAGATTAACATCAGGAATCATCCTCCGTTGCTTTTCTATCTTTTCTTCTGAGACAGGGTCTCTTAGTAAAGCCAGAGCTCACCTCTAAGGCTGGTCGGCTAGCTAACTTACTCTGGAGATTCCCGGACCTTGCTTTCTGGGCCTGGAATTTCAGGCAGCCTGCCACATCCACCTGGCATTCTACATGAGATTGTGGGAACTGGGGAGCCGGACTCCAATCTTTTACTTGTGTAACAAGCACTTAGCCACCGAGCCATCTCTCCAGCTCCAGAACTCATTTTTTTGATCTCTAGGTTATCCGTCCCTGAGTCAGAACATACCTGCCACCCTTTCTTCATCAACACTTAGTGGGTACAGGTGACCAACCCAGGGGTGAACAAGAAAGACAAGGCCCCTCTCCCGAGGAGAACAGTCCAAAAGAAACTCAAACATGCATGTGGGTAGGAGTCTACAGTGGGAACTGTGGACGATGGAGCATCTCATTATGATTCAGTCTGCAAAGAACAGAAAGCATATGGTGGGGGCACTGTAGAGTTGGCTCACTGGGGTAAGCTATGAGGGTCTAGTGTGAGAACCACCTGATAATAAGATTGCAGCTTAGGGCTGAGGTGGTGGTCTTTGGGTGAGATGGTTTCCACAGTCTCCCCCGTACAATTCAGCAGCGACGGCCGCCATCCATGGCCACACTGGGGTCCCGTGTGTTTGAGTTCATGGTATAGGCCATACTATGTGATTTTCTCAACCATCTTCTAGATCTGTAATATTTAAAAAAACACAAAAAAATCATATTAAAAAATTCACGACAAGGAGAAATATTTGCATAATAGTTTTGGTTGGGATAAAGCTGCCTACCAAGCAATTCATGTCAGCATAATTCCCATTTCTTGAAAAAACGAAAAGTCAAAAAATCCAGTTATTTACCTAAGCAACGAGATTGTGGGCATTCTTCCGTTGCTGCATTTCCAAGTGTATCCTGTCAGGCCTGTGTTATTTTTATATGAGGTAATGAGTTATGATAGATCCTAATGTGATTATGCCTAAGCCTGGAGCCTTCTCGTTAGCACAGCATTTGACCTTTTGCAAATGCACCTGACCGCTCCTGTTGGCCTCTAGAGTCACCAACCTTCCTGCAGCGTGTCTGAGTGACTGCTATGCATCCTTTTACAAATATCTCACGCCGTCTCTCTTTGCTGGAAAACATCCAGCTCCAGGGCTGTGCAGGGAAGGCCATGCTTTTCCTACAACTGCAGTAGAAAGCAGACTTCAGGTAGGTATAAAGAAGATAAGGCTGCAAGCCAGGACTTGGTCTCAGTGCTCCTTGCTGGCCATGCATTCCACATAAGCACCCCAAGCCTTGAAGTGTACAGAGATGTGCTTTATGTTCCCCAGAATGCCTTTGCGCCCACAACTTATCATGCCTAGGCTTGCTGTGCCTGCAGCCAGCCTTGAGTTCAATGCTTTCGTATTCACAGTCCCCTGCTCTACCCATAGAATTCTCTGTGGTTCACACCCACATTCTTGAGGCTGCCCCTTTGAATCTAGGAACTAATCACACCTTCCTCTGTGTTCCCTGCCTACATTGTATTTGCTGGCCTGTTTCATAGGCAGCCTATGATTGGCATGAGAATATAGCAAAACTCTCCCCCCCCCATTAAGAATGTATGTCTCTCTCCTTCTACCACGTGGGCTTTGGGGGATCAAACTCAGATCTCTGGACTTGAAAACAGGATTAGCTGATGAGTTACTTTGCTAGGCACTGGGGCATGGCCTTCTCAGATATAAAGGAAGAGTCTCATCCATCCGCACGTCTCAGATATTTACACAATGACTGAAGGGTTATGGTGGGGGGGGGCGATTTGGTTGGCATCGAGGGAAGAATTCAGTCAAGGACAAAGCAAGGTCGTGAATGTCATCTCCATGTGAGACAAATGTCAGCTGAACTCAGCAAGTGATGAGCTTAAATCTGAAGTTCGGTCAGCTTAACTTACAAATAGGTGCTTTCTCGACGCTGTGCACTACAGTGACTTCCACCACTACCGTCATCACCACAAACATCAAGGACGTCACCATAGGCAACTTCTCCTCCTCCTCTTCCCTTTCCACTACCCTTCTCACTTTCCATTCCTCTCCTCCTCCCCTCGTTCTTCTCCTCCTTCTCTTCTGCTCCTCCTCCTCTTCCTCTTCCACCTCCTTCTTCTTCTCTACTCTTTCTCCTCCTTTCCCCTTTCCTTTGATTCCAGCATTTATTCAGGAACACAGGAAGAACTATGTTCATGAATAGATGCACCTTTGTTGTTATTACGGTCGCTCTTTCCCATCTTCTTGTGAATCTATTGCGACTCCTCTCTTACACCCTCTTTCACAACTCAAAATGCATGACTATCAAAGCATGCGGAGCCATGAGTTTATGAATGGTAGATTTCTATTTTTAGGTCAGTGGTCACAGCTGGGACCATGTTGAGGCTGAGAAATGGACTTGTTTACTTGGTGTCCTTCAGATTGTCGAGTGAGGAGTTGTCCCTTTGCTGAGAGTTCAGCATACTTTGGGGTAATGGGCACATACCCTCAGCTATAGGCTGAGGATAAAGCCATTGCTCTTCACATCTCCATCCGATGTTAGAATGTATGTGGAGCAGTGGGAAGGACCTGAACACATACACATAAGCCTTTGACTTATGTCCTGATTCTTTATGGATTTGCAAAGTAACTTCAGACAAATCTCATGTCCTTGAGTCTCTTGGTTTCTTCACAACTGAAAACAAGAGAGGGGATTTCTGACCTCCTTCACAGGGTGACATGAAGGCTTACATAGGATTATGTATGTATGTGAAATGGCTTTGCACTCAATAAGGCCTCCATATGGGCAAGACATTTGCGATATTAGAAGTGGAGGATGCTTATGAAATGGCAACCCTCTTCTCTCCTTCAACTCAATGCTTTGGGAATTCTTAGAACTCGTGTGCACCTTCCTCTCTTCAGATCTGTCCAACATGCCAGCAGCGTCATCCTTTGTACACATTCGAGGAAGAGAGACAGTTGGGGAGTAGAGTTGGGGGGTAGGGGAGCAGAGAGGCACAGCCACATCCTGTGGCATTCTGGAAGCCACAACTAGGGGCTGATATGTCCTGACCCATTTGTGTGGTGCTTATATTTGATGGCCTGTTTGAAATGGTTCTCAGCTGGGAGGCCGGCAGCAACTCTGATTGCTTTTCAAAGCCTTGCCTTTTATTGCCCTCGTTTTCTTCAAACATAAATCCAGGCTGCATCCTCACCTTCCACTTCCTCTCTGTCTTTGAACTGCGAAGAGTGTAAGACACAAGGACCGGAAGCTGGGCTGTAGGGAGACCCCATCACTTTGGAAGCATTGTTGATTTAATTGACTTGTCTGCTTTTAGAGAATCACGCTCAATGTGTGTTGCTTCCCCCTAACGAGATGGGGGTGATGGGTGAGATGGTGGGTGGTGGGACTTTGTAAATCTTGTGTTGTTTTCTTTCTTTCAACACCCCTCTCCCCCTCACAGCATGAACACAATCAGAATGAGCTCTGAGGATTCAGTTTGGGCTTTGGAAGAAATGGTTCTTTCCCTCCTTTCTGAAATAAGTCGGGCTACTCCACACTTGGATGCATTTGGAAAATGGCTGAACGTCTAAATCCCCAGCTGCGTTCTTCCCCAAGGTCAAGATAAGCATCCTGTCCTAACACTTCCCGCTTCCCGCTTCTCTTATACCATCTGCGTGGAGGTAGTTAAGACTCCTGAGGGGATCCTATCAAACAGGTGTTTACATTCTTAAATTTCTAATCCGGATATTTCTAGAAACAGGTAAACATCCCTTGAGTTCAGAAGAAAGGTCTTAGCAGCGGGGAGTGAGAAATTTTCCTGCAGAATGAAAGACTGAATTAAGATCTGGCAGCTTTTAGTCAAGAGAGGCACACAGGAAACTGTTCAACACAGTTCCTGACACCAAATTGGACTCATAAATGTTTATAGGTAGAAGGGAGGGAGAGAGGAATGGAAGAATCCAGGAGACATGCAAACGTGTCTCCATGGCTCTTATCCTTTGCTGGGAGAACCGCTGCTGGATTCCACGGGTGTCTGCCCTGAACCAGCCTCTCCTTCTGGACTCTACCCTTGATCCCAGCTTTGCAAAGTGATGGCTCTAGAGCACTGTGGTGCTCGTAAGCCACAATGTGCCACACAGAATCTGCATGGCGATGCGATCTGGGTGAATTGAATATCTGGTGACACACCGATTGGGAAAATCTCATTTCCTGAACAAGTTTCAAGAACCAGTTGAATGCCGAGGGCTCTTCACTATGCCTCTCTTGCCCTGATAGACTCAGGAACCTGGACCAGTGAACTGCCTCATTTGGAAACCAAAAAGACATCGTAAATTTTGCACGGCTTACATGCGATGAGACCATCCCAGCCAGTTCTGTGATTGTCCTCTTCCCGAGAAATGGTGCTGTCACCACCAAGTTTCTCAGACCCCAGATGACCACGTACTTTTTTCTTTCTTCTCTTCACTTCCAGTGTTCAGGGCATTAGCTGAACTCTCATGAGTCCTGTGAGCATGCACGTCCTTTCTTTCTATCCTTACTGCTCCATATCTAGCTCCTGCCATTGATTTCGTTTGCTTGTTTGGATCGCGATTCCTTTTCATTTCCCTCTGGCATGATCCACTTGCCAAAAACTGATGGAGAAATCTTTTCAAATGATGCATCACATCATTTCCCTGCTTACAACTTTCCAGTGGCTTTGTCGTTTCAACTGAAACCTGCATCACCCTACGGGAGGAAGTCTAGCGTCCCGAGTCTGATGATGTCGTTTGACAGCTGTCACACGCATCCTTGCTCTCTGTCGCTTCACCCATAACATCACCACATCACACTCGTCTCACCTGTGCTCTGTGAATCATGTGAGAAATCATATGAACATAGCAAACACCCCAAAATATGTGCTGGAAGCTGTGGACTTCAGGTCAATCTTCCTGGACGCTACCTTGTAATACTGTTATATCTACTTCCCCTCCTCCTCTTCCTTCTTCCTCCTCTACATCCTCCTGGATCAGAAATGCAGGCTGCATTTGCCCTCCCAGACACAGGAGAGACACGTGTGAGTAGGCCGAAAGACCTTTAAGAAAAGACCAATATTTGCATATCTGTTATAACTACTCACTGTTCGACTTGTTTCATTACAATTTCTATTTGGATAATATGTAAGGTCAATACTGTCACTGTTCTGGAAGATTCATCTTTTATTAAAGCAAAATGCGCTGTATTTATAGAGATAACACCTTAAATACTACACGGGAAGGCACACCAATTATAATAGCTCCGTCGATGGGGAAGGCTTACAAGCTCTGTGTTTCATAAGATGTTGCAGGCATAGGGGTCTTGGCCTGCAGTGATATGTCTCAAGTGCCGTCCCTCTGCTGAATGTGTTGGAAGCCTCGCCCATCTCTTCCTGAAGACTGGAAAGCACACAGATTATCATATTGTAGGTGTGGAGTGAGGTAAGACAGCTCTCGACTCGTACTCCTTCCATCTGTTTATGCTCTGTGAGCCACAGTCCCACCTACCACCAGATCCCAGGCTTCTGCATGGCAGGCACAGGGTCTGGGCAGCACAGGGGCTCAGTGGGTCTTTGCTGGATGAGTGACAATGACTGGCCAACCCAAGGAGCTGGGAAATTGCTCACTGGATTGCTCTCCTTTCAGGAGGTAGAAATGGCTTAAGGAAATAAAAACAATGCTGAAACTTTATGCCAAGAAATCTTGAATTCAAATCCTGATTCATTCTTTACCAGATCTGTGGCAATTTGTTTAGTTAAATGCAAAAATAATAATCATCCATCTTGTTTCTTAAACAAGGGAAATATTAGTGATAATTATTTTTTTACAGTTCTTGATACAAAGAAGATAAAATAAAATTATAATGTCACACTCCTTCACTTGATGCTTTAAAATTATTTTTACTGATTACATTTTTTCTTTGACAATTTTATATAAGTATGCAATATTTTTATTGCTTTCTCCCCATTCTCTCTTACTTCTCTCCTATCCTTTCCCTACAAATCCCTTTTCCACATTCATCTTTTTTGTTGTTTTGCTTTCCAACCCACTCGGATCTTTCAAATTAAAAACAAAGAGGAATTCCTGAAATTTTCTTACTTTTCTCTCTACTTTGTCGGTGTTGAGTCTAATGAAAACACAATCTTTTTGAGCATGTGAGTTCTTAATATACTTTGACTTGTTTGTCTTTTCACCCAATTCCCACTGATTTTAAACTCAGTAAACAAATAACTATTTTGTCTTTTTTTTTGATACGGAGAGAGATACGGTTCTCTAACACAGGATCTTGCAGGCTACAAAAGTCTGTAATGCCATGAATGTCACAGGCATAGGGGCAGTAGTTATTTTTAATGTGCCAGAAAGCCTGAGGGAAAAGAAACACCTGTGTTAAGGTTTCATGTGCTAACTCAAATGTCAAACCTATGCATGTTTGGCTGGAATGAAATGAACTCAAAATAGTAACCTTGGTTATCACCTAGCAATCAAAATGTTGGTGGTTTTTAGTGTCCTTCGATTCATTTAGAAAAATAGGAAAATAATTCACTTGTACCTTAAAACTGCAGTGTCTTTGAGAAGCTGTGTATGGAATTCATTACAGGTGCATAAGAGAGAGAAGAGCCGTGGGTGAGGGGAGAAAGAGGCTGTGGGCGTCTTGGGCAGAAGTCTAACCTGCAACATTGTGTAACTCCAGGCAGTGAAGAATACTCAGATGCCTTATTCTGTTTGGTGGTGTAGAGAATGACAGATGGGGTGACTTATAAGCAGCATTCTGGGTCTGGAAATCTAAGATCAAGGCTTCTTGTAGATGTAGCATCTGATAAAGGCCTGTCCCCTGGCTCTTGTGTGACTATCGTTCTGTTGTGTCCCCACATGGTAGTCGGGGAGGGGGACAGCCTGGAATCTCCTTCATGAGGGACTAATCCCACCAGAAGTCTTTAGTCCTATGACCCAGTCACCTCTCAGTTTCCCTATTCCTAATGCTATCATTTTGGGAGTTAGGATTTCAACATAAGATTTTGGGGGGGGGTACCCAAGTATTTAAGCCATAGCAGCATACTGGGATGTGAATGGCAGCTCCTGGAACCAATGATGAGGTGGTCTTTGTTGAACTTACCTTAGAAAGAGCAGTTTGGAGAATTAGACCTAGCGCCCGCTACCTGCCGTCCTTGGTCCATTCCTTGAACCCCACTCATTTCTAAACGGTGACCTCTCTCTGCGCATGTGCTCCATGTGTACCCTATATCTGCTCCTTCAGCATCTCAGCATATTGACAGGGGTCTAATTCTACTCTCTCATAATTAGTTTTCAGTGCTGAGTTTATTTGCTGTTCTTGCTGACAGGAAGGCTGAGTTGGGGAAGGGATTTTGAGCGCAGCATTATGAAGGAGACCCAGGCCATGCACTGGAACCACATGTTCCTTGAGTTGTATCCACAGCATAGGTGAATTCAGAGGAGGCAGGGCACCTCAAGGAAGATGGAGACTTTCTAGAGAGCTGCCTGTTTGCCCTTGCAGGAGGCAGTTTCTTACAGACAGGAGCCAGGTTGAGGCTTGCCTGAAACAGAACAACACTGATAGGGCAAACACACAGCATCTCTACAAACCGATGGACTGAGAGTCTAGGTTATTAAAGATGAGAAGAAGAGAGGAGGGGAGGGTAGAGAAGAGGAGGGGAGGGCAGGAGCCTAGTAATGCAGAGTACCTCTCTTGTCCTGAGAAGTTCAGGCATTTCCCTCTGGCCTCCACAGATGCCCACCGTACTTATACCTCAGGAAAGTGTCAGCCCTGTGGTGCCCTCACCCATCCTCCTTAGAGGGGCACGGTGGCACAAAGCCAGATGCGCCTCAAGCCTAAACCCTAAACCCTGCACCCACCTCACCCTCTCCATGCCACCTCCCCGGGTGGCCTGCTGCCAGCCCGCGGCGCTGCAATCTTCCTAATGGCACCTGGGCTGTTTCATTTGGGATCAGGTCCCTCTCTGCGGTGCTCTGCCAAGTCTTCCACTGTTCATTTCAGCCCAGGCTCTAAAAACCCTTCAGGAGTGGTGTGCCAGAGACTTCATTTATTCCCTCTAATTTAAGGTTTCATGTGCCAAAAAATATTCCAACACGTGTAAAGTGTCATTAGAGAGTGAAGAGAAATCGCCATAAAACCACACAGAGTCACACAATCTATCAAATTTCCAAACCTTGCTTAAAGATAGAGAAATAGACAAAAAGGATGGGTGTATAGCCCGAAGCATTACTGCTAAGAGCAGACTGACATTCAATCCTCCATCCCTCCCCCCCCAACTCTATCACTCTCTATCAACACGGAGCAATGGAACCATGAAATGAAGCCATCAGGTGTTAGTGCCCACAAGCACAGGTCTCCCCAATATTGCTTGCCACATGCTATTTAATTTCAGCAGAAAACTTGGTTGGTTTGGTATAGAAAGCATTGACTGGTCAGAAGTGTGTCTAGATTCAGTTCAGACATCCGGTTTTGTAATCCTAAGTATATGATTAAGAGTCTCCAAGACTCAGGCAATTCTATGATGAGAGATAAAAACACTTTCCTCCTTGAGTTTAGGCGAGGGGGATGTTTTGGGTCAGGCTTTGCTGAAGACAGAACCTATGTTGGGTGGTTCAACAAAATTGGATCTCATCTGAAGATGTGTGTGTGTGCGTGTGTGTGTGTGGGGGGGACACACTCGAGTGTGTGTACCTTTGGAGGCCCAAGGATGAACCAAGAATCATCTCGCATTGCTCTATCTCCTTATTCCTTTACTCTGAGGTTTCCCAGGCTTTGCTTTCCCAGGCCAGAATTGTGGACCACCGCCATTTCCACCTGGGTTTTAACCCTGAGCCATCTCCCCAGCTCCTCATTTGAAGAATTGATCACAAGGTGTTAGATGGACCAAAGGAGCAAACAAAGAAGGGCAAAACACCCCAACAGCATCAAGTGTAGGATTGCCTTCCTCAGAGCTGGAAGGATTGAAAGGAAGCCGTGTTTCAGAGCACTAGCTTGGAGCTGACCCTTGCATGGCGGCTGCTCCCAGGACTCATCTGGCCCCTCTGGAGAGACTGCCTGGCAGGGGCGTTCGAGCACCGCTTGAGAAGGTGACTTCTGAAAGCTGGAGCCTGGAGGGGATGCTCCATTGCTGGAAATTATACCCAAATGCACGGAGATAGAGGAAGAGATACTCCTGCTTCCCTCCTCTTTCCCAAATTCGTTCTAATGGCCCTGCTTTGCCTCCTATTAGCTGAGCCTAAGAGCAGCTTTTCAAAAGGGAATTGCAAAACATAGTTTCTAGAGATCTGCATCCCTGCCACAGATAGGCAACTGGCCAAGCATAGGATGGATGTGCATACACACAAGAGTAGAATGTCTGTCTGTCTCCCAAGATCCCAGCACCACAGGCCAAGAAGGTTCTACTACCTGTGTGCCCTGAACATGGATAAGCCTTGCAGGCTTGCCCTCGCCCGCTGGCTTAGGAAGCACTTGGTCTGCATGTGGGAATTGCCAGCATGTTACCAAGGTCAAGGTGACTGGAGCCGGTTTCCTATTGTCACACTGTAGCCATCTACCTCTATGCTTTATTTAATCTTCAGAACAGATCAATGCATCATTGATGATAAAACTGAGGGACAGAGAGGCTAAGCTATCCAAAGTCAGACCACTAAAAAGTGACAGAGCCAAATGTGAATCCAAGTCTGACCCCAGCTTCAGTCTTCTTACCCATTTTCTGCCCACTGTGCTCCCACTTGATATTGAGCTGTATTTTGCACATGATCTTTCTACCTTGTATTACTTTTCTCTTATTTTTAGAAGAGGAGACTAAGGTCTAGGTGGCCACATAACTTGCCTATTGTCACTAACTCCTGATAAGAGGTTTTTAGCAATGGGAGGGAAGAGTCACCACAGGTAGTTAAGGTCAGCATGGAGATGAAGAGGACCTTTGAACAGGAGTCTCTATGAGCAGTGAACAGCTATGACACCCTGGGATGGGAAAAGGATTGCAACTGGCCTGCACGTTGTAGACAAATTCATGACTACTTTCTCATTACAGGAATTAATCAGGCCAACAATCATGTCCCTATCTACAACAGAGTAGGGGTCTGGGTAAGTTTGTATCTTGCAGAATGGATCTTTGCATTTAAAGGGCTTTCTCAGGTTTCATGTTTCTGAAGAAGTTATCCAGAATCACTCCATTTCCATTGTCTCCTGTTTACTGTATTGAGCAAAATGTTATTTGCAAAAAATGTTTTCAATGCTGTGAAATAAAGCAAGCTGAACTCTCTGGCCCAGGTCCCTGCCAGAGTTCTTCCTTCAGCTTTGATTGCACAAATACACACATCAGCAAATGCCACCGCGCAGCCCTTGAAGCTGCAGCAGGTCACCCTTCACAGAGGAGGGCACACGCACGGAAACTGAAGGGAGAGCGTTTGCAAGGACTCCGGTGAGCGATGGCACAGGGACCTTCATTTCTGCTTCTAGCCAAGAAAAAAATCTGATCAGGCCCTCGGGCTGCCTGCCTGTTCATTTGTGGCAGTAGGAAATGCATCCGATGTCCCTGCAGGCTGGGTGTCTGGATTTGTCATCCAGTTAGACCTCATCACAATGTTTCCACCTGGTAAGTGTGAAGGGCTTGGAGGGGCCTACATGAGAGTGGTGGCTTATCCCTTTCCCATCCCCTCACTGCACTTGCTGAGAGGCCCATTTCCCCTTTGCAGTCTCATTCCTAGCCAAGAAAAGCAATCTCTTCTGTCCCTAGAAGCTGTTCTTGGCAGCAGCAAATAACCTATGGAATTGACTTGGGAATGGGAAGGAAAAGGGTGGACCGCTGCCCCCACGCGCCTAAGGTCAGCAGGGAGACGAAGAGGACCTCCGAGCAGGAGTCTCCTTGGGCAATGAGTAGCTGTGATCTCCTGGGATGGGGACAAGGGGGAAGGTGTTGCAGTTTGCCTGCATGTTGCTGATAAATTCATGGCCAAACAGCTTAGAAGAACAAGGGGTTTTATTCTTTTTTACGATTCTTTGTTACAGTTCTTAATTCAACTTGGCAGGATTGTCAAGACCAGTATCAGGAACCCAGAGAACTGACTATATCATATCCACAGATATTGCTGAGAGAAGGGCAAGCCTTACTTGCCAGACTGCAATCCTGTCTGGCATTGCCGAAGAATGCCAAACTTATTGAACCAGCTCTCTCCATCTTATCCCCCTGCCCAGAGAATGGTCCCACCCTGTATGGTCTGGGTTTTCCCACATCAATTAGACAGACAGACAATCTCCTGCAGCCTTGTTCAGGGTGTGCCTGAATGTTAATCATTCACAGATGTGTCCACGGCTGTATCACTGACTTTATATATATCACAAAAAGGAAAGCCAGAGTTCCTGGTAAGTGTGGGGACAGTTCAGAAGGGTGATGGGAGTGTCTCTCACGTAGAGAAGATTGGAGGGAGTGGCTGATGATCAGAAAGAAAGGTGAGCAAGTAGGAAGTCCCAGATGGATTTCCCTGTTCTCTCCCAGGAGACTAGAAGGAGAGTGATTGACAGTCCAATTAGATGTGGAGAGACAGATGCTGCATATTCTGATTTGGATGAAACCTATTGGTGCAATCCTTCGGATTCCAAAGCAGACACAATTGTCTTCCTCAGAGGGATGTTAGACACAGCAGGGGGTTGTAGGAGACACGAGAGCCTGTGGTTGGTGTGTTCAGCTGGGACGGGGCTGTTCTAAGCAGTGGTGACTGAGACTGTTGAGTTGTGGGGAGGCTTGTGGGAGGCAGTCTTGTTCTAAGCTGTATAACAGATAGGGTTGTTGTTTGGGGGTGACAAGAGTGTCATGAAGGGCTTTGGGCAGAGAGTGACAGGACTGTGGTGTTGAGATCGTTCCCAATGGCTCAATGGAATGTGGTCGGAAGAGTGCCAATTGACGATTTTAAGTTTTCCCTTTAGTAAGTCACCCTTGGCCACTCAACAGGGAGTCAGTCCACAGTTCTAATAGTAGAGAGGTCAAAAGACCAAACCAGCCTGAGGAAGGGCAGGAAGCAAAGGGTAGGGAATTATATTTTGGACATTTAATGCTGCTTTCTCTGAATCCAACACTATTTCTATCAGCTCACGTAGCCCTTATAACAACTCTGCAAGCTAGTGTTGCGTGACACTTCCCGGAGAGACACCACACAAGCGTCCATTCACCTCAGAGAGATTCAGTGTCAGACAAGAGTAAAATTATAGTGAGGTCCAACTTGGTGAACCAATGAGTGTATTGGTGCTCCTTAGAGGAGTGGGGTTGAGGATTACTTACATGATCAGGGACATTTCCAGAAAGCTCATCCCAGCCTGGGTGAGGCTCGAGAAGCAATTATTCTGGCGCTCTTTGCCTGACTTGACTCTAGGCGGCCCACTGGGGCGGCCTAAGGAGTCCTCCCTCCCCCAGATCTTGTTAGTTTCAGGAACATCCTAAGATTTACATTCTACTTACTTCCCATGTTGCATCCTCTTTGCTTAGACCTGGGGCAAAATCCAGGAGGCCATCACATTACGCCCAGAAGAAAAATGACCTACAATAGTTGCGCATTGATAGCTTGCTGCTGTAGAGGAGAAAACAGACTTGGTGACAGCAACATAAGAATCTAACTGGGTCATTGGGAACTCAGCCAAGGGGGAGCTCTCCTCTACCCATCTGCCCCACTCCAGAAGTTCATCATCCTGACTGAAGTCCTAGCCATCGTCTCTGCAGTGAGTCTGTGGTCTAGGATGTCCTATCATCCTCCTCAGCAGGGGGGCTGGGTCCCTGCGTGTGTAGGGTCAGAGAAGCCTAAGAAGGGCCCTCAGATACTGTGGGTATGCTCATAGGGATAAACGCAGCCAGCCTTCTCCGTGGTCCAGCAGGGACTAGTTCTGGACAAGGAAGGGTCTAGGTCTTTCTAGCAAGGTCATAGAAGCCCAGCTGCGCGGAGTGGGCAGTGATCCAATAAAGAGGGATGAGCCTGTCCATGGAAAAACAGTGTATCGAATATCTAAGGGCAAGAAGGATTCTGGTAACACTGAAAAGTTGTCTTTATTGCTGGGAAAACAAGTTATAGTCACAGAGAACAAAAGGAGGCAGAGTTCACAGTCAAGACTACTCAATAGAGACTAAAACCTGGTCATTCCAGGATCGTTCGTGGCCGACTAGGGTGGAGGCAGCTCAAGTTACCTGTGGTCCATCTATCCATCCATCCATCCATCCGTCCATCCATGCACCTACTCATCCAAGTATATGTTCATCCACTTGCCTACCTTTTAACTAGAGGTCATTTCCAACCCCAAATGTTTATAATTCAACAATTTCCATAAAGGAAGGGCCCCAGAAGCCTGGAGCTCTGCAGTGACCTTTATTTTTCCTGATGGCTTTCATCCTTCAGACAAGCCTTATGCATGATTAATTGACTGTATGTTCCAGAGACAGACACAAGGTGGAATCAGAAGGAATTGAGTAATATTTTAGGTTATTAAGGCCTGGGTTCTAATCCTGACCGCACCATGTAGCAGTCATATGACTTTGGAGAGCTCATTGCAATGTTTGGAGCTTCTATTTCTGATCTTTTAGATAGGACAATAGGACAATAGATATGTTTATCTCACAGGGTTTATCTAAGGGCTGCATAAGATAATGCATGGTAAGGACTTAATATGGCATCAGACTTAAAAAACTACCTCCACAGTAGTTTCCCATTTCTCTATGAATCCATTTGTGCACTTCCTGTATCCCTTAGCCACACTACATTTTAAGAGCTTATTTGCATATTCATGTTTTCCCTTTTCTCTGAGCTCCATAAGATAACAGATCTTTCCCCTGTCTTTTGCCTAATGTCTGGCCCAGTGCTACCAGTGTCTTGACAGTTAACCAATAAATCCTTTTAGAAACTGATTAAAATACATTGGTATAAGGATGCATAAGTATCTTTCACCCTTTATTTTCTAAATACTAAAAATAGAAAAGGAAGATAGAAGATATTCCAGGTATTTTTTTTAGGCATTTTTGTATGTGTGTTTTGTGCATGTATATATGTTTATGTGTGGGTCAATGTACATGTGTGTATGGATGAGTGTACGAGGACATTTGAGAGTGTGTGTGTGTGTGTGTGTGTGTGTGTGTGTGTGTGTAGACCTGAGGATGACATCAGTAATCATACTGGATTGCTTCTTATTGTGTTGCGCTGGAGTTTCTGAGACTCTGCCTTATGGGGACAGAATTATAAGTCACTGCAATATCCACCTAGCATTTTTATATGGAATCTGGGGTTTCAAACTCTTGTCCTTTTGATTGTGAAGGCAAAGGTTTTAATCATTGAACCATCTTCCCAGTCTAAGGCATATGTGTTTTTGGTTACATACCAATTATAAAATTCATAAAAATTAAGAACAAAGTAAAAATAAAAATGATGTCTAGGAGCTTTTGGACAAAGAGGACCAAGTTTGCTCCTAAAATTGCAGCAGCAAAATTGGATGAATCAGAACCATAGACAGGCACCCCATATTTGAATCCTGCCAGATCATTAGATTTGTAGCTACTGGAAGACTGTGGGTAGATGAAGACAGAGGGGGTGGGTATGGGATGGGGTGGAGAGGGGCAGGATTAGAAGTTGGAACTTGAGCCTATGAGTTCAAAAAACAAGGCAGAAGATACTGGGTTCTGCTTTGATCTCTAGAGTTTGCACAATCAGTGCAACCTTCATGTGGAAATGTTAGGAGGATAACATGCCATGAGCCCTGGAGAAATACTGCTGTGTTTCGCTACTCTAGTCCAGGCCCTGGTTACTGTTTCATCCACATTCTCAAGTATAAACTGATCACAGCAATGCCTAGCAAAGGCAAAAGCTACACAGTTTGAGGTCATAAATCCAAGTTGACCAATTCACTGAACTGTATCTTAGAAACTTTTCCAAGATGAGTTGTCGCCAAAACTCTCCAAATACCGCCAGAGTTTTGGCCTTTCCTGTTTGTAAGTACATTATCCTTATGGCTCTAGTGTCCTAGAAACTCAAGTACAGCCGACTTTAGGGAGGTTCATGTATCTATACCCTAACTTCTTAAAATGTGAGTCATAACCTCACATGGGGCTGCATAACTAAGTGTGAGAGCTACACACACACATATGAGCAAAATAAAGCACAATAGTAAAAAGTCTCTGAAAGTGCACTGACCTAGAAACTCCAAGTCATAACCACAGAATGAGTTCAAGGTGTTTCTGGCAGCACTAACTCTGTTATGTTACATCGCATGCTTCACTGAAGCCTTGGCTCCAAACCCTAACTGGTTTCTTCTGAACATGCCCTTGTGCTCCGCAATGCTGAGAAATACTCTCTGAAGCCTCTGGTCTAAGGCTCCATACCATAGGGTCTAAATCGCCATGTTTTTACTCTAGGCACCAGGTTTTCTTCTCTTATAAAGATGCAATGGTTTAAGCACACACACAAAAAAAAAACCTTGAAATTTTCCTACCATCCTTCCTCAGCATATAAATGTGTTAAATTAGTATATATTTGTACTGTATGGTTTTGAAATGGTTGATTTTTAAACTTTTGAGTTGCTGACTTGAATTTCATAAAAAACAAATATTGAGTTTTAGCTCAGGATTAGGACAGAATTTCCAGCAATTCACAACATACTCCTGCCATTTTATTTTATGTGTTTATGTGAAATAGCAGTCTCAGCGTGGATGATGAAATAAAAAAACCCATTAATTTTGAAAACCATTGACGTTGTTCTATATGTTTGATAATATATAATTAGACAATATTTTATTTTTTGTGAAAAAATAAACAGATAAATCCATCGTATCAGTATAAAAATCTGACTTAGTCTTTAATAAATGGCAAAATTACATGGACACCAAGCAATTACCTTAAAGTAAATTTCTTTGTGACTTATTGACAGTAAATACTTGTGTCCCTGTTTTATCTGCCTTGACAAGGTCACGTGAAAACTTCTTGGATTAGGAAAAGGAGGAAAGCTGAGGGGAAAAGTTTAAGGAGCCCCATCTAGTCAGTCCCCAAATAGCTGCAGTTCACAGGAGTTGCTTGGACATCTCAAAATAAAATTTATCATGAGACTCTCAATGCTGGAATATGATCTTGAAAATCAATCACAGACTTTCTATTTTATGGTAAGAATTTGAGAGGCTGAGGCAGAGTAGTGAACTTGCTAAGACTCCTTCTATTCACAAGAGAAAATTTTATTTACTGAGTGTCTGCCATTTGCCGAGAAGTGCCCTCGACGCTGGAATATGGTAAAAATGAAAGTCAGAGATCGCTGGATTCTGCACAGTCTACCAAGATGGAGAGAAGCACTACTAACCGGGAGATTGTCCTACAACCTAGAGGGAGAGGCTGTAAGGTTAACTCCTCACTGCTCAGAAAGAACTTCTTTTGGTGAGTAGATAGTATACAGCAGAGTAACAATAATGATTCATATGTTATAATAATTTTGACAGAGATCACATCTGTTTGACCTTAAGTCTTTTCCATCTATCATGCTATCGTGTTAATTTCAAATTTTGTTGCTGAAAAATTGCAGAACCCAAACCATTTAGAGGACAAGGTGTTTATCCCAGCTTACGATCCTTGGTTCCATTCACCAGCTTGGCAGAAGAGTCATACCTCTATCAGGAGCCGAGAGAACTAGCCATACCATAACCACAGTTAGCGCCAAGAGGACATCTTTCCCACTTGCCAGTGTGCCTCTATGCCAAAGTACCTGGCCAGCGCCCTCCATCTTATTCACCTTCCCAGGAATGGTCCCACCCACTGGGTCTTTCCACTCTATGAGGTAATCTCCTATAGCTTGGTCAGGACTTGCCTTAATTACTAATTCTTCACAGACATTCCCAGAAGTTCACCCTTCAGTCGTCATCTGCAACTAACTGCCACAATTCCTTTATTAGGTAATAGAATCTGCTGACGTCACAGTTTAGGTGTAGTTGGGGAGCACGGGCCTTAAAAGCAGTCTGCCTGCCTTCACTTCTAACCTTCTACTTGCTCTCTCTACAACTGTGGTTATTCAACCTGAATATACTCTACACATCTATAAGAAACATGATCAGTCTCATAAAGATGTTATGTTTAATAAATAACACTGCTTTTTAGAATGTTTTGGACTAAAATTAAGGTTCTTTCTGATTCAAAATAAACTTGCTTTCTGATGGAATGGCAGGACAGACATGAGTACAGATTCTTGTGTTTCAGCCTAAGATTTTTGTCCATGTAGTCGTCAATTTTAAGTGTGTGACTTCTCTGAGACACAGTTTTCCCATTCTCCAATAATAGGCTCAGATCATACCATGTCTGAGATGTCTTTTCTTAACTGATACACCGTTTTACAAGTGGGAGGAATAGGCCTGATATTAAGAACAGAAGGAAAGTTGCAAAAATTCAGCAAGGCATGTGAATCAATTTCTTCCTCTTCTGTGACCCTTAATCTGTGTGTCTCAAATTACCAAGGAAGCTGTTTTGATTGAGTGCTAAGTAAGGAACACCCTGCCATTACCTAGGTCAGTACCTACCTGGAAAGAAATTAAAAAGACACTGGAAGCCTTGTCAAAAAACCAAACCAAAACAAACAAACATCAAACAACCCTAGGCATCTTTGGAGACTCAAAGGAAAAGGTTTTAACCACACATGTGCTGAGAAACAGCCTTTCCATGTTAAGCCGGGACGCAGACATTCCATTGAATTTCACACATGTGAAGGAGACCTTCCTTACACAGGTCTTGGAACAGGGTGACTCTATTCAAGCCATTTTAAGAAAGGAGGACAGATGTAGAGGCCAACTCAGAATTTCAAGGTCAGCTCTTGTCCTGTTCCTAGGGGACCTTTGCAACTAACTGTGTTGCCCCTTGTAGTCGAAATGGCTACAGTGAAGCAAGCAGCAGCCATTTGTCACATGACCTTGATTTGGAGTATGTAGCCCCTCCCATCTCTTTCCACTCGAGTCGCTGTACACTTTCTAGATGACAGAGATACCATGGTGACTGTGGTAGAGCTGGCGATGGCTGGTCAATGAAAATTAGAACTGAGAAACAAAGCATGCATGGCTCCACCTTAACATAGCTGCACCTCTTCTGAACTGGGGGCTCCCATGGCATTGCTGCTGTAAGCACCCCAGAGTGGAGCTACTTGAGCCAAGAGAAGGTAAAGAATCAGGACCCAACAGAAGCTAAAGGCAAAGAGTCCTGAGTCAAAGACTTTGGGATTCAAGGACTCAAGCTCATTAGAATAACCAGTCTTAATCCCCATCTCTGTTCTTCTCTTACTGTGTTCTTCTCCTAGGAATTTTGAGGGCTCTGTGTCCCTGAAAACCATAGTAAAGCTTTCTAATTTGGAAGGGAGGACAGAAGGAAAGGACAGGAGTGGGAAAATCTTTCTGAGACCCTTTGACAAATGTATACATGGAAAAGAGCCAGGATTTGGTTAGAAATATCCTTTTTACTGATTCTCAATCTCTCTTTCTCTCTCTCTCCTCTCTCAACAGCTTCTACTTCAGTTAGTAAAATCAATGCTGGTTTATTTTATGTGGTAGAAATAGTCTCGAAAAATTAGCTGTGATTAGAATTTCTAAAAGCAAATCCCATTTTCCCTTCTTAACTCCAAAGATAAACTTGTAAAAAAATATTCAGGGGGAAAAATATTGGCCTCCAAGATAATGAGATAATTCCTGAGATTTCAGAGAGTCTTGTAAAAATCCAATATTTAAATTTTTAAACACTCATTTTAGACGGAGTATTTATAATTTGAATATTCCTGCAAGAAATCTCTAGCAGAAGCATCTAAAATATTACTGTTTGGAAAATTATCTTAACAAGTCTTTGCAGAACAGTCTGTTAAGAATAATGCCGCAGTGTTAACGTGACAGCAATGTCAGCTGAGGTAAAAAAGAACAAGCTGGGGCTAGCTGAGTCTGGGGGTCTTCACACATCATCCACACCCGGGTGGTTGGAGTTCAGGAGGTGTGAAGACTGTCAGGCTGTGCACCGCCTGGACCTTTCTCTTTTATTCCAGTAACTCCTCCACATCCCAGCATTCTCCTTGCTCTTGTCTCACTCTTGTCTAGCAGAGTGTAAAATGTTTGTTTCCTTCACCCCTCCTCTCTGTAATGCGTGCCTCCCTGAGAAAAGATCCTTATTTACCATGCACATTCCAGTCCCGACCCTCTCTTCCCAAAGAGGGCCCATGGGTGTGTGGAGAAACCTGACAAATGTTTGTCTCCTCTTACTGTGTGTGGCGACTCTGGCGTGACTCGGTTGCTAAGCAAGTTCTATCTTCTATGCACTCCATCACAGTGCTTTTCAGACCATGCATTTAAAATTTTTATGTGAAATTCATGCCATGTAAAATTAACCATTTGAAAGTACACAATTCTGGTAGCAGTTTAGTTCATGCATCATGTTGTGAAAGCACACAGCTATCAATTCCAAAATATTTGTATCACTCTAAGAGACCACCTCAGGAGACATTGGCAATAACTCCCCTTTCCTCCCTGATCCTAGAACCTGGCAGCCATTGATCTGTTGTCTGTGTATACAGATTTACCAATCTGGATAATTTGAACACATGGGACAGAATGATATATATGCTTTGGTATTTAGCTTCTTCTAGCTAGCATATATTCATTCAAGTCCATCCACATTGCAGCATAAATAAGAACTTCAGTTTTTGTGATGGTTCAGTAGTGCCCCTGTCATAGTTAGACACAGGTGTCAACTTGATAGTTGAGGGTCTGAGCTCTGGGCACATTTGTAGAGAATTAATGGTTGAGTTAAGCCCAGAGAAAACTTGCAGGAGATTGTCTATCTGCTGGGGAAGGCCCAGGTGGATGGGATTAGGCCCTGGAATAAAACACAAAGAGCTGGTTGACAGAGTCGGCATCCTTGTGTACACTTGGCCAGACATGCTGATCTGGCAAGTAAGGATTGTCCCTCTCTCAGCCATTATGTGGTGATGGTGGGGCCAGTTCCCGCGGCCCTGGTGTTGGTGCGAGCTCTCCTGTCAAGCTGGACTATGAACTGTATTCAGACTATCAGTAGGAAAATAAACCCCTTGTTCCCTTAAGCTGTTTGATGGTGTTTGTCGGCAACCATGTAGGTGAACGGCATTAGCCCCATTATATGGATGTAGCATGTGCCTTTTTTGTGCATCTGTTGTTGAACCCTTCAATTGCTTCCACCATTCAGCTATTGGAAACAATTCTGCTTTGACTGTTGTGCAAGTATTTGTTTATACTGTCTTTGAGCTTACTCGAAGCAATGAACTCCTTAAGGCATGAGTCCATCTTCTTCACAAGCATATTCCTATATCAAACTCTGGCTAGAAAAATACTCAGTTGGGGGCTGGAGAGGTGGCTCGGGGGTTAAGCCTCTGCCTTGCAGGCAGAAGGTCCTGATTTTGGATCCTAGACCCCACATAGAGATGCAGGGCCGAAGCGGGGGCGGCCTGCGTTTCTGGTCCTGGTAGGGTGGAGCCTGTGAATCCCGGGGCAGAGTAAACAAGGAGGAGGTGGAGGTGGTCCATGGTGGTTCCCGAATTCGCCCGTGGTTCTACACACACATACACACACACACACACACACACACACACATACACACACACACACGCGTGCGCCAGCACACACACACGTGCACACACGTATACGCGCACAATTGAATAAATAAAAAAATTAAAAAAAATACTCAGTTGATGAATAACTGGGTACAGAACATTCAAGTCTCTCCATATTCTCATTCAAGCCAGTGGCTGGAATTTCACAAGTAATACGGAACCACAGCGGCTAAAAACAGAATAATTGCCACAGATACAAAAGAAGACAAATACCTTAGCTTCCCATGGAGGCTTTTGGCAGGGTTGGGAGATAGTGAAAGGAATGCAGGGCTCTGGCAGGGGTGGGGGAGCCACAGAGAGTGGGAATGAGGACCCTGGAGAGGGGGCCTGGATGAATGAGAGGGTCACCTATGCCACTCAGCTAGCTGGGAGAAGTGCTCTCTGCCCCCTGGAAAGAACTTCTTATCTTTCATTTTCAACATCAAGGCTTATTTCTGAACTAAAGCTTGGCTCTCGTGTGGAGTTCTGAAGGTGTTCCCCAGATGTTCCAAAGTGATTTCGACTTCCAGAAATAGACATTCGAAATGGAAAGTTGTGTTGCAGGATTAGCCACTTTTCTGGGCTTACTTTCTAGTCAATGGTGGTAAAGTACACTAGCATAAATGTGGCCTTTTACCAATCCTGCTTTTGCTTTGCTTATTTTTGTATTTATTGTTTTCTAACCCAGAAACTCATACTGTAGTCTAGTTTGACCTCAAATATACAGTGCTCCTCTTTCATCAGTCTACTGAGTCACTAGGGATACAAGCGTGAGCCCCTATATCTGGCTTTGGGTTTTTTTAATATTAGCTTTTTAGCTGCTATATAAACCAATGGGTTTCCTTAGGATATTTTCATTAAAAAACAATTTTCTCACATTCACCTACTCTCTGACTCTCCTGCACCATCCTCTTCACAAAAATTCCCCTTTCTACTGTTGTGCCACACATACATTTAACTCGGATACACGTGTTCATGTAAATCTAGAGCCACATAGGAGAAAAAGCATTCCATGTCAAATGAGCTCCACAGTGCTGTTACTGGAGGTGGGGGGGCGAGGGGGAGACTATTGCCATCAAGTTTGGCGAATGTTCTTATCTTAAATGACTGAAACTGTTCACCCATTGAACTTGTGCAAGCATTTATCAAACTCTTCTTCTGTGTCTTCTGTAACTGAAAGCAACCATGGATTATTTATTCCTTTCTACATTTACATTCTGGAAGGATGTCGGTTTTTATAGGTGAATAATGAGTTGTGTGTGTTCCATCGTGATAGGGAGGACGTCTGTTTTCGTATGTGAATAATAATGTGCTCTTGTGGTACCTTCTATACTGCAATATACTTTCTTTGTGTTTCTTTACAAGATGCTGTTTATTTACCTCACAATTTTATTTTTTTTGAACCCTCTTCCCAAATTTAGGATATTGTCACCTTACAAATGAGGAAACCAAGGTCAAGAAAGCCAGTAACTGGTCCAGAGTCAGCAGATAGTAGGAGGAGAAGTCAGGATGCCAAATGAGCTGAGCTCTTCGCCGCTGTATTTCACTCCCACTGATCCCCACCATTCCCAGAAAACATTGGGAAGTGATGCTGGTGCTTAGCTTCCTGAAAAAAGTGGAAGATGCTTATAAAATAAATTTCATGTGGCTGTAGAGATGGCTTAGGGGTTAAGACTCTGCCTCAAAAGCAGAAAGTCCTGGGGCTGGAGAGGTGGCTCAGGGGTTAAGCCTCTGCCTTGCAGGCGGAAGGTCCTGAGTTCGGATCCCAGATCCCACGTATAGATGCCAGGCGGAAGCGGGGGTGGCCTGCGCTTCTGGTCCTGGTAGGGCGGAGCCTGTGAATTCCGGGACAGAAGAAGGTGGAGGCGTCCATGGTGGTTCCCGAATTCGTCTGTGGTTCTACACACACACAGACACACACACAGACACACACACACACACACACACATACACACACACACACACACACACACATACACACACACATATGTACATTAACAATTGAATAAATAATAAAAAAATAAAAAAAATATTTGGTATTTCCATGCTGTGTGATAGGTGGTACACGATAACATATTATTAAAAAAAAAAAAAAAAAAAGCAGAAAGTCCTGAGTTTGGATGCCAGGTCCCATGCAAAAACACCAGGTAGAAACAGTGGTGGCCTGCACTTCTGACCCTGGTGGGTGGAGCCTGGGAAATCCCAGAGTGAAGCAAAAAGGTGGTAGAAGCAATCCAGGATGACTTCAGAAGTCACCATTGGTCCTCCACAGGAGCACAGAGTGTCCTCTGATAAACACACACACACACACACACACACACACACACACACACAATTAATTAATTAAAACTTTAAATAAATTAAATAAATAAATACTTTTTCCTGGTTCCAAATGTTTTAGAAGTCTGCATTTAAGATGCTTGTAGTTCTTTCAACTGACCCATCTAATTTAAAATATTTTCCTTCTACAGATTTTATTTGTTGCTCTGAGCATTATTAACGCACAAACGTTAGCCACTGAATTCAATCAGAATAAGGTGTTGGTGCCAGATCTTTGCTGGCATTCTGGATTTGCTCCTAAATTAGTTGGATGACCTTGGGGAAGTCATTTAACCTCTGTAAGTTTCAATGGCCCCAGATGTGAAATGGTGATTGCAGTCATACCTGACTCACACTGTCCTAACGAGAAGTAAATGAGCTAATGCATCAAAATCGCTTAATAAGTTTCCCCAGACCATTACAAACAACTTATAGGCAGATGTTACTATTACCCTAAAACATCATAAAGAGTACTTCATGCAGTTGACCCCATTTTTTGATGAAGGACTGAATTCTCGCAGGTAGGAAGGATGGGAAGATCCCCAAATATGAAGCTGCGGAGAGAAAAGTGTTGATGTTTTCAAGTACTTGCTAGTAGCTCATACTTTGTTTCTGCATCACAAAATGGGGGCTGTGAACGCTGATCATGCTGCTTGTTTTTCAAGATATAACACTCTTGAGATAGAGTTAAGTGTTTAATAAGTATAAGTTATATTAATATTATTGTAAACAACACTGTAGATCTGAAAATACCAGCTTTGGAGATGAGGAAATTTGGCTGCTCTCAGAGAGCACTTGAGTGGAATATGTGCCGAGTGCGGAGTGCTTTTTTTTGGAATAGTCTTCAGTCTACCAGAATCTGAGCTGCGATTAGCAAGATGTATCTCCAAGTCCAGACCCCTGAATGCAAAGGCTGTTTTTATAGCTAGGGCATTTGCATCCGTGTCTTGTCCTTTCATCATTTATTATGTGCTGGCTACCAGAGGAAATACAAAGATGAATGGGCTGCGTGGTGGACTGCGTTTCAGTCCACATTCTTGAGGCTGGGGAGGCATCTGGCTTGAAATCCATCTATATGCCATGTGTTTCTTTACTTCTACCTTCTCTGGTGATCTTCAGACCCACCCACCTCTCTCTGCCTGTCCTCTATGTTCATTTACATGTGAAGGTCCTCCCAGGTGCTTCCTGCTGTATCCAATCTGTGAACCTGCCCTCGCTTGTGTCTTATACTTCAGTAAACAGCACCCTAATTCATTCAGCAGCTGAGGCCAGAATTGGAGTAATCTACGACCTCTCCCACTATATCCAACACTGTGAGATACTGTGAGTTTTGATGTCAGGTTCTGATCCCAGTCCAACCACACTCACTAGTCTCCTGTCTAGTACTGTCCTACCCTCAAAGGTCAAGTTCTTGCCTGACCTAGTATTTCCTGGTTGAGCCCTCCTGTCCTTGCCTCTAGCACAACTTGCAAGTCACTATTCTTAGAATGGCAGTGTAGGAACTCCTGGGGCTGTGCAGTTCAGAGGCCCTGCTATCCTCTCTCTGGCCCACCCGCCACAGAACAGGCCTGTCAAATTTAAGCCAAAGTTCAATGTTGTGCTCAGAGCTCTCCAGTGTGCCTTTGGAGAGTCAAACCTCAGATGTGACTCTGCGCTGCCTTCCAGCCATACCAACAATCCTTGCCTCTTCTAGACCAATCCAGACACCTTCCTTGAATGCTGACATCCTCTTGGGACCCCCCTGACCCAGGTGCTTGCATGATGAACACCTTTTTGGTGACATTGCTATTTGTGTGTTTCCTCTCAGAGGCAGCTTTCCTGATTGCTCATGATTAATTAAGATGCCATTGTTTTAAGGAATTGACTACAAGCTTCTACCTTATATTACACAACTATTTGTTTAGTCCTCTGACTGTTTCACAGAAAGAAGGCAGGAGATTTTATCCATTGTATTACTCATTTGTTCCCTGCATGTACAAGAGCAGAGAAAGCATTCAGTAAATGTTTAGAGGCAGAAAGAATAGAATAGGTTTGGGATCCCTTCACTAAATGCTCATTTGTTGATCAGCTAGTCTGCGCTGGAGTCCCTCAAACCTTACCGCCTGTCACGTCAGGAGGTGGTCATCCTCTGCACAGTGGTGGTAAGGACTCTGAACCAGTGTGGTCACTTGTGATTGTCTCAACTCCCCAGGAACATTCTGCATAGCAAGTTATTACCTACTTTACCCACGCAGACCTAACTGTTAACAATGGATAATATTTTAGAAAGGAAAAATGAATAAATTATTACAAAATATACATTCTATTTCAGTAGTATATCAAAATTAAAAGGCTCATATGTATCATGAACTCTCCTTTGCCAAACCAGACTATGAGTTGTAACCCCTTAGTTGTTTCATTGCTTATTTATTGGCAATGTGGAGAATAACTGGAATACCATGCTAATTTATAATTCTCATGCAAAAACAAGAAACTAATATTTATTTCTTGTCATGAGTCCCTGAGATATTGGCTTTTTTATTATTGCAGCAAAACTCAGTTGTTCATAGCCTATCTTTCAATCCAGGTGGAAGACTGACCAGCATCTAGTACACACTGTTCTCTTGGTAGAGACTAGAAGGAGAGGATTCAATTTTTAAAAGAAGAAAAAAGAAAAAAGTGGCAACTGGACAAAGTTGCCAAGTTCTGTCTGGCCCATTGGAGTCACGGCTACTGTGTTAACTCCTACATGCCGACTGACCCTGGGGAAACTCTTTTCTAGGTAGCAAATACTTTCAAAAGGCAAGACACTGCTTAGACTTAGGTTTTCTTCTACTAAATTATTCTAGCAGTGTGAATTCTCCACAGGGTGCTACTTATGTCTCCCATAGTCCCAGTGCAAAGAACCAGTTTTCCTCCTGTGATAATAACTTTTCCAGTAGCCACAGCTGCTTTTCTGTCTGCCCTTTCTTCATCTGAGCCTTTAAGGCTGCTAACACAGCTCTCCTCTACCAAGCAAACCAGTCGATCATCTTTAAATTCAACTGTGTTAAGGTCCTTGTACTCTTAATCATAAGCTGACCTGAACAATTCATAACTCTCTCACCATTACTGTTTTTCAAATGGCCCACTACGCTCTCTGTTCAGTGATTTTCCAGCCCGCAACTTTAAAGCCCTTAAACATTTCCACATTTCTCCAACAAAACCATAAAAATCAACCAAGGTCATATAACCAAATTTATCAACCACACCTCACTCTTATGATACCATTATTTTTTGTTCCAGTTTCTATTTGTTGCTGATAAATGCACTAACAAAATAACTTAGGGGAACAAAGGGTTTAATTATTACTTATGATTCTGGTTATAGTTCAAAGTCCGGCTTGTCAGGAGAATCATCAAAGGCCAAGGGAACTGGCTACGACATATCCATAAAAATTGCTGAGAGAGGGGCAAACCTCACTTGCCAGTCTGAGTCTGCCAAAGTATGGCAAAGTACTGAGTCAGATCTCTCCATCTTATCCACCTGCCCATGAAAAATTCTATCCACCATAGACCAAGTCTTCACACATCAATTAGATGCTCTATCACAAGGTTGCTCAGAGCTTGCCTCAGCTACCAACTATTCACATATGTGTCCTGAGCTCAGCTGTCCATCGTCAGGTTAGTATCTGTATTTACCTGGCACACAGGGTTCGACTGAGCTTGATTCATGTCACATAGACTATCTTTCAACCGAAGTGGAAGGACTGACCAGCATCTAGTACACACTGTTCTCTTCGTAGAGACCAGAAGGAGAGAATTCAATTTAAACCATGTAAACACATTTAGAACTATTTGGACATAGTCCTGATATTTCATCAGTCAAAACATGCCACATGGCCAAGATCAGAGTCAAGAAGACAGGGATGCATGTTCTGCCTTGGTTTATTCAGGTCTGTCATATGGCAATAGGTGGGATATAAAGCAAGAGGAACTGGAAATTTTTTGCCCATTCTCTCACAAGAGGCAACACTTCAAACAATGAGGGCTATAGGGCAAAAAATAACAAGAATAATAAGAGATCCTGCCCCAGCTATACCCCCTAGAGAGGTGTTCATCATGCCTTAGAGTTCGTCTTTGTTTGGATAAATTTTGATTGATGACATTTTTCCCACAAGTAGTGAATGGTTGCAGAGAGACCGTCATTCATGCATTCTTTTATTTATTTATTATTATTATATTATTATTATTATTATTATTATTATTCAACTGTGCACATGTGCGTGCGCGTGTGTGTCTGTGTGTGTGTGTGTGTGTGTGTGTGTCTGTGTATGTGTAGAACCACGGACGAACTCGCGAACCACCATGGACGCCTCCACCTCCTTCTGCCCCGGGATTCACAGGCTCCGTCCTACCAGGACCAGAAGCGCAGGCCGCCCCCGCTTCCGCCTGGCGTCTATACGTGGAATCTGGGATCCAAACTCAGGACCTTCCGCCTACAAGGCGGAGGCTTAACCCCTGAGCCACCTCTCCAGCCCCTCATGCATTCTTTTATGCATTAATTCAGAGAAAATTTTGAGACTTTACTTTGTGCACTGGGGAAGGAAACTTAAATCAACTTTACAAAAGACTGATAGGAAAACCAGCTGTTAACTTGTTTAAAATTGGAACTACATATTTTTCATCAGTCAAAATACTTCACATATTGTCTCAAAGATCTTTTGTCTTATATCCTAGAAAGCTGAATTATCTTGATGAACAAGGCATTTATTCAAATGGACACATTGTACATATATTTACACATGCACCAAACACACAGACACACACACACAGACACAGACACAGACACAGACACACACAGACACAGACACAGACACACAGACACACACACACACACACACACACCATCAGCATACATATTCACATACACACATGCTGATAGCACCATTCACAAACCAATACCTGATCACATTCATATATCATACACATGCTCACACATATACTCACATACTACACACATGCTCACATACATATATATGCTCAAACACATACCACATGTGTGTACATGTACACACATGCACACACACATTCTCACACTCAGTTTTGGAGATTGCGTTTTTCACATAATTGCCACTTTTGCATGTTTTCTCTCCAATATTTTGCAAAATTTCTCTTTGGTTAACATATAGGTATCACTGGACTTACTTTTACTAATATTACTAATTCATTCATTTAAGATCACCCACTCTTATTTTTCTGGATAATTTGATCCTTCCCCTTTACTTACTTCAAACTTTTTAGTGTTTGAGAGTTATCATCTTCTTGAGTAACTTTGCCACATTACTAATGCTTGGTCCATGAAAGGGTATCTTATCTAGTCAGAACAATAAAAGCTCTGGCATTATCTTTTTTAGAACCAACAGTAAGAAGACTCCTCAATTTCCCAATTCCACAGAAGGAAAGAGAGATGAAGGCTAAGCCAGTGTAACTTCCTTGTTTCCACTGTTGAGAATGGAGAAAACCCAGATGAGAGTGGAAAGCTGACATGGTAACAGAGTCGGGAAAAATCAATTGACATGTGCCATCTGGCTATTGTAGATGTCCAGTCATATCCCAGTCCTGAGTGCAGTTGATTATTCTTGTCTTCTTGGATCCTGTGAATAATTAACCTTTCCTCTTTGGACAAAGGTTGTACTTCTGCTTCTTGCAAACAAGTTATTCTCTGAAGTGTAATGACATTTAAATTACTATTTTTAGAGAATAAGGGCCTGAAGAATGAACCCTAGAAGAATATAGAAAACATATCAAGGTTGGGGAGTGGAAGGAAATCTGGGCCCAGCAGCGAAATAAAATGCTGGGGACAAGGTTATAAATGGTTCTGGGAGAAGAACTTACAGGGGGATGTATGTAAACATGCTTTTGAAGGAATCAGGCAGGATGGGACCAAAAGTCACTGGACTGATCCACAAGAAGGTCACTGATGACCTCAGTATAAGCGTTCTATAGAGGAATGGAGGCTGAGGAACTGGATTAGGAAGCAATTAGCATTCCTAAACACAATCAAACCAAACCCAAACAAACAAATGCAACACTGTGGGATATGTGATTGTTAGCAGTAAAAACAAAAATTAAAGCCAATATCAGAAGAAATCTGTTGGTGGGGAAGATTTTCTCTTTTTACTTTTTAAAGCTATGATATTTATTTTGAGAGAGGGAGAAAAAAGGAAAGAGAATATATCCTATGTGCATTAGGGGTTAGAGGGCAACTTTGAATCTCTTCTTCTAGCACTGGAATGCAACATAAATTGTCAGATTTGCACTTCTATCTGCTGAGCCATCTTGGTGGCCCTAAGGTATGCTTTCTGTCTTTTTTTTTCTGCAAGTAAAAGAGACTTGAACTGGTGACTCCCATGTATGCTATGCAAGTAGCCTACTCCTGAATTTCATAACATCAAAGAAATATAACCAATAAGCATTTTCTGAGCCCAAATAACAGCTCAGATACTATGTTCGACATTGGACTATAGGGATGCATAAAACACAAGCAAGATGTTATAAATTATGGTACTCAATAAAATGAACTATAAATGTAAATTACATATATATTTATATATAAATATAAAATACCCTTAAATAAGATATTGTAGAGGACTGTTTAAACAATAAGTAGGTCAGATTTTAATTAAAAACTTAAAATCAGGTTTAAAACTAGCATGTGCATGGAGTTTTTTTCTCCACTTTTTATTGTGCATATCAAGTTAGGTATGTATGCAAAGAAAAGCTTATACACAGGGAAAGATACAAATACTGGCTAGTGGTGAAGTTTATGAGAAAGTTTCATCTTATTCTTTTGCATGTCTGCATTTTCTGTATCCAGAAAAATATATAAAGATTTTTTTCTAGTTTTATTCTTTTAGTATTTTATACATGAATATAGCTAATTGATATTTTCACACCTTCACATCCCTAATCCCATCCTCCACTTTCCCCCCTTATAACCCTTCTTCTTCCCTGTCAATCTCTGTCTTGTTTTCATGTCTTTTCACATGTGTGGCCCACTGAGTTTCACTTGACATGCGCCTAAGTACTTGCTGGAGCATGAGTCATGTAGATCAGTGGGTATGTCATTGAAGAAAGCATCCTCATCATTTCTTTAACACAAAGCAGATACCTGCTAATCCTAGAGTTCATCGCCGGTAACAGAAATAACAACAGAATATGAAACCCAGTGTATATATCACTTTTTGTTCTATCCAAAGACAAGAGTTTGCAGAAGAGTTTTCACAGGGAAATCAGTGTTTTTGAGTTGGTCCTTGAGCAATGAGCAGGACGTGATTTGGCTAGAAAGATGGGAAGAGAAGGGATATCTTATGGAACTGTATGGACTGCCCAGGCAAAGATGAGCAGTGTAGGGTAGAAGGCAAAAGCTAAGAGGGGGAGCTTCTGGGGAGACAAGGCTTCCAGCTCCCCCTTCACAGCTGGGCATGGCTTTTTGGAGTCCTCAGATGCTGCAGGAGAGAGAGTACTGGTGGGGAACAGGTCGGGATGGAGGCCACAGGTCCAGATAGCCAACAATGAGGACCTAAACTTTGAAGTTGGGTTAAGCTGGGGACAGAACTTGGAGGGGTTGAAAATCAGGCTCATGGAGTTGTTTAGGAAGGGACTCTGAAGGCTTTGCAGGTGAGCTTGGAGGGGGGGGTGGGGTCCAAGATAGGTAGAAATCCACATGGGTACAAAGTCAGGCAGAGGGAGACATCAGACTGAGAGGGAGTCTTGACAAAACTTTGAGCAAAATGGGGAAGCAAATCTCACCTACAGTGCTAGATACTATGGAGTCCAAAGGCTGAGACCCTAATATCTGACTCATCCAGGGATGGGGTGACTTTGGACGATCCTGAAGGAATGACAGCTGGAAATGGCAGCAAGCCTTTCCTTGAACGGGGACAGGAGGATCTATCTCAGTGTCTGTAGGGGCTGATAGTGGAGTGACGTGCTTCTCATCTCCCCTTGGGAGCGGTACTGTTATCATCATCTCCATTTCCCCAAGGAGGGAAGGTGCATGAAGACATGCACCCAAGGTCATTCAGCTGGGAAGCAGCCAAGCCTGGTGTAGATCGACAATGTGGCTCCAGGGTTGCGGAACTTTCCTGTACTCATACCTGAGTGAAAGTACGGTCCTTAAAAGAAGCTGCACCAACTGACTAGGCCCATGCTGACTGATTAGCACTTCAGTGACTTCAGAGAGCATTGGGAAGTTGCAGGTTCAGAGCCAGATACTCTTCACATAGGGTGATCTCTCTGCTATCCTAACATCCTGTCAGGTAAAACCTTTTGAAATGCACCAAATTAAGAGACCACTAGTAATCAACCAAAAGGCTAAGAATATCACTACTCACTAACTATAGCCCATAACAGAAATATCCCTGCTTTGCTCTAAGCCACTCACCTGATGTTTCCACTGATGTATTTAATTAATTGATTAATTGTTGCATGTGTTGCATGGTGTGTGTGTGTCTGTGTGTATCAGAGAGCACTGTGTGTGCCTATGAAGGACCAAGGGTGACTTTGGGAGTCATCCTGCATTGTTTTTAGCTTTGTTTTTTTTTTTTTTTTTTTTTTTTTTTTGCTTCGCTCTAGGATTTCCCAGGCTCTGATTTCCAGAGCCAGAAGTGCAGGGCACTGTCATTTCTGCATGGTGATTTTTTAAGTGGGATTTGGGATCTGAACTCAGGTCCTTCTGCTTTCAAGGCACAGTCTTAATCCCTGAGCCATATCTCCAGTCCTCACACCCCTGTATTTAAAATGTGTCTTGATTCATAGGCTTCTGTGCATTTATAAAACTGTTACCAGAGCAGAACACATGGTAGCTTGGGACAACTGAACCTGTGTTCCCAGGTCATGGTCACTTGTATTTGGTTCCATAATAACCTGTCTTATCCCTTTGAGGTGAGAGCCACAAGGCTTTTCTGTGTATACCTGTCACTGATAGAAATAGCAGGTACAGGGCTCAGAGCCAGCAACAAGGTCAGACCATCCTAGAACTCAAAATTGCTGCTTTCCTCCTCCTCTTCTTACTTCTTCCAGGGCTTCATGGTACCAGGTAAGTCCTTCAGCACCGAGCAACATGCCCGGGGCCATCTTCTTGTCTTACCTGCCCTCTTCCTTCTTCCTTTTCTCTCTCCTAACCTCTTCACACACTATTACCAGAAGAAAGAATACAAGTCAATGCAGCCCACATTGATTTGCCAAGCCAAGCCCTGCCTAGGGATTCATGAAATCAATGTGGACTGCAGGGACAGAGTGCTCTAGTGCTTACTTTGAAAGGTGGCTCCAAAAAGTTTTCCACAGGAGTCATGGAGACTCTGATTAGCAATGTAAGTCTGCACCCATCATTGTCACTGAATATGTTGTAGAGAACCCCCCCTCTGTCTCTCCATCTCTCTCTCTCTTCATGCATGTGTAAAGTGCATGCTTGTGGAACCCAAAGGTGACATCAGAAATCATCCTGGATTGCTCTTCCTCCTTATTGCTTTGCTCTGGGGTTTCCCAGGCTCCACCCTCCATGCATTTTTACATGGAATGTGGGAATCCAAACTCAGATCCTTTTGCTTGCAAGACAAAGGCTTTCATCCCTGAGTCCTCGCTCCAGCTCCCATCCCTTCATTTTTAAGTAAACTTGCCACTTTGAGGAAGACAGCGTTGGGGCACATTTCAAATTCACAAACAATTTAGTTTTCTATAACAAAGTCGCCATGCGAGTTTGTAATATCTTCACTGGGTAGGAAGCAGGCAGAGTATGTGAAAACATAAAGGGCTGAAGTGTTCCACAGGTGGGTTTCAGGAAGGGGTGAAGGGTAAAGGAGAAGACACTGATCTTTACTTCAAGGAATGGGGTTAATGTACCCCACTTACTTGCTTCTCGCCGTCTGCTGCAGAGCTTCTATTTCCACAGCTGACCCTGTTCACATTATGGGGTGGTTGTCAGAAGGGGCAGAAGGTGTGGCTGTGGGAAAGCAGGCTTTCCATAAGGACTAAAGGGGATTTGCTGAATGTGATTCAGAAACTCCATTCCTTTTTCTTCAAGTGCCTGGGACAGAGACTGTCTCTCCTTCTATCTTCCTGTGCCTCTTCCTCCTGCCAGGAGGCAATTTGTGCACTTGGAGGCTCCAGGGCTGGGCACTGTCATCAAGGGGACAATTCTTCCCTTGCTTAGCCCAGCATTCGTCTGCAGCTCTGGTGAGCAGTGGGTTGATTTCCTGAGAAATACACCCAACAAACAACATAAGTCCCAGGGAGTTATTTAAAACCCCAGTCTTAGAGAGAGAGAGAGGAGCAAGCGTTGGAGAGAGCACATCGCCATTTCCCATCTGAAGCTCTTGCCTAAATATAAACGGCAAAGCTTATTCAACATCAAATCAAATCAATGATAATTTGAGGACTAATTAGCATTTGGGGCTTTTTTCGGAGTGTGGCGATGGTGTATAATGCTACGTGATTGGGAAGAGGCACGTAATTACGAAGCTGAATATATTGTCTCCTGGGGACTTGTGAAGGGGCAGATTCCCTTAACCAAAGGCCTGTCACCTCTGGAGGGAGGGCAGGATGCAGCAGGAAAGCAGAGGCCAAGCCAGACCCCATCGCTCATAGCAGGCAGGCTTCTTTTTACATCCACAGAGCATCACCCCTCACTAACCTAAGAGGCAAACGAGCAGACTGAGATGGTTTGTAAAAAGGATCTTAACAAAGGGGACCCAGAACTTAGTACGTGATTGCTTGGCGCCAGGTGCCAAAATAATCACAGCAACTATGATTTAGCAACTATGATTTTTTTTTAACACGGTGGTGGCTGTAAGCCTTTAGAATCCATCTTCAATTTAACCTTTAGAATGGCCTTATGAGCTGGGTGCTATATCATAATCCCCCACATACACCATCGATACCTCATCATCGCCACAATCATCATCAGTTATTATTGGGTAGGAAATCTGAGAAGTTTCGGAATTTCCTCGTTTCGTAAATAGACATTGGGGCACCATAGCTTAGTATATTTACTGTACTACTGGCTGCAAAGTTTATGGTGCTGATTCCTGTACAGGATTGCTATTGTGCATTAATTAAATAGTCTCATCATCTCAGGCGGTGAGATGGTAAATATTGGAAGGCGAATATTGTCAAGAGGAAAGAGGTCAGGCTTTGGACATGAAGATCACTCAGAGGAAGTGAGTGGCTGAGTCTTATGTCTTAAGAGCTGGGAACAAGGCTAGGGTGATAGTTCAATAGTTAAAGTCCCTGTCCCACAAAGCAAAGGACTAGAGTTCAGATCTCCAGCTCCCATGTAAAATGTGTGCCAACCTACCCATAATTCCAGCCCTGGAAAGCATATCATTAGAATCCTTGGAGCAAATTGGCTAACCAAACTAGCCCTATCTATGTTCTCTGGATTTGATTAGAGACTCAGACTCCAAAGAATAAGGTGAAAGAGTGACTGAGGATGATATCAACCTCAGGCCTCCATACTCACAGACGTTCACATGTGTGCCCTCCTATACAAACACATACACATGTAACCTACCCCTGTGCACATATGAAGAACAAAAGAAAAAAAAGGACTAGGAGAAATAATGACAGAAAATACAAGATCTCATTTTTTAAAGTGATAACATCCAAAAAGTAGACCGACCCACGGCGTAGGCAGTCCTGGGCAGGCAGGAGTCTTGGACAGAGTGATGGATTGCAGGTGTGTCCTGTATCCCTAGTCAAGCCCCAGGACCTGGCTTCTCCCCAGGTGCCTGGAGTCAGGTGCCCTATGGGGTCTCTGATTGGACAGCAAAGACCATATATCAATGATGCTCATAGACCAGCCTGCTGGGACGGCTGCTGGCTTAGTGGATGGAGAATGATTCCAAGACTTTGTTGTTCTCAGGAGGGATGATACCAGGCTAATGGTCCCTCTGCATGGCCCTGCACAGTGGAAAGGTGACATCTGGATTGTTAGCGAGTGGCACTCTGATTATTCCTTCTGCTCCTCTAGTTTCTCCTGCACAGTGGTCCTGTGGAGAAGCTGTTTTCTAATGAGACCCCTGGTTGAAGCAGCTGAATCTTGTTGGAGGCCCCGCCCACACATCACCGCACCCAGCAGTTGGCCACAGCCTTTTTCTTCTGAGGATTCAAAGTTGCTTCATTTTAACATTTAGACATCACCAACCAAGAGGCAGGTGTCTTGGAACACAAAAGCACAATAAGAAAAATCAACCCGTTGGGCTGTAGCTCTCCACACCCTATCGAATATTAAGAGGCCAGAAAGAGATTGCTTTTCCAAGTCTGATGAGG
The DNA here is from genome assembly GCA_023101885.1 of Typhlomys cinereus. Taxonomy (NCBI): domain Eukaryota; kingdom Metazoa; phylum Chordata; class Mammalia; order Rodentia; family Platacanthomyidae; genus Typhlomys; species Typhlomys cinereus. The sequence goes on along the minus strand of JALPQD010000155.1, from coordinate 251,216 downwards.
CTGATTCAAATCATGCTCACTCTTCTGGGGTTGGCCTGACAGGGGTCCAATCGCTAAGCACTCCGTTGGACAGAAAGTGAGACAATTAGTCTTCTGGAGAGGCAATTGAGGTGGCTTAAGTGGTGCTTGGAAACAAGTCCTTTTTGTTTTTTAATATAATGAGAAAACCTCCAAGAGACGAGGCAGAAAGTTGTTGGCACACGCGCTTGAATGAACAGGCTAGAATCTACTTTAGCTTATGGTCTGCATGGCCCTCTGATTTTGACAATAGCAATTCTTTTTGTCATAGTTATTTATGTATTTTTTGGGTGGCATGCATGTATGCCATGGCATACACGTGAAGGTCAGATGACAACTTTCAGGAGTGGGTTTTTTCCTTCTCCAGACTTGGCCACAAATGCCTTTTCCTGCTGAGTCTTCTCACCGGCCTTCAGTTCTTCTGAGCCTCTAAGACATATTTAGAAATCAGAGGCTTCTACAAAGAGAATTGTGTATTATTTATAATGTGTACTCTGTCTCACAAAGAAAACATCTGAGGAGGGCATATTGCCAAAAATACATAAAATCAGGCTGTCAAATTACAACAAAACAAAATCTATGGATGAAGACAGGTAAAAATATTGACCACATAAAATAATGACATTAGGATTAGCTCTGACCTTCCTGGCAGGCAATGCATAAGGGGACCATGATGGATGCATATTTGCACTACCAGATAGAAATTCTTAAAATTGGGAAGTTAACTTTTTCTTGTTGCTGATTTTCAGCTTAGATGGTCAACCTCCTGAAAAGAATGACTGATTTTTCCTTGAAGGTGTTAGGCACCTGGCAGAGTGTGGGGTACACACTTGGTGGGCAGTAAAGGATTTATTGATTTCATCCCACTGACACGCTGGTCGCTGGGGATGTGGAGGAATGGCTGATCATGACAGAGTGGTGCTATGTCTCAGTGACTGTTAATTTTACCATACATCTTTCTGGATATGCAGATAAGACTCTGAGCACTAAAAGAATGTTACCCATTGCTGCATACAAATACTGACTCAAGAAACTTAGGGGGTAAAAGTGTTTGCTAAGTTTGCAAGTCCAGTCCATGGCAGGGAGTCACAGCAACTGGGTCTTGAAGCAATTGGTCACATCGGATCTGCAGTCAATAAACAGACAAGAATGAATGCATGAATGCTTCCTCTAGCTCAGTCTCCTCATGTCTAAAATGTTTAGTTAATACTTTCCTTGAGAGTTGTCAAGAATATGCAGGGAAGTGGATGTAAAAAATTCAGCATGGTACTGCCTACACCAAAAGCTCTATCCTTGCCATTTGGGATCACTACCTAGTCAGTGCCTCTTCATTCAAGCAACATATCCTTCTCAGTAGAACATGCTGGACTATCAGGGTTCATCTGAAATGTCGCACCTCCAATGAAGCCTTCCTACGTACCCTTCCTGCATGTCCCATGCATTCCAGACATTGCTCTGTTGAGGCTGCAGCTCATTGCAAACAGAGATCAGGGATTGTTCTTACTATGCTCCATGTATCTTACTCTTAGAAAACAGCAAGCTGAATGACTACATAGCAATCATTATTATTTAATCATTCAACTAAGATGGCCCATGTTCCCAACCATGGTGTCATAGTTAAGCACAGGTGTCAACTCGACTGTTGAGGGTTTGAGCTCTGGGCACAGTTGTAGAGAGTTGATGGTTGAGTTAAGCCCAGAGTAAACCTGAAGAAGATTGTCTAGCTGCTGGGGAAGACCCAGCCCATGGTGGGTGAGATAGGCCCTGGATAAATCACAGAGAGCTGGTTGAGAGAGTTGGCATCCTTCTGTTCACCTGGTCAGACATGCTGGTCTGGCAAGTAAGGATTGTCCGTCTCTCAGCCATTATGTGGTGATGGTGTGGCCAGTTCCCTTGGCCCTGGTGTTGGTGCATATTCTCCCGTCAAGCTGGACTATGAACTGTAACCAGTAATCGTAAGAGAGAATAAACCCTTGTTCCGTTAAGCCGTGTGATGGTCACTTATCAGCAACTATGCAGACGAACTGCAACACATGGCTATCTGCCTTCTCTAACTACTTCTTTACCACAGATGACTCTACCTGGTTTTTAAGTCAGTCCTGAACAAAGCCATACGGTTGTGACTGTTCAGTGAGTGGCAATGGGGGAAAAGTGAATGGAACCAGGGTTGGTTCATGGGAGGAAAGGACTGGGAAGCAAGTGGATGTCAGCTCAGCACCTCTGTCCTAGAAAGATGACAGTTGCTGGGCTGATACAGACCCTCAGGCTACAGTTGCTGGTTTCTTGCCTTAGTGGACGACTTAAGAACCCACCAACAATGCAGTTATCTTTTCTTCTCTGCTGTGAGACAACATTCAGACCGAACTTAAAGCAGAAAGGGAGATTTATTTAGCTTTCGGTTCCAGAGGGGAGATATAGTCCATTAAGGCAGGAATCCCATGCAGAAAGCATGGCTTTCAGGCAGAAGCTGGAAGATCTGTTCGGGTCACTGCAGCCATCTGGAGACAGAGAGAACAAGAGCAAACTATATATGAGGAAGCAGGATTAGCTACCAACCTCAAAGCCATCCCCATGACTTGCCTTCTTCCATCAAGGCTCTACCTCCTAAAGGTGTTACCACTTTTACAAACACTAGTATCAGCCAAGAATTCAAACACATGATCCTGTGTAGGACATCTTATATTTAAACCATGACAAATGCCATCTCAAAGTCCATGGATTTTATTATGTAGGAAATGTGGAATCGTTGCAAGATTTCAAGGAGGAAAGTCTTATGAATGCATGCTGAGTTCAAAAGGTCTTAATGGACTCCTCGCCCCTCTCTCCCCCAAGCAAGCTGTGGCCTCAAAGTGATGACTGGTTGGTGATCCCAGTTTTAGTGACTTATTTTGTTGCTATGACAAAGTACCTGCAAGAAGCCGAGCTGTGGAAGAAAGGGTTTATGTGGCTCAGGTAGCAGTGCATCACGGCAGTGGGAACCTAAAGATGACATCACACGCACAGGCAGGAGCAAACAGCATCATGTGCCTGTGTGCTTGCTCATTTGTGGTCACTTCTTGACATGTTTATACAGCTATGGATCCCCTACCTAGGGCTGGATCTTGCCACAATAGCCAAGTCTTCCCACATCCATCAATATAATCAAGATGAACTTGCATAGACATGCCCGGAAGCAAATTTAATCTACAGAATCCCTCTCAGGTGAGTGCAGACACTTGCATACTGTGTATTAATACTATCTTTGGGAAACGGTCTTCCCAACTTCCCTACACATTCCTCTGACACACAGATTTCTGTGACCCCCCAAATCCCCTTTGCCACCAAATGTGCTGCCTCACAATGATCTGCTCTCTGGCGATCCAAGAACTGTCCTGCTAGAACCACCACTGTGGTCAGGGAAAGATGCCAGGAGTCTGTTAGCTGAAGAGAGAGGGCTATAGTTGGCATGTCAGCAAGGGACAAAGATTTACAGTGCATGCTTAGTTCTATAAGAATTTTATTTCCTCTGTCTTTGGGGTCTTAAATTTTGAGACCAGTAAAGATCTGAATTCCTTGAGGGAGGAATGAGCGCCTGGGGCCATGAATGAGATGGATGCTGGAAGGCAGCTCAAGTGTACAGCGAGGATTTGAGGACCAGAAAGCCTGGCTAAGGCCCGGCTGGCCTGTTAGCTGCTCTGTTAGCACCACAGTCTCCTCATCTGTCAACTTACCAGTTAGCTGGTCTTGAATTTGAGATTCTACAAGTTTAACACAGAGGTAAGAACACAGTCTAGGTTTGTGTCAGTTTCTGGAGGCAGTTTCTCAAGGCCGACTACAGTGGGAAATACCTGGGTAGTTGGAAAGGCCAGTCAATAGACTTGAAGGAAGTTCATCCAGGTTTCCCAGCAACGGGCAGGGGCTACACATCTGTGGATTGCTACTCAAGATGCAGATGGTGATGCCTGGAGGATCATCTGAACCTTCCAGAAGTGTCCATCTTCCCTAGCCCCGGATCAGTCCCACATGCATTCAGAGGGATGAAGCGTGGCTACCATGCAGCAGGAAGGTAGGAGGTATTTCACTGAATGAAGTCAAGCTAACGTCTTTAAGAAGGGTTCACCTCACAGTCATCTCCATCAGCAGATACAGGCTGAGCCAGACAGCATAGCATTCAGTCACGTGATCCCTTGAGCTGTTCCCTCACTGTTTGTGCATGTTCAATTAGGTCACTTACCTTTGCTTAAATTTCTTTAAACTTAAGGACTAATATCCACTGGAACTTTCTGTCTCCCAGCATCGTGCCCCTGATGAAGCACTAAGCAAGTCCCTGACTTTGCAGAATTCGCCATCTGGGGAGGGAAACAGACAAGCACTGAGGTGTGGATATAGGGGAGCTTGGAAATAGGGGTGCATCCATTTCCTCCTCAGAACCACCACTTTCTTTAGCATCTCTTCTTTAGCACCCAGCTCTGCAGGTCCACACTCCCAGGTCGGGTGAGACCTCTGCTCAGAGACTCACCAGGCCTGAAGCAGGTGTGGCAGTTGCCAACTTGACAAAATCTTTGTGAAGAATTATTTACTCTGAGCAACCTGTGGGAGATTATCTAACCAATGTAGGAAAGACTTAACCCATAGCAGGCAGGTCGATTATGATGGAGAGAGAATTGGTAAGCTTTGGTAGAATGTCAAGTTAGAAAGTATTCCCCTCTCTGGGTTGGAGAGATGGCTCAGGGGTTAAGACTCTGTCTTAACAAGCAGAAGGTCCTGAGTTCTGATCCCAGGTCCCATGTAAAATTCCAGGCGGAAAAAGCAGTGGCGTGCACTTCCAGCCCTGGTGGGTGGAGCCTGGGAAATGCCAGAGCAAAGCAAAAATGGAGGTAGAAGCAAACCAGGATGATTCCCGAAGTCACCCTTGGACCTCCAGAGGGACACACGGTACCCTCTAACACACACACACGCCCATCCACCCACCCACCCAACCCCCCCCCACAATAAACGAATTTTAAAAAAAAGAAAGTATGCTCCATCTCCCACCTCTTTATGTGGATATGTTATGAACAGTTTCCTTGGTTCCCAATGTTGATATAACTCTCCTGCCATTATGAAAGAATCATAAGCAGGGATAATACATTCCCTTATTCCCCTAAATTGTTTGGGTCTATGTCATAGTTAGATACAGTTGTTGACTTGGTAATTGAAGGCTGGAGCTTTGGGCAGTTGTAAAGAATCACTAGTTGAATTAGCCTGAAGCATGCCTGTAGGAGATTGTCTAATTGATGGGGACTCAGTCCGTGGTGGGTGGGACTGGTCTCTGGATAGATAAATAAGATGGGGGAGCTGGCTAAAAAAGGAGGCATTCTTTAGTATATTTGGCCAGACATTTTGGTCTGGCAAGTGAGGATTGTCTCTCTATCTCTCTCAATAGTGGAAATGGTTGTAGCCAGTTCCCTTGACTTCTGGTGTTGGTACGAGTCCTCCTGCCAATCTGATCAACGTACTGCAACAAGAATCATAAGACAGAATAAAGCCCTTGTCCCCCTTAAGCTATTTGGTTGTGAATTTATCAGCAACATGCAGAGTAACTGCAATAGTCAAGTATTCATTATAGGAACAGAAGGTGGCCACTGGGCTGCTCTTGACTGTGGGCTTAGGAAGAGACCTCATTTCTCAAATCAGCAGCTGGATCTCGTTCCTTTTCGATGCTGAAGCTGTCACACCTTGGGCCACTCAGCATTCTCAGGAAAGCTGCGTTCAGCCCTTGCAGAGCCCATGTTCCTGTGTCCTGCTACCTGATGCCTCTTCTACTGTGAAAACCAGCCACAGGGGATCAAGTCTTTCTTCTTTGTGCTTCATCTTTCTCCTATCTTCTGCTGCTAATCTTAATTTATTGAAACAAAGCTTTCTTTCATAAAACAGGCTGACCTTGAACTCACTGTATGGGCTTGGCTGCCTGCAACTCTGGAGTTCCTGGCCTCTGCCTCTCCTGAGTGCTAGGATTACTCGGTAAAAACAGAGGTCATAAGAGCTCATCTGAATTCACCTTAGCTGCCCTTTCTTTCTCGAGCTCCTTGGTACCTTTATCACAACAGTCATGTAGGCAGGCTCTCACAGGGACCAGGGCTCAGGCTGTGGGCTCTTGGGGGCCAGTCCTGGAACTACATTCCATGAGGGGGTCTAGACATTCCAAAGTAGAGTGAGGAGTGTAAAATCCAGCTTCCAAGGATCGCGAAAGATTCTTAATGAAGCAAAAGCAATGGCCGCGTCGTTTACTGAGTTCTGCAGCAGGGCATGTATATTGAATCTGTGACATCATTTTCCATGGCGACACTGTGATGTGAGAATTATATCTTCATTTCATTTATTATTTATATTTATGTCTATGTTTATTCAGTGTGCCTAAATGTGTAAGAATACTGATGTGTGTGTATGGGTTTGTGCGTGTGTGTGTGTGTGTGTGTGTGTGTGTGTGTGTGTGTGTACATATGTGGCACATAATGTGAAGCCATCAGACAACACAGGACAGCCTTGGGTGTTGGTCATCGACCTCGTTTGAGGCAGTCTTTCTTTTTGTCGGTCTTTATGCAACCAGTCTAGCTGGCTTGCAAGATTCTGGGATTGTCCTGTTTTTGCCTCCCATTTCTCCAGAGGAGCTCTAGGAATACAGATGCGTGTCACTCCGGAGCCCTTGTGTTTATTCACCAATTCAAAGTCAGGTCCTCTTACCTGTGAAACAAGCACTTTACCCCCTCAACCATCTCTCCTACCTTCTATCTGTATCTCAGGGATGAGGAATCTGCCTCATAGAGAAGTTATGTTCTTGCACAGGATGGTAGGATTAGCACATGGCAGGTTCAGGAATGAGACCATCCTCGGCCTGATTCTAAGCCTTGGCTCTCTGAGAATAGTTTAGAGGTGTGAACCATTATTTCTGAACTGACAGCTCCTTTTTGTTTCCACATCCAGGGAATACCATCTTGTATGCACTTCCGCCATGTTCAGGGGAGTGTCTGCATCTCAGCGTCGTAGATGCAAATAACACAACAGGTCAACTGTGACGTCGACGCAGCTTATAAACATTGTTTCCTGGGCGCATCAGCTCCTGTGCTGTCTCTTCATTGTCTCCCGCTCAGGGCAGCTGCCCACCTTGGGGACATGAATCGAACTTTTGCAGGATGTCACAGAGAGCCTGGATGACTTCATCAGCTTACTCTCCATCCACGTGACTTCTTTTCCCTGTGGTCTCTGCTGTCAGTGAGCAGACCATGAGTACACAGATACATGTAAAGGCTTCCAGAAGTGGGGTGAATCCATCCTGAGTCCCCATAGCTAAACCTAAGACCTGTCACTCCTGTGCCCAAACCCGAGAGCTGGCACGGGGAAGCTGCTCTGTGAGCTCTTGTCTTGAGCAGTCGCATAAATATCATTTTGTATGAACATGATACCAAAAGGAATCTCCATCTTCTGTTACCTGTAGATGTACCGAGGCCTGAGGGATATGGGTCACGCCATCCCAGCAGTGCAGGCAGAAGACCAAAAGACGAATAAAAGTGGTAAACCCACACTGTCCCTGTGTGCAAGCAGCAAGTGTACAAGATGGAAAAATGCAGTAGACTGCAGGAGCAATCTGTGCATTCTTTGCATATTTACAAGAAACCTAGGGTGTGATCGCCCATAGTCCTACCCCTCCCCTCTGGCAACCTTTCTCTCTGAATACTGAAGCATTCTAATTAGTCAGTATCCTGGCGATGAGGTAAGACCACTGTTCACTGATCATGGGGAGATCACAGCAATGTCAACTGATGTAAGCGTTTCTGAGCTTCACCTCACCTTCTAAACTTATAAACAATCATAAATGAACAGTTTGCAGTCCAGCCCAAGCCTGCTGGGCCAGCACGTCTTAGAGGACAGACTCAGGCTCACAGCAGGGTTACAGACACACATGATGGATGTGCTGGAAGTAGGGAGCTCCTGTGTTTTCCTGATACAATTAGGAAAATAGCAGTGTTGCCTTTGTGGATTTGGAGTGAGGATGGAATAGCACCATCCACTTTGTATCTGCCTAACATTGAGTTTCCGTTATTACAGATAACTACTTTTTAGAAAGCTGGAAAAACTATAATGAACAAAATAGAGTTCCCTGTTGTCATGATCTCTGGTGTTGCTGAGGCAACCTCCACGAAAGAGTGACCTAGTGCTGAGTCACCACATGGGTTTTCAGTTGGATGGTACCTGGCAAGACACTTGTCATTACTGAGAGTCAGTTTATGACTGAAACAAAAATAACATCTCTAAGGACTGTTCGAAAGGGCCGGTGAAATCAGAGGAAGTCACACTGATGGTAAATACAAGGTGATTGAGAAAGAACGTGTTTCTGGGTCTTGAAACTGTCACAGCTGTCTCAGATGAGGAGAAGGTCAAGGTAGAGGGGAGCTTCCATTGGACATTCCAGGAGCATAAGGGCTGAAGGATTAGCAGAAAATCAATATTTAAGCCAAGTGCCTGATGTGATGGTTAGTGTTGTTAACTTGAGAAATCTAGATTCGCCAGGGAGATGGGTGTCTAGGCATGCACCTTGATTACATTGATGACATTGATTGTGATGGGCAGGGCTATCTGACTAAGATCCTGGGCTGTATGAAATGAAAACAACAACAACACAAAACAAGACAAACAAACAAACAAAATGGCGGGATGGCTCAGTAGGGAAAAGCATATTTGCATAAGCCGAGTGACCTGCATCAGCCTTCATGGTAGAAACAGAGAACCCAATTCCAAGAGCTGTCCTCTGACCTCCACACATGTGCCCCCCCCTCTCTTTTTCTCTTTCTCTCCCTCTCTCTGCCATCATGTGAAGATGCAATGAGAAGCCACCTGACAGATATCTGCAACTAGGAATCTATTTGATTGGCACTCTGATCTTGGACTGCCAGTCCCTGGAACCGTGTGGAGTCAGGACTTCCTTTAAAGCAGCCCCTGACAATGTATTCTGCTCCAACAATCCACCCGACTCCAGTCAGCGAGTAATATCTTAGACCTGATAGCTGAGCTCTACCATTCTTCATTTTACTGTGTCCAGAGAGGCAAGCAAACTAAAGGAAAATAAATGTCTCATCCTCTGGCTTCGCTTCAGTCTACCCATTATAGGAGATGGGGTGGGGGGAGTGGAAGATGGAGAGAGGAAAGAGAGGTAGAGAGTGGTTAAAGGCTTTGTTCCCTTAGGTTTCTGCCTTGCGTCCATTATGAGATGTCTGCATCCTTCCATCCCAGGACTCTGAGTCTGTCATATTTTATGTGTTCCTACAGCAACTCCTTCTTCTTGCCCCTGCAAACCTAAAGGTATCAGGAATCCCCCACTATTACCATCCCCAGAAGATTACGCTTTCCCCACGGTATTCCTCTGCCCTTCCCACAGCTTTGTAAATAGCCCTGCTATCCTGACTGAGCACACCATCTGTTTTCTGCTGGTTCTCTGAGCAATACAGAAGCTCCAGGGCTTAGATCCAAAGCTCTGTCATAGCGGGTTCTGTGTGCATAAACTAACAGTGGGTCAGCCTGATTTAAAGAGACAGTGCTGGGATCCCTAGTACAGCATACGGACGGACAGCATCAGGACTGGGGAAGTAACGACGCTGGATCTTGGGTTTAAACAGGATGGGTCCCAAGGGCTGGAAATCCATAGACACTTGACATCATCTTTACTGGGAACCAGGCAGTGTTCTAAACACACAGTGTCTGTGAACTCTTTTAATCAGCCCAATAGCGCTACTGAGTAGGTAGTGCTGCCAGTATCATTTTGCAAAATGAAAAGCAGGGACCAAGAAGTGAAAGGATTTGCATCAATCTCACAAGTAGCTAAGTGGCTTCAGTTGGTATAGTCTTACAAATATCCACAGTTCTAACCACCGAGACTCTACTTTCTGAACATTCGTTTCCAATTCTGGGCCTGCCCTTTACTTGTGCTCTTTACTCCGTAGCTTGAAAGTGGCAAGCTTTGCATCAACTCATTAGGCAACTATAGTCCATTCGAAACCCCTTCTTTCTTTCTTTTTTCATTTTTTGCAGATGTATGGATAAGTGCCGGTGTGTACATGTGTGGGGATACGTATAGATATGTAGATGTGTAGAAGACATTGTATGTGCCTGGGAGGCCCAAGAGTAACATCAGGAATATCTTGGATTGTTCTATCTCCTTTTTGCTTTGTGCTGGTGTTTCCCAAGCTCTGACTTCCAAGGCCAGAACTACAGGCTGCTGCAATTCCCCCCTGAAGAATCCCTTATTTCTGATTCAGTTCTTACAGGTTCCTGGGTGATTTCAGTTCATCCAATGATTGAAAACTAACTCCAAGGTCCTACTGTTAGTGAACAATGGAGACTGCATTTAGCTGGAATCTTCCTGAGCTTTTCTAATTCATCCCATAAAGTTTGGGAGATCCCAATGGGAATTCACGCATATCACACTTCCTAGTTCATAGTCTATTAAACATCTGCTGACTGAACTGGTTTGATGTAGTCCTTTAAAAGCCAGAGTTTATTAGCGTCTATGAAGGAGAAAATCACATGACTTCCTTTACATTCCCTCCTTTTATTGGAGTCTATCACGGTATTGTGTCAGAACTGTCTCTTGGGATTGCCCAGTCCTCTTGGGCCCTGTTATCTCCAAAGCTATACATAAAACGGGGCTGTGTTTGCTTAAGAGTATCTGGACCACACACATCCGAAAGCATGCTAGCTTTCTCAACTAGTTATACCACAGAAAATTGCATTTAACAGGAGCATTCATTTGCTTCCTCACTTCATACTTACTTTGGGACTGGCTAGATACTGATATTCTCCTGAAAGTTATACCTGGTCTTCAATCTCTGCTTCTCCCTTTAACTATGCAGGAGTTTCCTGATCTATGTTGCAAGTGTTTTTTTTTTTTTTTTTCTTCTCTTATAAAATGGATGCAAGAATACCCTGGTTGAAAGGTCATTGGGAAATTAAAGCCCAATCTTCCAGGGAGCAGATATCCATACAGAGTTAGATTGCAGGAAACTTATCGGGGACAATACCTGTGGTAGTCCCAGGAGAAAGGAAACGAGGTCACTCAACACAGAACACAATGGGCATCTTAGCACTTGTGAGGGATAGGGGGAGGAGGATGTGTGGGAAGTGCCCCAGGTATGGTTGAGCTCTAGAGTGCTCTCCATCAGGCTAAGGTGCAGCTTTGACAATGAGATTGCCCATGGAAGGATTTTGCACTGGAAAGCTATGACCAGGTCCTGGGTGACCCAATATATACTGTCCCTGGCTGAAACTAACTGAAAACAGTATATATTCATAGCTGCAGTTATGTGGAGAAGTCTTAACTCACAGTTTTCCCCAAGCAAATGTTCAGTAAATGTTAACTGCTGGCATCATTATTTTTTTTTAATTAGCAGCTCAAGGAATGGAAACAAGTGTTATTCTACCTTGCAATACAGTTAGCTGTGTGGCCGCCTGTATCAAAGAGACATTACTCACTGGACTCCTGTTAACAAGGACAAGACAGATCTTATTTGAGCTACTGTAGCGAGGAGAGAGACTTCATTACAGAACTGGACTCAACTCCAAATATAGCAAAGGCAGTCAAGATTTATAACCAATGGGCAGCCACAGAACCCGATTAGACAAAAGGAAGAGAAGGATGCTCACTTGGCTGGCTTACCCAGGACTTTTTCCATGAGCAAGACAAAGACTTTGGTGGCAAGGACAGGCAATGAAGGACTTGATCAGGTATCAAGGACAGGAAGTTGTCACTAAACTGACAGCTCTTCTAAAAAAAACCTGGGTTTGGCAAAACTATGTCCATAGTTGAGGCCCAGTTGAGGAGATGACTTGAGAAATCTGAATAAAGTTTGACCAAAGGGTGTTTGTCAGTTGCTCTCTCCTAGATGATGTTTCAGCAGGACTCATGGCTGTGTCCCTTTTCTCCCTACATCTCTCTTTCTTCTGGATACACATGGGCTCTGAAGAGGTTCACAGAAGGACTGTTTGGGCGACTACCAGGGTGTGTGTGAGGACTGAACCTGAAGGTCAGGACCACCACCTACTCTTTCTGGATGCACCTACATCGTCACCTGAGTCTGTCTTATGTTGAAATAAGCAGACATTCCATGGATCTGAACTCAGGGTTGAACAACCGGCAGTCTGTGCTCAGAACTCTGACAGCCATAGGCATTTGGATAGAGACATGAGAAATAGTATATTGTATATACTAGCTCAAGTAATGCTGGGGAAAGACACTGTTGAATCAGGAGAAGATCAGAGCTAGCTTTCCAATTCTTTAGTCTAAATTTAACTTCAGACTATTTATTAACTATTGGGCAATACTGTATACATTGTACCTCCCTATAATGTCTGTGTAACCCAAAATATCTTAACTTCCCACAGCATCTCTTAAAACAGGACCCGTGACATCCCAGCTTTATTCTCAAAATTCTTCTGTTACATCTTGTATTAGATGTAATTTTTTTTGTATATTCACCCCTAATTTATGTAGAGAAACATATGTTTAAGAGGGTACAGTTTATTCTCAAAGTCAGAAATTGGATGCTAGGCTATAGACACCAGCCCTTTCTACATTCCCTTTGTGTCTCTCCCTCTGCCTCTTTCTCTCCCTCCTATCTTCTTATCTCTCTCTCTTTCTCTGTCTCTCAATGGATTACTAGTAATTAGCTCAGTGCTATTTGACTAATTACTTTGGTCCAAATTGTCATAAAATGTACAGGCATATCGTTTTTGAAATCAAGGCACTAGAAATAATAAAAAACTGTGCTAGTTAGATATATGCATCAACTTGGCAATTGAAAGCTGAATTCTGGGCGCATTCGTTAAGGCAAGCCCTTATGTAATCCTGAAGGAGATTGTCTGATGTGGGAAGACTCAGCCCACACTGGGACAGACCATTCCCTGGGCAGGGGGATAAGATGGAAGGAGCTGGTTCTTCAGAATACTTGGGCAGACTTGCTGTCTTGCTGCTCTCCGGCAACTCCCATGGATATGGTATGGTCGGTCCCCTTGGCTCCTGCTGTTGTTATGAACTCTCCTGCCAAGATGGATTAAAAACTGTAAATTGAGAATCATAAGAAAGAATAAAACCCACTTGTTCCCCTAAGCTCTTTGGTCGTGAATCTGTTGGCAACATACAGGCAAACTGCAGCAGATGTGACTAGGAATTACTAAGATTTGTATTTCTCCAACTGTCTACAGTTCTAACAGTCTGCTTATTTTATTAGTCCCTGTTTTGAGTTTTCTATCTCAATACTTTCAATAATTTAGCTAACTTTTAGTTAGTCACTAAAGTGCTAACTTCAAAGTTCATTTCCCTTCCAGGCAGTTCTATGTCTGGTCTCGTCCACCTGCATGTGCATCTCTGAAGATACTCAGAGCATTGATTAAAGAAGTCATGAATGTACCCAGATCAACTGCAAGACCTTCATCATCACCAGGAAAGAAGCCCATTGCAGAGTAATGTGAACTTCGTCAATTCTAAGATCAGCACATGGACTTATTTAGAATAAGTACAAGGAATAGAAGAAAGTATTGGACTTGGGACTGCAAGACCTCAGATTGAAGATATGACAATGTTTTGGAAGAACAAGGAAGTGTTGGAGGCAAAATTTATTAAGTATTCCATTTCTTGTTGGTCCCCAAATGAGAAACTCAACATCAAACATGTCAGTCTCCAAAGTGATACTGCTGCCTGACATATCAAGTCCTTCAATACTCTCCTCCTATCTAGGAGCAATAACTCCAAGATCAGCTGTGTATGGAGCATCTATACCTGTGAATGCTTCACATCATCTCAGATCTTTACCGTGCCTTGCAAAGAAACAATGTCATGTGCTGATTGACCAATACTCAAAAAGGCAGTAAACTCTTTTTTAAAAATCGTTTTCCTTCTCTCTTCAGCTCAATTTTAGTCTCTCCCATTCATACTTCATGATAGTTATTCATTCACTCTCCTGATTGCAAGACCCCACCCCATGTCAATCTCTGAGGTTGTCCCATTGGAGCTGCTCATACAATCTTGTGAGACAGAGGAAGAGCTGGGTGTGGTCTTTCCTTTAGGAAACTGAACTAGTAGAACCTGAATTCTGAGGAATGTCTGAGCAATAAAGAGCAGATTTTTTTGCCTAGCTATGAGTGGTTAAAAAAGAAGCCATCTCCCATTAAGGAAGATCTGCAGCTAAGTGGTCTTGGGAGTTCTGCCCAGAGAGACAGCAGGAAGGCAGTGAGTGGAAGAAAACTGCCCAGCAGGTTGCTCCAAGGGAAATGTGAGGAAAGGTATAAATGATCAAGGGACTCCTTAGTGATTACTGGGTGCCTGGTTGCTGAGCGCATTTGTTGGACTCTCTCCTGTTTGAGACCCAGGGGCATTCTGGGAACTGGAGACTTGTCTAAGTCTATAGATAAGGGTCAGGTACCTCAGGTGGAAAGTAAAGAGAGGCAAACATCAAGAATAAGTCGGACCCTCTCATGCTTGAGTGAATGGATAAGGATTATCTTTTGTAAGAGCAGTCTTCTCAACAGTCTCCACTCTGTACTTCGCTACTTGGTTTGGGTGCTGTACCCCCATATATGGCAGTTCAGAATCTCATCCTGGAGGTATGTCTTCTCCAGGAGAAAGATCCCTGGAGTATCTCTCCGTATGCACAGTGAACATTTTACTCTGCAGAGTGAGCCTTCCATTCAGACTGGATGCCTGTTATTATGCAATCCAGCTCTGAGATACTCTCCTTACAGTCTCTTGCACCCCTCTGGGGGTTCACCATCACCTTTCCTTGCTCCTGCATCTTGTTAGTCTAAACCCCATTCCGAGATGATCCAGGCTGCCACCCTTTCCTCTGCATCTTTCCGTTCTATTCTAGCTCCCGTGAACACTGGCGGCAAGCACCTCTCATTCCCAAAACACTGCTTCCTGCTCGCCAGGCTCTACATATGCTGGCCCTCCATCTGGAAGGCTTTCCTCTGCTCTTCTCTTTCTCTGACTAACTTTCCATCCTCTCTCAAGACTTTGCGCTGGCTGGAGGCAAGGATGACAGCTGCGTTTGAATCACCAGTGTAATCCCAGCTTCAGCTTGGCTCCTGGCTTGAAGTAGTGGCCCAGGGACACCAGTTGCATGCAGGAACAAATGAGTCTTCTCCCCTGAGTCACCTGTTGCCTTTTCTGCTCCTGTCTCATGATCCTTACACTGACAGATCTCCATCTATGTCAGTGGAATTCCTCAAGGGCTAGATTTCATTCATCTTTGAGCAGTAAGTGTCTAACACAGAGCCTGGACAAAGTGCCCACTAAATAAATACTGAGAAATACTTGGGTCTGATCTTGATGACTGCTGTGCTAAGATGCTGCCTCATAGTGAGTGACTTTTCTCTACCCTTATTGTGGACTTGGAGGTCTTTCTGTACCCAGATTACCTAATGGAACTCAATAAGCAGTTAGTATTTGATTTGTGAAAATAGATGGTCTTGTAGGTTAAAGGTCAACTTGGAAAAGTCAGTGGGGTTCCTTGAAATTCAATTTTCTAACCTCGTGGCATGAAAATTCTCTGCTATCTGTTTTGTTGGGTCATAGGTAGCACTTGGCAGGGACTTGGGTTATGTAGTCATTGGTGGAGGAGTTACGGGAAAGACAAGTGTGGGGCAGGGCGAGCAAGGCAAAGACATGGAACAAGTACAGACTGTAGACTGCTAATGGGCCACTGCTGTGGAAAAGCAGACCTAATCCTGCTAGAGTCCCTCTGAGCAGCCCTGCAGGACTAGCCTTGAGGCTGTCTAGTGATGAGGTAGAGGCTAGCGGTCCAGTCCACCTACTCTCATGATTGAACTTTGTCTGGAGGACATTAACTTGATCTTCCATTCTACAGCCAAGCAACCCCATGGGATGCTGGAGACAGATAGGCAAGGGAGCCGTGTGATGCACAGATTTGGACGGGAAGCTATCAAGATGCTGGAAACTATCAGGTCTAGCTGCCAGTGGACTCCAAGGAGGCGGGAGAAAGTGAGCAACAGATAAGGGAGAGGGCCCTTGTCCACTGGCTCACAGTGTCCCTCTCCATCCATCGGATTGCCAGGACACATGTTTTGCCATCCTAAGGCATGATGAACTACAGCTCAGCATCCTCCTCCAAATGTCCCTTGCCAAATGGCCCTGCCTTCTGTCCTCCTCTCCTCTTCTCCTGCCATGGATAGCTGCTGTTGAATTACCTCATCAAACCCAGCTTGTTCTGCTCCTGAAGGATGCTGGAGGGACCTAGTGAGTCCTGGTGATGCTCATTATTTCTCCAGCACATCTGGAGACCTCCAGTAATGAGGGCTCACTCGACACATCTTTACTAAGTCAGCTCTGCCTTTCCCACTCTGTCACCAACCCCGGGAAGCCCTGACCAAGGAGCGGGTGACTGGGAAGCCTGCTTCTCTCCTCCACAGGGAACATACTACTGTGGGGATGCTTCTGTCACAGACCCACCCTTCAAGAGATCCGGAGACACCCTCATTATGAAGCCTCCTGGCCTGTCAGCTCCACTGCCCAGATACCTCAGATTCGGCTTAATAAGATGTTTCCCTGTTCGGCTCCTTCCAGGCTTGCTTTCCACATTGGCGGTTTCTGATTCTTTGCCTTTTAGCCGGACTGTCTCAGTTTAGTTGTCCGCAATGAAATATTCCAGGAACGGAGCAGCTTGGGGAATGCGCTGACCTACTTGATAGAATTTTCCAGTAATGATGAGGCCTTGATCTTTTTTTTTTCATTTGAAAAAGTCTTAAATATTCATGTGCTTTTGTACAATGGTTTTATCTCATGGTATGCATTTGTAAGAAAATCCTCCAATAGAAAAGGCTTCATAAAAAAGACGAAAAAAGAACTTCCTTTATAAAAAGAGATTATTTGTCATAAAGTTACTTGTAAGCATAATGGTGACAAAGCAATAAGAAAGGACAGTGGTCAAATCTTACTTAATAGTGTGGAAAAATTGTGATGTCATACTACTCAGAGAAAGATAGAGATTTTTAAATATTTAATGGCAGCACAATCATCCCAGTGGAAAAAATAATGCAAATAAAAATAGAGCCGATACAAAAATTCTATATCCGAATGTGAAGAGTGGTTATCTTAGAGATGCTGGGATTTTATGACAGATCTTCTTCTCTTGACTTATTATGCCATCTTTTTATGCTAAGCAGACATTTCCATTCAAAAATGCTTCTTGTTCAATGTTACATTTATGTACATGTATCCAGAACGGAGTGAACACTGTCTTTGCAAGTGAATGAACGTATGAGAAATAGACTGAACAGCAACTTGGAACCAAGCACTGTTATTGTGACAAAGCGGTTGAGACTCTCAAGTCTGCTGTATGTCGCACAAAGCTCCCTGGGGAGCAAGTGAGAAGAGTCGCCAGGCCTCAGAGCTCCAGCAAATCAGGTGGAGTCCTGGGGTCTCCAAATGCGACAGGTTCCTGACAATTCCTATCAGTTTACCCATAGTTCAGCACTGGACACATTACGGTTGTGTGGAGATAGTTTTTCTTATATAATAATTTTTTTTTACTGTAACCAAATGATTTTTTACAATTAGAAAATGCCACAGCACGGTTGAGTGTAAGGATGAGACAATGTGGAAGAATTTTTCTTTCATCATCACAATCTGATCTTTTAGCACGAAGAAGGCTTCCCCTCTGACTTGGTAGCCATGGCATTAACAGTTGTGTGTTTCTCTACCTGGCATCTATACTGAGACTCATTAACCATTCCCCTGCTTCCAAGAAGTGTCACAGGAGGAAGGCTGGAGAAATTAGGAGTTTTCGTTTTAAGAGCAAAGACATCTAAAAATAGGCAGTGTACATCTAGGGGAGCAAATTTATTTCCTGCGGTCCCAGCAGGCAAAACCATGACCAGTGAGTGGAAATTGCCATTAGACAAATGATGTCGTCCAGAGCTGCACATAGCAAAGAGGTTTGAAACAGTGCCTGAGAATCGGGTATTTCAGATTATTCTTGACAACTCCAGGTCTTTCCAGATCTTCTATATCTTAGAATCATTCTGTCTTCCATCCTTACCCAGGATGCATTTCTGCTCACCCTGGGCAAGCCTATTTGCAAGGCTAATATAATCACAACTTTACTAAACTGATTGTGGTTTATTCCAAACAGTGCCTAATTCAAAGCAACTGCTCATCCCCAGCTGAGTTGGGCCCTATTGTTCTTGGGTAAAATAAATAAATAAATAAATCAACATACGCGATATATGGAAATCCAAACATAAGCAAATAAATTAGGGGGATGATTATTTCAGAACAATGGGATTCCCTGTGGGGGCTCCCTTCAATTGTCAGCTCTCCAACAGCATTGTTAGTGTAATTAAATTAACCAAAATGTGGTTAACACCCAACTCTCTATAGTCTCAGACCTTGCCTGCTTTCCTGTCCCCCTTATGAGCTTATGAGTCTCAGCCCTGCCCTGGAGTCTGGGGATTGACTGCCCCTCATGGAGCGAGGAGCAAGATGTCTGTAGCCTTCATTGGTGAGTTTCATGGAAACACACTGTGGTTTGGATTTCACCTTGTGGGTCTGTGTTCTTGACTCTGGAAAGCCTGGCTTACCATGTTTTTTTGTCTGTTTGTCTGTTTAAGATCTCATCTGTTTTTCTTCATGGAGCCAAGGGCACCAGCAAAAGAAAAGGCAGTGGAGAACAGATCTGGTCACAAACAGACAATGGTCTTGATCCAACACCTAAGAAACTAAATTTGCTAAGACAGCGACTGTGTTTACAAAAGATCTCTAGGATAAGGATAGAAACTTAAGAAAACAGTAATGAAAATAGTATTTAATACTTATTCAGTTCCTACTAATATTTATTAATATCTTATATTTATGAGAGAGTAGCCACTTTCTGTGCTTACCATTATCATCATCTCACATAATGAGCGAGAAAAGAGAGACCCAGTGACATCGAGTATTTTCATCTGGACCACAGACATGTTGAATGGTCAAATAAATATTTGAACATAGGCGTCTGGGCTTTGGAGTTCTCTGATTTACCTTGCAACTCTATCTAAGCCTAAAGTTCTTATGTAATACCCATTGGACTTTGCAACAGTCTTAGACATTTCTCTAGCTGTTAACTTCCTTGGAAAGATGTATTGCATATTACACAGAACTGTTTGTGAGATTAGGTGAACGCTTGTGGGCTAGTTGTGCAATATGTGGTACATTGAAGGACTACAAATCCATTGAAGTGTTTATGCTGTAATGGATTTCTCCCTTATTTATACTTTAATGGATTCCCCCCTGCTTGGAAGGGAAACAACATGAAATTTTTGAGTTGGACAATTAGGTTTCCTGTTTTGTCTGTGGTCTTCTGCCCCTCCCTTCTCCTTTATTTTTAAGGCCAGGACTGACACCAGTTAGGGTATATGACCACCACCCAAGGTTGCTGGCAGACATTTTGTGGCCATTCTCAGTGCAGTCCACATTTCTGAATAAATGGAATTGTTGGACAGTAATGAACGTATATTCCTCACTGGTTATTATCGTGTCTTACAGCAATGTTTATAACTAGGTGGAGTTAACCTTGTGCCACTTTCAATGCCACCCATACCAATTGGAGGCCAAAGTATCCGTTGATTTCAATATCATGCCTTATTTTCAAGTTAGCCAAATTTCACAACCTCTCTCTTTAATCCAAGGCTTTCTAAACCATTAAAGAAGAGACCCAGCCTTTCCCCGCTCATCTCACAAGGGGATGTCCAGAGAAGTGAGACCACACAAGGAAAAACAGAAACAAGAGCTAGCATGGCTTACTTACTATGTGCTAAGCTAGTACACCGAATTCTTTTCTGTCAGAATGATTTTTTTGTCCTCCCATTATGCAAATGAAGGACTAAGGTAGGATGGGATTATTTTTTGTCTAAAGTTACAGTTCTTATAAGTGGCTATGTGGGGGGACTCATGGCAATCTCGGTCCAGAGTGAAAAAGACCTGGTCGTGTCAGTGGGCATCACTTGCTTTGAGTGGGGCCCTTCTGTTCTGAACTTTCACAGCAACCGATCGTTTAGGTCTCAGCGCATAGAGAAGTGAGCAAACAAATGTTTCTACAATAACACAGAAGTCCCAAGGTTTCTTCCTTTCTCTCTGCGTGAAAATGAATGGAGCTGCCTCAAACCTACCAGTTGGAAAGACTGTGTGGGTTTTGTGCCTTCCCCAGAACTTCTGTGACTTCCTAACTGATGCCACGATTCCCACAGTCTCTTCTGTTAGCCTTGAAACTGGCCATGCCAACCACCACTCAGCACCATACATTGAAAAGGTTCCACAGGCTTCCATTTGTAAAGTTCCTGACCATCGTTGAGCCCTGACGTGGTCAGTGTGGAGAATGAAACCTCTACCCAGGGTCACTGGAAATGCAAAGGAACGCCATTCCCCATCTTTGGGTCACATGGGAAGGACGCCCATCCCGGGGATGACATAAACAGAGTCACTGCGTTTTGTTTGCTTCTGTGGAGCCACAGCCAAATGTCACCTTGACAGGTTTGGTGCAAGTGGGTTGAACTTCAGCCCAGTCACCTGTGCTTCAGCTACCTTTAACCCAGTCACCCCCAGCTCTGCTACCTTGGCGACACCTCCGCTTCCTTGTTTTTTCTCTTTACTAGTTCTTTTAAAGCTATATTACCTTTCCGATACTTATTTCCAACAACTCAGTTCCTACATCATACTCAATCCCTTGGAAAACATACTGTGGAACTCCCTTCTTCTTCTGAACAGGGCCCAAAGCCATTTTGCTATATTACTTGGAGTCATAACCTAACCTTGCCCGCTTAGAAAATTTCATTTTTAAACGAGGCCCTTTCTTGCAGCAATACCAGGTGGTTGAGCCGTGAATTCAGGGGAGGGCTTTGTCTTGCCTTCTTTAACTCTCCCACCCCCAGAATCACATGGCTAAATAGACTGCGGATGTGTGGCAGATGAAGGCGGTCCTGAGAAGCCCAGCACATCAGACAAACACACAGACACTAGAAATTCCAAGTGGAAATTGTATTCATCTTCAACACAGAGAGAAAGGAAGAAACCATGGGACTTCTGTGTTATTGTAGAAACATTTGTTTGCTCACTTCTCTATGCGCTGAGACCTAAACGATCGGTTGCTGTGAAAGTTCAGAACAGAAGGGCTCCACTCAAATTGTGCTCATTCATCTTCTATTCCAGTCTCTGAGAAGACTCAGTGGGTGTGTGATACCACTGAACTAATTTAAGTAAGGGAACTTCCATAGGCATATAAGTTAATAAGCATACATCCATGGAACTTCCCCAAATCTGAATGATACAGGCATAAGCAAAACAAAACCTTTGGGGTTAAGGAGATGACTCAAGAGTTTAAAGTCTCTAGCATTGTAAGCCTGTGTGTGTAGCGTCTTTAAGGTGCCCAGGCCTGGGCAATAGCAGACAACCACAATAACTCAGGAAAATGCAATTGAACAAGTGGTCTCTGAAGATTTTTTTGTTTTTACTTGTGTGTGTGTGTGTGTGTGTGTGTGTGTGTGTGTGTGTGTGTGTGAGAGAGAGAGAGAGAGAGAGAGAGAGAGAGAGAGAGAGAGAGAGAGAGAAATTTAATCCTGGGTGTCAATTTAATACATTTGACATTAACTAAGATCAGCTGAGACCACCTGAGAAGATTATCTGGACAATATAAAGACCGGCCCTAGATCCAATTGGAACCTATCTAGATCTCATAGAGGACCAGATAAAAAGAACCATGGAACAGGAGACTAGGAAGAAGAGAGGCTCTCCAGGAATCCTCCAGCCTTCAGCCACGTGGATGGGAGTGACTTAGCCAGCCAGCTTCAGTCACCAGCCATGTCGCCTCTACCATGAAAGTCTGTTTCT
This sequence comes from Typhlomys cinereus, assembly GCA_023101885.1. NCBI lineage: Eukaryota > Metazoa > Chordata > Mammalia > Rodentia > Platacanthomyidae > Typhlomys > Typhlomys cinereus. Next base: position 229,318 of record JALPQD010000155.1, on the reverse strand, counting down.
CCCCTCTGGAACTGAAAGTTGACTAAATCTCCCTTTCTCCCTAAATTATTTGACTTTGGGTGCTCTCTCATAGCAATAGTTAAGAGTAACCGTTACAGTGTGTGTATGTGTGTGTGTGTTTGTGCCAGAGAGAGGGCACTTGAGTGTGGGGGTGCCTGTGGAGGCCCGAAGGTGACATCCAGGATCATCTTGGATTTTTCTAGATCCTTATTGTTTTGCTCTGGGTTTCTCAGACTCCACCTTCCAGGGCCACAATATAGGTCGTCACCATTTTTTAATGAGCATTTGTACATGAGATCTGGGAATCTGAACCTGGGTCCTCTGGCTTGATCCTCTGGCTTACAATGCTAGAGACTTTAAACTCTTGAGTCATCTCCTTAACCCCAAAGGTTTTGTTTTGCTTATGCCTGTATCATTCAGATTTGGGGAAGTTCCATGGATGTATGCTTATTAACTTATATGCCTATGGAAGTTCCCTTACTTAAATTAGTTCAGCGAGTGTTTTCAACTTTTGGATGGCTCAGTAGAAGCTTGCTTATCCTTTTGAAATTTGGTGTTTTCTTAGGCTAGCAATGTGTGGCACAGTGGCCTTCTGTAATGTGGGCTACAGCAATGAATGGAAGCTTCTAGAGCCATGAGATTATACAGTAGACAACCACTCCCCTGCAGAGCACCGTGTTGATAAACCATGAAGTCTGGTAGGTTAGGTGTGTTGCATAGTTTTTATTGGTTATTCTCATTTGTCAACTTGATCTAGAATCTAGAGATCTAGAATCTCCTGGGGATGTGCCTCTGAACAGACCCTTGGGGGGAGGGTATCTTGATTCCATTGAGGTGGCACAGGCTTTGGTTCTAGCAGATCATTTATGTGGCCAACATCTTGCCCTCTGATTCTCCACCCCCATCTGGCTTCTTGTACCATCTCCAGCAAATGCTCAGTGACAGGAAGCATTTGGGCCTGGCAAGTTCCTATCCACCAGTCATTGCAGACCTGGGGTGGAGATCTGGCTGCCAAAAAGCACAGGCTCTTCTATAAGCCAGATACACTGTTGCTAGGTAGAAAGTCTCAGGCTTCAAGAACCAGTTCAGTGATTTGTTTATAGTCTACTTCATTCTAAAGCAGCCTTTGAAGTGTCTGCAAGAGATGTGAGTAATACAAAGTCAAAAGATAAGTGAGCAAAGAACAATGAGAGTAACATCTATTTATTCATTGCAGACAGGACATTTGAAAACCATGACAGAATCGGGAAGTAATTTTTTTCTTTCTTTTTCTTTCTCTAAATGTTTGTGGGAGATCAAACCCAGAGCCTTGTTCATACTTGGTGAGTACTCTGCCACTGAGCTATATCCCAAACTCGAGTAGGCAAACAATTTAACATGTAGTCCTGTGTAGCTGTAACAATTGGCCATGAATTTGACTGTGAGCTCTAGACTCTGAGAACTGTCAGAAAGAGCCAATATTCCCCAGGTGTGATAGAGTAAACAAAAGCCACAGAATACTTGTATAAATTGTAGTTTAAAGTAACCATTTAGAAGTGTATATATAATACTTTGTTCACTATGATAAGGAGAAATTTGTATAAGATTTATATAGACACATACATTTTTTTTCAGATTGTTGCAGTTTGTCTGAATGTTGCTGATAAATTGACTATCAAACAGCTTAAGAGGGAATCAAGGGGCTTTATTCTTGTTTACAATTGTCTGGCCACATCCTTTAGTCCAGCTTAGCAGAGAGCTCATGCCAACACTAGGGGTCAAGGGAACTGACTAAACTATATCCACATGACTTCTGAGAGAGGGATAATCCTCACTTTCTAGATCAGCAGGTTTGTCCAAGTATATGGAAGGATGCCAACTTCCTTACCCAGCCCTTATCCACTTGCTTAGGGACTAATCCTACACACTGGGCTTTCCCTCTCGATTAGACAAGCTCCTGTAGTCTTGCTGAGGGCTTAACTACTAATTCTTCAAAGCTGTGCCCAGGGCTGGAGCCTTCAATTGTCAAGTTGACACTTGTGTCTATGACATACATGTTCACATTTTCAAGCAGCTGGGAAGTTTCCCCATCATCAGAGATGGCCAAGGCTTGTGGGATTGAACGATGTTGTTTGTCCACAGGTGGGGCTTAAGTGCATCAGTAGACTGTTAACTGCTTGAGTCTATTGCACTAAGACTAAGTCATTGTGTCTGAAGGATACAAATTGTTAAAGGGCTCAGCCATGAGCAAGAAAGAGAAAAGGAAGCAAAGACCAGACTGAGTGACACAATGGTGGGCTTGACTGTCATCCTCAGGGATACCATAACCATGTAGGTTCCTCAGTGGCTTGCTAAAGGCCAATCCTGCTCTCAGAGTCCTCAGCTGATGTTGCTAAAGAAGCCATAGATTCCTTTGTGTTGGGCATTCTTGGATGGCTTGTCCTGAGCCTTTCCAAGATGAATCATTCTGAGAAAATGAGGTAGGTCGACAAAAGGAAAGGGGGGCTGTGGTTTGAGCTGTGAGCTGATGTCAGATGCTCAGGATGCCTAGCCTAGTAGAGGCAGGAAGGAGAGTTGGGGTGGGCGGTGCTAGCTGCAGGGTCAGCGACTGGCTCATCCCAAGGTTGTCCTGCCAGAACTAGACTCTCTGTTTCTCTCTTGTCTTCTAAGGGTGAGAGGGGAAGTCTGTGACCTAGCTGGCGCCTCCCTGTACAGCTCTCTGAATCCTTGATTTGGTTATTTTCTCTTCTGCCGCCATGTCTCCTGGGGCTTTCTGAGACTGCTTCAGTAAGTTATATTTTTGATTTTGATTTTCCTTGGCTCGGCTAAGGATTTGCAGGGGAGAAAAACAAATGGAAACAAAACATAGCAACTCGGTGGATTAGAGGTTGCTATGAGAGCTAGAGAGGGGGAGCGGCCCTCCACCTGAAGCCTCCAGGCATTCCAGCTGTTCTGGCCTAGCTAGGGGGTTCGTTCTCTTTAGCAACTAGGGAAATTTGCAGTGCTCCCTTTTTTAGGGCTCACTTCCTTCAATGCTCATTCCTTGAAATTCACAGAGGACATGACCATGCCTGACTTAGTCTGTCTTTTGTCATCCTCTCCCCACAGCGCCAGTCTCACTTTGTTTCTTTGCAGATGTGCATATATGTACATGCATGTTTGTATGTGTGATTTGCATGTGGATAGGTGTACATGCATATGCACCTTCCTGTGAAGGTGTACTTGAGTGTATGTGCCTGTGAAAGCCCAAGTGTGACATTGGGAATCATCCTGGATTGCTTTTCCACCCTATTTCTTGCTCTGGGGTTACCAAGGTTCTGCCTTCCAGTACTGGAATTACAGACCAGACCATATCTGTCTTGCATTCTTTTTTAACATGGAACCTGGAGATCCAAACTCAGGCCCTTTGGCTTGAGGCAAAGGCTTTCACCCCTAAGCCATCTCCTCAGCCCCACAGGGCCTTGTACAGAGCACCTCAGCTGTGTTTCAAAGGGTTCCTCAATTTTAACCTTTCACAAGTGTGGGAATTTAGATTAGGACCTCTGTGAAGGCAGGAAATATGTCTCCTGATTTGCTTTCACAACCTAGGGCCACATAAAATGAGACACTGTTAGGTCCGTGAATGCCTGCTAAACACACAGGCTGTGGGATGTGCTGGGTTAGACAAAACAATTCTCACCTGTGCACAAATACACAAGGATATTTTCCATCTTTCCACCTGTGCACACCAGGTGTGAGGCTGTTAGGATCCATGCAGAAAACAGGTGTCTCCAGCAACACCCCATCCAAAGGAAAAAAAAAAAAAAACCCTAGCCCCAAGCATGCGCCTTTTCTGAATATCACAGCACCTGAGCTGATTTGTCAATTACTGTCTGAACATTCATGAACCATCTCTCCATCTTGTCTTTTGACTCGGGCTTGTTCCTCACTGGATGTGAGTGTGGCGAGATCATCTTTCTTTTATTTCTATGTCCTCAGGGCTCAGCACAGTGCCTCTGCGTTGGATGGCAATCACGTGTTACTTTGGTCAATAGTCAGTCCCTGTGGTATGGTCTCACATGCTGCAGTGATATTTCAGCAAGCTCAATGAGGCTCTGTCTTGCTTTTATGCGTGCTTCTGTTTGGTTGCTGTATGTCTCCCTGTCTTTCCCTCTTAGTGGCATAGTTGCATGATTAGTAGGTTAGTCAGAGTTCCCTCAGTCATGTGACTGAGGTGACCATGAATCCCTGTGATCTGACATCTGCTGGCTGGAGGCCCAGGAGAGCCAATGCTGTAGTCTGAAGGCTGGAGGGCAAGGGAAGCTGATGATGTCACCCTCAGGCCACTGGAAGGAACAAGTGAGTTCTGCTGTCCCTGCTCAAGCAGTGAGTCAGAAAACAAGTTGGCAGCTTCTCCTTTCTCTTCCTCTTGTTTTGTTCAGGCCCTTAGCAGATTAGCTGATGGCCACAAGGAAGGAAGGAATCCATGTTACTGGATCCATAACCCAGATGCTGATCTTATTTGAGTGCATCCTCACAGACACCTCCAGGGATAATGTGGGTACCACATGGCCAAGTCCAATTGGCTCATAACATTGAACTAGCACAGTGAAGATTAACCATCACCATTCACATCACTGGATTTAAATCTGCCATAGATTTTGAATTGAATTGCGTCTGTGTTTCCTAGCAATCTGACCTTGGGGAATTAGTAAAGTATGTACCAAGTTTCCCTTATAAAATTTGTCATGGTTTGAATATGCGTTATTCCCCACAGCCTTATGTGCTTGAATCCTTAGCTTTTATTAGTGTTTGGAAAGGTCATGACACCTTCAGGAGGTACTTTGCTGGAGGAAGGCAGGTCACAGAGGATGGGCCTTGAGGCTGGGGGGCCCTGCCCTGTTTTCACCGTCAGTCTTGCTTTCTCTGCCTTCATGATTATGGTGACCTGAGCCACCTGCAGCTTCTGCCACCCACAATGCCTTTCTCGCCATAATGGACTTATCTCCCCCCTGGAACTTTAAGCCAAGTAAATCTCCCCTTTCTCCCACTGAGTATATATCTAAGCACTATCTCACAACAGCAGAAAGCAAGGAAACTGCATAAAACCATTACACTGATAGTTCCACTTATTGCATTATAATATCTTGAAGGTTAAAATAATACATTCAGCACTGAGTGTCATGGCTCAAACGTGAATCGTCTCCCACAGGCTCATGTGGTCTCCTGGTAATGGCACTGTTTGGGAAAATAATGGAACATAGGAGAAGTCGAGCCTTGCTGGGGGATACAAGTCATTAGGGGCCAACCTTCAGGATACCCTCCTCACCCTCGTCACTATGCCTGCCAACATGGGTTCCCTGCCTCAATGGACATTGTCACCTCTGGAACGGTAAGCCAAAATAATAAACCTTTTCACTCTTCAGTTACTTGGATCAGAGTATTTTTATCAGAGCAAGGAAGAACAGCTATAACACATAGTAAACGTTTCTTAACTGTTACTTGGTCTTACTGATGCTGTTCCCAAATGTGTTAGTGTTGCTACACAAGAAAACTTCCCTGTTCTTACAGAGCTTAAATTAGTGACTTGGTCCTTCTCATGAGAGATGTCTTAAGCTCTAGTGGCCACTTCCACTGCAGTGTAAACCAGTGGGTCTTTTCAGCGTGATAAAGGGAGGGGTTAACAGAGAAGAGAAGGCTGTGTGATTCGGGAAGTAACCAGCAGTTACGTAATCTCTCTGTGCCTCCCCTTGTTCTGGAGCATGGTCAGCAAGTTTAATTTATTGGTTTCTTTGTGAGCAGCCACGACGCTTGGACCATCAATATTTTTGTTCTCAGGGGCTGTGGAGTGACTCAGACTATTAGCCTTGTATGATTACAGCATCCATATTATGATGTCGAAGACGTGTTGCTGCAGCAATTCATCCCCTTTATTTGGCTCACTTTGTCTTGTTCAGTGTATCACTCAGCTGCAGTTCAAGAAAACACTGGTGATGGACTCTCTCTCCTCTCCTGATGCTCTTTCTTCTGGCCCTGCTGTCTTGGTTGATGTCTTGTTTAAGGGAAAATTTGTGGATCTCCTGGTTTCCTTCACTACGGCTGACCCTGGGGTCTCAACTCTTGCAACGTGGCACCTCTCCATGGTGCTGAAAGTCACGGTGCGCTTTGCTGCAGGATACAGAGTAGAAGAATCCTGCCGCACAGCTGCAGTAGGGGCTTTAGAAAGCATCCCACTGGGGCCCATTCTTTCATCTAAGAGGATCCAGAGGCCCAGAAATGAATGTCCATTTCCTCAAGGATGCTGTATAGCTTCGTGAGAGCAGAATGTAGCTTTTCTCTAGTTTTTTTTTTTTTTTGAGCTTCTGAGACAAAAACGTTCATTAATCTCCTTTGGTTTCCTCATATGTAAAATGGCAAAGTGCTGATTTCTTACCATCATAGTGACATGTAGATTAGTTGATGTGTGAGAATCCTAAGGCACTTTCCCACTGTGTCTGTCCCCATTGTCTGCACCTCCAATCTGGCAGATTCACTTGTGTCATCTGGGTGTTCTTAGTCCCTTTCCTCTATGATACAGGCACGTGAATCCTGTTTCTCTGCCTGTGCTGCCTAATACTGCTCACTGCTCTCAGTTTAGGTTGATTAGCATGTTTTTCAGAAACCCCTGCCCCACTCTGGCTACCCCCACATGAATTAGATGTCCCTTCGTTGTGCCCTGATGTGGCTCTAAGCATGCAACTTCCATTGCCTTCTTTACCAAGACGTCACCATGGGATCATGGGCACTCTGCAGTCTTTGGTCCACTTAACTACAATATCTATGACAGATGGGTCTTGAGCACAGTACTTAACTCTAAATGGATGTTCTTTGTTAGTTGCTTTGAATTGAGCTGGGTGGAGAGACCAGGGGTGATCCTTCTTATTCCAAGGCCAGGACCATCTCTTACATCATATTGCCTCCAACTCATCAGGAAACTTTAATGCAGATTACTACTCTCTATGTCTTTTCCAGCTTTGACTGGGTACTGTTGGGGTCACTCCATTGGCTGTGGTCATCTTTTGAGTGGGATGGGCTCCAACCAAGATAATCTGTCATTGCATTGGGCATGGATGATTTCCAATGAGAGGATATGGAAGGGAACGAGTACTGCCTCCAAGAATTAGCTGCGAAGGCTTTGTGTATCTGGCATCCAAGAATCTTTAACAAATTCTAAATCATCACACGGTGCCTATTTAATATCCACTGGCAAGAACAGATGCTCTTAGTTGAGGAAAACTAATTGCTTTGCAAATTTTTCTAGAAGCTTATATCCATTTTAATGGTTCAGTGGGGTTAAGCATTCACTCTTATGATTGTATCCAAGAAAGCCAAACTGTAATGACTTCCCTCACATTTTAATGTCTCATGTCATCAGATTCCCAGTGACCTCACTGGTGGTCCACAGGAAATGACTTGGATTGTCTGGAACTCCATCCCCTAATGGTGACTTATTGTCAGAATGATGTGGAGTATGCTGTGTCACATTTCTTGGCCTCTGTCCAGTTTCAGCCATCCTCTTACCTTTAGTAAGGATTCTAAGAGTAAATGGACTTTGAAAAGTGTAAAAGTCTATGCAAAGCAAAGCATAGTAATAACTGATTCCTTGAAATACTAGTCTTGCCTGATGTTCCCCACCAGCAATTCCTGTTCCTTAGGGGTCGAGGCAAGTAATCTCTTGACTGTGAAGACCTGCAAGAGGAAAAACAAATCATACACTTCCACCACACTGTGACAGAGAATAATAAACAATCCCATTTAAAAGGAGAGAAATAGGGGTATCTTGAGGAAAGAATGGGTCAAAGGAAGACCAAAACCAAACATGGGAAACAAGTCCTGAGCTCCATGCCAGAATCTGGGGCTTGTGCTGAGGTTGGTCAGGCTCCAAAGGACCTAGGTTGCCCTAGTCCTCAAACTGCTGCTAGCAACGCATACGGCCTCTCTTAGATTGGTTCCCTTCTCTGCTTGCAGCCCTCCTTGGCTGACATTACACGGATTTGACATCGTCAACTCTTGGGGGTCTCCACTGCACTCTAGACTTCACATTCACAGCTTGAAGCAATAACCTCTCGGGTCCCCCTTGCAGGGGCTCAGGTTCAGCTCTTCAGAACTGTGAAGCAAGACCCTAGGACCTCCTGAATCTTTAATTTTTCATGTTTCAAAAACCAGCACCATGAGGATGACACTGCAAATTCTGTTGTCACTTTAGACCAGAGTCTGGCCCTCTTAGAGAATGGACATTGATGCTTCTGTGTGCTGACACGGGACAATCTTCCTTAGGGAGTTGTTTTCTTCTAAAAAAAAAAAACAAAACTAACACTTTGCTATTTTGACTTAAGGTCTGTCCTTTCAAATTCATTTACATTTTCAAAGTTGGTGCCATTGATGGGTAGGTGTTTTTCTTCAGGGAACCTTTCCTTTTATCCCAGTGCATGACAGGTGGTTTCTTGTCAAGGGTCCTAATCTATTTAACAGGTAAAGCTGCTCTGAAGTCTACAATCTTCTGATCCAAATCTTTATATTTACATCCTTTATTTCATCAAACTTCACTTTTTTCTTATCTTTCATGCTCTCTCTCTCACTGCACATCTGAATAACATAACTGACAGTAACTATGCCACAGACTCAATGCTATGCTGTCCTGAAATTCCCTCCACAACCACATCGATACATTACATTTTAATTGAACTTTGTGCAAATTCTTAGGACAAGGGGAGAATGCAGCCTGACTGCCAGAATATAACCTGAATGGCCTCTGCAGGTCCTGATGAAGTCCTTGTTCCCTCTGATATCTCATAATCTAAAGAGCCACTGTCTGAATTTCTCTTGATAGTACTGTCTTCCAAACTCCCACAAGAATGTCTCATTAATCTCTGCTTATGGGATAAAATGAATAACTTAGCCCAAATTTCCAAATATCACGTCCTTCCCACAAACAAGTTCTAGAGACATAAGAACCACACAATCAGGTTTATAGCAGAAGCTGGCCTAATCTCAAAGCTAATTTCTGTCAGCTTGTTTTTTTGTTGCTGTGATAAAATAGTATGACCAAAGAAACTTAAGGGAGAAAAGTTTTGTTTAGATTATGGTTTGTCATAATTAGATACAAATGTCAACTTCACAGTTGAGGGTTCCAACTCTAGGCATATTTGTAAACAATTAATTGTTGAGGTAAGCCCAGAGCAAATCTACACAAGATTGTCTGATTAATGGGGAAGGCCCAATCCATGATAGGTAGGACTGCTCCCTGAACAGACATGCTGGTCTGGCAAATAACAACTGTCCTTTTCTCAGCTGCTTTGTGAATGTGGTGTGGCCAGTTCTATCAGTCTTTGGTGCTGGTGTGGGCTCTCCTGTCAAGTTAAACAAGGAATTGTAACCAGGAATCGTAAGCAAGAATAGACTTTGTTCCGCTATAAGCTGCTTGGTCACGTATTTATCTGCAGCAATGCAGAGTAACTGTAACAGAAATTGGTGCCATAGAAGTGGGGTGTTGCTGATAAATCTGACTATGTGTTTTTTTTTGTGGGGTTTGAACAGTTTTGTTTGGAAAAACTTGGAAACATTGAAGATTTGGGGGCCTTCAATTAAAAACTATTGTGGGCCATGCTGAGAGAATTGTGAATTGTTTGAATCTAGTTTGTGATGAAGGAATCAAGGACTTTGGCGAAGTTGAATTTAAAAACAATAGGCTGGTTTACCTTATATAGGAGAGCAATATTGGCAGCCTTGAAGTTTTGGATGTGGTGAGGGCAGACAGTAGAGTAGCTGCAGTTTTTGGAGAAATGAATGTCGATGAAGGAAATTAAGTGTTTCGCACTGGGACTGTGGAAGAAATGAATTTCACTATGGTGAAACTGGTGTTGTAAAGACCCTGATTCCCTTGTAGGATGGAAGCCCAAGCTGAAGCTATTTCTTGCCCTTTGAAAGTTTTGGCTGCCTAGAAAAAGATTTTTCTAGAGCTAGCACACAGAAGTTAGTACAGATGTGGTTCAAGTGGGTCAAGCTACTTTTCAACATTACTTCAGAATTTGGCAGCATATTCTAGATGGTACTGATTTTGACACAAGATTGAGAGATTCATGGAGAGCAGTTGAAATTTGTTACCAAGTTCCAAGTTTGGAGTTCCTAGAGAGGAAAGTGAAGCTTTTAGCTGTAGAGGTGAACCTAGAGTGTTGTTGAAGATTGTAGAAACATAAGGTATACAATGAGAATGGTTTTGGGTAGAGAGTCAACCTGCACCAGAGAAACATTGCTGTGCAACTTCAAGCTGGGATTTTGCCCAGATTTTTTGAGTCACCATGACTGTATGATGAGCAAAAGAAGATGAATGTTGAACTGAAGGACATGGTATTTGAATAGCTAGACTTTGGTCTTACTTTGATATTTTCTTATTGTGTTGTAATGCTTCCATTTTGATGTTTTATCTGTGTTGAAGTATTTAACTTGTTTTGATTGATAGATTATTATGGTTAAAAGACTTTGAACTTTAAAATACTGGAACTGAAATTTTAATATCAAACATTTTAAATTAGTCTGTGGTAATTTTTAGAGTTTTAGAATTAATAAAATTAATTATATTTAATAGATTTAATACCTGTGAGGACCAGGATTAAAGGTTACATTTGAAAGTAATGTGTTTTTGTGTCAAGTTGACAAGGGGTGATACAGAGCTATATACAGATGTTAGCCTTATGGTTGAAGGTTTTAGCTCTGGGAATAGTTGTAGAGAAAGTAGCTGAGTTAAACCCAAAGTGAACCTGCAGAAGAATGTCTAGTTGGTGGGGAAGGACTAGTTCTTGGGTGGGTGAATAAGATGGAAAGAGCTGGTTGAGAAAGTGAACATAATTCTGTATCTTGTATGCTGGTCTGGCAAATAAGGATCATCCTTCTCTCAGCTGTTATGTGGATGTGGTATGGTATGGCCAGTTTCCTTGGCCCTTGGTGTTGGTTTAGGCTCTCTTGTCAAGCTGGATGAAGGACCGTAACTAGGAATCGTAATCAAGAATAAAATCTTCTTGTTCCCCTGTAAGCCTCTAGGTTGTAAAATGAACAGCAACAACGCAGAATAACTTCAACACAGTTCCGGAGGAACTGAATCCATTGGAGGGGTGGCAGCAGGAACCTGAGGCTGGTTTCTCACATTGTTTTGGCAACCAGGAAACAGAGAGAAAACAGAAAGTGGGACCAGATTTTATATCACCAAAGCATGATGAACTTTCTTCAAGAAGAATCTACCTCCTATAGGTTCCACAATCTTCCCAAACATTGCTGCCTTCTGGGGACCAAAAACATAAGCCTGTGGGAACATCCTCATTCAAACCACTGTACTGGTGGTGAGTTTTTCCATGATGGGCCCTAGAAACAGGTGTTTCTATCCACTCTGCAAATATGGTTGAAGAAATGGAAACAAAAAGATTAGTCTAAATGAGTAAGTTAGAAAGGGGTTAAACTAGGAATCAAATATATGCTGTCTGATGCTGTCTGGCTCCGTAGCTCATACACTTAGCCAGTATGATTGTCTGCCTTTTTATGCAGTTATTTTGGGCTTTCTATGCATGGCTCCAAGAATGTCCAAAAAGTTCATCTTTATCAGCACAGATACATTTAAAGAGCTGATTCATCTTGCTTCAGAGAAGACATTGTTATTAAATTGTATGTTTTTAGAATACTTAGTTTCAGTATATCAGGAGGGCAGGAAGGCTACCAGGCCTCTTGCCAGACAAGCTGGAATTGTAGCCATTTCACTGCAGCACTGTGCTGAGGATTCCAGACAGAAACTTCAGAAGTAGGAAGTGATTTTTTTTTATTTATTCAATCGTGTGTGTGTGTTTGTGCGTGTGTGTGTGTGTGTGTGTGTGTGTGCGCGCGCGTGTGCATGCGTGCGTGTGTGTATGTATGTGTGTGTGTATGTGTAGAACCAAAGGTGAATTCGGGAATCATCATGGACTGCTTCTACCTCCTCTTTTGCTCTGGCCCGTGATTCACAGGCTCCGCCCACCAGGACCAGAAACACAGGCCGCCCCCGCTCTGATGGGCATCTGTACGTGGGATCTGGGATCCGAACTCAGGACCCTCTGCTTGCAAGGCAGAGGCTTAACCCCTGAGCCATCTCTCCAGCCCAGAAGTGATATTTTAAAATGCATCTATGTCATTTGTAGTAGAAGACATGAAGCTTTCTCAAGGCAATAAGTGGAAGACATTAGAGTCATTCAAGCATAATCTATTCCTTGCTGTACAATTTTTCATTTGGAATCTGGTCAACAATATTTATTGCTCACATATGTCAGATGCTATTTGAGGGCTTGAGGCCACTGAGATAATCCGAAGATCTCTTTTTTCTACTGTAGATTGAAGATGAAGGCAAATCCTTTGCTACTCCTTTGAGTCTTGCCTCATTTTAGGGCATGGACCAATGGACCATGACGAGGGATACAATGGGACTTGGAGTCTAAGTCAGAAGTCTTGTAGTTCTTGGTTGTACCTTTGGAAACCCCAGGTACCCAGTTGTCTTGCAAGAAAAGCAGAGGTCCATGAACAGGCTTGGCAATGATAGTCTGGTTGGCAGTCCCACTGAGTACCAGCCAGTGTGGAAATGCCACCCTGGGTATCAACCTCACCTCAGGATATCTTCAGGTGACTCTGCAACCACATGAGAAGTCCCTAGGAACTGTCACTCAGCTCGCCAGCTAGGAGAGGATCAGCTGTCATAAACCCACAGTTTTGAGGGGGGAGCGTTCCACAGCAATCAGAATCCAGAGCATTGTTGCAAAGAGAATGAGCAGCAGGTGCTATCAGCCTATGCAGCGCTTGTCACCGCACTGCAAGCAGATGATGCTGTGGAGCGAGGCGACCTCAAGGAGTCAGAAGGCACTTGCTGCAATTGCGAATGCCTCTTTTGATTCTGGTTGTGGCTTGGCCACCACCCGAAGGTCGCTGCTGCCTTCCCAAGCATGAGATGCCATTAGTAACTGGCTCTTTCATGGCTTGTGAGCCTCAGTTTACTCACAGGTTTTGTGTGTGTATGTGTGTGTGTGTGTGTGTGTGTGTGTGTGTGTGTGTGTGTAGGGGGGAGGAACAAAAAGGTAGAATCAACTCCCTCCATCCCTGTAGGAAAACTGGAAGAAACTTTAGTGTGTGAAAGTAAGCGTGACAGTTAGTTTTAGCTGTCAAATGAACCTCTGGACACACCTATGAGGAATTAACCAGCTAATGAAAGCCTGTAGGGTATCATCTAACTGCATAATGGTTGTGGGACGACCATCCCATGGAGGGTGGGACTATCCCTGGGCAGGAGAATGAGGTAAAGAGAGGAAACTAGTTGGATTTGCAGATGGGCAAGCTATCATGTTTAAGACTAGAAAGAGTACTAGCCCTTCTCCTCTGCTCTCGTGGATATGGTGCCATCTCTTTCCTTGGCATCTGCTGGCACTCTTCTCCCCCATGAGCAGCTGCAGCCTAAAATCATAAGCTGGGAGGAAAGCACCTTGTTCCCCTAAATGACTTGTTTCATGTATTCATCACAGCCACGGGAATGGAAAACATGGCAGCTAGGCATAGGTTCTGTGGTCGGACGCCTGCACCGTGGCTAGCGTGTGCTCCCAGTCAGGCGGCTCCAACCCGAACCAAAAGTCAGAAACGAAGCAACTGCCTGCTTCCTATGCACTGTTCTCATTCCTCCACCATGTCAATCATATCCCATTTACGTGAAGTGGTTAGTCTTTGTGCCTGATAGCAAGTGTTGGATCCCTCATTCATAAGCTGGGCGGAATGGGCTGTGAACATAAGGGGAAGCCCGACACCCCAGTGCGGCCTTCCTTTCAGGTCTGTGCCTAGCCCCAGCCTTTCTGATGGATGTGGCTTCGTGCGACTGAAGACGCCAAGCTGGGTGGGGGAACTGACAGAGAGGCAGGGTAGTGGCATAAACACCATGAGGCAGGGAGCCATGTGGGTTCACAGCAATGCCAAGCAATATGGAGCACCGGTGGAGCCTTCCAGGGGCAGGCTGGAAAGGGTTAACAGAACCAATGGGCCAGCTGGCATCTGTGCTGGCACCCAAGGAGAGAAAGAAAAGGAGCCTTGGTGTCAAGACGAGATAGAGAAACACAACAAAATACCAGAGCTTTAGCCAAATCCCCGAGTTTGCAGATGGATGGTGAAAGGAAGCATCTAGCCAACCCCACATAGCAGGCCCTGGCCAGGAAAAACCTTGAGTCTAGGGGAGCCTGTGAGTCCACCTGGACGACTTGGCTCTGTTGGATGAAGTATCAGAGACTTGACTACCACTCACTTTGTATGGCAAGAAAGGGGTAGGTTCCCCCATGTATTAACTCATGCGTCTACCTACCCATCCACGCGCCCATCTATCAATGTGTGCGCCTTAACAACAAATATTTATTAGACACCTCCATTGAGCCAGACACTATGTATTAGGTAAGTACATAAACGAATCAGTGTGACAAAGATGAATAATGTGACATGGTCTTTGCCTTCGAGGACAAAATCTGTCAAGACCAGATATTGTGGGCAGCTCCAAAATGAGCTGGAAGATGGAGTTTGTGGTGGAATTTTTTTTTTAACATTTACCGATGATTTATGATGAGCCGAGTACTGTTCTGAGAGGTTTACATGCATTATCTCACTTAATACTCACTGTTGACATTCAAGTTTGGCAGTGCTATTAGCCCCGTTTCAGAGCTCAGGAGAAAACCTCAGAGATGAAGTGACTTGCTCAAGGTTGCGCAGTGGTGTTCTCTCTCTGGTTTCTGATCTGCGCTCCTTCAGTGCTCTCCAGAGAAGTTGAGCGAGGGCACACACATGGGGCTGGTACTCAGAGCACCGCAAGGGTCTTGCTATTGGATAAACGTCATTGGCATTAATAGAAGGAAGACAGGTTGTGCTACTGGAACCCAAATGGCAGAGTAGCATCTACGTTTGAGGGGTCATTCCAAGCTGAGCAGACACCACCCCAGACGCCCCAACCTGCCCTCAGCTTTGGCAGAAGATGCTTTCTATTCCACTGCTGAGAACGTGCTTATGAAATACAAATTCCTTGTCTCTGCTTCCTGGCTTGCCTCTTTGCACGCATATGTGCACTGACAGATGGATGGGCTACTGAGGCAGCTGAGAATCAGAACAAGGGAGGAGGGTGCTGGGATTTGGAGTATGTGTATGGGGAGGGGGACTCCAGTGCAATTTTATCCAGCAAGTTGCATGTCTGGGTGATTAAGGAATGGATTTTTTTTTCTTTTTTAAATGCTGCATACTATCACCGATACAGTGACTTGGAAAGAGAAGGCAGTTGGGGTGGGGGGAGATGGGTCACCTGCAAATTACTCCCCGTCAGTTTCCCAGCCAAGTTGGCATGTACTCTGTGAGCTATTTTCCTTGTCTGGAGTCAGTTCACACCTAATATGGAAGGATCTCTTTTAGTCTCTACTTGTTGCTATGGCAGCTTCAGAAGGGCTGCAGACAGAGCTGGGGGCTGCCGCTCCCTCTTTTCCCAAACTCTTTTGGCACAGGACTGAACGTGCATGGTCTAAAGATGCGTGAAGCAAGTGTCAGTGGATAGTGGGTCTTGTATTTAGGGAAATGTCTCTGCAATAGGCAGTGTGGCAGCCTCTGGTGGTCCTTCAGAGCCTCGGGTCTGCTAATCCCTCGGGTCTCCCTCATCTATGGCTCCTGGGATCTGCTCTCCAATGCCCTCCCCCAACCCCTTTGCTTGTTTCTGGAACAAAGACTGAAAATGGCACTTATACATATTTCAAATGGATTTCACTGGTTGGGTTAAAATGCAAATTATTAGTGGGTTGTAAAAATAATTTCAAATAAAGGAGTGCTATAAATAAGTGGGGAACTTATTTTACATGGGAGGAATGCTTCCCACTCTGGAAGTGAGATGGTGTAGGAAAGGAAGCAGAGTGAAACATGAAAATGCCTTTTAGGTTGAGGTTGGCAGAGCTGGTGGGTGGGGGCAGTGGGTAATGGTGGCAGAGACAACTCCATCTTCATTCTTAGGGAGTATATGATCCAGTAAGGAAGAGAGATATGGATAAGAAATTAACAGGGAGATAGATGAGTGCTATCAATTGTGGGGAGTAAAAGACATCATTGGGTAAGAGGTCACCCTTTGATGTAGTCAGGGGACGCTTCCCAGAGGAAGGGGGTCCTAATGGAAGCATAAAGAATCCTGGCATGTGGGTTTGGCTGTAGGTTCTCAGGAAAGAGTTTGGCATATAAGAAGATTCTGAGAGGAACCACTGCTTGTTATATGTTTCGGTTTTATTTTCATTCCTTGCTGATATGAAAATATGACCCATATTATGCTTAGGGGAATGAAGGGTTTACTAATATACCCAGTTCTATGGTCCGGTCTAGCTATGGCAGGAGAGTAATCCAGCATTGGAAGCTGGGGAAGCCAGACACACTGTATCCATAGGAAAAGCAGAGAGGGGGCTACTTTCTACATTGCTGGTCTGCCAAATCCCAACCAGATCCTTTCCATCTTACCCACCTGCTCAGGGAATGGTCCCATTTCCCATGGGCTGGGTCTTTCCACATCAGTTAGCTTTCCTCAGAGGCTTGCCTTAACTAAATAATTCTTCAGAGGTATGCCTTAAGACTCTCAATTGGCAAGCCGACATAAAAGACCGACGTCATACTATGTTAGAATTTGTGGTAGAGGCTGAAAGGGAATGTTCAGGATGCCAATGATTGTGTGATTGTGGTTGTAATTTCCACTGTTCTGGATGTTGTTCTAAGTTCTTTGTATACATTAATTCACTAATTCTCAAACCACCTTGTAAAGTGTGCTTATCACCTTCTCCATTTTGCAAATGAGGAAACTAAGAAGCAGAAGTTATGCAAACTTTTTAAGATTTTTAAAAAAATATATTTATTTTGTGTGGGGGGGGAGAGGGGTTGCACATACCACAATAGATACTCGAGATCAGAGGATAACTTTCAGAAGCTGGTTCTGTTCTTCCACTATGTGGATCCAAGGATTGAAATAAGTCTCCAAGTTTGTGTAGAGATTCCTTAATCTGCTGAGCCATCTGACTGGCCCCCTGACTGATTTTTTTTTTCAATTTTAAGAATCTTTATTTTTTACCATAAAGAGTTATTTGTCACATTTAAAGTGCAAAACCAAATACACAAATCTAGATATATGAATCACATATAAATATCTGCATATACCCATTACTCAGCCCTATGCATGCCCATCTATATGTTCTAATCTATCCATAAGCATTTGGAAAAAATCTATAAAACAACAAACCTGGGTTATCACTAACATTGTCAAATGTAAATCATTTTCATATTATCACTAAGAAGGGTAGAAATAGATATTTTATAGAAATAAGAGAATTATCAAGCATGGCTTCAATTTGATTACTACTTTCCAAGATCTTAACAGAAGTATATAAATAGTCCAGGTTTAAACATGGGAGCCTCCCACAGTAAAGCATTTGAAGTTTATGCTTCAATTAGGCATCAAGAAAGAGACCCCTGCCCTTCAGGCAACAGTTGGATTGGGGAGGTGGAAAGGAAGCGAGAACACCAGGTAGGAGGCTGATGTAAGTGTCCTTCCTGACAGGTGAGGATGTCTTGGGATGGGAGTGTTAGTGAAGAAGAAAGAAACAGGTGGACCAAAGGCCAGGGGTAGGGAAGACTCTGTGGAACACGAGAGCTGTCTGGATAGGAAAGGTTTAGACAATGAAGGGAAGATCAAAAGATTCATCACCTGAGGCCTGATTCTGGTCCCTAAAGCTGAGTGCTAGGTGGGTGAAAACAACTGTGTCACATCAAGAGTCAAGAGCATCTGTCTTCTTTCTACTCTCTCCTCTCACTTTTCTTTGATATGAGGTTCCATCCACTTAGATTGAGAGACTGTTGTTGCATCTGGTTTGATCAGAGAAGCCCCCTCCCTGCTTGCCTGCTTGAGGCTGTTTTTTCTTCCAAGCATATACACAATGTTCCTCTCATTAGCATCGGGATGCTCCTTGCATTTCTACCACCATTTATCGACACGTGGCCCATCCTCCCCTTGGTAACTCATAGAGATGGTTTTTGTCACAGCCCCTCTGGGGCTTATGGTTTCTGGATCACTCAGTGGGACTCTCATGCAGATGATCAGCTCTCCTTTCCAGGGTTGCTTCTGCACTGAGTAAGCATATCTGTGAGAGCCTTCCGACTCCTTGTCTCCAAACCTTCATGGTTGTAGCTTTGCTTGAGACCCTTTCAATTCTTTTTTTTTTTTTTAACATTTTTTATTATTATTTCCGCTCATACAAACTTAGTAGGTACACCGGTTCCCTCCCTCCCTACTCCTCCCTCCGACCCCCCTGCTCCCCCACCCCTCACTCCTCCCTCCCCATCCCCCAGTGCCTCTCCCCCCAATCCCCGGAGAATCCTTTAATGTGCATGCTGACTCTCCTCTGGGCCCTCCTCTTCGATGACATACAAGGATCCAGTGGCATTTCCCTGAACCCTTTCCTGTGTTCCCCTTAAGCATAGGAACACTACTGTGGCTATCAATCCCTTGCCTCCAAGTACCTTGGTGCCTTTAGCAAATGCTAGACTTTGAGGGGTCAATAGTGTGTTGGACATTGTGCAGGGCATGCAAAGTCCAATTATGATTGCTTCGGCCCTAACTTCTGTGGAGTATCTTGCATATCATTGCTCCTCCCATCCTTGTGCTCTTAAAATCTTACCGCCCCCTCTTCCGCAAATTTCCTGAGCTTCAGGATGGGGAGAAATTAGGCTGGCCTAGTTGTAGGTGGTTGATATAGAGTCTCTGAAGTTCTGGATTATGGTTTGTTGATTTTCTTTTGCAGTTTTGCTGCTCCTGCAATGCCTTTCACTCTATCCTGATGGGCATTGTATGTCACCCCCTGGTCAGAGACAAAAAGCTGTTAAACTAGAATCTTGTTATAAGAGCACATTCAAAAGTAGATATAATAAAAGTAGGAAACCACAGTGAGAGAGGAAAATGCAAAATGGAGACCCTTTCAATTCTTGCCTAGGGGAAGCAGCGTTCAGCGTCACTGTGGCCATCTTTAATCATCATCATCATCACTACCACCACCCTCAGAGAAATCCAAGTGACTTCCCCAACATAGCATATCTGGCAAGACTTAGAAATTCTAAATTCCTCATCTTCCACATTAGACTTTTAAGGAATCCACCAGACCTCAGGTTATTACTCCATGCTCAGTACATGGCTGAGCACTTAACACAATTGCTTCTTGACACTTCTGAGACAGCCGGGACTCTCAACCTCGTTTAACCAAGAAGAAACTAAAGCTCAGAGAAGGGAGGAAGCTGCCCAAAATCTAGGTGCCTGAGTCAGGGCTGGCAAGCAGGCCTACAGTTGTGTCAAAGCATATCCCGGCCACCCAGCTACCACCCAGCTACCCTGTCCCACTCTTGTTTCTTATGCCCTTCTACTAAGAGTCCAGGAAGGACCAGAGTTCCCAGGAAGAAGAGCATGCGGCATGGCGCACGGTGAAAGAGCCTGGAAGAGAAAGAGTGGCATGGTGGTTCCTCCCGAGAAGTAGGAGACTTCTGCAGTCAGAGGAGGGAAGGTTTCACAGAGCAAAGGACATATTTGTTTTTCTCTTGAGCCCTTATCTCAGGTGACCTTACCTGAACAAAGAAAAAGGTGACCTTACCTGCTCCATGGCAGGCTTTGCTTTCTGTTGTTGGACTCAAGGTATTTCTTTTCTTCTCAAATCCCCCCCCCCACGCGTAGGCAGATGGTTGGTCCTGAGCTCTTGGAGTCATCCAGTTGATGAGGCCAATATAAATGCATGACGGAGTCCAATTCCGGGTGCTCATTTCTACAGAGCTCAGCGGAGCCCATCCGCAAAGGCGCAGGAAGGCTGAGCGATGTGCGGAGGGAGGGGCGTTTGAAGGTCAGACCTCCAGTAAGCTTTCTACTTCTGTCACAGCTGGATTACCCCAGGGGGTCACATCGACTCGCCCTGGGCACCTGTGTATAGCTGTTACACGTTGGCAGATACACTATTCTCAGCTGGGAAGCTTCCTACGGGACTTTAGGTGCCCTCATGTCCTCAGATAGAACCTAGGGCAGGGAAAAGTCCATGAGGAGTGAAAGTGTTTGTGGTTCGCAGCTGTGACACTTGGGGCGTATAAGCTTCCTTTCAGAAACAGGGCTTCCTCATATGCAAATGAAGACAGTCATAGCCGGCTCAAGGGTTTGCTTTGAGAACGTGTGTAAATGACATCTAAAATGCTTATTATAATTCATGGAGCAAATTAGGTTCTCACCTTACAATTCCTTCTTTCACCCAGGGGTATGGACCTAATAACTGGTCAGGTCTCGTCCTGATCTTATGTGTTTATGAGCTATGTGTTTCTGCAGGGAGAGCTTGGAAGGAGGCAGGCTTATTAATCTCCATATAACCTGTAGAGTAATTAGTGTGTTTATTCTTGGCTCTTTGGGAAGAAGTAACTATAATTACAGGACCAAATTAAATGGCATTATCTTTTATTGTCTCCTACTGTTTGTAGGCTCTCTTTGCCAAGTTCCCTTTAGGAATTGGAGGATTTCCCCTCCCCCCCACACACCAACTTTTTCTTTCAGCATCTAAATGTTGGACTGCCCCAAAGACCACACATGCAAAGTTCACTGGTCTCTCCTGAGTAGGATGAATTTGTGTCTAAAGAGGCCATTTTGTCACCTGTAGCAGCAGTTGCTAGTTGTCCCCTCAAGTGTCCCTCTTGTTCAGTGCAAAATGCCCACTGCAAGGTACCTGACCGTGGCCTTTGGTTCCCACGCTTTCCCCTCCCCTCTTGTAACGCCATACTAGGAGGGACCCTGGGTTAGCTGTCTACTATGATGCAGGGTGAGGCTCTGTGTCCTTCTCATGGCCCAAAGTGACTAAGAAAAAACTTTGCCTTCTTAGGTCTTTTTTTTTTTTCACCCATTTGCTGGCTCGATAGGGACACCAGGGAGATCTTGGAAGCCAAGAAGATGGCAGAATGTCAATCAAATTAATTCTGAATGGCGGCATGGAGTGTAGCCCAGCACAGCTGCTGAGTGGGGCTGGGATTGGCATGTGCTGGGTCCCTGAGAGTTCAGGTTGCACTTGCTAAAGCAGCTAGCTTTACCCTAACAAGCACTCAGCCTGATTTGCATCTCTTCTAGCCCTGCCTGGTGGGATAAGCAGATCATGTAAACGAATATATTTCCCAACAGCTCAGTAAACGCTGCTGCAACTGAAGAGGGGGAAGAGTGCTACGAGCACAGAACACTAAAAGTCACTGCCCAGAAGACCAAGGAAATCATCTCAGAGCCAGGGACCTTTAAATTGGGCTGCCAAGGGCAAATAGAGGTCACTGGCAGGTTCAGGCCAAAGAAGAATTCAAGCAGAAGTAGTCACATGAAGATATGCATGGAATGTGAACACAGGAGAGATTCGGGCTTCTGTTGGAAGGTTCCCGGTGAGAAAGCAGATCGTGGTCCAGGGAGCAGATGGAAGGATGCTTTCCAACAGCAGCACAAATGGACTGGGTTTGATGGCACCAGCCTCTAGCCTCATGGAATGAGTCTTTCAAAGGCTACTGCACAAAGAAAGGTTCAGGGGAGAAGATGAACCTTGCACAGCATTGAGAGCTGCATGAAGAACTATCTCACACAGGGCAGAGGATGACCTTGCCTGCTCCACGTATGGGATTTCAACATCAGGAACTTCCTCATGCAGAGATGTTCTGCCACGGTCAGAAGGTTCTTGTGCAGCACCATTTCATCCCCAAATCCCCTTGCTGGAATTATATTGGAATAATGACTCTGCTCCAGGGAAATCACAATGCTCAGAATCAGCTTTAAAAGTCTCTGCAGCCTCGCTCCTCCATTCAACTAGCAAGGAAGAAGGTCTCCTCTGGGATAAAGTGTCTCTGCAAAGCGGATAGGACACAAACATCCCCCTCAGTGAGAGGAGCTCACAACCCAAGGTCACTCTCCGTAATCCTTACTGCCACCAAGTACAGTGTCATGATCTGCGTGATCTCCACCTCCCTTTCCTATAATAGGATGTTGATAATCAGCAAGATAGAAAAGAGCAGCAGCAAGAGAAGACAACTTGGGCAATTCAAACACTAGATGGCCAGTTTTAGTCACTGAGACACAATGGTTTCGATGACTCCTTCCCATAGTGTGAGTGATAAAATCCCAGATACTTGTAAAGTAGAAATCCAAGAGTGCCAACAACCCTTGTCTCTCTTCCAGCCTCCCCGGACACACCCTTCTCAGCACCCATCTGCACTCTTAGGTCCTTGAGTGTATACTGGTCCCCCATGTGCATGCTCTCTGTTGTGGGGGCGTCTACTAGCTCTTCCTGATGCAGCCAGAAAGTCTCCTTTGCATGGCTTTTCCAGACCTCTCTAAACAGGCTTGATCTATTTTCTCTTCATGCAAAGTACCTCTGTTAGCAACAGAGGAAGGGCACTTGCCTCAAAGCACCTGTTTCTGTTTTTTTCCCCATTTTTTCATTTTTAATTGTGACAAAATACACATAGGGCAGAACTTAACCATTTTCACTCTTTTTTTGAGTGTATGGTTTGAGAGTGTTAAGCATATTCACATTGTTTTACAGCCCATCTGCAGTACTTTTTTATCTTACAAAACTGGAACTTTGTGGCCATATACAACATTCCATCCCCCTCCCTACTCCACACTCCATCACAACCATTATTCTAATTTCTGTCTCCATGAATCTTTCTACTCTAGGTACCAATGTAGTGGATTATGCTTTATGTCTGTTTCATTTCACTTAGTAGAATATCCTCAGCATTCATCTACATCATAGCAAGTATCATATGTATGAGGGTACAAGCTTTTATGAGTGTGCACATGTGGGGGTCCAAGGTTGATACTGGGCATGTATACCTTGTTCACTTTTGCACCTTATTTCTTGAGGAGGCTCTGATCAAACCCCTAGCTTGCTGATAAAGTAGTCTGGGTAACCAGCTTGCTCTGGGGAATTCCTGTCTTTGCCTTTTTAGGCCAGATTGAAGCAGACCACCATGCCCATCCAGCATTTCATGTGGGATCTGGGAATCTGAGGATCTGAACTCTGGTCTTTTTGCTTACACAGCAAGTGCTTTACTTGATGAGTCATTTCTCCAGCCTTAGTCTTTTCTTTTAAAAGCTAATATTTTGTATGTATGTATACATATATACATAGAGATAGATAGATAGATAGATAGATAGATAGATAGACAGAGAGAGAGAGACAAAGAGGGAGACAGAGAAAGATAGAAGAGACAGAGAGATAGAGAGACAGAGAGAGAGAGTAGGTGTGTGCATGTGTGTGGTCAGAAGTCAGTCTCAGGTGTTTTCCTCATTCACTCTCTACCCTAAATTTGCAGCTTTGGGAGGGACACACATGAAGTAGTGAGGGGGGAGGAAACACCCACCCAGCCAACCAGATCAGCCAAATCAACCCTGGTGAGCAGTAGGGTGACAGATCTCACAGCCAGATTGCCCTCATGTCCCACAGCGATTCTCTCCCTGTCCTAAGGTTCAAAGGAGATCAGCGAAGAGGGAGTGATGATGATGGAAGAACCAGTGAACGAGGAGTAGTGCTGTCAGACCGTGTCTTCTGGTCGTGACAGGGCTGCCACATCCAAAGACTCCCTCCAGTGGTGTCCACTTCCATACGACCTGCACAGTCGCTGGCCTGTCAACACTTAACCATTTGTGAGGGAAGAACTGAAGAAATAATACGCCTCCCTGAGAAACTATTGAAGGTGAATACCGACAGAAGGGGAGCTTCTTTACTCAATGATTGACCCACTGATGGGTCTTCCATGCCCCAGCAGGTGTTCAGATAATTGCCAGTGCATGAATCTCAGATGAAACCCAGTAGATCACATGTGCAGACAGATGTGAAAGTAGGGGGAGGGGACTGGCTGGCAGGAGAGGAGAAGGGATGGGAATGGGTAGGAAAGAGCTAAAGAGCCGGGAGGAGGGGGTGCATATAGATTCATTGAATTTGTGTACAAAATGGTCAAAGACTATAGAGTAAATAATCTAACAAAATTCAAGTTAGATTTAAAAAAAGAAAATACAAATAAACAGCTGAATGAAAAAAAGTGAAACAAGGTTTCTTCCAATGCCAGCTGATGGTCTTATGAATCTTATTGGCTCTAATGTCTTATGGGGTAGGGATACAGAATAAAGGGTAGGAAAACCTTTATTTCCAAGAAAGCCTGAACTGATTCTTTCTTAAGTTGCTCCAACACATGAAAGTCACTTAGCTACTTGAGTTTTCCTTTCACATTCAGTCCTAGAACCCATAGAAGAAGCAACAAGGGGCTTCTTCAGAACCACCATCCCTTAAGGGGAAGAGAGCCACACAGCTGTGGGGAAAATAAGATGCCAGGTTATATCTGTTCGGGTGGATACAATAGCATCAGACTAGCATGACTCTCAAATATTGAATCATAATTCTTCAGGCATTTTTGTATTTAAATCACAGCCCTGTCAAGTTCACATTCGATATGCACTAATTAATGCTCCCTGTGAATCTTATCTGATTCTTTTCTCTAGAGCATGCATGTGCTTCTGTGCATGCGTGTGTGTGTGTGTGTGTGTGTGTGCGTGTGTGTGTGTGTATGTGTGTGTGTTTGTGTATCAACTAAGATTCCTACCTACAGATCATATTGATCGGAAATAAGCATCTGTCAGTATTACATTCAGTTCTTGGCTCTATGAGGCTGATGGGTGAGTCTTGGATGAGAAGGGTGGGTGAAAGTTATTAGACAAATGTAAATCATTTGTGAGGAAGCCACCTACAGCAAATGAAGCTAATACTTTTTATTATCCCCCAAAGCTGGGATCTCAAAGTCCATTGAAGAGACATAACCAAACTCAATGTGTAATCTACAGACCCTTCTGAAAGCATTGATCCTATTGCTTCTCTTCTCATTCAAAACGGGTGGGGCATTGCCAGCAAGATGGAGGGATTTGACAGTTTGGGGGGAGGCATCTTGGGCTGTTTCAATGGAATGTCTACATTTTTTTCTGAAGTTGTTAATATTCCTTTGGTTAAGAGAGTGTTCTAGGGATTGACACATCTCTAAATGAAGAAACTGAAGTTGCTGTATTCTATGTATTCAAGAAATAAGGGAACTTTGCCAGTGTTTTTGATTGGGGGGAACTCATAAAAGGGACTGGACATTAGACCATACTTATAATCTGTGGGGTGAGCTACAGAGTACAATGTCAATGGAATTGTAACTTAAAAATCTTAAGATTCCTGTCCCTTAGGGGAAAGGGGTGAGAGTTTGACCAGGTGGAGAAGTGTTGTTTGCCAGTGAGAGAGGACTGAAAAACTAAGCTAAGGACACACACACACACACACACACATACATATGTGTGTGTGTGAGAGAGAGAGAGAGAGAAATCAGTTCTGTAGTCAAACAATCTGAAGTTTAGTCTGAACTCTTTAGTTCTGCTTCATGTGATCTTGGGAAATTCATGCCTTTTCTCTGGGCTGTTTTCTTGTTTATTGAATGGGGAATACATTATCCCTAAAGCATGCTTGTGAGAAGTGTATTTTATGTGAACATTATGTATTTTATGTGTAAAGTGCCCTCTCCTAGCCCAGCTCAGTTCTGATTTTCACTCTTTCGTGCTATCAGTTTCTCCTTCCCAGTCACAATCCATTCTGCATTCTGCCCTCTGTCATGAAATTAATCTGAAATTTTTATGAGTTATAGCCCATGGTATATAATGAGTTAGAGCTGCCCATGTTTAAACTATAACCTGTCTTCTAAGGCTGTGAATCATAGTAAAGGAAACACAGATGACAAAAGGCTTATCAATAATGGGAGATACGGCTAACTGATCATGAAAATTCATGCTTCCCTTTTCACAGAATCAGAATAGAGAAGGAGCCATCAACGAGGCAGTTGTTGCATCGTCCGGCATCACTATACTTAAGAGGTGTCATGTGATTCATTCTCTCCGTTGAAATTTGAGCATAAGAGATGTGTACCACTTCCACAGTAAGATAATGAACAGTTATGCTTCCTTTTTCAAATAGATTAATGTGGACACTTTTGCTGTTCTCAACCTGGTTAAAAATTACCCAAGGAAATCAGTAAAGCACATGTCTGGGTATGTCTGCAAAGGTATCTCCAGAGACACTCAGATAATGGAGATGTTATTGTTTACTCGGCATGTTGCTGATAAATGTACAACCAATTGACTTATAGGGGAACAAGGGGTTTTATTCTGGCTTATGATTGTTCTGCTACAGTTCTCAATCCAGCTTGGCAGAAAAGTCTATATTAACACCAAGAGCCAAGGAAACTAGCCACACTATATCCACAGGACAGCTGGGAGAGGGGCAAACTCACTTGCCAGACAGCATGGCTGTCCCCATATGCTGAAGAATGCCAACTTCCTTAACTAGCTCCCCACACCTTATTCTCCTGCTCAGGGACTAGTTCTATACACAACAGGCTGGTGTTTCCCTATCAATTAGATGATCTCCCTGCAGGCTTGCTCGAAGTTTAGCTCAACTACTAATTCTTCACAATTATGCCTAGAGCTGGAGCCTTCAATGATCATGTTGATACCTGTGTGTAACTATGACAGGAGACTTTGTTGTAGCAATGGATTTATACCTTGATGGATCCATAATTTGATGATATCCTTGCAAACTGGTCAAAGATAGGAGGAGGGGGCTGAGCTGGAGAATGCAGGTCACCAGGGTGTGTCTTTACAGACTCAATTGCTTTGTCCTGTTTCCTGCCACCGAGACATGATCTCTCTGGGCACAAGGAGTCAAGTGACCATGAGCCAAACTATCTGAAACCATGAACTCAAATCAGTCCTTCCCCCTTACATAGTTTGCACCAGCAATTCTATCACAGTGATGAGAAAAGCCACTGCCACCCAAGCCATGAGTGGAAGACCCGAGTAACTTATACCCTTGGCTCAGCACCCTGTCCCTAATTACCAATGAATCCTGAAAACCAATCTGAACTTGATCAAGAAACATATGCAAATGACATCTGAACCATATACACTGTAGAGTTCTTTGTTATTGTAGCTGTTTGTGATTGTCCCCTATGCTGGATTATATCTATTTATGGAAACCACACTTTACAGACAGGCTCTTAGCAGCTGCAATCATATGGGGGGATTAGACTGGGTGGCCACTGAGGTCTCCTAATGCCCCAATGAAATTGCACCAGTGTCTCATGTTTAATGAACACCTGATACATGCCAGGTTCTACACTGAGAACGTTCCTCTTTGGCCCTTGCATCAACCCTATGAGTTCAAGCTGAGAAGTTTGATGACCGTGGGTGCACTTAAGGCACATGTGAGGTTAGGTCATTCACAGTGAGTATGCTGCATGCAGATTCATCAGACTCGGAGCTTGAACTCGTCGCCATTGACTCATCCACCCTGCCTCCCCTGCCTCCCCTGCCTCTTCCTCTGCCAGTGCAACTGCTCAGAAGTTCAGCTATGTGGAGTTCACTGGAAAACTTCATCAATTTGTGTTGTCGCTGTTGTTTATTTTGTCTCTGGTTAAAAAGGAGAAGAGAGGAGGGATTCCACAACATATCAAGTACATTCACGGGTTGTTTCAATAGAACCTGTAGAGATTGGATGCTATCATTTTATCAGCAAGGCAAATAAAAATTAGATCTGGGGCAAGAAGTAGGAGGTGGTGCGAGAGCTCAGGGGTAAGGCATCTGCACATAAACCTGGTGACCTATATTTGATTCCTGGAAGTCCACACAGTAAATGTGTGTGTCTTTTTCTTCCCCCTTCCCTCTTTCCATCTCTATGAAATGAATAAGTAAATAAATAAATAAAATGTTGAAAACAGAAGTATCCAAAAATTTGCTTACAGTATCATTGTTTCCATTATTATGTATCTCCTTACTTTCTATTGCATTGCTGGGTACTCTGCTGGCCACAGAAAATTCCAGCATACACAAAAGAAGCATTGGCCGTGACATGTTAGAATTCATGTCCAGTAGCTGCATCAAGAACTGGTGAGCAACTCATCAGGGAGATTGATTCAGCAAAGTTTGAAAGCCTATGTATCTGAGCAAAGAGTGAGCCAGATGATTTCTAGGGTCCCCTTTTTTTCCACAACAGTTAAAATGTACAACAGCTAGTTGGCTGAAAAGGATTGTCAGAAATCATCAGGGGAGAGAGGGCGGGAACAAATGACAGGGGAGAGGAGTCAGCCAGCGACAGGGTTTGCTCCAGATCCACGATCTGATCTGTAGTCATTGTTCAATAAATGTCAGCTCTCATCAATCGCCGTTCCAACAATCTCTGAAACCTACGAACATCTTCAAATATTTCTTGTCTGTTGCGCAGCACTGTTTATGGTTCCTGATAAGTGGAAGGAATCATTATTTATTAACTGGCTTGTGTTCTCCACATTATCTTACTCTGAATGCCATGCTGCATATTTTCTCATGTAGCTTGCACAGCCATTTCACATGGTGTTAGATCAGTAGGCTAGGCTCTCATTCAACAACAAACAGTTTGCAACTCTAGGCAGGTTTTGACAGTCTGGGTGTATTTTTTGCTCTACTTTGTGCCCCTCAGAGACTGGTTGATGCCCCTTCTTGGGTTAACATCAAGGCTGGCATCGCTGAGGGCAAAGAGACAATGACAAAGCTTACACTGGCTCCAGGCTTCTGCCTGGAAATGCCCCATGTCACTGTAGTCCATAGTCCAGGGGTCGAACCAAGTCAGGTTCCTTACCTGAGTTTACAAGAATGAGGAAGCAGGACCCTAACTAACATGTACCAACAATGAAACATCAACGATCTCTCGCCAATCCTAATGAGTGTTCAGAAAGCCATTATCAGCATTTGTTGTTTTGTGAATAAATGAGAAAACTGAGGGCTTTGCAGAGAATGTAGACAACTTGTTGGAGGTTAGACTGTAAGAAAGCAGTTTGGAATCCCATCTATTATGCTTCAAATTTAAGTTCTCAAATTCTCCACTTGTTTTCCAGAACCCTCCTCGTAGATCTTCTTTTATCAGACATCCTCTCCTTCTCTAAACATGTCACCTCTTATTCCCTTACTGACTCACCAAGAATATGTGTCAGTATTTTTGTACTTTAAGCAAAATTTTCTTCTCCAGTTTCACCTGTCGTGGCCCCAGCTCACTACCCGGCTCAGAGTCCAACTGCCAAGTACAGAATAGATGGGGAATCCTACAGCCTCCAAAACCTTATGCTTTTCTCTTTCAAAATGGGAGCTATTTAAGCATTCTCTGAATGCTTTAGGAAACTGTTATAGTTTCATTGCAGGTTGGCAAAACAAAAAACCTAACCCAAGCAATTTAGCGAGAGAAGGTTTAATTCCAGGCTACACTTCCAGGTCACAGTCCATCATGGAAGTGGAGTCATAATGGCAGAAACCTGTAGCAGTTGGTCACATGACACCCACAGCAAAAGCCTTGGGCAAAGAGATGCAAACAAGGTTGCTAGCCTGCTTGCCTATGCCCAACTAGCTTTCTCCATCATTATCCACTTTCATACTGCTTTCCAAGGAAAGATTCCATCCACAAGGGTTTAGATCTTTCCCTATCAATTATGCAGTCAAGACAATACCTCCTGGACATGCTCAGAGACCAATCTTAACCTAGAGACTACCTCCCAGATAGTTGAAACAATTACTGATAACCATAACAACTATCGACAAGTATCATCTCTCACATGCTGGTTTCTGAGCATCCCACCTTGATCAAGTGACCCCTCATGGAAGGGTCTTTTGCAAATCTTCATTTCTAGCCTGATCCCTGAACAATACAAGTCACTGCTGGGTACCCCCTCCCCTCCATCTTCAGCAGCCCTACTTTTTTTTTTTTAATTAAAAACTTAATTATACATTTTAAAATTTTTTACCAGTTCCCTCCCTCCCCCCTCCTCCCCCTCCCCTTCCCCCAGTGCCTCCCCCCCAATTCCCAGAGAGTCCTTTATTGTGTACGCCTAACTCTCCACTGGGTCCTCCTCTCCGATGACATATAAGGACCCAGTGGCATTTCCATAAGCCCTTTCTCTTGTTCCCCTTAAGCATAAGATCACTACTATGGCTGTCAATCCCTTGCCTCCAGGGGTCTCGGTGCCCTTAACAGATGCTAGACTTTATGAGGGCAACAGTGCACTGGACATTGCGCAGGGCATGCAAAGTCCCATTATGATTGCTTTGGCCCCAACTATTGTTGAGAATCTTGCAAATCGTTGCTCCTCCCATCCTTTTGCTCTTACAATCTTACCGCCCCCTCTTCCGCAAATGTCCCTGAGCTCCAGGATGGGGAGAGATTAGGCTGGCCTAGTTCTATGTGATTGATATAGAGTCTCTGAAGTTCTGGATTGTGGTTTGTTGATTTTCTTTTGCAGTTTTGCTGCTCCTGCAATTCCCTTCACTCCATTCTGCTGGGCACTGTATGTCACCCCTTGCAGACCTTGATGGAGGCCTATTTTCTCTGCTGTAATGTGGTCTCCTCTCTCCTTGTTTCTGGTGTGGCCCTCCTAACCCATCTCTCTTGTTCATAATCCTTACAATTACTGTGTTACATAGGTTTACTTTTGAGTGTCTCAATGTGGGCTGGGTGAGTTTGGTACTAGGAGCCACCTATTAGGGAGTACATACGGCACTTAATTTTCTGGGTTTGGGATACTTCACTTAATATAATTCTTTCTAATGACATCCATTTCCCAGCAAATTCCAGTAATTCATCATTTTTGATGGCTGAGTAGTACTCCATTGTATAGATGTACCACAGTTTCCTTATCCACTCGTCAACTGTTGGACATTTAGGTTGATTCCATGACTTTGCTATTGTAAACAGTGCTGCTATGAACATGGTCGAGCTTGTGCTATCGAGGCGAACCTCTGCTTTCAGCAGCCCTACTATTCGGTTCCCATGGCCAAGTCTTCTAGTGCCCTTCCTCCTAAATCTGGCTGCTCCTAATTGTCCTCTTCAGCCTCTGTCTAGGAGATTGCTCTAAGGAGATTGTTCCTTAGAAGATGCATCCTAGAGAACAGAGATTTGGACTCTTCTTTCCGCCTAGAACACCTCAAAGCTTTCATGCTTATTACTCTTCACCTAGCAAAGGTAACAGAGTCCAACTGCCAAGTTCAGAATAGATGGGTAATCCTACTGCCTCCAAAATCTCATGCTTTTCTCTTTCAAAATGGGAGCTATTTAAGATTCTACTTTTCTCTTCTTAAATAAACAAACAGGAAAAAAAAAGTGTCTGAGAGACCCAGGAAAGGAGCAATTAGCCTACCTTATAATTTGATTTATGTATGTTCTGGCCTTTGTCATATAAAGGTCATATGTGGCCTTCTGTAAACTGTAACATGGTCATAGGGATGAGGAAGAAGAAATTACACCTTTCCTTTAGGTAAATTATACATAAATCTATTTTCCTTTATTAATTTGTTCCCTAAATCATGTATAATATAGGAAGACTGCAGCAAGTTGATAAATCGAAGACCCTGGCATCCACTATCACAAAACACCAGATATAGTGACTTACAGGCTAAATTATTTTGTCTCATTGTGGAAGAGAATATAGTCGATCATAGTGGCTATTCATAGATCATGGTGTCTCTATTCCTAGCACCAATGCAAAGTGATTTGTTTATATCTTGGTAGATCAGAAAGCAGAGAGAGTTCAGGTTGAAAGTGGGGCTTATAACCCTACAGCCAGGTCCCAGATGATCTACAACCTCCAATAACCGTGCCCACAAGTGGGGACCAAGTATTCAAGCACTTTTGTGGTGTTGCGGGGACGACTCAATTCCAGACCCATCTTCCTTCTCTCCCTTGGGAGCATGTCTGTGAGCAGAGACCACTGGATTCTCTCTGCTCTCTATTCCTCATGCCTTAGGTTAGGTGAGTCAGCACCGCTGTGGACTGCTAGCCAGGTCTGTCCTATCCTGGAATTAAATATTTGCTAGCCACACAGGTAAAATGCTCATGGGCAGACGCCCATTGTGCCTTCCAGCAGTAATACAACTGACACCTCAGTTTTCCCATCTTTGCGATCACTTGTTTTCAGTTTGCTCTCAAAACCCAGGTGGGGGAAGAATGCTATGTAGCCGGGACTCACTGGCTGAAGTTTGAAAGTATAAGTCATGGGAGTCAGTCCCTATTCATTTATTTTTCAGCTTTGTGAATTTGGCTAAATTTTGTCTCTGTTGTGGAATTACAAATACCCGCACATGTCTACCCTTTATAAAGTGAGGTGTGCATGATAAACTATTACACATAAATTATGTACAAGATTCACTTGGTCCCAGGTTCGGGGAACAGAAATTAGGGAATCAGTCTGTGTTGTTAGAGTCTTATAGACCCTGGAAAACCAGAGAAGCTCTATGTATTATGACAGATACAGAGGCGCAGATGGGGATAGGGATTCCCATGGGACAGAAACTGGGTCTTGGAGTGTAAGATGCCTGAACTAATCATTGAAGATAAGTGAGAGAGAGAGAGAGATGAAAGAAGAGATTATATATAAAGACCTAAAAATGGCAATCACAAGGGAGCAGGCAGCAGGGAGACGTGGTTTGGATGAAGTGCAGGGGTTTGGTTTGGCTGGACTAGATGGGCCGGCTCAAGAGTGACCAGAAATGGGGATGAAGAGGTCAAGAGTAGTCACCCACAAAGGCCACACATTAGGCTATGGTTAGCAAATAGAGATGATATTGAGGGTGCTGGGAGATGGCTTAGTTGGTAAAGTCTTTGCTGCGTAAGCATGAGGCCCCAAGTTTGGATCCCCAGCTCCCATGTAAAATCTGGGTGCCGTAGGTACACCTGTGATCCTAGTGCTGGGGGGCTGGGAAGAGGAAGAGCCCTGTGTCTTCTGGGAAGTAAGTGGAGCCAAGTCAGTGAGCTTAGTTTCAGCCAGAGACCTTGCCTCAAAACCTAAAGTGGACAGCAATTGAGAAGAACATCTAACATTGACCTCTGACCTCACACACATGTGTACTCATGTGTACTTGCTCATACACATGTACAGCCTCTCTCTCTTTCTCTCTCTCTCACACACACACGGGAGGGGAGGGATAACATGGACATCACAAGCATATCTCAACTTGAGTGCATTACATCATTCTTGGCTCAGTGGACAGAGGAAGCAGAGATAGTGGACAGAGGGTCCAGCTGAGACCTCTGTGTGTGGATAGCAGGCAGGGTCCTCTTAAGAAGCAGGTCAGAGTCCCAGCTAGGAAGGGCAGTTCCTTCTAGCTCCCTTCCTGGGCTAACACATTACTTTGTGTAAAGGATCCCACGAAGACGAGAAGGGCAGCTCAAAAGCCACCTCCAGCTGGGGCAAATATGAGGCCAGTGACGACCTGCCTGAGGCAGAGGACACAGCCTTAAAGCTTCTCAAGATCATCAGTGAATTTTCCTGCTATATTTGGGCTGTGCATTGTGAATTCTGAAGACAGACGTTCTGAGTTCCTGTTCCCACTTCTTCATGCACAAATGGAGAGGCTTTGAACTCATTACTAATATCTCAGAGCTTCAGTGCCCTCTCTCCTGCAAAAGAATTTAATACCAGTCCCAACTTTACAGGTTGTATGTGATGGTTAAGAGCATTAGAACAAGGCTTGGTCTGTTCTAAGAGCTGCACAAGAGCTCTCTATTTTCAATTTAATTTTGGGTTTACAAAGAAGGAAGAACCCAATCACAAATAGAGGAGTATCCACATAAAGCAAAAGTGATGATTTAAGCCAAAAATGTTCTTACAAAGCTAAGGAGGTAGCTCAGAGATTAAAGTCTTTGCCTAGCCAGCAACATGACCTGAGTTTAGATCTCCAGCTCCCATGTAAAAATATCAGGTGAATACGACAGTGGTCTGCCATTCCAGTCCTGGAAGCCAGAGCCTGAGAAACCCCACAGCAAAACAATAAGGAGATGGAGCAATCCAAGATGATTTCTGAGGCGGCTGCTCTGCATGATTGCTGCTAAAATCATGACTAAACAGCTTAAGGAAACAAGGCAATGACTCTCTCTTATGAGTTTTGGTTACAGTTGTTTGTCCAGCTTGGTGGAAAAGTTCATACCAACAACAGGGGCCAAGGGAACTGGCCACATCATATCCACATAATGGGCTGAGAGAGGGACAATCCTTACTTGCCAGACCAGTGTCACAGTTTGATACAGGTGTCAACTTGATAGTTGAGGATTTGAGTTCTGGGCACATTTGTAGAGAGTTGGTAGTTGAATTAAGCCCAAAGCAAACCTGCAGGAGATTGTTTAATGGATGGGAAAGGACTCAGCCCATGGTGGGTGGGACTAGTTTCTGGATAGGTGAATAAAATGGAGGGAGCTGTCTGAGAAATTTGGCATCTTTGTGTATACTTAGCCAGACATGCTGGTTTGGCAAGTAAGGATTATCCCTCTCTCAGCTGCTATGTAGATATGGTATAGCCAGTTCCCTCAGATCTGATGTTGGCGTGAGCTCTCCTGTCAAGCTGGAATAAGAACTGTAACCAGTTCTTAAGAGAATAAACCCCTTGTTCCCTTAAGCAGTTTTGTCATGATTTTATCTGTAACATGTAAGCTAACTGCAACAACCAGCATGTCTTATCAAGTACACAAAAGTATATCAACTTTCTCAAACAGTCCCCTCTATTTGATTCACTTGCCTGGGAACTAGTTTTGCCCACTATGGATTGGGCCTTCCCCATCAAGTAAACAATGTCCTGTAGGTTTCTTCTGTGCTTAATTCAACTACTAATATTCTGCAAATGTGCCTAGAGCTCAAACTTTCAACTGTCAAGTTGACACTTGTATTTAATTATGGAAATTCCTGATCTCATACACATTCAAGTGCCCTCTAGTACGCACACACACACACACACACACACACACACACACACACACACACACAGAGTCTACCTAACCTACCAAGCATCATAATTCCGTAACATAGTATCTAACAAGAGGATTCCTATTCCCCTTGATCTATAAGGCTTGCTGCTCAGTGTCATGTGACAATTCGTACTCCATAATGCTAGTGTGGAAGAAGATCAAGACACAAATTCAAAGTAGTTTCTATGGAGCACTTATCACTTTTGCTTCTGTGAAACTGAAAGATTCTAAGCCAAATTATTGGGAGTCAGAGACTTAATATCAACTAGGCTATGCTTGCTTCTCACCAGACCATTGAGATAAATCTCTATCTTGTATTCTTTTTGGGGCTTAGGCAGAGAATCAGAAGTCTTAGTTGGGGTTGGAAGAATCTTTCAGAGCCATGGATCACCCCGCTGGCCATTCTGACAGCCTTTTAGGGAGCAGGGTCACCTGCTGGGCATCTGTTCCATGCTAGGCCTGTACCTCTAGAGATGTGCAGGGCTGTCATGGTTGACCACAGGTGTCAACTTGACAGTTGAAGGTTTGAGCTCTGGGCACATTTGTAGAGAATTAGTGGTTGAGTTAAGCCCAGAGCAAACCTGTAAGAGGTTGTCTAGCTGATGGGGAAGACCCAGCCCATAGGGGGTGGGACTAGTCCCAGGGCAGATGAATAAAATACTGAGAGCTGGTTGAGGAAGTTGGCATCCTTGTGTACACATGGCCAGACATCTGGTCTAGCAAGTAAGGATCATCCCTCTCTCTGCCATTATGTAGAGATGGTGTGGCCAGTTCCCTTGGCCTGGTGTTGGTACATGCTCACCCGTCAAGCTGAACTGAGAACTATAACCAGTAATCTTAAGAGGAAATAAATCCCTTGTTCTCTTAAGCTGTTTGATGGTCATTTATCAGCAACCACGCAGGTGAACTGCTACAAGGGCTAAGTGTGACCCTGTGGACTTTAACCTGCAGAGGATCATGGGAGGTGGGAGGGAGGAGATTCTGAGGCAGATGGTAGTGGTATAATGTGATCATGAGGGACAGTGATACCTTATAGTGCTGGTCAAGTCGAGGAAGGACCAGGATAGAGGGGCAGTTTTCGGACATGAGCTTGGAGTGATAAGGGCAATACGGACAGGGAAGGGAGGCAGAGGACAGCTATATAGAATGTCCCAAAGTTCCCTGCCACCTTGGAAAGCTGCAGAGGGAACTTCCCATGAAGTCCTGTCCCTCTCCTCAACCCACCCAAACACACTGGACCCGAATCCATGCAGTTCTCTCTAGGGCTTGTTTCTCTGTTCTTGTCTGAACTGTTTGCAATTTAATGTTAAGACCCTACAGGGGAGAGATGGCTCAGGGGTTAAGCCTCTACCTCACAAGCAGAAGAACCTGAAGAACCTGAGTTCAAATCGGATCCCACATAAAAACAGAGAGCAAGAATAATGGCAGCCTGTGCTTCTGGCCTGGAAGGCAGAACCTGGGAAACCCCCGAGTAGAATATTCCAGAATGAAATCCCAAGTCACCTTGGGCCTACACAGGCCCCCACAAACACACAAGCACACATGCACACACACACACACCCCTAAAGGGAAAGGGATCAGGTTGGGAGGCATCTAGCACTTTTGAAGATCTGTTCTGGGTTCCTTCCACCAACTAGTTTAATTTACAATCCTGTAAGACCATCATTATTATCTTACGTAGCCATGGAGGAAACCGCAGCTCAGGAAAGTTAAACAGTTGGTCAAAAGACACACAGGAAGCTCACACATTCCATAATTACCTACTGAGTGTCAGGGGCTTGGCTCAGGGCAGAGCTCGGGGTGTTTTGGATTTTGAGGACTTAATATCTGCTACTACAGGACATTACTGCTTCTCCATATAGAAGGCCAGATCTTCAGGGACCAACGATTCTGTAGACCGCCTCAGCACCGTATGCACCCCTCTTTAACTGCAGTGTCCCTGGTCCTGTGAAGGCATCCAGCAGGGAATTCATTTCAAGGCGCTTGGGGTGAGCCCCCCTAATCTAACTACCAAATCTTCCTCCCTATCCAGTAGCCTGTCCTCCTGAAATCTTTGGTGCTCTTTCTCCTTGTGTCTAGTTTTTCAAAGTCATCTCTCCATAGCCCACAGAATGGCCATGAACTTTAGAGGTCACCCAGTCTAATTCATGAGCACAGACAGTAAGTGCCTGGCATCAGTCCACACCAAACTGTGTCTGGCAGAGTTGGCATTGGTACCCTCATTGAGCTCGTGTCATTAGAGGCTTCTGTACTGTTCATTTGGCAGAGGCGTCCCCGACTAGACCTGTGTCTTCTCAGGAAGATGGCTGGAAATGCTTTGCTTCTGTGTGCTTTTTGCTGCCTGAACTCCTGAAACAGATTGGGCTGAACAACGGAGCAGTAGGGAGGCAGAATAAACAGAATGGGTCCTCGGTGCCCCCAACGGGTCTGTTGTCTGCAGCGACTCGTCACTGCCTGGGAGGCCGACAGACATAGCCACTCCTGCTCCTGTGGGGGGGGTTCTCAGACTCCTTCTGGTCTGCGAAGACACCCACTTTGGCAAGGATGGGGCAGGACAGCCTGCTCTGGGACACCCCTCAACACACACACCTGCCCTTATCCTTTTTATGTGTGTGGTGGGGGAGTGTTGAGGAGGTGAGACCCCCCTGTAGCGCAGACACTCATTCAAAGTCCAAATCACAAGCCTTCACCTTCCCAACAGAATATGGCACTAAGTGGCCAGAGTCCAGGCAGATGCCCGAGGTCAGGAGACTGGTGCTGGTGCTTCATTGAGGCTGACTCCAGCCCCAGCTCCAGCGGGCCCATACCTTCTCTGCACTTCACTTCATAAACCGTAGCCTTCTGGATGCCACTTGGACTCTCTGGAGGATTGAATAGCCAGTGCCCCTATTTGAAGGGTTGGTAGAAGAATCAGCTAGATGCTAGGGCTTGCTCTAAGTGGGATGTGTTTCAGAGACGTGTTTGTGTGGCCATCTGTTAAATCAAATTAGAATGTGTCTGGGGCGGGGGAGATAATGGAGCGTGTATTCCTGCCTGTTCCCAAAGCATGCCATTGGCAATAGCCTCCTTCACACGTGCTGTGTCTTGGTTAGAGTAGAAAGCAAGTAGTTCTTTGGGCTACAGGGTTTGGCAAGAGAAAGGGCTTTCAGGCAAAGAAAAGTTGTTCCTACCTGTGACTAGACAATCAGGGCTAATGCCAGTCTATAGCTCAGTAAGCAGAAAACTGGATGACTATCAGGTCGCATTTATCTTATTCGGGCATCCCTTGTATATGGCATATGGTGCTAGGTCATCTGTGGAAGTCCTGTCCAGACTCCTCCCTCCCTGCCTCCCTGCCTCCCTGCCTCCCTGCCTCCCTGCCTCCCTCCCTCCCTCCTTGGCTCCCTCCCTCTCTCCCTCCCTCCCAGTAATTACCTGCTTCACTCTGTGAACTTGTTCAAGTGAAGCCAGAGGCACCGGAGTTTACGCTCTGGACTGAGATTTTAGTTCTCTTCAAAGTCATGAAATCTCCCCCTGAGCATGGTGGCTTCAGCACACAGTAGGCTCTCAATGAACGTATGCAGAGATGTGGGGATCAGACGGGGTGACCCATGCAGCAATGCCTCAGGGCACAATCCACTGAATGCTTGTTGCATGAATGAATGAGCTCCAAGGCTACTGGTGAAAACAAGACATAAATCTCCACATGAACTGTTTAATAACAATAAAACATTCAAATGAGAGTTCAATACAACAACTCAAGAGATGGTGCAAGTCAGCTCATGGGTGTCAAATTAATTTCCAGGCCATAATTTTTATAGGCATTCAGAAAGGTGGAGAAGATCAATTGGTAGGCTTGGTGTCAGAAAGCCTTGGATGGGCTCTCGATTATTCGCCTAAGTATCATATTTGTCTATTCATCAAATGTTTCCCAAGCCCACGTGAGTGACTGCAGGCTGGCTGGACTTCACAGGACAGGCCATAAGAAGCCCACAGACTAATGGGGGAGATCTGCCAGGCAAACTATAAATATGCTGGGCCAGAACTCCGTGGATGAAGGCTCGTAATTGGTGCATCAGACTGCAGCATCGTATGACGCTTCGGGCTTCTGCCTGAACACATTCCGAAACAGTCTCCACAGTCCAGCATCTACACTTTCTAGAACATCCACTTTTTTAACCTTTTTTTCTTTGTCACTAGCTCCTTCTCTGTATATGGCAGTCTGTCTACATGTTGATGATAAATTCACCATTGAAGACTTTGGGGAACAAGGGGATTTTATTTTGGCTTACAATTGTCTGGTTACAGTGGTTAGTCCAGGTTGGCAAGAGAGCTCGTAGGCAACTGGGGTCCAAGGTAACTGGCCACATCATACTCATAGTACTGCTGAGAGAGGGGCAAACGTCTCTTGCCAGACAGGATGTCTGACCTTGTGTATCCAAAGAATGTCAATTTCCTTAACCAGCTCCCTCCTTATTCTCCTGCCCAGGGACTAGTCCCGCCCACCACGAACTGGGCCTTCGTTCTATCATCAATTAGAAAATCTCCTGCAGGTTTCCACTCGACTCAATTGCTCAGAGTTTAACTCTACTACTAATTCTTTATGTATGTAGCCAGAGCTTTAGCCTTCATTTGTCAAGTTGACACCTGTATCTAACTATGACACTGTGTGTATGTCCTCCTTTTCTTTTCTCTAGTCTGCCAGCAGCCTTCAAGAGCACTGTACTTTTTTTTTGAGGGGGGGGGGTTACTGGTTAGTGGAGAGTGGGAAATGATGCAGGGGACCAGAAATCAGACACTGGTAGTGGCAGGAGTGGTCCAATTGTCTTCAGAACTTCCCAGAGCTGCCTGGAGGCTTCCCTGACAAGCCCATATTTACCCCGCTCACTCCTGTCACCTTGGCAGCTGTCTGTCCAAAGCCTCTTGGGCAACGATAGCTAAGAGTGCTCTTCTACACCTCTACAGAAGGGGATGAGAAGCACATCTCCTTGAGAAGGTTGCGTAGTTGTTCTCTCCTCAGGGAAGGGCCCCGCCAAGGACCTCCGTGACCTCACAGACTCCACAGCTGAACTCTGTGGCCACTGGCACTACAGTGTCTCCAGAGATGCTGGAAACTGTGCAGCCATCGGAACAGGGCAGCTTTTTTTTAAATTTATTTTTTCCACTCATACAAACTTGATAGGTACCCCATTCCCCTCCTTCCCTCCACTCTTCCTTGGATCCCCTTTCTCCCTCCCTCCTTTTTCCCTTCCTTCCCTCCCTCCCTTTGTCTCTGCCCCCCCCCCCCATTCCTGGAGCATCCTTTAGTGTGCATGTCAAACTTCCCTCTGGGTCCTCCTCTCTGATGAGGTGTAAGGACTCAGCAGCATTGCCTAGAGCTCTTTCTTGTGTTCCCCTTTAGTATAGGAACACTATTGTGGCTGTTAATCCCTTGCCTCTAAGGATCCTAGTGTCTGTGATCCATGCTAGGCTTTGGGGGGTCAATGACATGTTGGTCATTGTGCAGGTCATGCAAAGTCCTATTATGATTGCTTTGGCCCTAACATGTGTGGAGTATCTTGCATATTGTTGCTTTACCCCTCTTTAGGCTCTTACAATCTTACCGCCCCCTCTTCTGCAAATTTCCCTGAGCTTTGAGATGGGGAGAGATTAGGCTGGCCTGGTTCCTGGTGATTAATGTAGGGTCTCTGATGTTCTGAATTATGGTTTGTTATTCTTTTTTTTTTCTTCTTCTTCTTGCAGTTTTGCTGTTCCTGTACCACCCTTGGCTCCATCCTGATAGGTATTGGATGTCACCTCCTAGCCAGAGATAAAAGGCTATTAAAATAGAGTCTTATTATAAGAATAGATTCAAAGGTAGATGGAATAAGAGTAGGAGACTGGGGGGGAGGGGGTCAGAACAAGGCAACTTAAGAACACTGATAATTTCTTGAGGCACAGTTTACATATTTGTGAAACGGGCATAGAAATTTATATCCCACAGGTATATCGAGAGAAATAAATAAAAGTATGACAGACATTTGATGAAGATTTGGATCCTAACTGGAGGCTCAGGGCACAGTTCCCAAGATCACTCAGTCAAACAGAAACAAGACCGAGACTCCTGCTGCTTATAACTCGGGATATGTTCAGTTCATATTGACCTAATGGTGTGGCCCCCAATGTGTGGGCAACCGGTGGAATCTGATGTGGAGTCTGTGGTCAGTCTTACATACACAGTTGTGCGTGCTGTGTCTTCGTTGTGACCAGTAGGCTCAAGCCCCGGCAGGTAACTAGTCCTTACAATGAAAGGCCTAAGAAGATGGGTAGAAAGAATCACTCACCTGCCAGGGTCTGTAGCACTGGTCACAGAAGATCCAAGTCTGAGCGAAGATGTATGACCCATAGCTGATGTCAGTCACCCAAGAAACCCCTCCCATGAAGCCTTGGGACTGGACACTTTTCTCTAGCCTAGCAGAAAATACAGTGTTCTAAGTCATGGTACTCAGTGATACTGAGCAGCCCTTACTGAGAATGTAACAAGGGGAAAGTGGCTATCTTGTTAAGCTGGGCTTTTCTTACAGAATAGGGTCAGGAAATATATGGCAAATACAGCCGCCACCTTCCAGGTTTGCTGCTGGCTCCCATCAGTCAGCAGCCCTAAGTCTTCTTAGCTGTTGATCCTTGATGGAAACTCCAAATTCTCCCATCCCCCATCAGTCAACCAAGATGCCATCCACTCAATACATATTGACCTAGAGCCTTAAATGTGCCGGCACTGAGGTATCAGACATCGTCTTCAGCTCCCATCATGTCCAATGCTGTGTATGAGCCATGGTGGGTTTCTAAGCTTGTGTTGGGTTTCAATATGGGATCCTGAGAATTCAAGGCACCCATGTCAGAGATGCCGGTGTTTGGGCTTTGAACTCAGTGGCTTCTGCTCACGGTGCTTGCCCAATACTCCCTTATTTTCTCTGCATAAAGGGGGAAAGACCACATTTCTCCTGATGCATGAAATCTGGCAACAGGATTAGACCGGGGTCATGTATAGACAGTCATAATGTTCTTTACCCTGGGCCAAAGCATTAGGCAAATGACTCAAACTAAGACAAGCAAAACTTTAAAAATACGCTCCATAGATTTGAGACAGAGAGACTCTCTCTTCCTAGAAAACGATAAATCCCATCTGGTCCAGATTTATGTGGTCATCATGCCCCTATCCGCCCATCCACCCTCTACAGGAAAGCAGATTTCTGTAGCAGAGAGAATGTAGGGGTGACAAGAAATTGATGAATATAGAGAAAGAGCAGAGAAGATGAGAAAAAGGGAGGGAGAAGGAGAGAGGAGGAGAAGGAGGAGGAGAGAGACAGAGAGAGAGAGAGAGAGAGAGGATGACATCATCGGAGTCCGTGGATACCCAGACTGGCTTTACTCTGAACTGCTGCCAAGTCGCA
Source organism: Typhlomys cinereus (assembly GCA_023101885.1). NCBI lineage: Eukaryota > Metazoa > Chordata > Mammalia > Rodentia > Platacanthomyidae > Typhlomys > Typhlomys cinereus. The sequence continues at coordinate 187,002 of JALPQD010000155.1, read as the reverse complement.
GAAACCCATAAATCCCTTTTGCGTTGAGCTGGGGAATCTGACCTCTCTCAGGAGTGGTGGGTGGGGCACAGGCCTAGAGTCAGGAGTGATGCAAGTTTATAGGCACCAAGTAGGAACAGCAGAAAGGCTTGTGCAGAATAGTTCTGTCTGCCTGTAATCACAACGGCATCCTTTGGTGCTTCCCGCCCCCACTGTCTTTGTGTTGATAAACATTTAGAAAGGGACCCAGCGGGTAGCTGACCACACATCTCCCTAGCTTGGGTTTGGAGTGTGTTGGGGCCTGTGAGTCCCCTCCAGGGCCTGGCACTTGTTGCTCCTGTTTCCCCTGTAGCCACTAGTTACGATGTTCATGTTTTCACTTCCTACGGTGCTTTGTCCTCATAAGGCACATCTGCATTATCTCATCTGGTTCTCAGCATCTTGCGAAGCCAGGCTGAGTGCTCAGATGGGGGAGCAGAGGCTGGCCAGTGGCCTCTGGGCAGGGCCTGATCTCAGTGGCAAGGAATTGGACCAGGTGTGGAAGGCACCCTGCAATGACTGAGTCCCAGCACTTTCATTTTCTATGTCCAAGTTCCCTGGTTGGTTAGATGCCAGGGTGAGGAAGTGGGGCACAGGAATTTTCCCACCCAGAGTCTTGTGACTATCCCAGGAAGCGCGAGAGAATAAGAGGCACTGTGAATTGTCAGGGACTGCTCCCCAGTCTGAGGCTGTTTGTCCGCGAGTGGTGGAGGTGCTTTGTGTCCAACTCACTTCTCTTCTCAACACATCTAGCACCACCAAGTTGGGATTAGAACTTGACCACAGTGGGCAAAATGTGAATTGGGGGCTAGGTCTCCCCCCCCCCCCCGAGAATCCGTTTTTAACCAGTGCAGCCATTATGGTGGGGTGGAAGGAGAGGAAAGGAATACCGAAGTGCACTGATGTCTCGGGTGGGTGGCATGTTGAGCTTCCCCATGGTGCTCCCTCAAGTCCCGCACCCCCTGGAGCAGAGGCTGGCCTATTTGATATCCGAGGTCATTGAAACCTAGCGAGGGTTTCAACTTGCCTGGAGCACACAAAGACACAGTCAAGGACAAAGAAGGAAATGTCAAGACAGGTGTCCTGTTCTCTGTGATGCCACACAGCATCCCAAAGAACTCTGAGAGGTACCCCATAGCATCACATCTGTGAGTGTGTGTGTGTGTGTGTGTCTATATGTATGTATGTGTGCCTGTCTCTGTGTGTCTGTTTGATATGTGTGTGTTTCTGTGTTTATCTGACTGTATGATGTGCATCTGTTTATGTGTCTGTCTGTCTCTCTAGTGTGTGTCTGTGTGTTTTACTGGAGCTAGGACCTAGGGCTTTACACATGTTAGATAAACACTACTAGCAAACTATAATGCATTCCCATTCAATCCTTATTTGTTTGCTTGCTTTTATAATCTTCAGCCAGAGTCTCACTTTGGATTTAGTCTAGGCAGTCCTTGAATCTGTCAGCCTCCTGCCTCAGCCTCTTCAGTAACTGAGCTGACAGGCATGAGCCGTCATACCAGGCAAGATCAGTTCCTTCCTCATTTCCAGCACTGCAGTTGCAAAACATAAGCCAGTTTCAAGGACCACTTGGTATTTAAGGATCCTATTTGGATTTCAATGTCTCCAGTTTGGGCCTTGGAGAAAGTGGAAATGGAGTGGAATATTATACACTGAGCTTGGTGCAAGGAAAGGACTTTGCTGTCTTAGAGAGGCACAGTTCTGGGACTCAATTGTCTAAATGCCTTGGGTCCTGGAAGCGAGACCACACTTCAAGTGTGGGGAGACATAAAACATGCAGGCATGCAGAGAAAGGAAGACAAGACCATCTCTGCTACTTTTAATTGGGGCTCTGTTCCCTCATCTGTCACAGAGACGCAGTATCTAATCATGCCTGCTTCACCTCCTGGGGCTTCAGTGGCACGGTAGCATATGTGGGGAGGGGGGTCCTGTGTGCTCACAGATGTAAGAGGTTGATCATGTGTCTCAGCTAAGAGAACCTTTCCTCCTGTTGCTAAGAGAGAAAGGACTGTCTGTTTTCCTTTCCTGCCATCTCTGGCTTTACACATCCCCCACCCCCAGCCCCTTTTCCCTTTCTATTTTTATACCTTGAGAGCCTCATATGATGATGTCCTGCATGCTTCAAGCTAGATGAGGGTGACAGACAGGAAAAAAATCGAAAGGACCTAAACAAAATAGAAATCGGCTTCCTGTTGAGAAGATGACAGATGGGTTCAGGGTCTGGCATTTCGAACACAGGCATCCTCATACCCAGAGAGCCCCCAACTGGACCCTGAGGGTTTTCCTGTCTGGCCCCTGAAATTGCAGGAGGGGATGCAGGAGGGCTCTGGAGGGTGCTGGGGGATCAGGTAAGGCAAATGTAGCTAATCATTTAGTCTCTTGAGTACCTTCCTCATTTCATTTTATCCTCACAGTAAATTCATGGGAATCTATGCATCCATTTACATCTTCTGGTTGACTGCCACGTGCAGTGCCTCATTTGGATGTTTCTGGAATCTTGGAAGCATGTTCTACCTACAAGTGGACCTTGAGAGCTTGTTTGGACGCTCTAGCAGAGGAGTGCAGCTGCTCATATACTCTTGACCAAAGAACGGTCCTCTGCTGTTTGGGGAAGTTCATCCTCTTCAACCGAATGACTGAACATGCAGCTTCTAGGGAGAGATGCACATGGAGTGGTGAATGAGGAAGGGGGCACCTGCCCCACCCAGTTCAGACGAATGAACCCTGATGATCAATGGGGTGACAGATATCACAGTGAGATTCCCCCTTACATCTGATTGAGGAAAAGGAAAGTGGGTGGAACAGTTCATATTTTGGCTCCCCGAGCCAAAGTGGCTATTGTCCCCAGTGGCTTGTGGAACGAAGAGAATTCTCTGAGGTTCGTGGCTATTGGAGACCAAGAAGTGACAGAGGCTGTCACAGTTTGTCTACATGTTGCTGATAAATTCATAACAAAACGGGTTATGAAATAAGAGACTTTATTGTGGTTTACAATTGTTTGATTACAGTTCTGAACACAGCTTGGCAAGAGAGTTCATACCAATACCCGTAGCCAAGGGAACTGCCCATACCACATCTATTGCTTAACCAGCTAAAGAAGTATGGCAGTGGAGTCATGCTTATGGAATTTTGTGATCTTCCCCACATTCCTCCATCTTTCCACCTGCTCAGAAGGTGGTCCTACCCTCCATGGGTTGGGGCTTCACCATCCATTAGACAATCTCCTGTGGATTTGCTTAGGGTTTATCTTAGCTATCAGTTTTTCTCAGATGTGCCTAAACCTAAGCCTCCAATTGTCAACTTGACACCTGTATCTAATTAGCACAGAGACTTTTTCCAGCACCACAGCACCCCCTGACTTCCTTCTAGTGGCTTCCATCCAAGCCCTCTCCCACCCAACCTCTGTGTAGCAACTGCAGTGAGCTTCTTACAAATCAAGCACACTGTGGACACCACAAGACTCACAGTCCCAGCCCAAATCTGGACTCTGATTGTCCTGCTGACCTCCTCATGGGAAACCAAGCCTAGCTCTCAGGTAAGCCTCCTGTCCTCGTCTCACAGCACTAGGTCATATCTTGCTGCTCCCAGCCACGTTCATGTCCTCCTCCTGCTGGGATGCCCTCCACACCTTCCTGTACTAGGGCCCTTGCATCTGCTTCTCCCTCTGCCTTGGATCATGCAGATTTTGGGTTAGCTCAAGAGGGTCCTTTTATATCCATTTTATATCCATTTCTCCATTTATTTTAATTTTGGTGATTGCTATTACCCAATAGTTTCTTTCTGGTTTGTGTTTTCTGTGTCTTCAAGGAAAGCTCTACCCTACTAATTAGAACTAGGTTGACCTACTGCAAGGTCATAGTGAATACTGAGTGAATTCACACACACACACACACACACACACACACACACACACACAAAGAGACAGAAAGACAGAGTCACCCAAAGAGACAAAAAGAGACATAGAGATGGAGAGACACACAGAGAGAGACAGAGAGAGAGAAAGAGAGAGAGAGAGAGAGAGAGCCCAACTTGACGAAGTTTTATGCTTCGTTATGAATCTTCCATAGCCAGGTGCCTGTGTGTACCCCACACTCCTACAAGAGAGCTGACTGATTCCCATTTTACAGACAAAACAACAGGGTCTCCATCATTGGGCGATTTGCTAGAGTCACATGGCTGCAAGCAGATCGGAAGGCAGCTCCACTGCCCACATGCCTGATGGCAGGCTGTGCAGAAACCATGTGCATGCCGGAGGGCGTGTCTGCTGTGACAGCCAGAATCCTGTGGGAAGATGCCTGGGAAGAAGATGCTGTGCAAAAGCACTTTCAGACCAAGACACAACAGTCGGCTGACAGAGGTCCCCTCCTAGTAGATCAAAATTGTTTGACCCAAAGCTCAAACCTTCTGGGGAAGCAGACTCAGAACTGCCAAGACTAGAACTGAAGAATGGTTGCAAGGAGACCAGTCGCAAGATGTAGGCTTTGCTGTGAATGACTGAGGGGTGTGTGTGTGTGTGTGTGTGTGTGTGTGTGTGTGTGTGTGTGTGTGTATCTGCCAGTGTTGGGTGGGTGCTGAGGTCCCTGTCCCTTAGTAGAGCTCACACACTGACCAGATCTAGCCAAGCCCCCGCTGCGGGCAGGCGAGCTCTGGCATCCTGCGCTAGGTGGCGAAATGCTGCGAGGCTCCCCTATTCGGGGGAATGCGGTAGTGATGTATAAGGTATGAAAGATGTGGCCTGCAGAGAGCCGGCACTATCTCTACGGCTGCTACTGCTGCCGCGGCTGCCGCCGTCACGAACGCTGCCGGCGGAGCTGCTGGAAGTGAGCCTCCGCTTCTCCGGGACACCCTGTTCCGCGGCATCTCCCGCGCCCTGTCCCCACACGGATCTTCCCACCCCAGGGAACAAAAGCGGAGTCCCACCGCCGCCGGCTTCAGTGGCCAGAGGATGAGTCGAGAGGGCTGAGCGGAGAGTGTGCTCGTCGGCGGCTGGAAGGTAGGAGAAGGTGTCACGCCTGCCCGCCGTGGCGTGGGAGGCTGGCGTGGGCGCGCCCGAGGCGCGGACCATCATCCGTCGGATGGGCGCCGTGCGGACCCTGCAGGGTGGTGGTCTGCAGCGCCGCGGCCGCAGTGCCCACTGCGGGTTCCCGCAGCCACCGGGGAGCCCCTGAGTGGGGGGTCCGAGGCAGAGGCAAAGTCTGAAGCCCCACGCCGGGCAGCGGCGGCTGCGGAACGGCTGCCCGCAGCACTTGGTGGCGCGCGATTTCGCCGCGCAGAGCGGCCAGGCGGCGGCTGCAGTGCGCGCAAAGTTTTGGGTTGCGCGCAAAGGCGCGAGCCACGGCCGCCGCGCGCAGGGGTGCAAGTTGTGGCCTGAGCTGCAGGGCGACCCCGGGGGGCAGGAGGGTGGGGACTCAAGAGAACTCGCCCGAGAAGGGGGACAAGGGCTTCTGCAGCCCGACACCGGAGCTGTGGCTGGTTTGATGCGCGTAGTCATTTAACCCCTGTGCTCCCGGGGAGAGAAACAACTTCATTGGCGTCGGAGGCTGCAGGACGTAGGCAGCGTCGAGGTTCCTGGCTCAATCCTCCGGTGGTCGTGACATCTCCCCGCTCCTGCCGCGTTTTCTTATCATTTCTGGCCACTTCTTTTTAGGGGTCTAGGATCTTTCCCCACATACACCCCCGAGAGTCTTTAATTTTAGAGCCTTGGACCAAGATGCATGTTTCTCCTCTCCCCCGCTAGCTTGGCTCTGTGATGCTGCCTTGAAAAATGAGATGATTAATCAATTAGGTTAGTGGCCAATTAGGCATAACCTTGTAGGAAAATAATTATGCCCGGCTGAGGCGGGAACGGAGCCCAGGTGCGGGGGCTCTTCCTAAAAGAGAGGGTTGGTGGGGGGGAGGGGATCTGGGAATTCAAGATTAAGTAGATTCAAATGTGTGGTGGTGAATGAGGTGGTGTGGGGAGATGGAGTAGGTTTTGTGTGTGTGTGTGTGTGTGTGTGTGTGTGTGTGTGTGTGTGTGTGTGTGAGAGAGAGAGAGAGAGAGAGAGAGAGAGAGAAGAGAGAGAGAATCACAGAGTCTCAGTTTTTGCCAGAGCAAGACAGACATTAACCCTTGGCTGCGAATTCTGGGCGGACTTTGCATGCTGCGCGGAGAATATGCAACAGCTCAGAAAGGTGTGTCCCCTTGCCTCCCAGTCCCCCTCCCTCCCCCTCCCAGGGAGTCTGTCCATGTGAATGGCTGCGTCAGGTCTTCGCTAAGCTTTGGAGAACTGACTTCGGAGGATTGCATCTTAGTTTCCCGTAGGAAGAACCGCGGCGTTGCGGACGGAGCTTTCCTTACCGTGCGGTGTCTTACGAGAACACACATCTCCCCCATCGTGCTAAATAAAGCCTTTATTAAATGGTGCAAAAGGGAGACAATCTGTTTGCAGGGCTGGAAGTTCTGCGGCAGAGGCCACGCTTGCTTTTCTCTGGTTGGACCGACTGGTGGGGTTTGGCACTGCGGTATTACAATACAGCCATATTAAAAAGGTCTTCCTTGCTTGGAGCCCTCCACCACTGCAGTCTGTCTTCTTCACTCTTCTCCGACTGCATCTTCCTTGCTGGGGTTCACGCAGGGGGTTCCAAAAACTCCCCGTGTGCATTTTAACCCTTTCTGGGTCTAGCTTAATCAGTCTGCTGTTTGGAGATCCACGAGGAAGGTATAATTTCTATCCAGAAAGCAAAAACCTGATGATGTTCTCAGGACCCGGCAGGTTTTTGCAACAGGTCTTAGGTTTGGGGTTTCCAATAATGAATCCCTTTGGCTTCCGGTGACCTGGGGCCCAGTCTGTACCAGTGATGACCTGATCAGAGTTGGACCTGGTCGTCTCTCTGAAATCCCTGCAGTGCTGACATTAGCTAGTTCTGAATTTCATGATTTTTTTTTCCTTCATGGGCTTGAGGAGGGGGGTGTATAGAGCAATGTGACATCAGTGGGACCACCTCCCTCCCAGTGCAAAGGGATAGGGCTGGCTGGGGCTGATTAGCAAATAGGAATTGCCCAACTGGAAGGCTGCCTAGTGATACTGGTGTCCAGGGACAACTGTGGGCTGCAGGCGGCTCCTGCTGCCGCCCTTCCACCCTCATTCTTGGCCAAAGATTTAATTTTTCCCCCCTAGGAGCTGGATTCAGTCCATTGCTTTGTGGTGACCATGTTCGTTGGTCAGACACTTGTAGCTAAAGTGCTCTTTTTCTCAAATTGAATTTCTTTTTCTATAGTGGGAAAGAATATGGGTTAAGAAGGATGAGAGAGAAAGAAAGAGAGACAGAGAGAAAAGTAGAGATGAAAGCTTAAGGCTTCAAATATGGATAGGTAGTTGGAGAGAGGGGAGACAGGAAGGCTGAGTGGGGGAATGAGGATGAGGATAAGGATTAAGTACTGAAAACACAGGAGAATGAGAGAGAGAGAGAGAGAGAGAGAAGAGAGAGAGAGAGAGAGAGAGAGAGAGAGAGAACACAATGTTCCCATGAAACAAGACCTGTCTTATCAGCTGGCCTGAAGAAAAAAATGTTAGGAAAAACCTCAAACTATACAAGACTTGTTAAGGCAGGCAGCTGTTTGCTTCCTGGAACACAGCTTTGATACAATCAAACTTTCTAAATAAGGTCTGGGTGGCAGAAAGCCTTTGCCTCCATCTCTCAGTGCATCCTTGCCTGGTTCTCTGGTGGTGGGTGGGGGACCAGGATGATGGTGTGCTATTCCTTTGTTTAGGGATCTTGAACAACTTTTTTTTTTAATTGCACTATTTGTATAGAGAGTGTAGAGCAAATAAGTCATTTTCTCTCTCTAGTCTCCTGGTCTCCATTCTGGACATATTCTGGACACACACACCTATGCGCGCGCGCACACACACACACACACACACACACACACACATATTTACCATACATTTCTGTGAATATTTACAGTATGCATATCCTTACACATATGCACTCAGAATTGTGCAACCCAAACACACATGCACGCAGTATTGAACATAGTATCACACACACATGCATAAATACATATCATGGTCACATACTACACACTAACATGCTTATATCAAGACACACACATATGCACACAACATAACATACACCTTCTCACACATGCACACATACTACATTCTCACCCACATACACAGGACCCAGACTATTCTTACAGCATCCTACCTACTTTATATACATACATTGAGCATTGCAGTACTCTCTCACAAATATATACATGTACATACATGCGTACTATTTGAAGTTGGTGTCAGAAGTTTCCATGAGTCTACCTCTCCCACAAACTCTACATTCCTTCCAAGTAGAGGACAATTCTTCTCCCTCATCCATCCCAGGACATACCTTGGCACTCACCATGAAAATTTATGATAGATGTTCAGTAACCACATTAATTAGGATGGTCAGTGTCCTTGATATTTCCTTATTGCTTCTTATCCTCTCTCTTTCTATAAAGTTTTTTTAAAATAAAGTTTTGCACTGTAGCTCACAGCCTCTCCAGGAATTCTGTCTGTCCCTATGTAGCCCAGGGTAACCTTGAATTCATAGCAATCCCTCTGTTTCAGCCTTCTGAGTACTGAGATTATAATTGTGACCCAACATACCATTCCCATATTTTCTTTTACTCTAAATTTTCACTTACAAAATAACACAAACTTTCTAAAAGTTCAAGTGGTACAGAAACATTTGAGATGAAAGTCGTGTTCCTCCTAGTGTTTAAATCCCTTTCTTCTATGCTTAACAACTACGTTGCTAAACATTCATACTGCTTCTTGCCCTTCGTGCTGTATTTTCTGAAGTAGATTAGATAGAGAGATCATGCAGTGCACTGAGGTAGCCAGTCTGACTAGCCAGCTTCTTCTGAGTGCCCCCGTCTCAGACTTCCAAGGTTGAATTAGAGGTGGGCTTCCATGCCCACCTAGGGACCCAAACTCTGATTCCTATGACTGTGTGGCAAGCACTTCAATCACCGATGCATCTCCAGCCCCTACTTAGCTTACTTTTTTAAAAGCAAGAACAATAACACAAATTGAGTTACTTTAAAAAATTATGTTAAATAAGTTGCTTTGCTAATGTGCATCATAGCCATATGTGATGCTGTTAGGATTCTTGCTTTACATAAGAAGACCATGAGGACTATAGAAATTGACTAGATCAGAGGGTAAAAGACTGCATGATCTGGGTTGAAACTCAGGTCTCCTTTGCTGTGTTGCCTGTGCTTTCTCTTATTACTCTCTAAGTGAATTGTGGGTACCAGAGACATATATTGCTACTTAGCTTCACATGCACCCCTAGTCTTTCTCTTTAGCTACCTGTTCTTTTCTTTTAATTTTTAATTAGTTCCACATTTAGTGTGTGTGTGTGTGTACATGTATGTGTACAAGTATGTATACAAGTGCATGGGTAGGTACACACATGCACATATACATAAGTCATGGAGCACATGTGGAGGTCAGAGGATCATTTTGGGAGCCAGTTCTCTCCTACCATGTGAATTCTGGGGATTGAACTCAGGTTATCAGTTGGTAGCAAGCTCTTTTGTGAGCTGAGCCATCTTGCCAACCCTCATTTACTTTTTCGCAGATGAGAAAAAAAGGTACATAAGAGACAGAAATATGCCTTAGTCAAGTCCCTAGAGCTGGAAAGATGTGGAAGGTATCGAGCCCAAGACTTTGAGCCTAGGAATCATTGTGTATCTTCACATACAAGAAGTCATTCAAGAAAGGAAAGGGGCACATCTGCCTTTGCTTTAGCACAGTGACTTCAAGATAGGATTGGGGGATGGAAGATTCAGCTCCCATGAGGTGTGGGGCTTTTCTCTGCAGAGGCTTGGACTTTGCGGGGACTCATATCTAGAGACTAAAGCACAGAAGGGTTGCATATTTCCTTGAACAGTTGCATTAAGAGATCACTCTGAACTCTGGTCCTTTTGTCTGAATTCTGGGGTCTTTGTATCAGAGTCATGTAGCTTGAGACTTTGATGAATACGTCTTGTAGTCCTGATAGGATGGACAAAACTTTCAATTGAGACAGCTTATCAATGGGTGTCCGGAGCCCCCAAGACTGTGGCTTTGATAGCATCTGCCGTCTTGGTAGGATGCTACAGCTTCCAGAAGCCAGGCACATGACCTGTGTTCTCTCCTTCTGTCCTTCTAATCATCCCAGGAACAGTTATGTTCTTCACATTAGCCTCGCAAACAATAGCCCAACACCCTTCTGAGTCCAAAGGCTGCACTCTTCCACTGTGCTGAGCTGCTTCTGGATTGCTGATCCTAATGGTGTGACTCATAGGGATGGACTTGGCAGAATGTTTGCTCTCACTCCTTAAAGAAGGAGAGATCTGTCATGCACAAGGTGCTACTCCACACACTTTAGACACTTCAATTAGTTTCATCTTCATAGAGATATGAGATGCAGCCAAATGGTTGAACTGGCATTTAAATACACATAGCCTGTGCTCTTTACTACTCAGTTACACAAGATTCTGAAAGTGTGCAGGATCCTAGAGTGGCAATAAAACTATCACCTCCAACATCACCCACATTACCAGCATCATCAGCATCATCCATCATCGACATTGTTATCTTCATCACCATCACTATCACTGTTGTTATCATCACTACCTCCATTACCATTACCACCACCATCATCATCATCACCACCATCACCACCACCACCATCACACTACTGTCATCATCATTGTTATCATCACACCTGCTATAGCGCCACCATTACCACCATCATCATCACTGTTGTCATCATCATTATTATTACCATCGTCTTCATCATCAACACCATCAACAGCAGCTGGGGTGGCAGAATTGTCATTGTCCAAGTTTTCACAGCAGGTGTCTTTACTAAGTATGTAATGTGTGTTATGGACACTTTTATTAAACAATGTTACCTTTCCTTATAGGGAAACCAAAGCTTTAAAATGTTTCTTGAATGCCAGGAGTCACTAGACCTGGAATAGGGCCCCTGTGGGTCTAAAGGTAATGTATTTTGCATTTTCTTCCTCTGAGCTCCTTTCTCACTAATCCTTCTTACTGCCCTTTGCATCCAACAAAGCATAAAATGATGACATTTTTTCTTGTATACTTTGCTGCGGCTGTCTCCACGTTCCAGGGGAACATTGTCTAAGTAGACATAGTATTTGCATTTCAGTGACCTGCGGATTTTCTTCTTCTGCTTTTTCTCCCGCTGCAGTATCAGGTATGAGGGGCCGCCTGATGTTTTGTTTATCTCTTTCAATTCCCTGGAAATAGAATAATAGTATCGCCTGCCGTGTTTTCTAATAGAGTGACGGGAATAGGTAAATTGAGGCCCCTATGATCCAAAGCCTGGGTGAGAGATTGAATGACGCTCTGTGAAAGTGAGTAGAGTATTTCTCAGATTGAATTAAGCTGCCTTGGGCCTCTGTGTGACATTGATTTAGAGAAGGGATGACCATTACTAGATGATACTTAGGCTCATTTCTTATTGGTGACAGAGCAAGAATCCTATATCATTAAAAGGTGTTCACTTGGAATTTCTAGAACAGCCATATTGTGGAGGACAGGAGACCCAGTGATAGCAGACAATCTTTTAATTTACCTGGCAAAGCACATATGTCCCTATCTCAAAGGGGGCTAGACGGAATTAAACAGCAGTGAATATCAATAAAGAATTCATTTGTATTCATAGGCTTTTAATAAATAAAAACAATTTTTTTCTGAAATGAGCTTTGAGCCATAAGTCTTTAAGACTCCTTGTTTAGTTAACATGCGGAATATGGTTTTGTTGTGTCTCAGAATGACCTTTTTTGTTGTTGTTGTTCTGAAGTTGAGCTTAGATCTTTCATGACATTTTTTCTCCAAGCAAATATTTACAGCCAAGTTGGTAACTGATGGGAAGAATGGTTTAAAATGAAAATGTTACCAAACAGAAGTTCATGCCCAAGAACACACATGGCGTCGCCATGGGTAGAGTTCTAAGAACTCAAAATCGTGGTCAATGTGCGGAGCTGGAGAAGCTCGTTAAAGATCAGTTTGTGCAATCCTTATAGTGACCTGTCTGCTTCCTATCTGGTTGGTTTATTATAGTCCTGGCATTTCAGCTTTTTGCTTCTAGTTTTCAGATTTTCTTTTGGACATGAATTGAAATGTCCTGAGCAGTTCCCCCATTTATTGCTCTCCCTGTACTTTAATTTATGTGTTTTTTTCTACACACTTACATGCTCCCCTTTCTTTGTGCTATGTTCCCTACTCTCTTACAGTTGATGTCAGCTCCTGTGGCCTGCAGGAGGGCTTCATGGTCGACTCCACCCAGTGTCAAAACATCTGGGGGTTTTAATTACTTTATTGGTTTTATAGCAATTGGTTTTATAAAAATAGAAGTTCGTTGTAAAATAAAACAAGAATGATAGGGAAATACAAGGCTTCAGGAACGATCCAGTGAAATTCCAGTACTTTATGCTACCTATCATTTGTGTCTCTATTTATGTATATGCAGACATATATGCATGCAGCTTACGTAGGTAGATGCAATTTTATATGCTTTGCTTGTTGTATGGCTGTTTATCTATTGTGCTAAATATTTGTTTTATAATATAGCTTTTTGATTGTTTGCAGATTCATCTAACAATCTACATTCCTTCGGTACTGTTTTCCTGGCTTCTGTTATCATTTAAACATACATATTTTTAAACACACACAGAGATTTGTCATTGGTTTTCAAATGAAATTCCATAGACATTCCTGGAACATTGCTTTTCTTAGATAAAACAATGTGGAAAACTATCCCTACACTTTTCCAGCTCTTGCAATCTATTGATATAGATATGTTGCCATTTTCGATGGCTGCATCATATCCAATGAGAGGAATATACCAGAGATTTTCAACTATTTCCCTACTGATAGACATTTATGTTTGCTCACCAGTTTTTACAAATGATGCTGAGACTTCCAGCCTTGGACATTTTCTGTTTTAATTAATGCTTTAACTTGCATGAGGAGACCCCTGAAAATAAACTCTCTGAGCTGAAGGATGGTTGTCTGTTAAAGTTCGTAGATTGTTCCTTATAGCATGAAGCCTTCCAAGAGAATGTGTTTATGCACATTTCCCTTTGCATGTGTGAAATAACCTTTCCCTAATTTGCTAGTGGCTGAAGTCCATTCTCTATTACATTGTGAATCCTAGGTAGGGAGGATCTAGTGTCTGGCTTTTCTACCTTCTAGAAGCTTCGCTTTCGCTATCGGAAGCATCTTCTCACAGTTGTCCTGAAATTTGAGCTCGCTAATTCATTGTCCTCTTCCACTTTTCTTCCAGGTGCTTTGTCTTTTTCTTATCGTTTTACAGGGTTCTTTTTATGTTGTAGATCATGGTTTTTTTTTCCTTTTATCTATATTGCATCTACCTTCCCCCACCCAGAGGTATGATGGAGTAGTAGAATGAACTCTCCATTTGTCTGTGTCCAAGTGAGACTAGGAGTCCCCAGAGAGCAGTGATTACTATACACATATCCAGGATGTGCAGTTCATCTCTGTGACATCACATCTGGGCCAAGCCTGAAAAAAGTGTAGATTCAGAATATATGGTTAAAACATTGATAACGCATAAGACGCTCAAATATATTTCATTTGACAATAAACTGTATGGAACACATGGGCTGAGATATTCTAAATAAGCAAAGTTTGAAGATGACTAATGTTCTGAAAATATTTTTAAATAGGTTACTTACTTCCATGATTTTCAAAATAGAGTCTGATTCAGAAATATCATTATGAACATCAGTTATGCTGAACTCTCCACTTGATATCTTTAAGCACTATTTACAGATACAAGATTGTCTCCAAATAAGAGTAGCTCCAGACATATGAATATGTGAATTTAAATGCTCAGGTTTGTAATATATGGAGAAAATCCTCTTCTCTCTTTTATATTTTATTTATCTCATATTTTGCAGTCTTCCTCTTGATGTGAGATTGTGTTTTTGTTTCTCATCAGAGTGTCTGTCTTTAAAATCAGTTCTCCTTCATTTCTGTTCATCTTTGTCTTAGCTATAGACTAATAGATTAGAAACTATGCCTTAAGGAAACACCAATATGTTAAGAGTTCAAAGCCACCCTGGCTTGGTTATGGGTACAATATTCTATGTAAGAAGCATTGGCTACTGGTGGGAAGAGAACTGGTTGCTTCCAGACCTTTACGTTTTTGTTCTTCTTTCTTTTAAATTTTTTTCTTTCATATATATGTGAATGATTGTGCGTATGTGTGTGTTGGTGTATACATGAATGCACTTGACTGTGTGTATGTGTCCCTGTTGAAGCCCAATGGTGATATTAGGAATCATCCAGCTTACTGTTGTGAGCTTAGGGCTTTAATTAAATTCAGAGCAGCCATTAGCATGAATCTGGCTAGCCAGCTTGCTCTGGAGACCCCTAGACCTCGCCTTTCAGTGCTAGAATTACAGATGGCCTACCACACCCACAGGGCAATTTTTACATGGGGTGTGGGGATCCAAACTCAAGTCCTTTTGTTTGTGAGGCAAAGGCTTTAACCACTGAGCCATCTCCCCAGCCGTTATTTCTTGACAATTGTATTCCCTTAAAGCAAGGTTCTTGCATTGGGAACATGCCCTTTCAACTAATTGGCTTATAGGTCCAACTGCTTGTCGGACCTAAATATAGTTGCCCAAATATAGTGCATTGAGCATATCTTTATATGAGTAGAAATGGATCTATCAGATTATAAAGCCCTCAACTCCTGTGGGTGATGCTCCGTCCCCCTTGCTACCTACTGACATTTGGTGCTCCCACTTCTTGCTGACTGCCTCCTCATCCCGACCGCCTCCTCATCCCTAGAATGCAGCGCTTTCTTCATGATCTGTGATGCTGCCTCCCCACGTCCTCATCCTGACCAGATGGTGGGAAGAGACAAGAGATACCCGAAGAGGATTCCCTTTTATTTTAAGTGCCTGGCCAGAAGTTGTACCTATAATTTAATTTCAACATCCTCACTCCTAACAGAAGGGAGACGAGGGATCATTGTTTTTATTGTGAATGGACACGTGCCAGAATGGAGGTTCCATTTTTAGAAGCGGAGGAGAAATGCAGCGAGCAATCGCACTAACTCTTGTCAATCCTGCGTCCTCTTGGCTGGCTTGTACATTTGCCAGCCCTTGTGTACAAAGCAGAAGTTGCTCACTTCCCTTTGCACCCCATCTTCTGGGCTCTGGGGAGCAAAGAACAGTTCCTAAGGAAGGACAGCTAAGTCATAATCTTTTCTTCTTTTTTTAAAATGATGAAAATGTAAGGAAGGGAATTGAATATGCTCGTGACAGGAGACTTGGGAACCCTTGATTTTCTTCCTTAATTTGTCTGGAACTTAGCTCATGTCCTGACTATTCCTTAACATGATTCCACTTGGGATTACTTGTTCTTGGTTCCTAATTATCTTTCATTTCAATTTGAAGAGGGTCAGGAATGGAGACCACATGCATTGCAGGCAGGTGTGTTTGGTGACGTGGTGGGACTCATCAGCCCCCTGTGAGAGATACAAGTGAGAGGGGTCTCCACCGTTTCCACAAAGAGGGAGCCCCTGGCAATCTACAGACTGCATCATCAACTCCCAAAGAAGTTTCTGCACCCTGCCGGCTCCCTTGCCTCTCTGATTGACAGGAAAGTGCCCCTTGCTTTCCTCCAATTCTGCTGGAATTGGTTTTACTTCAGCCAAGTGGCTGATTATAGAGACACTCTGCTTCCTTAGTAGAAATGTGAGTCTATATGGGGAATGAAAGAAGGATTTCAAGGGAAGATACAAGAACACGCTCTTCCTCTGCTCAAGTTAAAAATCATGCAGGCTGGGGAGATGGCTCAGCAGGATTGTGTAAACCTCACCAGATCTGAGTTTGATTTCCAGAGCCTACATGGTGGAAGGAGAGAACAAGCTTCTTGAAATTATCCTCTGACCTGCAACACATATGCTGTAGCATGTGTATACGTGTTCTCTCTCTCTCTCTATTTCTTTCTCTCTCTTTCTCTCCCCCCTCACTCTCAAAATAATAATCAAATGGGAGTTGAACACAAATTGCACAAAGATGGTTTCTCTTCTGTTATTGATACAAATATATGACTGTTGCAATTCACCTGTGCCTAACTATGACAATGACCAAAACGACTTAGGTGAACAAAGGGCTCATTTTTGCTTACAGTTTCTGGTTAGGGATCATTAGCATGACAGGAAAGTTCATATCAGCATTAGTAAGAAAACTGGCCATACCATATCTAGAGGAATTGCTGAGAAAATAACATACTTTCGCTTCATAATATGCTTATATGCCTATATGCCAAAATACTGAACCAGGGGATGGTTGAGTCTTCCTAGGTCAATTAGATAATCTCTTACAGGCTTGCCTAAGGGCTTATCTTAACTAAATAACTTAGCACAGATGTGTCCAAAGGCTCGCCCTTCATTTATCAAGTTTGCACCAGTAGTTTACTGCCACAGGTGGTTGTGTTTATCTGAGGAATTAACCTGTTTTTTATAATATTCAGAAAGTTGGAAAACCTAGCATTTGATTGTGATCACTTTCAATTCTATTTGAAAGAATCGACTATGACAAGGCAGCATGTAGAATGGAAGAAAATATTTGCAAGTCGTGTATCTTATTAATAAAAGGTCAATATCCAGTATATATAAAGAACTCCTACAACTCAACAAGAAAACCAACCACTGCAGTAAATAACAGACAAATGCTTTGAATATCCTTTTCTCCAAAAGTGATGTACAAATAGCCAAGAAACATGAGACAGACTTCTTCTACTTAAAGCTTGATCAGAATTTTTGCTCACACAGCTTCATCAGGCTTCTGGAATTTTCTCTATAAGTTGGTCTGAGCTGAGCTACTGCATTGTAGGAGCAGTGTGGGAGTCACTTTGGAGTAGTCCAAGATGAACACTTCACCCCCAGATGCTTAGCTGAAGCCCAGCCCTGTTGCTAGGGGCAAGGAAGAGGTCCTATATCTAAGCCACTCAGAGGATTCCTCTATGCAGTGACCTGTGTCTGATGTCCCATGCAGTTGGTGAACTCTGCATTCATGACCTGTTCCCATTAAAGTAATGGAGAGCATGAAAACACAACAGGCCTGATGCTGAGTGAGTCCAAGGCACATCTGCATTACTATACCTCTGGCATCTTTCCTTCAACTCCTCCAAAGATGCATCACTCCATCTGGAAGTGCTCTGACCCTGCTTTTCCTCTCTGGAGAGTGGAGTGCAAAGCCCGCAGGTCTCTATCCTTTATCATCTCCAGAGTGCACCGAAGCCCCGTGCCTGTGATCACGGTCCACCAAGTCTCTGCACTGAACTGCCATTCCTGTTCTTTGCCACAGGGCTGGGTAGGGATCATTTCCTCGGAGTGGTCTTCTCTGCCCCTTCCCACACGTGCCCATAGCAGCCAGCAAGCTGTCTAAACTTGGCAAGGAGCATTGTAACCATCTATCTGACCGCTTGAGTTTCCGTATCCTGTGTACATGGTATCCAGTAACTAGCAAATGCCTAGGATAGAGTGGCTGTGCGAATGGATGGAGGAATAAAGGAAAGAATACTGGTGGAGGGCACAGG
Organism: Typhlomys cinereus; assembly: GCA_023101885.1. NCBI lineage: Eukaryota > Metazoa > Chordata > Mammalia > Rodentia > Platacanthomyidae > Typhlomys > Typhlomys cinereus. Next base: position 169,345 of record JALPQD010000155.1, on the reverse strand, counting down.
CTTTGAAATGACCCTCCGACTTTACTGTGGCATAGCTGTGCAACTCTGGACAAGCCGCTTTAGGTGGAAGCTCATTGAAGTGGGAGTTGGTTCTGTGCGACACAGAGGGAGACAATAAAAACTGGCCATTATGCTCATCATGGTAAGATTGTCATTATCACTGCACGGGTCCAATACACGGTAGTGATTGGTAGGACACTCCCCAGAGGGAAGTGGCGATCTGTGGCATTTCTGGCATCCCACAGAACTTGCTTCAAAGTGTCCCAGCCCACCAGGGGCTTGAGAAGAGGTCGCCATCAGGCAAGACCTCACCATGCAGTTCAGCGGCAGTGAGAGACCTCAGACGCCGGGGTCTCAGTGATCGGACGGTCACCAGAATTTTACCAGCTCTGCCTGCTTTGTGGAATTCTCTTTGCTTGGAGGTTTTTCCTTTGAAAAGGAAGGTGAGATGACACTGAGCTCGTTCAGAGCGTCCTCAGGACACCAGAGAGGGTCGGGCGTCTTCCCAGAGCCTGTCTGGGTGCACGCATCCGGTTTCCTCTGCAAGAGCACAGTGCTACGGTGGTCAGAGCTGTAGACTGGGTCAGAGGCCTGGGTAGATGTCTTCTCCGTGCCAAGCTCCTGCCAAGCTCCGGCAGCAGCGCTTTACACAGGGAGATTGTGTTCCCATCCCCCAACCTGCACATACTTTTTCTTTTCCCTGGGCATCCATGCAGACTCCACAGTGTTCAGTCCCCTCTGTACATATAACTCACCCCCACCCCTCACATCCTTATTGGAAAGAAAGGCGTAAGCTGGCATCTATTTTTTTAACTTTTTAATATAGAGGTTGTTTGTTCCTTGACAATTTTACTAACAAAGACTCTATTCTGATTACCCCCATCCTCTCTTATCTCTCTTCCATTCCAACTAACCTCCTCCCCACTTCCCCCCCACTCCTTCCTACTAGCATCTTTCCCAAATTCATGACTTTTGGTTAGGTTTTATGACTCATTTAGCTTGACCATTGGAAGGGAATTGCCCACTGGCGCGCCTGATAGGGTTACTACTGGGTACACAATTGCAGGTAGTGTCTCCCTTGTTGACTCTGTCTGTAGCAAACAGTTCAGCCACCAAGGGTAACCCCTCTGAGCCCGTTCTCTTCCACCCCTGATTGTTGATGGGCTCTTCTTGTGCAGATTCCATGTGAGCCTGGGGGACTGCTGTGATCTCATGACTGGAGCTCTGTCTTAAGAGCGCATGTTGGAGGTGGCAACATTTTTTTTTCATTAATGTCTGTGATGTAATCCTTATTGTCAGAGCCTTGAATTATGATATAGTGTGAGGGAGAGTACAAATAGAGAAAAGAGAGAGAGAAAAGAGAAAGGGAGAGAGAGGAGAAAGAGAGAGAGGAGAGGGAAAAGAGACATAAAAGAGAAGGGGAGAGGGAGAGAAAAGAGAACAAGTATAGAAGAAATGGGAGAGAGGAAAGAGAAAGAAAGGAAGGGGGAGAACAGAGGGAGGGAGAAGGTGAGAGAAAATAGAGGAGAGAAGAAGAAAGAAGTAGGGAGAGAGACAGAGATGAAGAGGGAAGGAAGGAGAGAGTAGGAGAAAGAGAGGGAAAAAGAGGTGAAGAGAGAGGGAGGAGAAAGAGAGAGAGAGAGAGAGAGAGAGAGAGAGAGAGAGAGAGAGAGAGATCCCTAGCCTTAAGTGTCAAAGGAGCATAGCAAAGCCTGGATGTAGAGTCAAGCCTTGGCTTGAAGCCCCTTACTGAGTCTGGCGAGGCGAGGCTCAAGCTCCCAGCACCTCCGTGGTCCTTTCCCTGAAGGTGAGGATGCTTCTCAAATATCTTGCTACTGAAGCTGAAGTTGCCCAGAAACTTCTTGGAGATGCTGCTTGTGGAAGTGGTTATGGGTGGCCAGGGCCTCAGTGCACTCATAAACTTTAGGAGCTAAGTACACCACAGCTCTTGGTGCTCGTTAACAGTCAGCTAGATTTCAATGTCATTCCAACATTTTTTGGTTTTGCCTTTTCTTGTTCCTGAAACACTCACAGACTATTTGGAGAGTATAGGTGCTCCCCGCCCCAAACACACACACACTGTGTCTTGCATCAGGCCCTATCTAAGAGCATGATGTTTTATCTGATGGCCTGAAAGCAGGCCATTTGTTCCCTGCTAAATGAGCTGTTATGTGCGCCTCTGTCCCTTGGCACCTGGGGCTGCATTCACGGGAGAACCCAGCCGTGGCTCTCAGGCTCTCTGCTTGCAAAGTTTATTAGAAATGAGAAAGCACGCCTCTGAGAGGTTCCTCCACGGCCTCGGCTCATTAGTCAGAGCAGGCCAGGTACCTGAAGGTGGGAGGGCAAGTCTCAGGCATAGGGGTGGGCACAGCCCTCTCAACAGCCTGACTGTGACTCTGCCTTCCAGGGCTCCTGTGCCATAGGTGGCTAATTACCTCTAATCAGCTGCATCTGGCTGCACTCCGCCGGGCAGCTCTCTATCCACGGAACCGCAGCTGGCTCCCTTGTTTGGTCCGGGTCTGCTTGGTACCTAGTCCCGCCGAGTGGATCTCTCTCTCTCTCTCTCTCTCTCTCTCTCTCTCTCTCTCTCTCTCTGTCTCTGTGTGTGTGTGTGTGTGTGTGTGTGTGTGTGTGTGTGTAGAGACACAGCTTCTGTTGGATTGCGACTTGTGAATCTGCACACATACTTCAGCTTGGCTTAGATGCCTGATGGACTGAGGAATTTAATTCACTGGGATGATAGTGTTGCTACTACTATACTACTGGGTCTAGACCATCTGAGTCCTGGGGCTTGTGGCATCCTATTGGCACAGGATGGTTTCAAATGCTGGAGAGACAGGAGGGCTATCTGTCAGCTACTTCCTCCGTGCGTCCCGCTATCCACGCTGCCCACACTCCACATTGGAAGCAAAATGAACTCACAGTACAAGCAGGGTAAACAAGCATGGCTCCCTATTTAAGAGAATGTGAGCCTTCCTCTTCTTGGGACAATTTTGCTTCCTTCTCTTCTTACTCCTGCAGGCCAAGGCCTCAGGAAGTCCTCATGAAATGAATTTACAGGGGCCTTGAAATAGCATGTTTCCACACTGTCTTCAAATTCTGGTCCCATCCGTTAGGATGGCACTTCCAGACATTAGGGCTCAAACGCATGCTTCGTTAAATATTTCCTAATTAGTGTTGTACACATGCTGCCTGATATTGAGACAGGGCGTGGGGGGATGTGCTGATAGACCTGTCCAACTTCATAGCTAGTCAGAGATAGGGCCAGGAACAAGAATTCAATCTTTATCTTCTTTCATTGCCACCAGATCCAGCTATGAAAAGCCTGTCCATCCTGTATTCCCCCTTTAGTCAGGTAGACACGGTCCTTCTCAGGATTCTTGTGTCCATCTTCCTAGGACTTGTCTGTATGGCATCTACAACCGTGCAGGTCTGGAGCTGTCTGGAGGACCCAGGCTCTGGGCTTCATTTCTTCTGCTTCGAACCTTCCATGTCTCCCTGTCACGGTTACTCTGCGTGATGCTGATAAGTTCACGACAAGTGGCTTATGGGAACAAGGGAGTTTTATTCTAGATTATGATTGTCTGGTCAAAGTTCTTAGTTCAGCTTGGCAGGAGATCTCTTACCTACACCAGGGGGCCAAGGAAACTGGCCACACCATATCTGCTGAGAGAGGGGCAAACCCCACTTGCCAGACAGCATATCTGTCCAAGAATACCAAAAGTATGCCAACTTCATGAACTAACTTCCTCCATCTTATTCACCTTCCCAGGGGGAATGGGCCCACTCACTACAGGCTGGGTCTTCCCACATCGGTTAGATGCTCTTGCAGGATGGATCTCACGACTGTCCTTAAGTGCTAATTCTTCTCAGCTGTGCCCAGAACTCAGCCTTCGATAATGGACACCTGTTTCTAATCAGCACCTTCACTCCGTGTGGATTGCCATCTTTGCAGGGCTCTTTCTCTGCTTTGTCCCAGCACCCTGCTGTTCCCCTTCATGCTACAAGTCACAAAGGTACCTACTCATGCTTATGTGGATCTAGTATGTGGATCCGCAGGCTGGACCCATTTACTGCTCTCTGCATCCCTGTCAATCACAGCAGGGAGTCGCTGATGACATGCTAAATAAATGGAAGAACGGAATGCATCCAGGCTGGACTCTGTGGCAGGTGTGAGTTCTGGGACCCGCAGTGGCTCAAACCCCCATGGATCATGCTGATGGTTAACATCAGGCCAAGCTTTCCTGCCTCTCATTATGTTTAAAACCCACCAGTTGCCCAATAGTATAATTTCCTAAATGGTTTCATTTCAGCTCTGCTAATTGAAGAAAACCGAGCTTTCTTTGAAGGCTTACTTTGTGTGTGGCTGTCACTGGTGAGTGTCGGGACTGGTTGTCAATCACTGACAATAGCTTGCCGTGCTGGAATAATTTAAGTTTAGGTCTTTCTTTCACTCAGGCATTCATACTCTGTTATGTTTTCATACTGAGCTGAGAACAATCTGGGGTGAGAAACTGTCATGTGTTCTGGGAGCTAAATTGGAATTTTTTTTTTTTTTTTTTTTTTTAGATTTCAAATCCCTATGGTCCAGAGCTCAGAGCGATGTGGAGGGGTGATCACAGGTTTGGGCCAGAGTTTCTGGACTCGGATGTGAATGTTTTACTTCCCCCACGCACTTCAGTCTCCAGATGGCCTTCACTGGGTCTGCTCAGGGTCTGAGCCCATTTCCTTAGACAGCTGAAAGGGACGGGAACGTGCTGATTCCGTGACTATCTTGAGAGCTGCTGATACCACGCGGATGTCCGCTGGAGGACAGCCCCTCTGGGGTTCTCCAACTCCTTCCATGGCACGTGCCCTCTGTCACCGAAGGGTGGACATGTAGGGCTCCTGGGGAGGATTTCTTTGACCACTGGGTAGCCCTGGGGGTCAAGCAGCTCTGGGTCAAGACTCCAGCTGCTGCGTCCAGAGTTCCTTGTCTGTAGGCTAGGGATGAGGAAACCCACTGATCCAGCTGTTAGGGAGAACGGGATGATCTGAACTGGCAGCATGGGTTATGCTTCATGGATGAGCCCCTTTCCCTTCCTGCTCCTCTCCTCCTCCTTTCCCATTCTCCTCTTTCTCCTCCTTCCCTTCTCCTTTACTCTCCTTATTCTCTCTTCTCCTCTTCCCCTCTTATCCTCCTCTTCCTCCTCCTCTTCCTTATTCCTCTTCTTCCTTTCTCACATCCTCCTCTTTCTAATCTTCATTTCTTGCCCTTCTGCCCCCTCCTTCCCTCTTCCTCTTCTCTCTTCCTCCTCCCCGACTCCTCCCATTTCCTCTTTTCCTTCCCCCATCTTCCTCTTCCCGTTTCCTCCTCTTCCTGTTCCTCCACTTTCTTCCCCACTTCCCCTCTAATTGGGATTGAACCCAGAGGCAAGTGGGCTCTCCCTACACATTTACTTTGCTTGCATTAAGAAAATGGGAACAAGAAAAAGAGAGGTAGGTGGTCATGAAAACACTCCCTGCTCTTTGCTTCACAAGACCTACACAAGATTGGGCCCATTAATGTCTTGTCGTGGAAAGGGCTAAGGACTCCTTGAGGTTCTGCCTCTCCCCAATGATTAAAGCTGCCAGAGGTGGAGGCAGAGAAGTAATGCGTTCTTTAGTGATGTAGCGCGAGCTCCGGCATGTGCTTGTCACGTGCTAATGCAGGCATTGCTTATTAAACTCAGTGGGTCACATAAAAAGACATGAAAGTAGGAAGGGAGCTGGGGAGGTAGCTCAGGGTTAAAACCTTTGCTTTCCAAGCCAAAGGACCTAGGCTTGGATCCCCAGATCCCATGTAAAAATGCCTGGAATATGGTGGTGGCCTGCAAGCTCAGCCCTGGAAGGCGGAGCTTAGGAAACCTCAGCGCAAAGCAGTAAGGACGTGGAACAATCCAGAATGATTCCCAATGTCACCCTTGGATCTCCACAGGCACACGCACTCAAGTGCTCTCTTGTACGTACACACACACACACACACACACACACACACACATATACACATGGTGAAAGGAGGGTGACTTGTTGGGAAAAAAAGTTTTCCATGGTAGAAGGAAGGGGATGAGCAGTGTAACGTGGAGTAAAAATGATTAACATTATGAAATTTTGGAATTTATGGAATTACTAGACTGTTAAAGAATAAATAACGAACTAAAGAACTAAAGCAGGCTGGAGCGTGGATGTGTTTGCTCAGTGTCCTCAGTGACCCGTCCCCTCGGAGTCTTCATTCACCGCAGATAGCTCCTCGAGGAGCGTCCACTGTGTGCGCACAGCCCAGGCTCTGGGGCACAGGACGGAGCAGACTTTCCACATGTCAGTGGAAGAGGTGGGCAGTGAGCAAGTAGAGAAGATGATGACGTCAGTAGTTAATAAAGGGGACAAGAGCTACACCAGGCAAAGGTGGTGTCCCCGGGGAATGGCCCGGGAAGGCTGTTGTGGGGTGCAGTTGGTGGTCCCTGCCTGCCACCTTCTGGATACCACTCCTCGGCCCTATGGGCCGCTCTGTCTTCAGAGCATTCCCGGCCCCCCATCTCCGTGCACTTCCTGCCCATCCCTGAAGCACCGCCCCTCCTCCAGGCTCCTGTCCTCCCCTCTCCTCAGGCTTCAGATCTCCAGGGTCACAGGCTTTTGTTTTTTTAATTTTTTTTTTCTTCTCTTCAACTTCAGTGACAGGCGTGTTGCTAGACATGGAATGAGTTTATTCAAGGTGTGCAGAGGAGGCAGAGAAGGAAGGAGGGAGGGAGGGAGGAGGCAAGTGTGTTCCCAGCAGCTCCTTGTGTCCTCACTGCTGGATACATGCGCTCCCCTTGCCCTGCCCAGTCTGGTCCTCCTGAACCCTCTCCAATACAGTGACTTGACAGGCTAGCAAGCCATCCTGTGACTTGAGTTCAGCATCTGTTTGTGTGGGGCCTTGGTCTCAGGCATGGTTTCCTCCTCTGCCTTGCTAGTGACATCTGATTTTTTTTTAATTTTTTATTATTATTTATTATTTATTCAATTGTGTGTGTATGTGTGTGTGCGCGTGTGCACATGTATGTGTGTGTATGTGTGTGCATGTGTGTGTGTGTAGAACCATGGACAAATTCAGGAACCACCATGGACCACCTCCACCTCCTCCTTGTTTACTCTGCCCCGGGATTCACAGGCTCCGCCCTACCAGGACCAGAAACGCAGGCCGCCCCTGCTTCCACATGGCGTCTATACGTGGGGTCTAGGATCTGAACTCAGGACCTTCCACCTGCAAGGCAGAGGCTTAACCCCTGAGCCACCTCTCCAGCCCCAGTATCTGATTTTTTAAATTAAAATATCATTAGGCTACAGAAGAGGAGAGGTACAGGAGAGAAGAACCTTAAGTTTCATTTCTACTTTTCTATCCTTACTGGTTTTGTGATCTTGACAAATTCTCTCACTTTTCCTGACTTGTCCTCATCTATATAATGAACATGCACAAAGGTAGCTGTGATAGTTAATCCTGGATATCAACTTGACACACCTGGCATTAACTAAGATCAGCTGAGAGCACCTGAAGAGATTATCTGGATCAATACATTTACAATACAGCCCTAGATCTGATCCAATGGGAACCTCCCTAGATCTCATTGGAACCTCCCAGTAGTAGACCAGATAAAGGAAACCACAGAACAGAGAACTGGGAAGAAGAGAAACTCTCCAGGAATCCTCCAGCCTTCAGCCAGGTGGGTGGGAGTGACTTAGCCTTCCAGTTTCAGCCACCAGCCATGTCTCCTCCGCCATGAAAGTCTGTTTCTCCCCTCAGGTACTGTAAGTTGAATAAATCTCCCTTTTTCCCTTAAGTTGTTTGACTTTGGGTGTTCTCTCACAGCAATAGTTAAGAGTAACCATTATAGTAGCTATGGGAAGTCTTACCCATGCCTGCTCCGTAGAGTGATTCACTCATTCAGCCCCCATCATGATCCTACAAAGATGGAACAATTATCACACCCCAGGCAAAGCTCCTAAGCCTCACACAGAGGCTAGGTAACTCTCCTGAAGGCACGGTGGAATTTAAACCCTGTCAGTCTGGCTTCTGAGTCATTATCTTAACTATCATGTCATGTAACCACAATGTGATTCTTGCTTTGCAGGGGTGGTGTGTGGTCTAGAGAGACAACCCAAAGTTTGGCAGATGTTAAGAGCAGCTAATCAATGTTGGTGCTGTTCTGCTATATCTCTGAAAGCTCAGCACAGCCTAGGCTTAATAAACTTACTCATTTTGCTTCTGCAATTGACCATGGATCTGCTATGGATAAAAAGGGTGATGTTCAGGACCAGGCATCATTCAGGAGCTATTGTCTTCCTGCAGACTTGGTGTGTCATGTAAAATGTGCCAGGACCTTGCAGTGAATCTTTGGAAAGAGGCGCCACTTTGTCCTTTGTACGGGTTCTTTGTTAGCAGTCAAACCATGGGAGGAGACAGGCCAAAACAGAAAGTTGGTCGTTCAATAAGGATAAAGATGGGTTTGTTGTAAAGGTGGGTCTTTTCTAAGCAGAGGAAAGCAGGGTCAGGTCAATAATTTTCTCTAGTTCCAGGAACAAATACTTCTCCTGCTCCTAAGCTCAGGCATCTCAAGAGATGTGGGATTGATGGTGACCTCCGGCCCGGCAGGTGATTACACACAAAGCTATGAGCAATTTGTAAAGTCTCCCCACCATTTTGCTCTCTCTTGAAAAATTCAATGCCTAGTGCCGTGTTATATTCCCAGACCCGCTGGCCTCTGACAGGATGGCCTGGGAGTCAGGCTGTTTGGTGGCCTCCTGATCTGGCTGGCTTTTAGCAACGGGAGAGGCCACGGGCAGGGAGGTGACCTCGTTCTTTGTGTCAGCTTAATAGAAAAGAATCAAAGGCGTTGGCTTTGATGACTGAATGCTGCAGTGAGGAGGAGGTGGGGGAGGGAGGTGGATCCAGGAGCAACAGGGTGACTCTCAGGAAGGTAGTGGAACCTGACGCATCAGCTTCCTGGTATGATTCTGTGCACCCAGAACTGGGCAAGAGAGCCCTGAGTTCCTAGCTCAAGTTTGCTGCTACATGTTTGCGAGGTTACGGGTCATTCCTAACCTTTCTTGGGTTTTATGTCCCATGTTTAGCTGCTGTTGTGGTGATAAAATACTTTGCCTCAAACAACTTAAGGGACAGGAGACAGAAAGAGGGAGGGAGAAAGTGGTAAAGAGAGAGAGAGAAAGAAGAAAGAGAGAGAGAGAGAGAGAGAGCACAGGAAGTGAAGAATTACCAAACCTTAAGACCCATCCTCCCACACAGTGACGTACTTTCTCCAACAAAACTGTATCTCCTTGTGTGTGCGCGTGTGTGTGTGCGTGTGTGTGCGCACGCGCAAGAGAACATTTCAGTGTGTGTATGTGCCTGTGGAGGCCCAAGAGTGACATCAGGAATCATCCTGGATTGTTCTACTTCCTTATTGCTTTTCTATGGGATTTCTTAGGCTCTGCCGTCCAGAGCCAGAATTGCAGACCATTTCCATTTCCACCCAGCATTTCCACCTGGGATCTGGGATGTGAACTTGGGTCCTTTCACTTGTGAGACAGAGGCTTTAACCCCTAGAGCCATCTCCCCCAGACCCAAACTCCACCTCCTAAAGGTTCTATTACCTTCCCAAACAGGGCCACTGGTTGGGGGCCAAATGTCCTCATGCATGAACCAGTGTTTCACATTCAAACTACATTAGGTTAAGTAGTTAAGTCAGGGTGGTTAATGCACTGTCACAAGTACTTCAAGGCACAGCTCACTCCTTAGGCACACGGCGAGTCAGTCCCTTACCCCTCAGGGCCTGGGTGCCCATGTGAATGCCCTGTCAGAGGTCAGGTCTGGTCTCCTCATGCTTTGCAGCAGGGTCTCTGTGTCCTTGGATATGCTCAGGGTCTCCATTATATATTCAGCTTCTGTTCCCCTTAGAGACACACACCTTCCCTGATGTCCCATGTTCATTGAGACACACGGTCTCTATCCTCGCATCTCCCCAGTGGTTTTGCTTATTACTGGAGTTGCCACCCTCTGCATCGTTCCATGGTCTCTAGATGCTTCCAGAGCAGGCGAAGGCACCTCTTTCCCAGCTCTGAAATGCTTCACTTCAAAATTTCTTTACTGTTCTGAGGACTTCATTTCCAAAACAGACATAAGAGATGCCATTCTCTTCTCTTCACAAAACAGTAATAATTATAATCTTTTCTGTTCACAGTTGACAAAACATTTCTCACATTTATTTAGTACCTACTACCCAAGAGCTCATCAGCATTTAAATTGTGAAATTGTTTAAGGCTTCTTTTGGATCTTATCCAGTTAGATTTAGTTCTTGAACTACTAATTCATCCAGGTGGTTCAGCCTTCACTTCTAACTATACTGCAAAAGGCTATTTGCCCCTATGTAATTTTTTTTCCATCTTAATATGGTTCTGGTTACTTTTCTCCTTACTGGGACAAAATGCCTATCAAAGAGTACTCAAGGCAGGGAAGAGTTGATTTGACTTACATTTTTCTGGAAATTTCAGTCTATAGTGGTGGAGAAGGTAGAGGTAATAGGAACAACTCAGTCCGTGTGGCAGGGGTGTGAGGCAGCTGTTGGAACCAGAGGCAGTGTAAACGTCAAGGTTGCCTTTTCCAGCTATTCGAAAGGTTGCAGAACATCCCGGATCGCGCTACCATCTGGGGGACCAAGACTCAAACACATGAGCATGTGCGGAGATATTTCACATTCAAACTCCAACAGCTGCAGAGATTCTGAGATATCACAGAGCCGGGAAGTAGACCAAGTCCTCTGAAACCAGCCGACCTCAGGGTCCACCTTGTTCTAAGTAGGTTACTTTCTTAGTTTAGTTTTGAAACAGTGATGCGTGCATCAGGTTTGTGATCTGGGAATTCGTGGTCTCACAGAGAAAGTTTGCTGTGGACAGAGTTGTTAGCAGGAGAAGGAAAGAGCAAGACTGTCTGACAGAAAGGTATCTTGGAATATCTTCCAAGCCTTCTGTGCATACATGTGCTTGCTGCTGCATGCAAATGCTGAGGAGGGAAGAGAAGAGGCAGAAAGGGACTGTAGGGGACAATGGAAGAGCAAGAGCATCATTGTGGGCAAACTAGAGCTCTACCCTTTCTCTGGACGGACCCAGGTGAGATGCATGGGTATCTTCTTAACGTACTCTTTCCCATAACTGCCATGGTCATTCCAATTGTATCACAGCTTTGCTATCTGATGGGATGCATGCTAGAGAACAAAGTGGCCTAGCGAGCAATGGGTATGAAGACTGTTCCAGAAGAAGTTTAAACCCTAGCAGGTGGGTCATCCTTAACTGAATGCCATTTTACTAGTCCTGTTTAACCTTAGCCTGGAATACTTTGTCCAGCTAAATCTCTTTGGTTATCAAGGCCTACCTCAGTCTCTTCAACCTAATTTAACCTTAGGCAACCTCTGTTCTTCCCGACCTAGACCCTCCTAAAGATGCACGTTCTCTGTCTCTGTATGTCTCTGCCTGTATCTCAAATAAACAAAGGAATAATATTTTAAATTTTATTTGTTTATTTTTATGTGCACATGTGTGTGTGTGTATGTTGTGTATCAGACGGCACCTTATATCTCTGTGAAGGACCAAGGTTGACTCCAAGAATCACCCTGGATTGCTTCTACTTCCTTTTTGCTTCACTCTGGGATTTCCCAGTTCCACTCAGCAGTACCAGAAGTATAGGCTGCTGTTCCATTTGCTGTCTTTATGGGGGACCTGGGATCGGAACTCAGGATCTTCTGCTTTCGAGGCAGAGGTTTAACCCAACCCATCTCCCAGGAATAATTTAAAAAAAAATGCTTGTCTCAGGGAACCTTGTGGAAAAGGGGGCAGCAAGATTGTAGGAACTTAAAAATGGGTAGAAACAATGATATGCAAGATACCCCACACAAGTTAGGGCTGCGGCAGCCAGGATTGGACTTTGCCTTACCTGCCAATGACTGACATGTCAAGTACTCCCCAAAGTCTAGCACAGATCAAAGGGATGAAGGCTTCAGGCAGTAGGATTCTTAGAGGCAAGGGATTAAACAGTTATAATAGAGTTCCCATGCTAACAGGGAGCCTAAGAAGGGGCCCTAGGCTGTGCCACTGAGTCCTGAACCTTCATTAGGGTAGAGGACTCAGAGGGAGGTTCAGTGCCACATAAATGGATGCTCCAGGGAATAGGAGGAAGGAAGGGGGAAGTATCAGAAAGGAGGAGGGAGGGAAGGAAGTGAAAGGAAGGGGGGAAGGGAGGAGAGTGCAATGGGGGATGAAAGGGGATGGAAGGAGGGAGAGAGAGGAAGGGAGTACATATTAAGCTTTTATGATCAGGAAAAGAGTGTGGGAGAAAAGAAGAAACAAAACATGCTTGTGTGGTTCTCTTGCCCTCTTCATCCTTCCTAGTCCCCTTTTCCTTGTGCTCATGCCAGATCTCCCCTTGGAGAGTTCTTCAGTTGTTGAAGAACTTTTCCCAGATATTTGTGTTTGAAATAGTCCCGTTTTTAGCAGGCTCTGCAATCTTAGGCACACAGCTTCCTTTCCTGTAAAGTATATGGACTTTCTGGAATGTTTCTAAGGATTCAATGAATCCATCTAATTAGCATGGGAGACAGTGTTTGGCATTTAGTGCAATCATTAATGCTGTCAATGAACAAGACATTGCTGGGATATTGGCCAGGGGTGGAACAAAGGGTGATGGCATCAGGTAGGATCGGCTCGAATCCAAAGCCCACCAGACCCTGTGCCTAGATGAACTTATTAGTTTCCTCATCTGCAAAACAAAAATGATCCTAGAAACTAGTTCAGAAAGATCATCAAAATAACCTCAGGGAACAGTGACACAGTACCTGACCTAGAACAAACCAACAACAAGTGTGTGCTCCTTCTGTGGAAGTGGGTGGTATTTGATTTGTTCTCCTAATGCCACTGTTGCATTTAGCTGCTCTAATGATGTTAAATTCACAGCATGGATGATAATCAGAGGAGGTGTGGGGTCTCCAGATGACCTGGATTCTTTCTTACATACCCACTGTTGTGGTTTGGATCTTCAATGTCACCAAAAGCTTGAGTGCTAAAAGTTTGGCCCTCAGATGATGGCACGATTTGGAGCTGCTGGAAACGTGAAGAGGAAACACATTGATTGAAGAAGCCCATCATTAACGTCCTGCCCTTGAAGATTATTGGGGCCCCCTGAGATCTTTCTTACCCTCTCTTTACTTGTTGGCTTGCACGAGTCAGGCAGCTGTGCTTGACCACATGCATGCCACCATGATGCTTTGTCTCGCCACAGTCTCCTAATAGTGGGACCATTTTAGTTTCACTACCCATTGCTGCAATGAGAACCTGACCCGTACAGCTTACAGATAAAGGGATTTCATTGGCTCACAATTCCAGGTTACAGTCCTTCATTGTGAGAGTCAGGAGGCAAGGAAACACCACATCCACAGTCAAGGGCAGAAGGAAGAATCAATGCTGGCCCATGCTCAGCCACTCTCTCCATCCTTTCCCACCTGCCCAGGGAATGGTCTGGATTTTCCTGTAGCAATTAATCAAGGTAATTTCCTACTGGCTTACCAATAGACTTGCCTTAATGAAACAATCCCTTATAAGTGTGTCCAGAAGGTTGACATTTGTGACTGATCCCACATGCCAAGCAACTATGAACTGAAATCTCTGAAACTCTGAGTCAAAATAAGTCTTTCTCTTTCCTGAGCTATTGTCTCAGTTATCTGGGCACAGAGATGGAAAACTTAGGCCCCTCCTTGTGCCCAGCTTCTGTGTCTTGCTCACTCTGTAGTTTTGAGAAAGTTGCCTTCTCTGATCCCTGTCCATATCATCTGGAAAATGCAACAATTCACCCATCTTCAAGAGCCACTGAGAAAACCCCTAGTATGTGAAAAGCATGGACAAAGTATGGACAAAAGATATTGCATGTCTGATTCCACGCAACAGTCATCACACAGCATATGTAGCATCTCTTCAATATCACACTGAACCACACTAGAGGAAATCTCCCAACATTTTTCAAACAATAATTGTGGTTAGTGGAGACTCCGTGAATCTGGAGGTGGTTAGAGGCCACATTGCTGTGCTCTGCAGAGCCTGAGGACTTCTGTGAGTACAGTCCAGAGCATTCAAGGGTTAGAACCTGACTCCATCTACCTCAGGCCACTTTGACTCTCTCATCTTTAGTTGCTGTTTTCTTTTCTTCCTCACTCATTTGGTTGTTTCTTTGTGACTCTACCAAATAGGATAATGAGTTATGTCTTGCCCATCTTCTGAGGTCAGTCGAGACAGTGGTGTGAAGTCTTTGGGGATGGCATGACTTAGAACATGTCCTATGACATTGCGTGGATGCCCCACTCCTCTCTGAGGTCTTGGGAGACCCTGGTTGGTGTTTCCGTTTTCTCAATGCTTATAACACACCCGGAAACTTGGAGACACCCAGGACCTCATCACACATAGATAAAGCATATCTGTGACTTAGTAATAGCATACCTTACTGTCACCACCCCTCCCCAACTCCTTGCCAAAAAAGCTGCTGTTCCTTTACCAAGGCTGTCCTTCAGCTGTGCAGATGGAGCTGCTACCATGACACTTGTGCCTGCGTTTATATCCTTCCACCTGTGCTGGAACCCTTTCGCTCTGCACTTCATATGAGTTGTCTTCTAGGCTCATAGCTTCTGCATGGTAGATTTGGAGTCCAGCCTCAGAGAACCCAGGAGCCGCTCAAAGTCATATCTTATGCCCAGAAGGATGGGATCTGACCCTGGCTTGTCTGGTTACAGATTCCTGGCATGTTTCCTCATACCCCATTGCAAACCCAACAAGGAGCCCCGCTGGCCTCTAACAGTCCTGGCCAGGCAGAGGCTTCTCCCGTGAGTGAATTAGAAACACTTCTTACTTAGGGAACACAGCGGGGTGGGAAGAGCAAGCAGGCCACGAGAAAAAACCAGGGAAGCAATTTTTCTTTCAGAGAAAAAAGTCTGTATTTGGATTCTTTTTTACACATCCAAGCCGACAGCAAATTGGTTTGCAGAAGATGTAGGTCGTGCTCTGGCCCCGGCGTCTGGACGCCTTATATTGTACACTATATTACCGGAGTAATATCGCGCACTTTATTAGCACCAGCAGGATTTGGGATTCCCATGGGGACTGTTCTTTGCTGTCGGATGTATGAGGCCATTTAATCTCCTTTATCAGATCTGGTGCTGCCTCCCTACCCCCACCTCCTCTTGCAGACCAATAAAGAGAATTTCTTCAGATTCATCGGTCTGAAAGCCAGCTTCTAAATACAGCTCTCCCCTCCTTGCCCCCACTAACTCCTGTATCTAATAAGCAAGCAAGTCAAGAAGGTACCAATGCCTTGAAAATCTGCTTTGTACAATTGAGAAGTAATTTACTCAGGAAATTTGTAATTGGGACTTCATTTTCCACAGGCACACTGGAGGCAGAATGTGTCTTTGCTTGTGCCTGCCTATTTCTTGCCAGGCACTGTGATCTTTGGGGACAAGGTTGGAGTTCTTTCACTAGAAATTTAGTTACACCTTTGTTCTGACTGAGAGACATGGTTAGAATGGTCTGGCAGAGAGGAGAATTTTCTCTGTCAGATACAAGTATACGCTTGGCTCGTGTATGGATCATTTTGATGGGAGTGAATAAATCAGATTTATTCAGATTCATGTTCAGAATCTCAGTTCTGTGCCCATTCTCTGTGTTCTGTGATATTGTTTCTCGTCCTTAGGAGTTGATCTGTGTCCTGGGTCCAGTCCCTTGCTATTTCTGACCTGAAAAGGGACAGCATGACAGAGGGTAGGTTCTGCAGTCAAGCAGACTCAAATTCAGGTCCCAGCCCACTGTTGTGACTTAAGATACTTATCTTTTCTCAGACTTCACTTTCTTTCATTTGTACGATGAGAACCCTTAGGGCTACTTTGAGAATTAATGTAAGGACATGTTTGACATGCTGAGGATGCTTATTCTAACTATTATTTACATGTTGAAAGACTGCTCCTAAAATATAACTGCCAGGTCGGTTCTGGAGCCCTGGGAGTGTCCATCTTTAATAATGCCTCTGAGCATTTTGCAGGGATGAAAAGAGAACAACATCGTGTATTGCTGCATAAGCCATTAAGGTTTCTGACACTTCTCTATATTAGTCATTCAAAATGTCACTTAGGAGGCCCCAAATCTCCCTACATTGTTTGCTTGGAATGAGTATAATAATCTGTTGTCTTTCTTTGGGGCTGGTTGGCTAGTAAGAGTTATAGTCCATCTGTCTGTCTGTCATGGTTTAAATGTGAGCCATCCTCCACAGTTGTCCTTAATTGATGCTAATGTTTGAACAGATGCGTGGCACCTTTAGGAGATAAAGCCTTGTTGGAGGAAGTCGGCCTTTGAGGTTTGGTGTCCCAGCCCACATTTGAAGTATCAGGAAGCACCACTCAGGCTGGTTGTGGATTAGAGAACTGGGAAGAGGACGGCAGGAGAGGATCCACCTGGGTCATGAAAGGCATGCAATTTTATGCTAATGATCCAAGAGGGTTGATTTCTGCAGATATGGGGGGAGGAGGCACAGGGTACCTCTCTAATTGGTCTTTATTGCCCTGGCTTCTACAAAGGTCCTCTGAACCTTGTTCATGCTGAACATCCCACCTTTACAATAAACCACCAGCTGGGGCTCCCTAGCCTCACTAGGGAGCTCACTTGCTCCAGATGCAGGAAAAGAGCCCTATAAGGCCACAATGGCGTGTCGCTCGCATGAGCAGGTCCTTTGAATTTGCTTGCTGGGAAGTGATCTTAATCAAAAACTTAGCCTGGCTTCAACATAAGACACCATTTCATTTTAGAAAGTCACAAGTGTGTTAGTCCTACAAGACTACCACTTCATCAAACTTGCAATCAAGCTCCGAGTAGAGAAATTAACCTATGTGCTTATTCATCATTAGCAACCTCAGATGCGGTCTGTCAGGGTCACAAGGATTTCTATGTTGCTCATTTCAGTGGTCCCTTTTAGAATGCAGGTCACTAGATGTTCAAGCAGAGTTTTGCAAAATGCCTTGATTTAAGGGGAAGGCAGGAGAAAGCAGAGGGGAGTGGATGGGGTTGACAGACACAAGGAACCAGTAGGAGCTTAAGCCATCAGGTGCAGAGATCACTGACTGGTGAAGTGGGAAGTGCTAGAGGCAGAACTGAGATACTTAAGCAAGCACGTTGACTTTACCAAACATGTATGGTTCTTTCATATTATGTTAATACTTAAAACCTCTGAACTCACCTTGTGGGATTAAAAAGTACTTACAGCTTCCATCTCGGATCATCTGCACTGAAAAGGGTCTTGGAAATTCTTAAACACTTTTCCAACATGTGGAAAACTAGGGTTCATGAGAGGTTACATCATCTACAGCCAGATCATTCTTGCCTCCTACTCTTTACAAGACTGATTTCCAAAATGACTTGTCGTGGCAGGTGCTTCTTTCCCAGCTTTTGACAGGATAAAGATTTGGATTTTAATTTCTTTATTTTATCCTTTCTCTCTCTCTCTTTATTTTTTTTTCCTTTCCATCTTTTTTTTATTAAAAATTTAATTATACATTTTAAAATTTTTTACCAGTTCCCTCCCTCCCCCCTCCTCCCCCCGAATTCCCTCCTTCCCCTCCCCATCTCCCAGTGCCTCCCCCCCAATTCCCAGAGAGTCCTTTATTGTGTACGCCTAACTCTCCACTGGGTCCTCCTCTCCGATGACATATAAGGACCCAGTGGCATTTCCATAAGCCCTTTCTCTTGTTCCCCTTAAAGCATAAGATCACTACTATGGCTGTCAATCCCTTGCCTCCAGGGGTCTCGGTGCCCTTAACAGATGCTAGACTTTATGAGGGCAACAGTGCACTGGACATTGCGCAGGGTATGCAAAGTCCCATTATGATTGCTTTGGCCCCAACTATTGTTGAGAATCTTGCAAATCGTTGCTCCTCCATCCTTTTGCTCTTACAATCTTACCGCCCCCTCTTCCGCAAATGTCCCTGAGCTCCAGGATGGGGAGAGATTAGGCTGGCCTAGTTCTATGTGATTGATATAGTCTCTGAAGTTCTGGATTGTGCTTTGTTGATTTTCTTTTGCAGTTTTGCTGCTCTGCAATTCCCTTCACTCCATTCTGCTGGGCACTGTATGTCACCCCCTGGCCAGAGACAAAAAGCTGTTAAACTGGAGTCTTGTTATAATAGCACATTCAAGGGTAGATGTAATAAGAGTAGGAAACCTCACTGAAGGAGGGGTCCATCACCCATTTGCAAAATGATTACTTTTTATCTGCTAGACTATATGCCCTCCCCTTCTGGTGAGATCAGGAAAGAACGTCTGTGAACTTAACCAGGTTTCTCATTACTTACTTGCAGACCTTGATGGAGGCCTATTTTCTCTGCTGTAACATGGTCCCCTCTCTCCTTGTTTCTGGTGTGGCCCTCCTACCCCATCTCTCTTGTTCATAATCCTTGCAATTACTGTGTTACATAGGTTTACTTTTGAGTGTCTCAATGTGGGCTGGGTGAGTTTGGTACTAGGAGCCACCTATTAGGGAGTACATACAGCGCTTAATTTTCTGGGTTTGGGATACTTCACTTAATATAATTCTTTCTAATGACATCCATTTCCCAGCAAATTCCAGTAATTCATCATTTTTGATGGCTGAGTAGTACTCCATTGTATTCTCTCTCTCTTTCTGTGTACTCATCAAAAGACAACTTTCAGGAGTTGACCTCTCCTTTTGTGGGGTCTAAGGCCAGAACTCATTTAATAAGGGTTGTGGGGCCAATACTGTTACTCCCGCGCCACCTTGCTAGCCTGACGATCTGATCATAAGGACGCAGAATGATATTTTTGGAAATGCTTTTAGCTTTTTTCTGTAATCAATTCTAAGATTCAACATTCAAAAGAAGTAAAATACCAGGTAAGGATTTCTGTTCTCCTCCTCATCTTCTCCTTCTTCCTCTTCCTCTTCTCATCACTGTCTGGAAACCAATAACCCCACCATCTAAGCCAGTTCTGCTGTGCAAGTTAACTCAAAGTTTTCAACAACCAGCTGATCTGCACCTGAATGAAATAGAATCGGGAGATACTAGAAATCTTCCACTGCCGTCTACTCAGGTTCACTATTCTACCTTCTTCTTAATTTGGGGAGTGGGTGATTGAAATAAGCACTTCTCAGCCGTTGCCTCCTCCACTGGGTTGATAGAGCATGGACGGAGTTTAAGATGCTTCCTACTGACTGTGCTCATCTTAATTCCAAGAGGCTCCAAGATGAAGGGAGAGAACATTTCTGTAACCTTTCTATGTGCCTAAGAGCAGAGGCAAAAAACGAAGGAAGGTCTGTGCAAAGTAAAGCAACTAGATGACTTTGAAGGCAGGGCCATCCAAGGTCAGAATTGCCCAAGGGTGCCACAGAGGCGAGCCGTGTATTTACCTCCATGTACTGAAATCGTGCACTCTAACTGCATGGTATTTGAAAGTTTCCTAACCATGGCTTACTTGACTCATCTATAAAATGGGGATAATCATATCTGTATCTCAGGATCATTTGGGGATTCAAGGAGCTACAAACAAGGTCATGCATGACGAGCGCATTGTGCTAGTGCTTAGCACCTAGTCCGTGTTCAGTCTGCCCTTCGCTGCCTCTGAGCCGTGATGCTGCTGTAAGAGACTTCCAAGGGAACCAGGGAATGAAGAAGTGGTTCATTAACAACCAGCCCAGGGAGAATACACACCACAGGACGCCGCAGGGTCATTAAGCACCAATGGTGGTAACAAGGCCATTAACTTCCCAGGGCTTCCTTTATCAAGCCACACAGTGAGGTGATGCTTATCCCAGCAGGAGAGGAGAGGCTTGGAGTAGGATCCCTGGAGCAAGGCATCACAGCTACTTTGCAAGGTCTAAGTTGGTGCGATGGGAAGGGCTGCAGGGATTGGACACTATCTGCTTGCATTGTGGATCATCCCCCAAGGACCGAGCATCCGAAAATCATTTCTGTGTGTTTGGTGTGTTCACTGAGGTGTAGAGCAGAGAACATCTGCTTTTGCTTAAACCTGCCGGCGAATCCATCTCTGCTTTTGCTAATCATGACTCCATGGAAGGATGTTTCACTGTTCATTGCCCCCATTTTTCTCATCTAAAAAATGGGGATGTTCAGCGGAAGGTGTGAGGTTAGAATTATCGAATAAAGGAGGAAATACTTGGAGAACATTTTTTAAACCCCCAAGTCCCAGGCAACAGGAAGTGTTATCTTACAGTAGTCGTGCCAGTTTAAGCTTCTGTCTTTCCTGGCTCTCTCATCATTTTCTCCCCTTCCGTTTGTTTGCCTGGATATGTAGATGGATGAGTTACTTCTGGCAATTGTCAAACATTCCTATTTTGGCTAAAACTCCTTCCAAATCTCACAGAGCAAAGAGCAGGTGCAACGTGGTCTTCAGAATAAGTTATTTCATTAGGATGAATTTCCGAATGTGAAAAATCAATATCATTTGGGAGAAAATTTCTGGAAGAACTGAGCAGACCTACATATCACCATATTGATTCGAATGGGATGTCTAAAATAATTTTAGCTCTGATTTTTTTTTAAGCAACTAGGACAAAAGGGAGATTCTTAAGTTACATGGCCAACTGTGCCAGACAGCAGAGACATTTCTATTCCCTTTTCGGGGACATTTCTTGAGTGTAGAAATAATCCTTACGAGCTCAGCACAAGGATCCAGACACCAGAGAGCCTGCCACGGCTTGTGGGCCTCTCCTTGTCTGTGGTCTCACTTGTCATTCTCTCCACCTGATCTTTCTGCTCAGTGATGCTTCTTAATCCTCCACATTGTCATGCAGACTCTCTGGGTCTGGGAAACTGATTCCCTTTAGTCCAAATACCTCTAGTTAGTTTCTGCTTGCTTTTCAGGACTGACCTCAATCAAAGTCTCCCGAGAAACTATCTGTGAGCTTCCTGCTGCTTACTGTCCAATGATACTTCTCTCCGATACCACCTTTGCTAGGCATGACACCGTGAACTTGGTGACTGTATATTCCATCCTGACCTCACGTGAGCTTTCTTAAAGGGAGGTCATGCTCATTCTGCTTGCCAACAATTCCACCCAACTGGGACAAGATGCAACCCAAGATGCCAAGGGTGCTAGGAAACAGTTGTGCTAAAAACCATTTCTAAGTCAGTGAATACACAGCATTTCCACAACAGCACAGCTTCTCAGTCATAAAACCTATGGACTGGAGAGGCCTGATGTTTCTCCTTGTTCTCCTGCCAGTAGAAAGGATTTGGTCGTGGACTGCAATAAACATTTCTCAGCTGAGAGAAAACAGTGATGAGGAAGAATGTGCAGCTGCTTGTCTTTAACTATTAATTCATTTTGTGAGCGGAGAGAGGGAGAGTGCAAACTATTTCTTATGACAGAAGCATGGTCCCTATGATGGCTTTAGGTTCACCTTCTTCCATTCCCACTCACAGTCCATGCCCCTGCCATAGAACCCATGCCTCTATCATAGATCCCATGCTCCTACCATGCCCATGTGTTCATTTCCTGTGAGTGTGCTGGGCCAGTTACTGCTCAGCGCCTTTGCTGGTGGTCTTCCCTCCATCTGGGAGGGCTTCCTCAGGGTCAAAACATGCTGCACAAGGTCAAAAGCACCTGTGTTGGAGTCAAGCAAAGTCAAGCAAATACAGATCCAAATCTTATTTCTCTCACTTAATTGCTGGATCCCGGGCCTCTAAGGGTCAGTTGTAAGAGTTTAACAATCTAGATATAATCTACCACCTAGAATGGTTATAAGGATTAAATAGGTATGTAAGGGTTTATTGCTTTGAGTGGCACTGAGTGCTTGTTAAATGATAGGGCTGTTATTGTCGAATTTTTTCCAGAAAAAAAAAATCTTAAGAAGAGTCAGGTCAAGGGTCACTTGAAGCTTTTTTCTCATTGTCCTGGGTATACTGAAGAGAGCTTTCTCACACATCTGTCTTCATTTCTATTATTTTGTATATTCCACCACTATATAAGTGTCTGTGTATCTATTTCCCCATGCAATGTTCTCAACAACATAGTTTAGCTATCTCTCAAATAATTTTCATACCTAAGGATAATGCCAGATATACCAATAGCTGCGTGACTCTTTCAATGAAGGAATAAATGAATGAATTCTCAACTAGGTAGAAAATGCTTCCAACATAGAACGGAAATTGGACAGGGCATTTTGATTGGCTACTTAATTTGCTCACAGCTTGCAAATGTGTCAATCAAACATGTTTAGTTGCTCTGCTAAAAGATCTACTTAAGGTTAACACTACTGGTCTTTGAAAGAGCAATATGCTGTGACTGAAGAGTGGCTTTTTTATTTCCTTATTTCTAGTGTTTGCATGGGAAACAACTACTTAGCACATTTACCAATGACTTTTCATGAGTTAGGTGTTTTCTTTTTCTCTTAGCCTCAGGTTCTCAGCATGTGATACTACAATGTTTTTGCTCCACATTTGTAAGTGCAGTCGTGTTAGTTCTCAAATCAGCTTGTCGCATGGAAAATGTTCTACAACAAAAGCAATTAATTGTTTTCCCTCTGTAAATGTTTGGAGGTAGAGGGAAGCCCATCTCTCCTTGGATGCTGACAGGCTGTCTCTGCTGCAGAAGCTTCCAACTAGAGCTGTTCTGTTAGCTTCATTTCCTGGCAAACCCGAACCAACACTTTGCAGGGCATGGAGCTGGTAGAGTGTGGCTTCCTTCCTTGGCTCAAGCTCCTGTGCTTGTATCAAAGCTGATCTTTCGAGACACCTAGAATGCCTCACCTCACTTCTTGGTGAGTTCTGCTTAGCTTTCCTTATGCAGTTCTGATGTCACTTTCTAGAGGAAATCTGCTTTAAGTGGTCTCATCTGATTTGCTGTCTCCTCAAACTCTGGTCTTTGCTTTGAGGGTGGTATATATGAGCAGAATATGAGAGAGTATAAGAAAACAAGTGATGGAGTTTGATGACCTGAGATGGAATTTGATTTCTAATTACTGCTCTAGCAACAACTCTGTTGAACATTTTGCATACTGAAACATTCCATACAGAATTACTTGATACATGTCAGACATTTTACTACTGCTATTGCTGATAGAGTCTACTATTGCTAATAGAGCTACAACAATCCACATCAAAACTTATATAACACACACAAAAAAATGATCTATTTAAGGATTTACCCTTCCCGTAGGACTTGCAATAGCTAGCAATTCCAGGGTGCATAGCACTGAGGGGGTTCATAGAATGTGGAACTTCCAATGTTAAAATCAGAACATTCCAAATAAGCCAGGGAAACCAGACAAGTGGTCATGATACCCTCATTTAGACGGGAAGCCACCTAAAAATAAGTGACTTGAACTTCATTTATTTGTATTACCATACTAAGAACATTGTTTTTTATAAGTAGCCATTCTACAGTGGTAGGAGTGGGACTCACAGGCTGGCATCCTCAAGGAGGCTTGTTACCCTTTTCAAACATGCATATATTTCCAAGGGACTCCTTTATACTTCTATTCATACCACATTTGTTAGCCATGATATCAGTTACCTAGTGCTCACAGAAAAACAGTGACTTACAATAGCAGATATATAATGAACTCATGAATTTGAAAATTAGCTGTGACTTGACTTTCTAGATGACTTTTTTCATGTATCTACAGGGATAGTTGACATGCTTGGGGCCTGAATTGGCAAAAACTGGCCATTTAGTTTTGTTTTGCACAGCCCCTTCATTCTCTAGCAAGAGATAGATCAATAGATTGATAGATCTATACACAAGTAGATAAGTAGGTAGATAGAGATAGATAGATAGATAGATAGATAGATAGATAGATAGATAGATAGATAGATAGATAGATTGTCCCACTTCTAGGACCTCAGTTGAGATCTATACTCTCTAAATCAATGGTTCACTATCAATTCTTTTCTATTCCAACTGGTTGGGTAAAGGCATGGGCCAGCCCTAATAGCAGGAAGGGACATAGATATTGGTGGTCAAGTTGAAAAAAATCATATGCTAAAGACTGTGGGCAGTTTTGCAATCTCTCACAGCTTGGCAAACATTTAAATTTAGACATAATGTTACACACTGGCTGTATGTTTAGAAATGTATTCATCATCTTTTAAAACAGTAAGAACCAGGAGTTCTGGTATCTAGAAATTGAGGGAAATCTGTGAAGTAAATGGATGTATTTTTTTGGCATGGAGTTCTAATACAGCTGTTAACACAGTGGTGGAGTGTTTCTGTGGAGAAAGGGTAGTTGCAGATAAAGCTCTGAAGGGTTAGAAAAATACTTAGCTGACCAGTTTTAGAAAGTGTTGTAAGTTGGCTTCCTATTGCGGTGTGAGTTTGGCATGAACTAATCAGCTTCCTGGGTGGGACAGACCATGTCTACTCTCCCTGAAGCTTCAGCAAATTTCCTGATCAGTAAGGTGGGGCCATTTCTTTCAGCTGTGTGCCATCTCAGTGTCCTCAATTTACTTCTACCAATACATATTCACCAGGTTTATGGCCACATCCTTTATTAAAGAACTTTAGTGAGCACTGAGGAAATCATGTGGTTTGGCCTTAATTGCTGGTGAAGTAGAAAGAGTGGAAACAGAAGCACTGAGTTCAAGAAGAATCATTCCCTTGGGTACTTTTTTTACTCTAATGAATTCAACAGGTGAATTAATAAAAATCTACTCCAGGGCCACTTTGTACAGTTCACTATCACGAACAGCATCTCAAGGCCTCAAGGGGACCATGGGAGAAATTGTTGGGGGAGGAGGGTTATGTCTAGGTTCTTGTATTCAGGAGTCAAACACTGAAACCAGAACATGGATCAAGGCAGATTTTATTAGAGGTGAGAAAGGATGGAACTCATGGAGGTAGAGTTCATGAGGGGCAAGGGAACCTAAGATGGTTGGCAGGGTCAAGAGTATTTATAGGGTTAGGTAAGCCTGGGAAAGTGGCTTTTCCTTATTGGTTAGCTCAAATTTCTACAAACCTGATTGGAGCTTTTGGCCCCTACATCTCATTGGTCTGTTCATATTGGGACCCAGCCCAGTAGACTTTGTAGACCACTTGATTGAACTCTGTCTTTTGAGGAACTTAACGTATCTGCAATGGAGAGCTCATCTCTATATCTTTCATAAATAGAGGGTTGGGGAAAGTTGGTGACTTTATGCCTGTGGAGGATTAGAACTAGTTCCTCCAAATTAATAGGGTATTTTTCTTCAGGACAATCCCAGCAATAGGGGATGACCTTCAAAGACCCTCAATGATCTTCCTAGCATGGCCCTTTTCTGAAACTGCCTAAAGATAACTCAACACCAACCATATGCTGGAGTGTTAGAAACATATATTTGAAAATTGCACCTTCTTACAGCTTTGGATTCTAGTGTGGATGTAGAGATAAGCTGTGGACTGCCAAGGCTTTGGTGGGTGGTTTTGGAGGGAGGTAGATGAATAAACTGAAGAAACTCAAGAGAATACAGCAACACTGTTATTGGACCTGTGCTGACAGAGAACAACCAGGACTGACTGAAGACTTGTCTAGAGGGAATTTTGCCGGACAGAAATCTGTTCATAACTATGGGTTCAGGAAGATTCTAGGGACAGAGTTTAGAGACAGGAGTGGAGCTGGGCAGCTCCCTTTGTAACTCTGCTTGACCTTGGGCAAGTGGCCTCAGCTACCTTGTTCTCAGTCTGCTTATCAGTGAAATGGTGTGGGGCTAATGCTCTGTCAGAGAACTGCCAGCAAGCTCCTAATGACACATTTGTAACAGAAGATGATGTTATGGTGGTCAGCCTTAGCAACTGATGGCTGCCAGGATTATTGGAGTAGAATGTTTAGGTGAGGTTTTAGCACAGATAATGGTATAAGCAGGCACATTATGTGGCTAGGTGTAGCAGATGCATTGGTATCTCAGATCCTCTGGTATTGCTTCTGCTGAAGGCCACGGGCTATTCCTGCCTGGGAGCACAGCAGGCTGGAAGCACTTGGGATTAATGTCCCCAGGGGCAGCCTTCAAATATCTACAACAGGGAGTCAGTGAATAAACACCATGGCTTCCACTTGCTGAGAAGGGTGACTCTGGGGGTTTCCTGGAATTGACAGGACTGAACCACCAGTGCCCACAGAGGCCATATGTGTACGATCAGCCCTGGGATGGTCTTCCTGCCCATCCATCCCTCACTTCTTCATTTCCCACTGTGCTTGTTGGGAGTCATATCCCAACAGACCACTTCCACTTACATCTTTATGCCAAGTGCAAGATGTTTTAATGTGCTATTGTAAATTAGGATAGTTAATAAGGTCAGTAATGGCCATACATTTTAGAAGGCTCAAATGATCTTGACAGTTTTTATCATGAAGAAATGATCAATGTCAGAGAAGATAGATGTGTGTGTGTGTGTGTGTGTGTGTGTGTGTGTGTATGTGTTTTAAAACAGTGTCTTATTGTCTTGCCCACACTGATCTTGAATTCCTGGGCATGATCAATTCTATTGCCTCAGCTTCCCAAGTATCTGGGGCGACACAATGTGCTCACAGAATTTGTCCCTGTGCTTTTCTGTTGGCCCCCATGCCCTGAGCCATTAAGTGATTTCAAGTGGAAATGGCTAAACTGAACAGAACAGATGTTTTGCTGCTGCCAAGACACAGCCTGCCTATGGAGAGCAATTTGGAGGTGGAGGTATCGCATGTTGTTCTTGGGGGTACCCCAAGTCTAAATTACACATACCAAACAAGAAGCCCCATTGAGCAGGTGATTTTTATTGTTATAGAATAATGTATAGTGCAATTAGCATGTGCAAATAGTAGTAATTCCTCATGCCTGGAGCAGATTCTAGTTTACAAAACACATCCACACCCATTCATACTCACCTGATCCTATCAACTCTGCAACAGGAATTGACACATGTTGTGAGACTCCCATTGTATTTTCCTAGTTAAATGAAGCCCTGGCAAGAATCAGTACACATTGTTTCTGTTAAGCTCGGGCTGCTGAAGCAGTCATGGACCAGCCCACATGCAAGGGACAGGAGACAAACTGAACCTGTCAGTGGGAAGGTGCTAAAGAAGGGCACCCTCCACAATGAACCACAATGACCTTAGCATTTAACAGATCTGAGTCACAGTTCTACCTGGAAAGTTGAGACAGTATCATCACACAGGGTTAAGATGGCTACGCAGATAAGGGCAAGCAGTATCTTTCATCCCTGGAGAAATAATTTGAGCCATTTGAGTTATAATTTGACTCACAACTGGTAATCATAGATGGTCATAGGGTGAAGCCTTGAATCTCTCTGGAGTACTATAATCTCAACTTTAAGTGGTGGTTTTCCTCAAAACAAATGTTTTACACAGAATTTTTGATATGTCGAACTCTATTTCAGGTTCATCTATTAATTTTCCCAAGGCACCCTGTGAGGTTGGTGGGATGTTGTGCTCAATTCACAGCTGAGTAACTGAGGCACTGAATTGTAGCAGAGCTTGCTCGTGAAGACAGTACAGGCAGAGTTTGGCATATTGGTTTAGAGTCTGTGGGCTCCATTCTTACACTGTGTTCTTACCATGTATGGAACCTATGTATCGAGCTACTTCTCTCACTGTAGAAAAGGGATAGGTACCTTTTTTGTTAATTATTTTTTCATTATTTATTCACTTGTGTGTGTATGTGTGCGTGCGCGTGTGTATGTATGTTTGTGTATGTAGAACCACGGACGAATTCGGAAACCACCATGGATGCCTCCACCTCCTCCTTGTTTACTCTGCCCCGGGATTCACAGGCTCTGCCCTACCAGGACCAGAAACGCAGGCTGCCCCCGCTTCCGTCCGACGTCTATACGTGGGGTCTAGGATCCGAACTCAGGACCTTCCACCTGCAAGGCAGAGGCTTAACTCCTGAGCCACCTCTTTAGCCCTGGGGATAGATACCTTGAAAACATATAATGAAATTGCAACTTACCCTGGATTTAAAGACAGGAAATTTGGACTTCTCAATGAAATTTTGAGAAAATTTTTAATTTTGAGAAAGCAGGACAGACATCTGCTCAGAGTCCTGGTGGAATTCTGGCAGGACTCCTCAGTGTTTTGTAGAGGTAATTTCCTCTCCTCTCGTGATGAGTAACCAACCTGGGCCTATAGCCAACAGTGGACTGATCACATTGAATGGGCCTCTGTGAAGCTCTGAGACTTGGGGACCTTCATCTACTTTCAAGTATACACTTGTCAAATTTCAGAATTATAGACATCCTTGGCAGTGTTTCCTAATATTTTTCTCTCCAGAGGGTGAGGAGCATAGAGATGGGGGAGACAGCTGAATTATTCATCAGTTCTGTTTATAAACCTTAGGTATTCAGCAAAGCACAGGTTAAAAACTTGAAAAGATTAACACATCCAGAGATTCAGTATTCCAAAAGGCCACTGTCGAGTAGTATTTCTGGTTTGCTGCCCATGTTTTCAGAAGTGAAAACTTCATTAACTAATAAAACAGAACAGAAGCTGGCAATTGATCCTGCTAGAGTCTATACATTCAGTAAAAGTAAAAAACTAAACTGGAAAAGATTCAGGCCAAGTTCTAAATGATGGCTCTGCTGTTGGTCGTTGGGAGTCAGGTTAATTATTCATTTCCTGAAAGACTTTGTTTGGGCGTAGAGGTGTGCAGGTGAATCTATTAGTGGGACTTGGCTTTTGGAAGAAACACTAATTGTTCTGAAAGGAACCATGTCTCATTGACTCATTCAATGGGAGAACCTGTCTCTTAAAGCAAGACAATGTTTTTAACAGGGAAAACATCTAGGAGATGCCATGCTGCCTAAAAGGCATGGTCGTGGTAATCATGAACCCACAAAATGGGTGGTTACTGACACTAATCCTATAACGCACCTACCTGGTCAGTGGTCAGCTATGAATTTAAGCCCACGGAGCCTTACAAAGTACTGATAAGTAATGAGCGACTAACAGATTTGGAGAAGGGAACAAAAATAGCCAGTTGTGTACTCACAGGGAAGCCTACTAGACTCCAAGAGATAGTCCCAAGTCTGATATCACATGAGGAGAGGGGACCCTGGTTAAACCCAGTGAAACACAGTGAAAAATGGAAGACAGACATGTGGCGAGAAAAATTTCAGGTGATGGAGAACTGAGGAGATAAGAAAAGGTAGAGGAGAAAGAATTCAGAATATATGCATATGAAACTATCAAGAAAACATAATTCATCAATACAGAAAAATTGAGTAAAAAGTTTTAAAAGTAGTCAAGACTGGGGGGCATGGCTGAGTATTGAAATCACTTAGTTCTCAAGCAGGAGGACCGGAGTTTGGATCCTCAAAACCCAAGTAATACTGGGTGGACTGATACCTTACCTATAGTTCCAATCTTGGAAAGCAGAGACAAGAATCCACAGAGAAAGCTGGCCAGTGAGACTAACCAAATTGTTGAACTTTGGATTTGATTGAGAGACCAACTCTGCCTCAAAGAATAAGCAGAAAGAGAGAGAGATCAAGGAAGATTCCTGACATAATACTCAAGTGCATATGCACACACACATATATGGAGCACACATACAAATGAATATGCCAACTGTTTTCTTCACCACAGTCATCATTTTACTTGGCTGTGCCATCTTGAAGTTCTTGTGGTTTGATAAAAATGGAGGTACCATTTTAGTCAATCTAGTCTCCTCAACTTCAAATCCACAGAGGTTTTAGGAAGATGGCATGATCACTAAAGGACCTTGTACAAGAAATCTCTATGTCTGGAGAAGTTATGTCCCAAAAGGCCAACAGCTAACTAGAGAGGGAAGCAAAAGCATTTCAGATTTGGAAAGGATAGACAAGGGATGTATAAAAGTGTCCCATGGCAATTAGAAGTGGGCTCAAATCACAGTTCTGTCAATATTTATCTCCCTGACCTTAGGCACAATAAAGTTGGACTAGACATTCTTTAAAGGGCTCTTCATCTCTCATCACACCATCATTTCAGATCCTGAGAGACTCCCAGTTAGTCATTCCCTTAGCACTTTCAGATTTGGTAGGAGCACTGGTGTTCACAGCTATCTGGTCTCTAGTCTCATCAGGCACAGCTGGGTTTGATTTCTCAGTCTCTTCCTACAAATTTGTGGGTCTCATTTCTGACCAATGGAATGTGAAGAACTGACCCCATGAAAAACTCAGCCCTGGTTCTTCTTCCCCAGTGTTATGTGAATGGCATCCTAACCTCTCAATAGAAGGCAGAGCCATGGATAGAAGGAAACTGGGTCTCTGCATAACAGTGGAACAGAGTGGTTGCCTTCCACCAACTTACATTATATCATGGCATGAGCAGGAAATAAGATTTTATGATGTAAACCCGCCATTTTCTCAAGGTCATGTGCTATGGCAATCAGTCTTCCCTGATTAATGAAAGGAGATGAGAAACTTGGGGCTTGAAAGGGCAACTCTAATTACTGGTAAGTTCTTTCCTGATAACAATATTATTATTTTACATATTATATCTATTAGTACATATTAAACTTAATTTCAAGTTTATTATAGATTGTACTGATAATAGCATTAAAGTAAATATTTAAATGACATGTGCCTGACACTATTTAAGAGCCAGTCATATTGTAGCTCATTTAGTCCTCAGAACAACTCTGCAAGTTGGTCTTATTATTAGCCTCATTTGTAAGACTTGAAATAAAACATGGAGAAGACCCCATGGCTAGCACAGATCAGCAATCTACCTTATAAGAGTCATAAAATTAGGTAACTCAGACATTGTTGTCTCTGTCAATTTACAAGTGAGAAACCCATCAATTAAGACTCTCCTTATTAGAGGAGTTATGAGAAAGCCAACTCACACCAAAATAGAAATGAAAAGCTCACTTAGCTTTTTAGCCAGGAAGTTGTTCTATATGCTTAATTCAGAGCCACTTAAGACACCACCAGGTCCAGACCTCCTGCATTCTTGGCTTATTTCTTCTTTAGGTTGGCTTTCCTCCAAAACTTCTTATGAGATCAATATGGCTACAATCCGCTCCAACATACATCTCCTAAATTTGACCAGCTACGGATCTGAGAGCGATTTTTTTTTCTATTTCCTTCTAGTACAATGATAACAGGGAGAAAAAAGCATCCTGTCCTCTACTAGATTTGACCCTGCTATTGGTGAATGTTTACGAATACAGTAGATATTTTGACTTAGTGAACTAAGCTGAGTCAGTTCTTTAAGAATTACTGTAGACTATAGAGAGTGTACAATGAATGGGTTGCAAGAGGATAATATGTCAAAATTATCAAAGGGCAGCCAAGCGTTACCAGAGCCATTTATTGCAAGTTCAAATGTCCACAGAGGTCAAGAGACTTGTCTAGTCATGCAGCTGTTAAACTGAGTAAAGCAGCCTTTCTGCTGTGAACCAGTCTTAGTTACCTTTGAGTATCTACCATTTGATACAGTGACTGACAGTCACTGTCTGAGTGAAGAAAGGAATGAATATTATATGATGGAGACTTGAACCCATTTCTTCTGACCTTGCACCTTCATTTACTTCCAGATGGCTATATCGAGAGCCTGCCAAGCCCCCTCTTCTTGTATTAGCAGATTAACAAATAAATGTTGTTTGCTGGAGGAAGAGCTTTGAGTTTGTCAAGGGAAATGATGACTTGGGTGTTGGGACAGCTGTCTCTGGCTTTCTCTCCCCTGGAATTCAGCTCTCCTTGCTTCTTAGTTAATTCTCTTGGGAAGAACAGAGGCTTCCATGACATATTGGCACTACTGATTAGTCCTATCTGCCATCCTACGAAGCTGACAGATTCTTCTTTGAACAGTCACTCCATGGCTGGTAGTCTTGGAACTGAAAGATGCTGTGGTGTGAACTATGGTACTTGGGAATCTCAATGAAAGTTGTGTTGATGAGATCAGATTTACACTTGCAGCTTTCAAGTACAAAGCGATATTAATGTGCTCTTGTTGAACAACCATGGTGCCTGGGGTTTAATTTAAAGTGAGATTTTTGCCAGACAATTATTTTCTCAGAAGCTGTTAAGTAGAAATTAAGGAAGAGGTAGAATTCAAATGCGGTTTTGAATGCTATTAGAATGATGATTGGCCTTTCTTCTACATCCGTATCTTATCCTCAAAAGATGGGAGCTTCACCATTGTGGTCTGTTTAAGGCCAGAAAGAGAAAGGGGGTTTCTACATCTAGCCATAAGCAGTTAGAAGGTCTATTTCATGTTCCTTGTGTCTGCAATAACCATCCTCTAATTGATTCAAGTTCTCACTCTGTGGTCCATAGCTCTTGTCATGATTTCTTGTGGCTTAGTAGAGTGGAAACTTCTCACTCCTGTGCTTGGTCCCTATAGGTCACAAGGGATTTCTGATCCATTGGGTTAGTTGATGACTAAGGTTCGTGGAACTCCACCATCATGTAGCACCATCCATCCCTCTGCCTAAAGGTAGATGGTGGGAAAAAGGACAAACATCTCATGGGAGATTTTTCTAGAGTCAGATCAGTAATACCCACCATTCCTACCTTCATTCTGTTAGAACCAAGCCTCGTGGGCTTCACCCTAACAGAGGTCAGAAGGTATAACTTATTTTAGTCTGAGCTCAGGAGGAAAAGCAGTATCTTCACCATCCAAAATACTGTGATAAATCTTCAAACTGCCTGGTCTCTGCACTTTGGTTTGACCACCAGAGAAATCTAACAAACGTTTATTTTCTTGTAGCTTCCCAACTATTCAACAGTTGCCCAAGGCTTATGAGAGAAAACCCAAATTATAAACTACAGTGTGAAGATGCTTTCTTGATCTCACCCTGTTTCTCTAGCCATTTCCTTCCCACGACCCACCCTCACACTCAGGGTTGCAACTTCTCCAGATTTCTCGTGGTTCAAGAACAAACAGGACCAGTTTTCTCCCTTCCTGCATTTGCACATGCTGCTTCCTGTGCCGGGAATATGTTTCCCACCTCTTGCTGCCATCTGCTTCTTGAACAACTGTCTCTATCTTTCAAGACTCTGCATAGTTCTCTTAGAAGCCTTCCTGAGACTCCCTGATCCCAGATAGAATCATCTGCCTGTAATTTTTCCTTCTCTTTGTGCAGTCCTCTGCAAAGAATGGGCTTCAGTTTATGGGCGTGATCTTATAATTCTTAAGAATAGATAAGTCACACAGCTAAGAGGTTTGGTTGTTGAATCACCACTTGGCTATCTGGGTGAGTTACTAACATTTTCTAAGCTTTAGTGGAATCCGCTTAGGAGAGCTACTGTGAAATTTAAATGAAATAATAAGATTTAGTGCTTAGGACATAATAATGCACTTGATAAGTCTTAGCTCTTCCTGCCATGGATATTGTGATTATCATCTACACTTCCAAACTGCAAGTGATTTGGACACAGGAATGTCATCTTTCTATTTATCTTCTATACCAGGTAATTTCAACTGTTACTTTGATAGTTGGGAGGTAATGAGCTAGGTACACTTATGAGGCAACTTTAGTTAAGGCAACATATAGGAGATTGTCTTAACGGCATTTTGATGTGGGAAGACCCAGCTAATGGTGTGTGAGACCATTCTCTGGACAGATGGAGAAGATGGAGAGAGCTGGTTAGTATGTGGATAGATTTGCAAGCATTAGTCCTTGCCCCTCTGCTTTGCTATGGACATGATATGGCCGGTATCTTCAGGTCCTGTCCTGCCTTAAAAGACTATAACCTGAAGAAGTAATCAATAAACTCTCCTTCCCTATTTGTTTGACTTACTTATTTACTAAATCAACAAAATTGTAAAACTAAGCTGGTTTGGTACAAGAGAAGTGGAGCACTACTGTGAAACTAACACAGCTTCCAGCTCTGAGCCATATGTTTAGCAGATATTATTGAATGAACAAACAAATGAATGAATTATTCCAGTGCTCCCTGAAACTTACTCTATGTTTTGAGGGTGGAGGTCAGACTCTTCACTGAGCTCATGGTGAAATGACAGGAACATTCTTTGTCCTGCATCTGTTCCAACCTCTTCTTCCCCGTTTCTCTTTCCTGTCTCCTTGTTGTTGTTGTCATATCTCTCACCCTTGTAAAAACTCTCCTTTCCAGGTCTCTTTGTGCCTCTGTCTTTCTACTCAATGCACCTATCATATTAGCCCATTCCATTCCTTCACCTCTGACATCAGACTTGGCTCCACCTTGGGCCATTTATCTATTGTCTGGAAGTTATAATGATTCTCCTTGCACTCTCAAAGTACTTTTTTTCTGGAATTAATTTTATAGATTCAAAAATATTGCAGCTTCCTTCTCTGAGATTATACTATATGCCAAGCAACAGGATTAAGTGGTACACAACTCTTTCTCTCTCACTTTACTTGAGCCTCTTGCAACTTTCCTGCCTGTACTATAATTAATCTTGTCCTTGGCTACCTCTTCTCTGAGAAGATAGGTAACCTAAGGGTAAGAGTTAAGTATGACTCAAAGTTATATTATTCCTGATGTCTTATACTCAACATATTCAATAGCTGGAGGACAGACAGGATAACACCAAAGAAGCAGCAGCATCTTTCTCTCCCCTCTCCTTGGTTGACTATTGTGTCCACAATTACATAGCAGCCGGCCAGGTTCAGAACAATACAGGTAGAAGAGGATCCTGTATCTGGAGTCCATGACAGATTATTAGGTAAAGAGTGCAATCCATTGTATTTGACCAGTCATCCTCATGATATTTGGATCTACTATTGCCTGACTGTGTTAATCTCCAGCAACCCTTGGGGCTCTGTGCGCACCCTGACCATGACTAGAGGCAATGTGGAGACCTGAGGTGGACAGATGGAGGATTGCAGAGCAGGTACGCAGAACGGGCAGGTTTTTTCAGCACTGGCAAGCTGGTCAGCAACCAACAGCTCAGACATTCAGGTAAAAGCGACTTCATGTTGCTTCACTAAACCCTTCATGTGACCACAGTTTTGATTTGTTTAGGCATCTGTTACCATGTAGATTTGGAGCATCCTCATACACAGTGCAGTGGGAATAAAAATCAAGGACAAGGTATTTTTAAGGAGAATTAAGCATTGATTTAAATATTTAGTAAGCCAGGTATAGGCTGTTACTTTCACAAAGATGTTCAGCACTGACGATTACTACCTTTTATGAGAACATCTCTATTTTGGAAACTAAGAGAAGATAAAGAAAATATGACAAGTCACACAAACAGGGCAAACCACTGAATTAAAACAATAGAGAAGCCAGAAAAAAAAACTATGACTGAACAAACATTAAGTCAGTGAACTTCTGTCATTTCTTATCTCTGCAGTCTTGAATTACTTGTTTGCTCAACTTCACATTTGTTGAACCCACTCTGAGCAAGAACACCTCACTTGGTCTTTACATAAGGGTTTAGTGAAGCGGTTTAAGAACTCAATGAAAATTTCAATGCAGACAGGGAAGCAGATACATAAAATAGAGCCGGGACTGGAAGCTGGGCCCTGTCTACAAAGCTACTTGTAGACATACAAGTATATGTATTTCCCAGTTGGAATGTTCTCTTTCAGTCTGAAAAGTAAGTTAAAATAAAAGTATTCTTCAGATGTTTATTTCATCATTATCTATATTTCATATTTCATAGCTATATTTCATATAGATAGCAATTTAGACAGAAGAGTTCATACGACTCACCTTCAATTGCTTCCCCAACAGCAAATTCTTACTGAACAATCTTCACCCCCTTTTTGGTCACTATGGGGTTGGAAGTGGAGGCCTCCAGTTTGGCTTTTGAGTTATTAGCCCCGAGGGAGTTATTTTGTCTATATTTTACTGTTTTCTCACTTGCAAATAGTCATGTTATTAAGGTTTATCTCATGCGGTTGTCATGAGGTCTAAACACCATAAGGCGGGTGTTTAAAACAATATTGCAGATGAATCTGAACATGGTAGCTGTGGATTTTTAAATTTCAGTTGTGTTATGTTACAAATAGAATGGGGCTGGTCAGGTAGCTCAGTGATTAAGGTGCCTGCAGTCAAACCTGGAGACCTGAGTTCAGTCCCTTCAGAAACCCACATGGTGGGAGAAGAGAACTGAGTCCTGAAAGTTGTCTCTGACCTCCACCTGTGTGTCTTCTGTGGCATGTACATATATGCCCGTCCTCTCCTCTCCTCTCCTCTCCTCTCCTCTCCTCTCCTCTCCTCTCCTCTCCTCTCCTCTCCTCTCCTCTCCTGTCCTCTCCTCTCCTCTCCTCTCCTCTCCTCTCCTCTCCTCTCCTCTCCTCTCCTCTCCTCTCCTCTTACCTCTCTCCCATCCCCTCTGCTCTCCCCCCTCTCTTCTTTTCTCTCTCTCTCTTTCTCACAGATAAATAAATAGATAAATAAATATTTTAAAATACAAATACAGGCTCCCCTGCCCCACATGTTATTCCATGTCTGGAGTCCATGAGTTCCAACTTCCTTGCCCTTCATGGTCCTCAACATCTGGAGTCCATGAGTCTCTCCAGGGCTCTCTTTCTTCTCACAGAGTCACGTCTGTGATTTACCTTCTTTCCTTCCTCTCATAAACTCGGCCTTAATCCTCAAAAATAATAAAATACAAATACAAAAATTGCCATCTCAGCCATTTTCACAGACGCGGTTTGATGACGTGAAGTATGCTCACAGTGTTACCGCCCATCTCCACCCTTGGTCTGCTGGACCGCTCAGTTTCTACTCAAGGCTCCAGACCAAAGGAAAAGCAGCTCCTCCTTTCCAGGCCTCCTTCCTCCATGGTCACTGTCAAGTGTCTGCTCCAGATGCCTTAAACAAGTGGCCTCGTGCAGCATCTTTCTCTCTGTTGCATTCTCTGCATTGGGAAATCTAAGTGCAAGCCTTTCTTTGGCTTTGCACTTCCTTTCTAGTCTTGTCTTTTCAGCTCTCTGGGGTCCTTCATCCATACAACTGGATTCATCAGATTCTCTTTGCTGCTGAATCAAAGATGGTGCGAGGCCTGCCGGTCCTTTCTGTTGCCACAGCTTTACTTTTTGCAAGAGATATTCTAGGTGCTCTTCATTGATTCCTTTGTCCATCAAACCAACCGTTGCTTTGATATGCTTCACTGTGGCCTTCTGTGTGCCACTTCCTGTGCTTGGAACCTAGGGAATGACAAAGGCACAATCTCTGCCCTCAAGACCCCCAGAGACAGGTTAGGTGGCAGAAGGGACACGGCTGCCAGTCCATGGTGTAGTTGCTAAATGCACAGAACTGACTTCCCAGTGTCATAGTGGACACAGGGAAATGAGCAGTCATGGGGCAAACCTCAGCTGCAAGGCCAAGTGCTAGAGCGAGCCCAGCCAGAACTCCTAAAGGTCATGCTCCTAGCCTCACTGATAACGATCCCTGACGAAGCCACTTGATACTCCCCCCAATCCTTATAGCTTGTGCTCAGAGAACTCTTCTCCAATTGGGACCAGTGGCATCAAGTGACCTCTGATCATCCTCTGAACAAATTGTTTTTGTTGTTCAAATTAGGATTGAAGGACCAGAACTTCAGAGACTCTATATCAATCACATAGAACTAGGCCAGCCTAATCTCTCCCCATCCTGGAGCTCAGGGACATTTGCGGAAGAGGGGGCGGTAAGATTGTAAGAGCAAAAGGATGGGAGGAGCAACGATTTGCAAGATTCTCAACAATAGTTGGGGCCAAAACAATCATAATGGGACTTTGCATGCCCTGCGCAATGTCCAGTGCACTGTTGCCCTCATAAAGTCTAGCATCTGTTAAGGGCACTGAGACCCCTGGAGGCAAGGGATTGACAGCCATAGTAGTGATCTTATGTTTAAGGGGAACAAGAGAAAGGGCTTATGGAAATGCCACTGGGTCCTTATATGTCATCGGAGAGGAGGACCCAGTGGAGAGTTAGGCGTACACAATAAAGGACTCTCTGGGAATTGGGGGGGAGGCACTGGGGGAAGGGGAGGGGGAGGAGGGGGGAGGGAGGGAACTGGTAAAAAATTTTAAAATGTATAATTAAATTTTTAATAAAAAAATTAGGATTGAAGGAAAAGAGAAAGTATCTCATTGCTTTCAAGGGTTTATGACTGGACCTCTAACCCTGGGCAGGGTCCTTAATCTTTCTAAGCCTCAGATTATGCCTTGTGAAAGCAAGGCTGGTTACAGTGCTTGGTTTAGGGGGTTCTTGTGAGGCATCAACATGCTCATAGTCCAACTAAGTCACCAGCTGGTGGTCACGTGGCCGCCACTGTTGGTGGGATTCTGGGTTTGTGGAGAAGAGCATATCAGTTGCTCCCTGGTGGTGTCCGGGTCTTGTCCCTTCTTCCGTGTGCTTCTTTCTGCTTTCTTGCTCCTTGGTTTTCTCCTCAAATATCTCCCCCGTCCTTAGACCCTTGAGCTCTGACAGTCCTTTGATGGGCTGCTTGCAGTGTGTGTGGGGGGGGAGCTGTGGGGTCCAGTGAAACTAAGGATCCCCCTGTGGGTGCTCATCCTTAGCCTGTGCAGAAAGTCGATTTTCTTCCCTCCCGTCCCACCAGCTCATCAGCTGGAACGCCGTCCTCAGCCCCAGAATAGTCAACTGGCTCAGCGAGTGAACTAATTACACTGGCTGAGCCTCTTTTGTTTCCTGATCTTGCTGACGTGCTATTTATAGTGTTTCCAAAGATGTTTGTCTGTGGTGTCCCTTTTCATCCTCCTCAAAGATACGACACCAAGGGCACAAACAGCTGGAACTGAGTGCCGGAGGCCTTTGCCCCCTGGACACATTTAGAGTAGAGACACTGTATTTTATTTTTAGCTTAGTATTTTCTCCCAAAAGATACAATGGGTGGTCATCAGGCTCATTAGCAATGGAGTAGTTATTTTTTTAAAAAAAAATTGAGAAGATGATGAAAAAGGGAGGAAGGGAAGGAAACAGGGAGGAGGGAAAGAGGAGGAGAAAAGGAGAGAATATGAATTAAACTCTATCCAACATCTAGGCAGTATCTATGACAGCTGTGAGCAAAAAGTTAAGAAGTGTAGCTTGTCTAACATCACAAATCAGTGTGGTCCAGACAGGCTCGCCCTGTACCCAGACAGGCAGATGAGTTGGTTCTCTGTGTGGGAGCAGAGACTGTCTGGTGCCAGGAATCACTCAGCAGCCCTTGAAGCATGGAGGATACAGTACAATCTGGGTTCCTCTCTCCATTCCAGCCCAGCACAACAACACAGGTTGTTGCTTTGCCCATCATATATGTGAATGGAAAAAACACTCAGCTTTGAGTCCTTTATGCCAAGATCATGTTCTTAATCCATTGTCCATTAGATTATAGAGTGTTTGAAAGTCATTTGGGAAGCTTATAAAAATGCTTGTCTCCCAGATGACTAATTAAGTAATATAGGATCTATATCCCAGAAAGCAGAGCCTGAGGCAAAGGGTTATATTCTGCTATGATACTAGACACTAAAATGCCAGAAAGTTACTAGGGAATAGAAAGAGTGTGAGAGTAAGGGTGGAGTGCCAAGACAGGAGCAAGTCACTGATGTGGATACCACATCATGGATGTCAAGGAAAAACACTTTTACATAAGATTTGTGTCCAATGAGCTTTGGAAACTAGTGTCTCAGTGGCCAGACCAAAGGGGAAGGGAGAACAATTATCCATCATCTTCCATTACCTAGGTTAAATACTTGTCCTATGGAGCACTGAGTTCTTTGTACTCATGGATTGCAAAGACATGGTATCAAGTAGGTCCTATGATATCATGTGCCTCACAGGACGAGAGATGAAGGCAAGGATATTGGCATGGTCAAAGTGTCCTCCCAGGAAGTTTACAGAGCTACAGAGAAAGAGTTGGGTTTAACTAAGATGACTGGGGTAAAATGGATGGACAAAGGATCCAGGGAGAGGCAAAACTAAACACAGCTGAAGTGGTAAAAGTATCTGGTGCAAACCCTTAATTGATCGTAATGGGGTAATATAGAGGTCACACTTAGAGAAGCCTGACTTAGGGAACATGACCTTGAAGAATTGCCTCTTAGCATGTTGTCATCATCAGTTGTGAAGTTTGGAGAATGACATTTAGGTCCACATTTCTGAAAACATTAAATGCTTCTCCTGGTGCAAGCCCTATGAGGCTGCATTGCTATATATATAGTACAGGAACAATTGTGGGGAATAAGACCTTCATTTTCCTCTTTCAGTCATGTTCACAGGATGAGCTTCCAGTTGACACACTTGGAAATTGTAATTAGCCAAATATGATAAAGCAGACTTGTACACAAGGAAGCAAACAATTCTTTCAATAGTTAGCAACTTTTAATGATTCATTTTATGCTGACTTGCTAGGGTACAAAGACAAATAAAATAGTGCTCCATAGACACATGAAAAAAAAACAACGAGCAATTTGGGAATTGTACTTCTGTTTACCCTTCTAATTATAAGGCTAATTAAACGCTGATTAGTGGCCGTGATGTATAAATACTTTTGCTGTGCTTGGTTCCCTGGTGGAACATTCAAGATGCATGAAATCCAGGTACACAAACATACTTCTGTTTACTAAAGGCTCAGCTGCTCCAACTGCAGTCATACATGTAGTTACAATGAAATACAAAATCCAGTCAGTAAATTTCCTCCTTTCCTAGTCTTTGAGGCTAACAGGAATACATGACCACTACTTTCAATTTTTAACATGTTGATGATGAAATTGAATAAATTCCCAGTTAGACACAGTTTAAGAGAATGTCAATTAGTTCGGCAACTACGGAAATCAGTGTGAAAGTTTCTCAAAGCACTGAAAATAGAATTGCTGTGTATTGTAGCCGTACCACTGTTGGCTATGGACTGAAGGTAACAAACCACATACCACAGGATACTTTCACCTCAGTATTTACTGTAGTACTGTTCATCATAGGTAAGTTATAAAATCAGTAACCGACAGTAGACCGGATAAAAAAAATATGTAAATACACAATGGATCAAAACTATGTCATTTTGGGGGCTGGAGAGGTGGCTCAGGGGTTAAGCCTCTGCCTTGCAGGCGGAAGGTCCTGAATTCGGATCCGAGACCCCCATGTGTAGACGCCGGGCGGAAGTGGGGGCGGCCTGCGTTTTTGGTCCTGGTAGGGCGGAGCCTGTGAATCCCAGGGCAGAGTAAACAAGGAGGAGGTGGAGGTGGTTCCCAATTCATCCGTGGTTCTACACACACACACATATATACACACACATACATACACACACGCGCACACATGCATACACACACAATTGAATAAATAAAAAAAATTATGTCATTTGTAGGAAATCAGATGCAACCGAAAATGATCATCTTAAGTGAAATAAGACTCAGAAAGATGATTATTGTATGTTTTCTCTCATTTGCAGATCTCAGATTTTGTAGAGATACATGAAATCATATATGTACATAGGATGTGAAAATAAAAGCAAGTACTTCCATCGGCAGGGAGGAGGAGGCGGGAGGAGCTCTGGGACCAACCAGCCATTCCAGCGAATAGGTGAGCTTCAGGTATAGTGAGGGACCCTGTCTCAAAGCAGAGTGGAAAGTTATTGAGGAGGGCACTCTGACGACCACATGAACACACACACACACACACACACACTTTTCTCTTTTTGTTTGGTGTATGTGTGTGTGTTTATGTGGGTAGAAGAGGGCACTGTATGTGCCTGTGGTGGCTCAAGGGTGACTCCAGGAATTATTTTGGCTTGCTCTACCTCTCTATTGTTCTGATCTGAAGATTCTCTAGCTCTGTTTTCCAGATTACAGGCTGCCACCATTTCTACCTGGTGCTTTTATGTGGAATCTGGGATCTGAACTCAGATCCTTTTGCTTGTGTGGCAAAGCCTTTAGCCCCTTAGACGTGTCTCCAGCCTGCTTAATCTCTCATTACCATAGCTTATGATGCTTGGGAAGCAGGACAATTAATCTCTCTGAACCTCTTTAACGATCTACAAGACTGAGATATACGTATTGACAGGTTGCACCCTTTCTTTCCTT
Organism: Typhlomys cinereus; assembly: GCA_023101885.1. Taxonomy (NCBI): domain Eukaryota; kingdom Metazoa; phylum Chordata; class Mammalia; order Rodentia; family Platacanthomyidae; genus Typhlomys; species Typhlomys cinereus. Next base: position 127,352 of record JALPQD010000155.1, on the reverse strand, counting down.
ATCCACACTTATCGTCATGTTTCTTAGGAGCGCGCAGTCTGATCTTGTGTGGCATACCTTAATCGGGAGTCCTTGGTACACACAACACAAGTAGACATGGGAAAATGCTAGTGTGTTTCCACTTGTGCTTTTGTTCGTCTTTGATAGTCATGAAATCCACTTGCTCTAGCCTACTGATGGAAGAGAGAGGCAGAGAGAGGAAGAAATCTGGCCCATGTTTTTAGTTTCATTATCCATTGCTGCATCAAAATTCCCACCCAAGTAATGCAAGGGAAAGGGTTTAATTTCAATTTGCAAGTTGAGGTTACAATCCATTACTGCAGAGAAGTTACAGTAGTGAGAGCCTAAGCAACTGGTCACATCACTTCCACAGCAAGAGCAGAGGGCAAGGACCCATGTATGCATGATCACAGGCTTGCCTGCTGTCTTGATCCTATGTAGTCCTCAACCATCTGCCTAGGGAATGGTGCCACTTACAATGGACTGAGTCCTTCTGCATCCATTATGTAGTCAGTCCCCCATGGGCATGTCCAGAGATTAAGCTTAAAATCTACAGAATCACTCTGAAGCAAGAGACCTGCTTCCTTTGTATCAAGTTGACAGTTAATATCACCCCTGTAGCCCAGTTGTACCAGTCAAAACCAGTTTAAGTTATCCAACAACCAGTTAAGGCCCAGTCATATAAAGAAATCCAGCCTGAGTCAATAGGAACAAATAGATGACTCAAATAAATAAGCTGAATAGTTGACTGTTCTTTTGTCTTTCTGTGATATTTAACATTATCACAGAAATACAAAACTAATATAAATACCATTCACAGACTTGCTTTCAAGAAAAGTAACCTTCCCCTTTCTAGATTTTCTGTGCCAACCTCATCCCTCAAAAGAAATCGAAGTCATTTCTACTATTTGTCTAACTCCTACTTTATTAAGTGCCTTCATTTCTCTTTACGTCCTCTGCGTAACAACTGTGATTACTAAGCATCACATTGGTTGCAGATAACAGAATCTTCTAAAGACAAGAGCTCATCTATTCTTGCAGCACCATAGTGTCTCCTGACACCTGCAGCGAGGCCCAGTCTCGAGGCAAGCAGCCCTGGTGGCCAGGAATGAGGAGAACAGCGGATCTAGCCTGAGAGATCCCAGGATGAAGCGTCTTTGCTGGAAGTGCTGGCAGAGGGATGTCATGCATTAGAAATTCACGGCCTTCAAAAAGCTGTGGTTGGCTTTGAGAGGCAGCATGAAGCAAGACCTTTAAGCCAGGCCAGTTGTCCAATCAGGAAGGAATTACAGATTTCTGCCCTGTGTGGAGGGTCTCAGGCTACAAGCTCCCAGCCTGGGTGAATGCCACATGGCAATGCAGTGGGATGCGTGCCCAGCATGGCTTTGCTTCGGGCTCTAGAGATACATCAGGAAGACCGTGCTAGGGGTCTCATCCGCATGTGCTTCCTCCTCGTGCCACTGGAAACCTTGTATTCCTACAGATAATGAGACCGTAAACCCGTGCAGCTTCGTTTATCCTTCTCTTCTCCCGGTTCCTTCTCATTTTTCAGACCACAAGACGGTTCACTTTGAGACCGATGGCATGGACCAGAGCTACAATACGTTGGTGGCAGAATTTCTCATCAAACAAGTAGTGGTTGTTTTTCTTCTTCTTCTTCTTTAACTATAAACGGCAAAGTTGGCTGAGGTTTGATGACAGCATTTATTCAGCCCAGTAGGTGGTCATGAGCCCTTTCAACTTCCTTAGTGGTTGACTGGAACCAAACCGTCTGCTCTTCTGGCTAAACATGGCCCATCTCCCTTCCCACAGATGCAGGTGCAGGCATGTTCTCTTGTACTTGTTTGACTTTTTAAAAGCTCAACCATAGTTGCCTTCACAGAGGCAAAATGCATTCTGAATTAGAGTAAAAGGGTTTTCATTTATTCGTAGAGACCCATTATGTACAATAACAAAGGACGATTTGGACTTATTTCTAAATGTCAGCTAGCAAAAACATCTGGTAGCCTGAGAAAACATGACCTTCCATAGAACATGAGCTCACTTTGATGCCTGCTGCAAACAACCAATCATTTCCTAGAATTCCTGCAAACAGTCATTGGGTTGGAGCATCAAATTGGATTAAAGGGCAGAACACTGTTTTTTTGTGGCTCCTGTGTTTCTAGTGGGCAACATACATTCGCTTTCCCATATATTTAGTGGTGAGCTTGAAGACCTGAGACCCTCCAGTTTTCTTTCTTAATTACTGTCATTTATAAACCAAGAAACCTGAGGAGGAAGGATGAATTAGCTGAATGAGATTGATACAAAATTCACAGGGCTGGGGGATCTATTCCTAATTAGTGGGAGCTAGTCTGCACAGAAATCTAAACTAATCCATTTAGAGACTACAGGAAGAGAAAGATCATGCTATACTAACTACTGTTGGAAAGTGGTCTGTATTATATGAGTTTTTGAAACTCATTTACTGGGTTAGAAATAATTTCCATTTGTGATATCAGGTAGCTCTAAACAAGGAAAGCTATTTCTCACTTTCAAAGGAGCAAAGACCTTCTCAGTAGCACTTGTGTTGGATTAAATACATTTTGGTTATTTTTAATTATGGGTTTTAAGCATATACTCATATTATGTCAATTTTAATAAATATTTTTATTCTTTATCACATTCATGCATAAGTACAACGAGTTTGTGTTTTTACCCCCTTACTACCCAATTTCATCTTTTCTCTCCTGTCCCATTTTGTGTTTTCCTCTTTCTAGCTAGTTTCCTTCCTAGTTTCACATCTTTCTTATGTGTGTATAGCCCACTGGGTTCTTCTGGGATGCCTGTACTAGTATCTGAGTGCCCGCTGGGTTTATGAATGACTTACCAGTGGTAAATCATTGAGGAAAGTAGCTCTCCTTCTGTCTGGCATTTAATTTCTAAAATCTCTCAGGGAGGTATAGTGTCTCTTTAGATCTTCCCTTTTCCATGTTGATAGGACAAATATTATACAGTGCTTCTGCATTGCTGCAGTTCTTAAGTGCAGCAGACCCGTTATAACTAGAGGATACTGTCTGGCAACACCCCTCCCTATCCTGAGGCTTTTATATTCTTACTGTCTCTTCTTCCACAAGGTTCCCTGAGCCTTGGGAGGGAGGGTGATTTCGGTGTCTTGTTTCTGACTGGCTGTTCATGGTCACTTATTCTCTGAACTTGGGCCACTTTGGTTCTTGTGCTGGCTACTCTTTGCGTTGCTGTGAGAGAACACCCAAAGTCAAGTAACTCAAGGGAGAAAGAGAGATTTATTCAGCTTACGGTTCCAGAGGGGAGATACAGTCTTTCATGGCAGAAGCGGCATGGCTGATGGCAGAAGCTGGAGGAGGCCTAGGTCATGTCCATCAGGAGACTGAAAGTTGTAAGACTCCCCACTGCAAGAGAAGGCCTCTCCCAGAAGTAGGGTGAGACTAATCCATCTCAAAGCCCACCACCTATGACAGCCTTCTTCCAGCAGAGCTCCATTTCCTAAAGGTTCCATGACTTCCCAAATACATGAGACTATGGGGGACACATTTCAAATCATAACAGTTCTTCATATTAAACATCTTCCATTGCAGAAGGATGCTTCTTGGTTTAGTGTTGAGTGCTTCCTAATCTGTGGGTATAAAATGTGCTTATAAAATTTTTTTTCATCTATAAGTATATGGAGTATGTGGAAGTTGTAGATGTATGTTTGTGTATGCACATAGGTACACTTAAGCATGTGTACTTGTAAAGGTCCAAGAGTGATATCAGGGATCATCCTGAATCATTCTTCTGCCTTACTGTTATAAGTTTGGGTTTTTAATCGAACATGGAGTATGCCATTAGGGCTAGTTTGTCTAGATAGCTTGCACTGGGGGTTTTCAGGTCTTAGCTGCCAGGACTAGAATTACAGGTGCCAAACCTACCCAGGAACTTTTGCTTGTGGAATCTAGGAATCTGAACTCCAGTCCTTTTGCTTACGATGCAAGGGTTTTAATCACTGAACACTTTCCCCAGCCCAGTCGTAAGTGTTTATATGGCAGTCTGCTGCCAAGTACTTGTAGTTAAACTTCAGTAGCTTGTCCTCATCTAGGACCTATGGTCTCCTCTTTCAGGGGTTCCTGGTTTGGCATAACATATGTTCCCTGCCAAAAAACAGGTCTTAAATTCAATCAAATAGCAGTTGGTTACCCCCATATTATTCAGGTCACGATTATACCAATGTTCACTTCCCATCAGAATGATTGTTACTGCAGCTTACAACATTCATGGCTGGGTAGGGCCATTGATTGCTTTTCTCTCCTGGCAGCCTGCATCATACCTTCTGGCACTACGAAAGCTGTCCAGCAAAAAGAAATCTTCCAGAACCATTCAGCTTGTTTCTCTATATCCTGTGATTTTTGTGTATGGTGTCTTCAGCAATGGGGTCTTGCTATCAGGTTCTGTGGGGGACCAAAAACAGCAGAAAATGCCCATATTATTTTTCTTGGGGGAGGTCTTCGAGATCTCTCTAACCAACAACTTATTAAGAAGTGTCACATACCTGATTAGAGAATTTTGATTAATTGCCTATAGCTTGATCACAAGGAGCATCTCTGGATAATTTCTGATTTCTTTTTTATTTCCCTCTCTATGATCCACTGAGTAAGGTATATCAGCTATCAATTGTTTTACTTTTTCATAGACTTGTTACATAGAAAGAAGGTTTCAGTTTGGATATATCTTACATACTTAGTGTTAATTTTTATTGCTTCCATCCTACCCTGTAGCCTATCCCTCTATTTTTCCCTTTAAAATTCCCTTCCATTATTCCCCTGTTGCATCAATTTTAATAGTAGTTGGAGATGACAATTTTTTCTTCCTATAATTAATAGACTGTCATGGTTTGAAATGTGAGTTGTCTATCACAGACTCATGTGTTTGAATCTTTATGTGTTTGAAAAGGTCATGACACTTTTAGGAGCTGGAAAAAGACAGTCAGAGGGGGCGAACCATGAGGTTGGTTAACCCTGCCCTCTTGAGTGAGTCTGCCCTTGAGCTTGCAGGCAGCAACTCTCGGCCTCCATGATACTGGCAATGATTTAGGCCACCTCCACCTTCTATCAGGAAGCCACGCTTTTTCCTTTATGTAAGCCGTAAGGTAAATAAATTTCCCTTTCTCCCATTGAGTTGCTTGACTTTGGGCTCCAGTATCTCACACAGTGACTCAGAGAAAGAGTAACTGGGTACATAGACCTAGATAGAAAAATCATCTGTAGATGAATCGAACAACTCATCAAATAATACAAAACAGAACAGTTCATGCAGGAGTGATAGAATGCATTATCTAAGACAGACATATGCTAAAATATGAAACAGGTCTCAATAAGTTGAAAGTGATTTTAATTTCATGCAGTATGTTTTCTAATGATGCACATCAAATTGAAAGTCAATAGCTGAAAGAAACCTAGAAGCTCCCCAAAACAACTCTAAATCAAAAGTATGAATAAATCATGAAGGAGATTAGAAAATACGTTCCTTGAGAGAAATTAAATCAAACATCGAAATATGCAGGATCCAGTTAGATAATCCAGAGAAAGAGAATCTTCAATGTGTCTATTTGGAAAAAAGTTCTCAGACCAATGATGTAAGTTTCCATTTTGAAATACAGAAAAGTAAATATACACCAATTCAAAGCAAGTAGAAGTAAATAATAAATATTTGAGTGGGAAATAATGAAGTAGAAAATGGAAAGTCATAGAGAAAATCAACAAAGGTAAAAGTTAATGAAAATATTGCAAAACTTTCCTCCACTCACTCACAGATCACTTTCTACATTATTGTCAGTTATCCATGGTGAGCTGTAGTCCCAAACTATTGAAAGGAATATTCCCCCTCCCAAATAAGCAGTTCTCTTATGCTGCTACTGTTCTAAGTAGTATGATGAGCAATGAGCTCCCTGTTGTCCCACTCAATCACAGGATGTAAATTTTTCCTTTGTCAGTGCATCCATACTGTACATGATAGCTGCTCATTGGTTACTCGATAGCCATTTCAATAATCACATGGCTGTCGTGGTGTTTGCAGTACTTGTCTACAACTAATACTCACATATCTTATTAATGACCCTACACTCCCCCAATACTTTCATATGTGTTCTGCTTTCTTCCTATCCTTATGGCCCCTCCCCCTACTCCATGGTCCACGTCTACAGCTCACTATCAAAGAATGTTTTTTAGTAATTGTATAACAAATAAGAATAGAGGAGGAAGTGTGATCTGATAAGTCTAAGGTACTTACCATCTATCCATTTGTATTAAAGTTTCCTAACCTCTGATTAGGGTCAATACTCCTAGCTTCCAGCATGCCCTGGCTTGTGGCAGTAGAACTCCCATTTTTTGCATCATGTGGGGCCCTGTTGTCCAGATTTCCTCATGTTAGGATGATTCCAGGCAAACTGGATTAGAACTCACTGTACAACCTCAGTTTAGCTTCATTATCTCTGTATAAGGTGTGTTTCCAAATAAGGTACATCTTGAGGTATTAGAGATTTGGATTTTAGCATATGAATTTTGTGAGGTTGCAATTCTGATCATAAGTAGTTCTCTCTTTCTCTCTCTCTCTCTCTCTCTCTCTCTCTGCCTCTCTGCCTCTTTGTCTCTGTTTCCCTCTTTCTCTCTCTTATACACCTATATATGGCATGTTTGTACTTGACACACAGATAAGATAGAGAGACATGAGGCAGTTAGTTTCAGAAAGTAGGGAATGGAGTGGCTGTTTTCAAAAGGTTCTGAGAATAGGGGAGCTTTTGGAAAAAAATCAGAAAGGTCAGCCACTTAATAATTAACAACTGATCACTGGTGCTTTAAAGATCCTTAGCTACAGAGGATATGTTGCCAGAGTTTAGAGATCACTAGCCCTGTGCTTTATGTAAAGCCTATCCACACCCCAAAATACTTGATCACTGTCATAGTTAGATGCAGGTGTCAACTTGACAATTGAGGATTTGAGCTCTGGGCACATTTATAGAGAATTAGTAGTTAAGTCCAGAGTGAATCTACAAGAGATTGTCTGGTGTTTAGGGAAGACCCAGCCCATGGTGGGTGGGACTAGTCCCCAGGAAGGAATAAAATGAAGGGAGCTGTTTGTGAAAGAGGCATCCTTGTGTACACTTGACCAGACATGCTGGTCTAGCAAATAAGGATTGTCCCTCTCTCAGCCATTATGTGGAGAGGGTGTGGCCAGTTCTCTCTGCCCTTTGGTGATGGTATGGGTTGTCCTGCCAAGCTGGACTAAGAACTGTAACCAGACTATCACAAGAGAGTAAACCCCTTGTTCCCATAAGCTGTTTGATGGTGATTTATCAGCAACATGCAGAGTAACTGCAACAATGATCGTGATGCCCTGGAAGAGGGCAAGTGTGCACCCAATTCATAGCTGAGGAAGAAGAGGCTTAGAGAGCCATTGCTTTTTAAATGAGAACCCTTATGCAATGAATTTTGAACAGTCATGCAACCATTCCAGCACTGTAGTTCCTCTGTTCTTATTTCACTCTTGGATGACTAATGTAAAATGTCAAATCTTCCATGGTGTAGTGGTGCAGAGAAACAGCTTTGAAGTTGGTTCCATCCAATATGGGTGAGTTTGGGCAGGACACATTTTTCATTTGTGGTTATGAGGTGGAATGTTTTGTCTGTGCTCTTTGGGGGTGCCAAACGGCTAAAAGCAAGGAGAATAAGTAGGGCGGCAAGCGGCCTCATCAATCAGCTTTCTTCCTCTTGTCTCCCAAGTCTAAAGTAGGTCGACCCAGTTTGTGACAGCCCCTTAACCTCTCCTCGAAGCAAGCCTAGCTGCATGAAAAATAGCAGGTGCATGGATGACTGTTCCGGACCCCATGCAAACGTGTGAATGTTCAACTCCATTTAGACAGCTCTACTGAACTTGTCTTTCATGTGTGTGTGTGTGTTCGCGCACGTGTGTGTGTGTGTGTGTGTAGTAATAGTAGTAGTAATAGTAGTAATAGTAGTTGTAGTATAGTAGTAGAGGGTGCTTGAGTGTGTGTGCCTGTGGAGGCCCAAGAATGACTTCAGGAATCCTCTGGACTGCTCTACCTCATTTTTGCTTTGCTATGAGGATCCCAGGTTCTGCCTGCCAGGGCCAAAAGTGCAGGTCACCACCATTTCTGCCCAATCTTTTCATGTGGGCTCTGGGTTTCAAACTCAGATCTTTCTAGTTTTTGAGGAAGAGGCTGAACCCCTGAGCTATCTCTCCATCTCTAAACTTGTTTTTCTTCTCTCTCAGGTAAACTCTGGTCCTGGTTGCCAGTGTGATCTTTTTGTTATTTTGTTTTTCTGAGACAGGATCACATGTCTGGGTTTGCCTGGGACTCACTGCACAGTTGAGGTTGACCTCAAACTCTTGATCTTCCTGTCTTTACTACCCAAGCATTGGGACTATAGGCATGTGTCACCATGCCTGACACGTATCATTTTAATCACAAATATCTGTGGAATATTTTCAATCATTTCACACTCACTGAGTGCCACCTGTGTATAATATGTTATATTGACACCAGAAGCATAGAATCCAATCTGCAAGGTTGCTCCCATTTGAAAATAGCTCACGGTACTCAGATCTCCTGAATGTAGCATCATGATATTGACTGCCAAGACTCTGGGTTGAGTATTCAGCAACTTTTCTCTATCAACTGGCTGACTCTGGGTTGATGACTGAACTTCTCAGCACCCTAGTTTCTTCTGTGAAGTAGGATCAATAACATAACTCTGACATCATTTTTTATTAGTCAGAGGAGCTTCAGTCATATTATATTTTATATATTAAATCTGAAGAGACAGGTTGGAAGTCATCAATTTTATACCATGGCCCCAAAGACCTTGGTTTTATAGTGAAGGCTGTCCTCCCTATACACTCCTTTTTGCCATACACTGTACCGCCTTGTTGTTGCACGTGCATAGTCAAGGCTATCTTAGTCAAGGAGAGTGTCCTAAAGTGACCATTTGCAGGAGACAAACATGAATGAGGACAGGATACTGCAGGCTCCAATTCCCACAGGGCTTTGAATGCCAGCATGCCAGGGATGGTGAGCTGGGCTGCATGTACCTCCTGGGGAGCCCCAGCTCTGTCTAGAAGGAGACATTGCTCACACAGCTCTTGCAGATACTCCTGCCACGTGTAGAATGTGGGCTCAATGTTATTTGACCTGACCATTTCAAAGAAGTCAGAAATTTGAGTTTCTATTTGTATCATTTCAATGCTTAAGTCTGGTGGGGTTTGTTTTCATGATGTGTAGTATGTGGACATGCTATGGGCTGTAGTGAAGACCCTCTGCCAGGCATCTGTAACAGGAAGAAGAGATCCAGGCTTCAAAGCCAAAACTGCTCCCTATTGGCTGGAAGATGACTTACGGTAAGTAATTGTAAATCTTTCCGTCACTCATCTTCTCTAGCTGAAGAAGTGAGGATTATCTTCAATCTATCTAGCGAAGTAATGAGAAGATTTTTTGTGTGTGCAAAACCTAACATAAGACAACTTACTTTCAAGATGGGAAAATTTCTGAATAGATATTGTTCAAAAAAAAAGCACAGAAAGTTGGTAAGCACACAAAATGAGTCACTATAGCTAATCATTGAATTTAATCACATTGATTAATGAGTGGCATGAATTTTGAAGCTATGTACTATTCCATGGCAGGCAGAGTACATATCACCAAAAAGTCAAATTAAGTATTGGTAAGGATATGAAAGCAAACTACTCTGGTAGAAATGAAAAATTATAGAGACATTTAGGAAAAAGACTTGCCAGTTTCTCAAAATGTTAAACATGGATTTTACCATATAGCCCAGACACATGAAATGTGGGATATGAGCTGGAGAGATGGCTCGGGAACTAAAACTATACCTTACAAGCAGAATCCCATTTGCCAGGCAGAAATGGCAGCAGCCTATACTTCCTACTCTGAAAAGCAGAGCCTGGGAAATCACAGAACAAAGCAACAAGGAAGTAGAAGCAATCTAGTATGACTCCTGGAGTTACTTTTGGACCTCCACAGATACACATAGTACCCTCTGACACACATATATACACACAAAAAATGCTCATTTTGGCAGCACATATTCTAAAATTTGAATGATACAGAGAAGATTAGCATGGCCCCTGTGTAAGGATGATGCAAATTCATGAAGCATTTCATATTTTTAAATCAATAAATGTAATTCATCATATAAACCAATCCAAAGTCCAAGACCATGTGATACTCTCCATAGATGCAGAAAAAGCTTTTGACAAGATACAACATCCTTTTATGATCAAAACCCAGAGAGAGTTGGAATGCAAGGAACTTATATCAACATAATAAAAGCTGTATATAACAAGCCAATAGCGAGTATTACACTAAATGAGGAAAAGCTTGAAGCATTTCTGCTTAGATCAGGAAATACTGTCCACTCTTAACCACTTTTATTCAATATTGTACTTGAAGTCTTAATTAGAGACACAAAACAAGAGAGGGAGATAAAAGGGATTCAAATTGGAAAGGAAAAAATCAAGATATCTCTATTTGAAGATGACATGATTCTATACCTGAGTGATCCTAAAAACTCCACCAGGAAACTCCTGGAGCTAATACATAAGTTCAGCAGAATGGCAGGTTACAAAATAAACATGTAAAAATCAGTGGTCTTCCTATACACTAAGGATGAAAAAAGTGAAAACTTTTAAGAGAATCAATCCCATTTATTATAGCTCCTACAAGAATGAAATATCTTGGTATAAATCTAACCAAAGAAGTGAGAGACATTTATAATGAAAACTTTAAAACCCTAAAGAAAGAAATTACAGAAGACACCAGAAAGGTAGGAAGACCTCCCATGCTCCTGGATCGGCAGAATCAATATCATAAAAATGACCATCCTACCAAAAGCAATATACAGATTCAACGCTATACCAATCAAAACCCCAAAGCAATTCTTTGAAGAGATTGACCAAACAATGTCAGAATTCATATGGAAGCACAAAAGGCCCAGGATAGCAAAAAACAATCCTGTGTGACAAAAACACTTCTGGAGGTATCACCATACCAAACCTTAGTCTATATTACAAATCCATAGTAATAAAAACAGCCTGGTACTGGCTACAAAAAAGACATGTAGATCAATGGATAAGTGTTGAAGACCCAGATATAAGCCCACACAATTAAATCCATTTGATCTTTGACAAAGGGGCCCAAAAAAATTCAATGGAAAAAGAACAGTATCTTCAACAAATGGTGCTGGCAAAACTGGATATCTACATTCTGATGATTAAAACTGGACCTGTACTTGTCACCATGCATGAAAATTAATTCCAAATGGATCAAGGACCTTACTATTAGACCAGAGACTACAAAAGCCCTAGTTGAAAGGATAAGAAACTCTCTCAAGATGATTAGCTTAGGCCAACAGTTTCTAATAGCGCAGGCATTAGAACCAATACTCAACCATTGGGATCTTATGAAATTAAAGAGCTCTGTTCAGCTAAAGATATTGTAAACCGAACAAAAAGCAATCCACATAATGGGAGAAAATCTTCATTAACCACATATCTGATAGAGCTCTATTATCCAGAGTACACAAAGAACTTAAAAAACTAAACACCAAGGAGATAAATAGCCCAACTAAAAATTGGGCCTTGGAACTCAAAAGAAACTTTTCCAGGGACAAAATCGAAATATCTAACATATATCTTAAAAAATGCTCCACATCCCTAGCCATCAGGGAAATGTAAATCAAAACTATCCTGAGATATCATCTCACCCCAATCAAGATGGCAAAAATCCATAATACAAACAACACCAAATGCTGGAGAGGATGTGGAGAGAAGGGAACTCTCATACGTTGCTGGTGGGAATGAAAGCTTATACAACTACTCTGGTGATCAGTCTGGTGATTTCTAAAAAGTTAAAGACTGAAATGCCATATGACCCTGTGTATACTACTCCTGGGAATAATCCCCCATAATGCAGCAATTCACTACAGTGACACAAGCACAACCATGTCCATTGCAGCACTATTTATAATAGCAAAGTAATGGAATCAACCCAAATGCCCAACAGTTGATGAATGGATAATGAAAATGTGGTACATTTATGCAATGGAATACTACTCAGCCATAAAAATAGATGAATTAATTAAATTTACCAGGAAATGGATGGAATTAGAAAAAAATTATATTGAGTGAAGTATCTCAGACCCAGAAAGTTAGATACCATATTTACTCCCTAATAAGTGGATACCAATTCTAGACCCTACTTAATGACATATTCAAAGGTAAATCTCTGTAATACCCACTATAATTGCAACGGATTATAAACAGGAGGGAAAGGGAAGGAGCATCTCAAAAGAAAGGAGATAAGGGATCATCACACTTTAGTAGAGAAAATAGGCCACTGTCAGTATTACATGTAAGTAGAGAGACATCTGGTGCAGATTTCATCATCGGGGAGGATACAGGGACTGGCAGACAGATGGTAACCAACCTGCAAATGGAACACTGACACGCACCCTTACTGTGTCCTACTCCTATTCTTCCATCTACCTTTGAGTCTCCTCTCATATTAAGATCTTCATTTTATCTTTGATTAGGAAGTGACCTTCGATATCAATGGGGATGTAGCCAAGGGCAGTGCAGAAAAAGCAAAACTGAAAAGAACAACAAACCATGATTCAGAACACCAAACACCCCACATTAATCACCTGGAACCAGACCAGCCAAATCTCTCCCCATCCTAAAGTACAGGGAACCTTGTGGAAGAGAGGGTGGCAAGATTGTAAGAGCCTAAAGATGGGGAGGACCAACAATATGCAAGATACTCCACATAAGTTAGGGCTGCAGCAGCCAGAATTGGACTTTGCCTGATCTGCACAATGGCTGACATGTCAACAACCCCCCCCAAAGTGTAGCATGGATCACAGGAGAGAAGGCTCCAGGCAGTAGGATCCTTAGAGGCAAGTGATTAACAGTCATAATAGAGCCCAAGAAGGGGCTCTGGGATATGCCACTGAGATCTGAACCCTCACTAGGGTGAAGGACTCAGAGGGAGGTTTGGCTTTTGCACAAAAGGATGCTCCAGGGGATGGGAGGAAGGAAGGCGTAGGCACTGAGAGAGGAGGAGGGAGGGAGGGAGGAGGCTGAAAGGAAGGGGGAAAGGGAGGAGAGTGCAATGGGGGACGACTGGGGAGGGGAAGTGGGAGGAAGAGAATGGGATACCTATTGAGCTTACATGATTAGGAAAAAAATAAAATGTGGGAGAAAAAAATTAAATGCAAAAAATTAAAAGATTTTGAAAGTGTGGGATGTTTATACCACTGTATATAGAGTAATCAAATGCTGACAAGGTTCAGATATTGATAAGCCTCAAAAAATTTTTTTATATTTTTTCTTTTTTTTAATTTCCACTCATACAAATTTAACAGATACAGCGGTCCCCCCTACCTCCACCCCCCTATCCCCTTGTTCCCCTCTCCCCTCCCCCTTCCCTCCCCATTCCCCAGTGCATCCCCCTCCCATCCCTGGAGCATCCTTTAATGTGCATGCCAAACTCTCCTCTGGGTCCTCCTCTCTGATGAGGCGCAAGGACCCAGTGGCATTTCCCTGAACCCTTTCCTGTGTTCCCATTAAGCATAGGAACACTACTGTGGCTGCCAATCCCTTGCCTCCCAGGATCTTAGTGCCTTTAGCAAATGCTAGACTTTGTGAGGTCAATAGTATGTTGGACATTGTGCAGGGCATAAGCTTCAAAAATTTTATGCTTGTCAACTAAGCCAGATGTAGAAGATCACATATTATCTAATTCTGTTCCTGTGAAATACCCATGAAGGCATACCCATTGAGGCAGACAGTAGATTCATAGTTGCCTGGGGCTTAGAGTGTATCATCATTATTTTTCTATCACTGTACTAAAATGCCCTGACAAAAACCACTTAAGAAAGGAAGGTTTATTATGGCTCACAGTTGTAAGACAGGGTCCATCATGGTGGGGAAGTCGCGGAAGCAGGAGCCACAGGCCGCATCTACAGCCAGTCAGGCCCAGTCAGCACAGTCATGCTCAGCTAGCTTTCTGCTTCATGTACAGGACTCAAGCCCAGAAAATGGTGAGAGTCTCTCTTAGGGTGAAATATTTTCATCTCAGTTAACTTAATCTAAACAATCCCTCCCAGATGTGCCTGGAAGATATCCTAGGTGATTCCAGATCCTGTTTAGTTGATAATCAACACCAACTATCACAGAATGCAAATAGGTTGACACACGGGGATCTTTCCTGTTCTAAAACTACATTTCATTGATAGTTGTAAATTTATCCTGTAACTTGACTAACAAGCTTAAATTGTGCATTAAAATCTGGGAATCGTGTTGTGTGTGGGTTATACTTTGGTAAAGATTAAAACAAAAGCTACAAAAACAAGCCAAACCTGATGTACGGTATTAGTAAATGCAACCTTGTCGCTTTAGTTCTCCTGTAAGGACAGGGTAGAAAAGCTGCTTTGCAGTTTCCCTCGCTGGGCCTGAAGCCAAATCCCAATCCTGCTTCTTTCTAGCTATGTGTTCATGGTGGCAACGCTTCAGCCTCTTTGTTGAAAAACTGAAACCAACGATAGTGTTGTTATTGATTTCTTGAAAGACTCGAAGGAGCTGGTGTGCAGAAGGTGCAACCCACCCACGGCAAGTCCACAATGACTGACAGTGACTTGGTCTTCTGGATTCTTCACCTCCTTGCTACTCATTCTTTGTCTTTAGCAGCAATGACTAAGGAGTTCCCCTTCCTCTTTCAAACGGTCCCCATCCACAGATCACCCCTCCAGAGTTTGGCTGATTTAGAGGTCTGCCAAGCAATCTGGGGTTGTGATGCTGCTTAGCATCGCTGACCATGGGCTGTTAGCCACTTATATGAGAATGTCACCCGGAGGGAGATAAGCAACTGTAATAACACTCGGCATGTTAACTCGAGTGTTCTGTTGTATGTGCTTCCATCTGGGATGCTCACGGCCCTTCGCCGATGCTATCATCCGGCTGCTGTCACCTTCTGCTGCTGTCAGGTGATCCAGAAGAGAGACTCCTTTGGCAGAGTGACACGACTCGGGGAGATTGGAGAGCTTACTGGGAATTGACTGACAGACGAGATGCCTGATGGGAAGGAGTAAACACTCAGCCCCTCACCTCCCGAGGGCCGGGCACTCAGTGACTCATCTGGATGTGAGAAGTTGGGGCTCCTCCAATATGTCTTTCCTTTCTGTTCACTGGAAAAGTCTGGAGCATGTCTGGTTTTCTTTACCTTTAGATCAACAGGGTGAGTGTGAGACAGATGTGGTGTCCCAGACGTTAGGGAGTGGCGAAGATTCCGGTGAGGTGCAGGAGTGGTGCTCCTTTCAAAGTCAGCATCCATTCATGTGGAACATGGCCCAGAGTCAGCACTACGCTTCTTTAAAGAAATCAGGCAACCAGATATGTCTATAAAATTCCTATTTTTAAAATATTACCAATTAAAAAATTTAAGGAAAAAAAATAAACTCATCAGCGGAACTTGACTGAGATCTGACCTCTGTTGCTGAGTGATCGTCTGTGTCTATTCTGCGTGTTTAAGCAGAAGCCATAAGGGACTAGCAAGGACATGATAAGGGAGGTGCTCAGTAAAGGTTGGGCTGGAGTACCCCTGAGGCTCTTTCACTATTTTTATTCTGCACAATGAGAGGACCAGGAATAGCATCTGGTCCAGTTACTCTCCTGTCACTGTGTTGAGATGCTCTGATTATTTGGCTTAGGGTTCCTGAGGGTATAAAGTCCATCATGATCAGGAACACAAAGTGGAAGGCATGGCAGGAGGCAGAAACAGGAGGCTAGCTTACCTTGCATAGGTCATGATTTCTCGTTTCTCTCTCTCTCTCTCTCTCTCTCTCTGTCTCTCCACACACACATACACACACACACATAATACATATACATGTATATCATATACATATACATATGAGGTGGGGTTAAGTTATCAAACTTCAAGTCCTGACCCCAGTGATGTATGCCCTCCAGCAAAACTCCACCTCTAAAGGTATCATAATCTTCCCAATAGTGCCACCAGCTAGGGCCAAGTATTCAAGTACATTAGCCTGTGGGGGACAATTCATATCCACATCCTAATGGTATCCAAGCCCAAGGATTCATCCACATTCTGGTTGTTCCCAAAGGTACCACCACTGGGAGCACTTTGTAAGGCCTGTTACCATCTACCCGTGGGAATCACATCAGTGTTCTCTTTGGGAGCTTACTACATTTTAATAATGAATTCATAATTTTTAAGAGGGGGCTATTATAAGCTAGAATCCTCAAGGGGGCTTGGAAAATCTGAGCCTATTAGAAAGCCTTCATACCAAGTCCCTATGCTGAGTGGATGTGTGTTTGCCTCTACCTAGGAGAAGGAGATGTTGCTAAGGAAATGCTACCAGTTGTGTTTGACACATTCTTTGCTGACACATTGGGCTGCTGATTTCAGAATCCTCCAACTTTGCAAACAGAGAACCTCAGTGAAATGGAGCTAACGCCACACACTGCTTCTTGAAGAGTGTGTAAGGCTTAAAAACCAGTATGAGATTCAGAGTTCACAAAAGGAGCTCTCCATAAAATTGTACACATGCACATATATTTTAACAGAACTCTGTTGCATGGCGTAACAGCGCTCATGGGCTAAATCTGTGAGGTTCGCCTCCCTCCCCAAGGAGCGTGTATCCACTGATGTTTCCGTGCAGCTTTGTTTCCATTCATGGCTGTGTTTAGCTGTGTGTTTGCATAGCTCTGTGGTCAGACAATGACTGCACAGGGGTAATGCTCAAGTATTTCTCCAGCAAATCTTCCTTGGAATCCTATGTGTGCAGAAGAGCACACACCAAATTCAGGTATTTTTTGAAGTTACTCTTACCTTGCAGTTCTCTGTGTCTTTTCTCTGAGTGGTGTCTGTGTACCCTGTCCCTCACGCTTAGCTATTAGTATGTGAGCAATTTGAGCCAAATTCCAGGCTTCGGTTAGGAATATGCTCAACTCAGCCTAATGGTGCCATTGGCCTTGCATGGAATTTTATTGAGACTTGATATACAAAGGCAAAAATAGCATCCATGAAACCTAACTTACACTGGAGAACCATGTAAGCCAATACAGATTTAGGTGCACATTCTGAGTCTCCCCCTTTCACTGCAATACGATGCTTCTTACTAATCATAACATCTACTGAAACTGTGCCCCCTTATCCCAAGACTGGCTGGGGTTCTCACATCCCTTTTGAGTCCATTCAATTCCTTCTCTAACAAAGAAGTCATCTCCAGCCTTCCCAGGGTTCTTGGGACTTTCATGTCAACCATGTCTGCAGGGGCAGGCAGGGGAGAGTACCAGACAAAAATGGCATGGATTTCTACTATTCTGACCCAAAGTTCAACAGGCTTTCAAGCACAATCATTTTTCAGATTGTGGCACTCTGTTGGATAATTCTAGGTTGGTTGAAATGGCTGATTTTTTAAATTAATTTTGTGCAGTCCTACATATGCATCGGAGGGCAAAGGTTTGCCTGTCTCTTTATTTAGCCATTAATAAAACTGATAGTGTCCTATGAAACACACAGACAAATGGAGCACCATCAAGGCACTGAAAAGATGACTTAGGCCCATATTCTTGCTTATGCCTTTGAAGGGTTTTTATAATGGGGTAAGTAGGGGGAAATGTTTCAGATTATGAGACTGACATGATGCCTACTGCACTAAAAGGGCAATAGGAAAATGTTTCAAAATAGAATGTCAGGGTGTGGAGGTATGTGGATGCAGGTTTATGTATGGAGCTATGAATGCCAGCAGAGAAAGACCTCAACCAGATGGCATTGATGGTATATAAGATAACTTGTATCCTTTTTGCATTTTTCTGTATTACTTGAATTTTCGGCATGTACATGGGATATTTTACAATGTAAAAAAAATCATAAAAGAAGAGGGAAGGGATTGACGGAAGGAAGTAAGGTAGTCAAGGGATCAATTTAAGAATTCTGAATTCACATACCCAAGCATAAGTACTTATAGAATTGTCTCATGTCTCCTGTGACACTGTCCTTTGCCATGATGACAGTATCTTTTTTTTCTGTATTGTGTGAAGGACAGGATCTGCCTGTCAAAGTTGGCTTTGCACTTGGTGAAACATCCTTTCAACCTTCCTCCCTTTCATGACCAGTTTCCTATCAGTCATTAGATGCAGTTACCGCTGCCCCTTGAGTAACCTGCCTTAGCCCCTGCATGCTCATTGATTGACACCCTCTGTCCTACTTGTGCATGCTTTGCCTCTCTTCTGACCACTGCCCCAGGACATCTTAACCAGCTTTGGTGGTTTATATGTCACATGTTTGTATGTCCAGTCTGCAAAGGGCAGCCAACTCAATCTTTATTTCCACTGTTTTCATTTTTTTATTTTTTAAGACAAGAATTTTACACTGTGGACCAGGCATGAAAACTGACCTTGAAATCATATCCATTCTCTGCCTCAACTTCCCAACTGCTAGGATCACAGACAGACATGTGTCACTATGTCCAGCTCAACTTAGTCTTTCTGAAATGAAAATCTGACGCTGTCATTCCCTAAGCTTAAAAGCTTCAAAGAGATACCTGTGGCCAAATAATAAAGCCCTGGATTTGAACCTGGCCTCCGGATGCTTGGTGAACATGGAAAGCTTTAGGTCCTGATCCTGGGGTTTCTACTTTCTAGCTTGATGACCTTAGTGAGCGGAGCGATCTCACTGTTTTTTCCCATGACTGGAAGATGATGATGATATTCACATGGCGCATTATGATGACTACAAGTATATATGTACAAAAGCACTGTGGAGAGAACCTGACACTTGACTCCAATGAATGTGGGCTATCATTGTCCCCTTTCTTCCATCCCTACATTGTTTAACCTTTAGTCTACCCAACAGTTTTCTAAAGTTCTTGTTTTTCTGAACTGAGAATTTTCAAATACTGTTTTGCTATCTCATATGCAAGGCCCAGGCCTTTGTCTTCTTCACCTAAAGTACTTCTGTGTCTCAGAAATACAAATCCTCTATTCCAAGTAGAGTACCTACCTAGCATACTGTGACAGCCTTATGTTTGATCTCCAGCCCAGAACAAAAAAAATTCCCTCTTTTGACTGCAAATGCAGCTCAGTGGTAGACTAACATGTGTCAAGCTTTGGTTCTGTCTCCAGCATAGGAAAAGAAAGTCCACTTTTCCTGTCCCTTGACCACTCTGTGAGGTTCATAAATACTCACTGTGAGTGTGCATTTAGAAGACCGAACCCTCTCTTGAACTGAATTCTCCGAGGCATAAATGTTGGCTTGCTTATGACAGTGCCCTTCAGTGCCTAGTATCTAGATGATATTCAATAAATATATTTTCATAGATGCAAAAAGAGAGGATCCACTTCTGAGATTCCCTATGTACTGTGATTTATATCTCCTTGAATCTCTTCTACCTGCCCAGATCATAACTTTTTTGTAGCTGGGCAGTGGACCCCTATGTATTCCATACATTGAACATCTCTACTTCACATTAGCTGACCCTTGCAGATCAGCACAGTGCCTTGGCATGCTGCTAGGCTCAGTAGCACGTGACTGATCTATGCATTAGACTGCACCTTTTCTTTTCTCCAGAAACAAAACCTGACCTGTTTGTTAACGGGCTAGCCTTTAGTCATACTAGTGACAAAGAGCACAACTTTATGGCTTCTTTCAGGATCTAGAGGTGGATGATTCTACATATGCTTCATATATGTTTAGAACCTCTGGTTCCTTACAGTGAGCCAAACTGTCTCCTTTGTGTTCTATACGTATTCTCTCTCATAGTTCTTAACACTGTCCTAAGGCGGGAACCATACTTTTCCTTCCTGACATACAGATAGCTCAGAGAAGTTGAGTAATTGCCTCAAGTCACAGAATTCTCATTCAGTCCAAGGGCTTGAGTTCCCCCAGCAAGGGAAAGTATGGGGGCATGCTTTCAGAATTAGATGACGTCAGATCTGCTCTGGCCCTACTACAAGTCACGTGACAGCATGGTCATTCACAAAGGCACCTCCATGGTGGCTCTCTGTGCCCTAACTGTTGCCCTAACCGTTGCCCTCACTGTTTGTGAGAACTGCCGTCATACAAACCTTTCTACAGCTGACCTGCTTCAGCTTGGCTGTGACTCTGTAGACTTGGCCTTGGCAGGACAATGGTTTCTTGGAGCCTCCCCCGAGAGGACAAAGCTGCCAAATGATGTCTTCCTCCTCCTCCTGGACTGTGATCTTCAATGGAGTCAGACATGAGCTCTGTCTGACTGTGTGGCTACTTTCCCATTCTCAGCTTGTGGGGATTTCTAAGGAAACGCCAGCTCCTCTGGTATTTTCTTACTGTGGTGCATAGCTCAGCTTGCTGTCTTCCCATGCCCAGTCTCACCTTCATACTCCCTCCTCCCCTGGGTGATGGTTGGATGACCGCTCTGGGCCAAGCTTGACAGTGGTGTAGTACACAGCAGAATTCTGGAAACCTTCCACATGTGGAATGACAGCTGTGGCTTTGAACGATTCAGGCCTGATCCCCTGGGCTCCTAGGGGTGGCCCCCAAATTCACCAGACTCTTTGCTTCTGTGAATTCATCCTCTGGATTCCTGTCTCCACTGCATGGCTTTCCTGCTAAACGCAGCATTCATGCCTTTTCCCCCTGGGTTCTGAATTAATCCATTACCAGTGGTTAAAGATAGAGACAATAGTAAATGCCCCCTTGCAGGCTAGAGAATTAAATAGATAATCTGTGCTCTGCTTGGGTCTGTGGCTCACTGCATAAGGTAATTGGTAAAGAGGCTTTGGTCTGCTTTTCTCGATGCAAATGAAGGAAATAAATAAAAGTGAGGGGAGCTCATGGCTGAACCTTTGTGAATCCTGGCTCTGGAGTCACTAGGATGGACAGAGCATGGTTTTTCATCTAACCCCTGTGGGCTCTTGGCCCCTAGCGAGGCCCTGTAAGGCAGAATGACCAGCGATTGTGCTGATCACATAATTGATTCCTGCTCAGTGCAAGTCCCATTGCATGCACGATAAATTGCGCCTTGTTCATCACTGTGTCCCCAGTGCCCATAAGTGCTGGCTCATAATGGGCATTTAACAAATATCTCTCCAACATTTGTGGAGTCATTAATTAGCAATATGAACATTATTTGGGTAGAGAGCTATGGCAATGTAATATAGAGGTCAATATTGAAGATAGAACCAACCAGACTGGGAAGATGGCTCGGGGATTAACGCCTTTGCTTTGCGAGCAGAAGGACCTGAGTTCAAATCCACAAATCCCAACTAAAAACGCCAGGTGGAAATCGCAGCAGCCTGTAATTCTGGCCCTAGAAGTTGTAACACAGGAAACCCCAGAGCAAAGCAATAAGGAGGGATCCTAAGATGTCACTCTTAGGCCTTCACAAGAACTCACACTCAAGTGCCCACTGGTACACACACATGCACGCGCTCACACACCATTAATACACTTGCAAAAAAAGATAAATAAAAATAAAAGTTGCAACCGACATTGCCCTGGGGATTCCAAGCCCTTCCCCAGTTTGTTCTGGGTCCCAGCAGCTCAGAGCAGACCTGGGCCAGGTGGTTAAGATGTGCCTGCCACCGTCTTCTGCCACAAGCCATCCCTTGTGTCTAGAACACCTTCCATTCCAAACTGCCTCTTTTTCTAAAAAGCTCATTCAGGAAGTAGGGCAGCATGGGGACCCACACCTTTCAGGGCCAGTGATCCAAATCCAGTGACTGGACCCTGGTAGATCCACAGAGGAGGAAGCCATGGGTCTCCCTAGGGAAGGCAGGGCCCACTGTCAGATGGCATTTCCTTGAGCTGGCTTCAGCATGGCCTCTGAGAGTACAATGTGCACAAATCATAATGTTATCACATGGGCAGGTGCCAATGGCGAGGACAGCCGCTTTGGAAGGCACACACCAGGGCAGGAGAGCACAGAGGCCATTTGGAGGCTGCCGTGGTGTATATTTGTATTTTGAGCAGAGGGGGGCTGAAATACAATTTCCATGAAGATTGCATTATGGATTATTGCTTGAGAAAGCTTCAGCAAAGGACTAAGGGGAGTCTTTCTCTTCCATAGGGGGCTTTTCACCTCTGCGGGGGTGGAGGGAAATGAGGGGAAGAGGAGGGCTGCTGCTTCTATTTTTCTGAAGCTGACTTGGGATGCCGGAGAGATAACGTGTGACAGTTTCCTAAGCAAATCTCCATGGGACAGCGTGCATGCTTTATTTGAACATTTCAGATCCTGTTGTGGCAGGCAGAACAGATGCTCTGATGACCACCAAAAACTCAAGTAAGATAAATGGCTGTGCTTGCATAATCAGAAGTATTATGAAGTCCAAAATCCTCAGGTTGGTTTACGGAGCGTCACTCCACGACCTGCACATTGCTTTGGTCTTTCCTTGCCTGGCTGTCCTTTTATACATGAGATCTTTCTTTGTACCCTGCACACTCTTGTTCCTTTCTGTGCAACTTGCTTCCTCTATACTTATGAATATTGCTTTGTCTTTCATTCCTGCCTCATATACATATATAAAATCTTCTCTAGTTTATCAGGTCTGATAAGTATAGTGCTTCACCCTGTCTCTATGATGAGATCCCTGATCCCACTACTATCTAAGCACTCAGTGCTTAGCTCCTCTGAATCTTCCATGTTAGACCATGGGGAGAATTAATGTCCTGTGCTGTTCTAATAATTCTCTGAGTGAGTAGGGAAAGAAAGTATTGGAGAATCAATCATCCCATAAGAACCTAGCTGTACTTGCAACAAGTCCACATCACAAAGATCTGAGGGTTGCAGAAATGTCATCCACTCCAGGTACCTTAAAAGACACTTTTCCACCCTCTTTGAGGGTTTGGCTTTCCTCCTTTTCTTACAGTGCTACACAGGATGCCTAATCACAGGCAAAACTAGGAAAGGTGTCCGCTGGCCGAAAGGAAGCAAGCTTGCTAGTGTAAGTTGCAGTAGAAGATTTGTGAGTGTCACACAAAATTCTCTGAGCTGCTCCTGACCAGTGAGTGTTATGGCCGTGATGGCAACCAGAATGATTAGGAAGAAGCACTCTTGCACTTCTGCCAAACTTTGAGGACCAGTCATCGGGGAGTAGGCTCTTCCCTGGCAGAAAACAAAATGCCACGTGTGTGAACAGAAGATGTCCCGCTCTGGGGAGTCACTGTGTTCGCGCCCACAGCAGAGAGTTTAAATATCACCAAGGGTGTCAGTTTCCAAGCGGTGCTGCTAGCAAATTTCTCCTCATAGAATCAGCCACGCAGTTCCTACTCTGCAGAAGCAGAGCCTTCTCGAAGCACCCTGGGCTCTTCCTCTGCATCACCAGCCGGCCACGAGTTGCTGCGGTGCCTTTGGCTTGTTCTAAGACTCTGACCAATGGTGTCAGTGCTAGTGTTCAGGTTAGTGGTGCTTAGCTTGGCCACAGCCCTGCCCTCTGTTGTTCAGCTTTGTGATGATGTGTGAGGCTGGGAGCAGTCACTCTTCTGCTTTGCGCAACTGCTCCCTCTTGGGCTCTGCCAGTAGGGGGTGCTAGAGGAAAATTCCAGGGCTGGTTGGGGAAAGCCAGGATTTTGTGTTGTCAACGTCCTGTGATAACCTAGCATACAGGATTCTGACTCTGGCATTGCTGATGTTTTGGGCTGGATCATTCTTTGTCTTGGGGAAGGGAAGTGGTGTCGTGTATTGCAGGATGGTTTACATCATCGCCTCTCTCCTCCATCCACTAAATGGCTAGCTGTGATGATTAAAATTGTATGCATTGTCCAGTTTTCCTCAGAAGGAAGAAATGTCCCTGGCTATTGACCAGTGATCCAGAGTATAGGTGTAGTCAGGTGGCACCCAGTAACCGAGATGGGAGCAGATCATGCAGTCACATATTCCCCAGCATTTGCAGACCCAGCTTTCTCCGTCTCAGTCAGGCACTACCAAGGCTAGCTGGCCCCCAAAGCTTACTCGGAGGTCTGGGCCAGCCCAAAAGGTCTCCTCCAACTCAGAGCCAGGAGTCCCAGCTGTGCAGCATCCACTGTGGGAGATCATGGCTGCACCTGACCTACCTACCTTTGGGACTTTTCCTTAAGCTTGGGAATATTCTTTGTTCAGCTATCGGAACTCTAGCTGGTTTTTATAATTACTGTGTTCATGATGCCTGAGAGTTCTTTTTAATCTGTTACTTAGCTAATAACTTTCTATCTGCTTAACACTTTTTATATTAAAGTTTCTATGTTAAAATAACTGAGATAATTATTTCCCCTGCATCTCACTAAGACAATGGTCTTTCCCCTTTTACTTTCCTCTCCTATGCGCCCCCCCCCCTTACCTTTTCTTTCCTTCCTCTCTGTGAGCAACATTGTAGTCTATTAAGAGTTTGACAAACATCACCCCATTATGCTGCTTTCCTAACTAAATCCAGGGACTCTCCTTTTGCCCTTACTGCTTGAGACAGGGGCTGGCTGCTATGACCTGTGGATGTGTCTGTTTCTCCTTCTAGATGACAATTTTTTAGAAACCATACCACAATCATGTCTGCATCCAGGTACAATAGTGATGTGTAGGCGAATGAATGAATGCATTGTTGGTGAATGAATGAAGTGAGAATTGTCTGTCCGGGACTCTCGAACCTCTCCAGCCTTATCTAGCAGTGTGATTCCCTCTTGCCCCATACCTCCACTTCCTGCCTGGATTGCTGTCAGAGTGGGATGCAGATTTGGGCTGCATTTCTGGGGGAAAGTCCTGTGGTCCTGACATAAGGAAATATCATCTTAGTGCTCCACCTGCAGAGGGACCCATGGCAGCGCTGCCCAAAGAAGTGCAGTGTACTGGCGAAACCAAACAGGAGGGGTGAACTCTGAGAGCGAGGCTCCCACAGCCCTGACAGCTCCATTCTGTAGGAACCAGACTCTTTTTGTGGAGGAAGATGAATACTCCCTACTATAGACAATGGAGACCTAAGGGAGGTGAGAACAGCGAAGAATAGGCGCG
Organism: Typhlomys cinereus; assembly: GCA_023101885.1. Taxonomy (NCBI): domain Eukaryota; kingdom Metazoa; phylum Chordata; class Mammalia; order Rodentia; family Platacanthomyidae; genus Typhlomys; species Typhlomys cinereus. The sequence continues at coordinate 102,285 of JALPQD010000155.1, read as the reverse complement.
GAACAGCCGGCTCACATTACAGTCACAAGTTGAATGGCTCAGGCTTTTTTTTTTTTTTTTTGTCTAATTATCAGTTTTTCAGATTTTGATGTATTTTTTTAAGATATGAAAGATAATAAGGAAACTGTCTATTTCGGCTTTTAAGCAGGCTTGTGTGGCAGGGCCTGTCCATCGAGATGTGTTGAATTTGCTGGGTTCTGTTCCAGGAGAGAGTAAGAGTCCATTATAGTCTTTACAAGAAAGAACAGCGGCAGGCAGGGTGCAACCCGTTCATCCTCTTTTGCGAGATGGGGATAATGATATCAGTTTTCCTTTATCTGCCAGGGCTTTTTGGAAAATCAAATAAGATGAAGGATAGGGAAGTGCTTTATAAGTCATTAAGCACCTGTCAAACCACCTTCTTTCAGCAAACATGTGTTCCTTCTGTCCTGCAGCGTGATGGGGGCTCATTGTGGGCCTTGCAGGTACCGTCCCTCAATCAGGCATGGTCCCAGCCTTGCAGCTCTAGGTGAGTAGGTGAGCTTTGCCATCCAGGGGAGGAGGCTAGCAGAATGTATGAGGAATCATGATCGATATCCCATTCTGTAAAATGAGATCTGTTAATAGTGACTGCCAAGTTAATGTTGTTTTGTATTAGGACAGTACCATTAGTACACATGTGGTTGGAAAGTTCATCAGAGACAAAAGGTGATATCTGATGTTCACGCTCTGCTACTTGTTGATCGTGCTATGGGCAAGTCAGTATTCTCCTGTGTCTACTTGACCCCTATCCAACTCAGAAGGTTAGTGGAAACTACATCAGCCAGCAGATGTTCAAATACTTTTGAAGCTGTAATGCCCTGCTCATGGGTTGTAGATCACTTGTTATGATAACAGACGAGCCAGGTGCTGCGCTATGTGCTTATCATCTTAGCTGCTGAGAAGGCAGAGGCAGAAAAAGCACTGAAAGTTCAAGGACATCCTGGGAAACATAAAGAGAAAATAGGTAAAAACAGGGGAAACTGGCAAGAGTGTCTACTGCAATTGCCAGCGAGTGACCCTTTGATTAGGGGGAAGAGAAGGGAACTAATATGCATAGGAAGGCACTAGCGCGGAAAAACCCATGGGGTCCAAATGAGGTCTCATTCTCCCGTGATACCCAGGACACTGAGACACGGAGACTGCCATGTACTTCCTCAAAGTACACAGGGAGCACTTAGAAGAGCAAAGAACGGGAAGAGGAGACCTTGCGTTCTTCAAACCTCTCCTGTTCTCTCTCTTGTTCCCCGTGATGTTTTGTTAATACCGATCTGCCATGCCATCTCTCCTTCCCTTCTCTCTGATGGAGAAGTGGGGGAGTAGAGTAGGGAACTTAATCGGAGCCTCTCTCACAAACAGGGACAGGGATCCAGGGATAGTGGCTATGACAGATCCCTTGGGGCACTTAGGAGAATTTCTCCTCCTTTGTAAATCCTTGTGGGTACCTCACCGGGGAGCTTGGAAACAAGAAGGAAAGTACTCACCCTGCCTTATGTTTGCCTGGCACATCTGGTCTCCCCCACCCTAATCCTTGTGTTCTTCCAATCGCTTTCACCCTGAAATAAACCCAGGTTCCTGATTTCCACGGTTTGTAAAGCTCTCAGCCCTTCTGCTTGAGACAGTCCTGCTTCTCAGCAATTCCATACCAACTCACTTCTCCAAGATCTGCTCTGAAAGCCCTTTCTTTTTTTACTTCTTGGCTCCAACCATATTCCTCCTCTTTTTCTGTAGGTATATGGAACTGTGTATACAATTCCTCTCTCCTTTCTTGAAATGGACCCTGAGGAAAAGAGCTGTGAATGAATTCTCCCCTCTTTCCTCTTTACCTAGCAGGTACTTGGCACATATGAAGGTTCTGGAAACACTGCTAAATGAATTCAGAAATGAAAGTGAGCCAACGAGGCAACGCTCTGGGCAGGACATGTAGATTCTGACTAGTTGCATTTTTCTTCTCTCCAAATTACCCCTGAGCTGTAGCACTTACACCAGGCCTGTTTGATATAGTGAAAGGGACCTCTCACCCCAAACTTCACTGATGATTTTTTTTTCTTTTCCAAACTTAACTCGTCTTTGTATTTTTTTCCTAAAGGCAAATTCACTGTCTTGGAGAGTGTGAGTCCGAGAAGAAATCCCTTTGGGCAACTTGCCACATTTTATCTATGTTCCCTTTCCCATGTTAGCCTGTCATGGAGTTATTTTGGGGAAAGTACTGCTCTGAGGTAAGGGAGAATCTTGTCTGTGAGCAGGGGATGGGAAAGAGCAATGATAGTATCTTGCTCAGACAAAGGGGATATGTCCTTAACAACTGCATTCCTTAGTTTGGTCATCACTTTTGGCCTTTGTGGAAACACGCCACTTGTAATTCAAAAACCATAGCCTTTCAGTGTTTGGAGATGGAGACTCAACATTGAATGCATGCATGGGTCTTGGGGCCAGTCAAGCCTGCTTTCTTGGTTCTGAATTTTGGTCCATGCCATTAAGCATGTTTAAGTTCCTTAGATTTACTGAGGCTTTCTTTTTTCATCTTTACAATGGGAATGTAAGACCTAGGAGCTGATGGATTTAAAATGCCTGGTAGACAAAAAGCCTTCAGTATATGGAGCCTAGTAAAGTCACTGTTTTCTTTACCTCATTTTTTCATGACCGTAAAAATCTATCCTGAGTGTTTACTCTTTCCTTGTCACTCAAAGCATCTCCAATAAAAAAAAAAAAATCAACCTGCTAGCTCAGTACAAGAAGTTGTTTCTGTCTCTATTATTCTTTATATCAACTATCGTGATTTTGAAATGAAATTGTGCTTTAAATTAAAAGCCATATTTACGACTAGAAGCCTATGCAATTAATGGTGGGAGTGGGGCGGGGAGCAGAGAATCTGCTTGTGAACTCTTTCTGTACAAATCACCTCCTGCCTTGTAGCCTGGCGTGTGCCCGTATGCAGCTGTTGGTTTTAACACTCAGTCATGACTCGAGCTGTGGCAGGTGCTGTTTGCCCTGCGGAGCTGCTTGAGCTGTGTCAGGCTGATGGTTCAGGGCCCAAGTATGACTCGTGTCAGATTTCAGATCAGAATTCTTGTAGGAACCCAGTTTAGTATTCAGGAAATGTATCCATAGCAGCTGCTGTCACAGGGTAACTATCACCAAGGGGAGCAGTTGATGACTTCCTTCCTGTTCCATGTCACCCCTAAACAGTCTTAAAGACAGTGTGCCCCCATCACTTCACATTTGCAAAAGAGAGGAGTGACTTCGAACTGCAGACTGGAGCCCTCCTGCCTCCCTCGGCCATCGTTGTGTAAGAATAATCAACACCTATGTTCTTCTTCCTCCTCAGAGACTGCCACTATGTGAATCTCTTGTTCTCAGCTTAGAGTTCATAAAACTTCTTTTTACTGGTGCTTTTTCTATTCCTACTTAGAGGTGCTTACCATCTGCTAGCCAGAGAGATACATAAAATTAAAAATAAGTAACTAAACCAAGTGCTTTGCTTAGTGAGAAATCCTGTTAAGGTAATAAGAGAAGGAGTTTTAAGAGTAAAGAATGGAGATGGCTAAGTTTACCCGTGGTGGTGGGGGGACTGGGAGTGGGGATCACTGTGTCCAGAGCAAACGTTAACACCTTAATGATAAGAAGCAAAGACATCACTAGCCTGTGCTCAGGCCAGAGGGGCTGTTTGCTGGTGACCAGAAGAAAACTTAGTGGTCCAAACATTACATGTGAGAGACAACAGAGGAAGTCAGGGAGACAGGCAGAGGGTAAAGCACATGAGATTTTTCACGGCCACCAAGAGGAGTTCATGACTCGTTGTAGGAGTACAGGAAGTCATCATCAGGCGGAAGGAAAGGAGTAGTCCCATGTGATGCGCTTGAAAAGACAGTCTGGCCACCTTGTAAAGAATGCACTGGAGGGTCAAGAGGGGATGAGAGAAGCCATTTAGGAGAGAGAGTAACGATCCTGCTATCAGGTATTGTGGGTGGGATAAAGGTCCCATTGTGTGGTTAGGATGATGGCAGAAGACCCAGAAAATTAAGAACCGTATGTACTCCTTAATAGGTGGCTCCTAGTACCAAACCCACCTAGCCCACCTAGAAACACTCAACGGTAAATCTATGTAATACCTACAGTAATTGCAAGGATTATGAACAGGAGAGATGGGGTAGGAGGGCCACACCAGAAACAAGGAGAGACGGGACCATGTTACAGCAGAGAAAATAGGCCTCCATCAAGGACTGCAAGTAAGTAATGAGACATCTGGTTAAGTTCACAGACTTTCGTTCCTGATCGTTTACAACTGAAGGGGTGTGGTCTCACCAGAAGGGGAGGGCATATAGTCTGGCAGATAAAAAGTAACCATTTTGAATGGGTGATTGACCCCTCCCTCACTGCAGTTTCCTACTTTTATTACATCTACCTTTGAATATACTCTTATAACAAGATTCTAATTTAACAGCTTTTTATCTCTGGCCAGCGGGTGACATACAATACCCATCAGGATGGAGTGAAGGGCATTGCAGGAGCAGCAAAACTGCAAAAGAAAATCAACAAACCATAATCCAGAACTTCAGAGACTCTATATCAACCACCTAGAACCTAGGCCAGCCTAATCTCTCCCCATCCTGAAGCTCAGGGAAATTTGCAGAAGAGGGGGTGGTAAGATTGTAAGAGCACAAGGATGGGAGGAGCAATGATATGCAAGATACTCCACACAAGTTAGGGCCGAAGCAATCATAATAGGACTTTGCATGACCTATACAATATCCAACACATTATTGACCCCTCAAAGTCTAGCATGGACTAAAGGCACCAAAATCCTTGGAGGAAAGGGATTGACAGCCACAATAGTGTTCCTATGCTTAATGGGAACACAGGAAAGGGTTCAGGGAAATGCCACTGGGTCCTTGTACGTCATCAGAGAGGAGGGCCCAGAGGAGAGTCTGGAATGCACATTAAAGGATTCTCCCGGGAATGGGGGGGAGACACTGGGGGATGGGGAGGGAGGGGTGAGGAAAGGGGGAGTAGGGGGTTCGGGGGGGGAGGAGGAGGGAAGGAGGGAATCGGTGTACCTATTAAGTTTGTATGAGCAGAAATTAATAATAAAAAATGTTAAAAAAAAAAAAGGATGATGGCAGACATCTGCACGATAGGTCAGACTACAGGAGTTGTTGGGTTTGGAGTTTTGGTCAATGTGACGGCCTTGTGCTGATCTGTTGTTCCCATAAGACCTTCGCTGGCTTCACAAATTTGGAATTCTGTTTACCAGTGGGAGCAAAAGTAGGGAGGACTCTCTGCCATCTCAAGACTTAGTCTTCTTGCCTGTAGCTGCAGTATATCTTGGTGACAGATGGGAGGTTTCAGGGTGAGATGGACCTGTGCTTGAGTCTCAGGTTCCAACACTTATTAGATGGTGGGCAGGTAGCTTTCTAGCTCAATGTTTCCAATCCTGTTTCCTCTATGGCAAAAGAGGCTCAAAACGACAAGCCTGGTTCTTATAATAAATTCTGCTTTGTGGAGTTGAGATAGGATTTGGGAAAATATCTAGGGTATATCAGGTTTTCAGTGAAAGTTACTTTACTTTGGGGCTAGAGAGATGGCTCCGGGGTTAAGACTCTGCTTCACAAGCAGAAGATCCCAAATTTGGATCCTAGGTCTCATGAAAAAATGCCAGGCAGAAATAGTGGCGGCCTGCACTTTCGGCCCTGGTGGATGGAGCCTGGGAAATCCCAGAGCAGAGCAAAAAGGAGGTAGAAGTAATCTAGGACGATTCCTGAGGTCACCCTTGGGCTTCCATAGGAATACATGTTGCCCTTCGTTACACACACGATAAATCAATAAATAAAATATTAGAAAAGAAAGTTATTTACTTGGGTGTGCTCCCAAACAAGAACAACACAGTAGTTCTTTTAACATTTACATATCTTCTTCCCTAAAGGTTACTCCAATTGCATTCTCACAACTGTATACAAGAGTCCCCTGTCTTCCACATCTTCACTAACACTTGCTGTCTCCTGTATTTTTGGTAATAGTCATCCTAACAGGTGTGAAGCAACCCTGTGTTCACTGCAGCATTCTTCACAATAGCCAAGGTGTGGAAACAATCAATCTGTCATCAGTGTATCAATGCAGGGACAAAAAACTGGTGATAAGCAGACAGAAACACACACATACACATAACACAAATACATACAGATACAGAAAGAGAGACAGAGAGAGAGAAACTAATGTTATTAAGCCATAAGAAGAAGGAAATCTTGCCATTAGGAAAACTGTGAATGAATGCCAAGAACATCATGCACAGCACAGTAAACCATCACAGAAGGATCAACCACTGCACATGATCTTGTGTATATGAAATCTAAACAAAGCACAATATATCAAATAGAGTAGAATAGTGGCTACCAAGACTAGATGTAGAAGAGATGCAGAGATGAAGGTCAAAGTGTGCAAACCTAAAGGCATGATGATGTAGTGTTCTAAATTACTGTATACAGTCTTCAGTTAAGATATTGCATTGTGGGGATGGAGAGGAGGCTCTGCCTTGCAGGTGGAAGGTCCTGAGTTCGTATCCTAGACTCCACGTAGAGACGCCGGGCAGAAGCAGGGGCGGCCTGCGTTTCTGGTCCTGGTAGGGCGGAGCCTGTGAATCCCAGGGCAGAGTAAACAAAGAGGAGGTGGAGACGTCCATGGTGGTTCCTGAATTCGCCCGTGGTTCTACACACACACACACACACACACAGGTTCTATACACACACACATATACACACACGTACACACACACAATTGAATAAATAATAAAAAATTTTTTAAAAGATATTGCATCGTACTCTGAAAATAGGATGGCAGTGTGTTTTAGTACTACACAAACACACCCTCTGTGATATGTTAAATGTTTGTTTACTTGAATACATAAAACACACACACACACACATGTGTATATACCAGTACACCTTAAATATATGTCATAGATAAGAGAGAAGTTTTCTGACTTGGTTAATGAGCCAGCTCCTTCTACCCTGTGCTTTCCTAGACAAGAATACTTACCAGACACTTCTACCTCAACCTGTTTAACCTGCAAAGCACATGTCAATGGAGACAAACCCTGGGTTAAGAAATGGCAAGTTGACTTGGTCTTTTCCTTCCCCTTCTTACAAACTCTGCATGAAAGTAGATGAGCTCTCTCCCTCTCTGGGCCTCAGCCACCTCCACTTGTAAAATGAGGATGTGGACTCGTTGGTCCACTGTAAACATCGTGTGAGGTAGCATGACTTCATTTGATGCCAGTGTTAACTAACAGCAAAACTCATCAGCCTCAGTTACTGAATACTTTCTGTAGGCTGACAATGAGTTTCAAGCCTGTTAAGATAGTGATCTGAAATTTTCTGTTGGACAACCTAGAGGAGATGGGACCTCATTGGTGTAAGTCCATCACGGAGTCATGCTTTGAAAGGAATCAGGACCCAACCCCTTTACTCTGTCTTTGTGTCCTCGCTGCAATGAGCTAACCAGCTTTGTCTCACCATGCCCTTCTGCAGTGATGCTCTGTCTCAGTACAGGTCCAGCAACAATGGAGCCAAGTGGCCAGCTGCCTGAAACCTTGAATCAAAGTTAGTCTTTACTCCACTGAGCTGGTTTCCACAGGGATTTTTGTCATAACAATGGAAAGCCGGCTAACACAATGCCGTGTCTGTCTTATTTGATCCTAAGGACATGACTGTGAGGGCATGCTTCACAGAAGACAAACCGAGAGGAGAAATGAAAGCATTGTGTCTTGCTAGCAACATCACCAGTCAGATTCCATACTGTTCAGTTCAATAGAACTCTTGGGGAGCTCCAAATGCACCAGGCACTTTGCAAGATGTCGAAGCAGCAGGCATGGACCTGGCCCTCCGAAAGTCCACAACCTCAACTCTCCTCATCCTTGCCTATTCCTGAAGGATAACCCATCCTGAGGAGATTCCGAAGCGTGCGAAGGGAGTTCAGCTGACTCAGTCACATGATGCAATGTGGCCTTTCTGAACTTAGCCACAGCAGAAGGTCTCACCCACTGGAGCATTCTTCCTGGGTTATATTCGTTTCTCCTTCTGTCAACTCTTCCTTCTTTCTCTTATCTTTTCAAACTTTTTCACCTTGGTTCTAGACACGTTAATTAGACACAGGAGTCTTGCTGAAGAGGAGGTGGATAGGAATGGCGGCAAAGGTCATGGTCTTTTTCAGGCTTGTTTGTGAACACAGTGGGTGTAACTGACGTGGAAATCAGGAGACTTGTGGGTAAGCAGCAGTAACATATATAACTGAACCTCAAAGGCTTCCCTCTGTGATGTTGCTAATAGTGCAGGTAGAATCAGAATGCTTGAGTCTGTTTATGTGCCATGCCACTTAGGAGCTGTGTGACCAAGTGCCAGTCACTTAACCTCAGCCTTTGTTTGGGTAAAATAAGGACACGAGTGAGGATTGTTATAAAGATTAAGTTGCATAATCCACAGTAGATGCTTGGCACTATGCCTGGGGTATCATAAGTCTTCTATAAATCTCAGAGATTAGTAATGACCATGCTGGTTAACAGCCTTAATGGATGTAAAAGCATTCTGTAAATGGCACAGAGCTTATAAGTGTTGTTTATTATTGCATTTTGGTGATTGTTATCTTGGAAAAAGAGAGGGCTTCTGGTCATCTTTCCTTGTCAAGTTTGTTTTCTTTTTAAATTTAGGGTTTTATATTTATCTTTTTCCATAACATGCTATTAATATTATATGAACTCCTTCCAGGGTATTATTGTCCCAGAATCTAGGGCACCAAAGGCCATCCTGTGCCTTTATACACCCAGAAACGGGAAATCAGCCAAAGGGCCGCATAATTTCATTTCCCTTTTGCTTTTCTCATTGAACTCAGTAGTTCTGGTCTAAATGAGTAGAGTGGCTGAGCTGTGAATTCTTTCATCGGCAACTCTAGCAAGCTGGGGTACATTGTGATTAAAATGCACTGAGCCTCCTTAAAGAGCTAAAAATGCCACTAAGCAGAAGGACAGAATTAAATGGGGGAGAAAAGAAGGAAGAAAAAAAAAACACAAAACATGTAGTGGAGACTATTTCTTATTTGTGCAGAAGAAACCTGGCTATGGAAAGAAATGTACAATAGATCCTTGGGGCTGCTGGTGAGCTCTTGGTCGAGGGGATGGGGGCGGAAGGTTGCTGTCTTTTGTTTTGGCTTGAACAGTCTTTCTCTTGGAAGGTGAGAAAAGTGAAACCCTCTGAAATGCTGGTATTGGAGGGAAATAATGATAGCTTCCAAGACAGCTGTGTTATTTCAGGCTCTCATTGTAGGTAGTTTCTGTGTTCCGGGGACCAGGATTTTGACCTGCTTTATATTGGATCCATGCCATAATAAGTATTGCTATCACCCATCTCCTCTGTCAGAGCTCCTCTCGCTGAAGCTTGAGCCCCCAAGTGTGTGAAACAGTTCTGAATGCAAATGGGGGTCTCGGAACTGCCCAACCATCCTTAATCACGAGGGACTCCTGGTGGAAAATGTTTCAGAAACAAAGCGGCTATCAGTTGATTTGAACTGATACCTGCTGTTACGGGGAATGATCTTCTGAAACGCTCGGTGCTGGTTTAAGATGCGCTGGTGGCGTGGCAAGCCAGCCAGGTGCCTATGCAGCCCACACCTCTCTCCTTGCACGAGTATTTCTTCAGGCATCTTTTGCGTGAGGGGCCACATCTATTATACACTTTTAATCAAGAATTCATTTACCAAGGGCCTGCTTTGTGTATATGCCTATACTCTGCCAGGTGTTGCATGCTCCCGATGCCTACCCTTAGTGCAGTAGACTCCACGTGCTCTAGAATTTCCCGGAGCACTTATTAAAACTCCACTGCCGGGCCCTACTCTCAGGTCTAACAGGAAGAGAATTTATGTTTCTCACAAGCACAGGATGCCGTTGGTGCCTCAAGTCCAGGAACCACCGGGAGAACCACCACCTCAGGGAGATGCTGGCATCTCCAGTAAGCAAGGCAGACAGCTGGTGCTTACAAATACAAAAGTTAGCCTCAGGGCATGGCAATGGATCCAAAGGAAAAGGCTGTGGCTGTGGAGAGAAGAGTCAGGCAGTGCATAGCTGGGCATGGGGAAATGTGGAGACAGAGACAGTAATCGAGCACAGTCTTGAAGAGTGTGAAGGTATCAGGCAGGTGGCAAAGCTGAAAGACATTTCCGCGAAACACGGAATGTTAGAGGAATGGGTATCAAGGTTTCCTGCACTTCCTTTTCTTCCCTGTTTGGGGGAATCAAAGGAAGCAATGGATTAGATTCAGGGAAAAGCTGCTCTCTGCTCGCTTTGAGAGAGTCTGATTTTCCCCCTCCTGGGGGCCGGGAATGAGATTGCCAACAGAACGCAGTGCCCATCCCCTAGCTCAAACTGGAAAGAATCCATTCCCTGCAGAAACAGAAACACCGCTGCTCTGTGCCCCAGGGAACCTGAGAGAAATTAAAAAATGGAATTAACAGTTCATCTGGAAACCCTCTCTTTAAAAATCATATGCTTAGCTGACTGTTCCATGCAAACTGTCTCTGGGACGCCTGCTTAATGCCGCTGCCTTCCTGCTCCTACTTCTTCCCTGACAGAGGGACAAAAGGTAGCCTGTGGCAGGGAACACATGCCGTGTGGCAGGAAACCAGCGAGAGGGGGAAGAAGTGAGATGCAGTTCTTGCTCTGGGTGAGCCACTGTGCAGGGCACTGTCTCCAGCCTGCAGCACAGGGCGCAGCTCAGAGGAGGCTCCTGGTACAATGTTCCTGATGTTGGCTAGTAAGGTTGATTGACAGGCAGAGAAAGGTTCTAACACGCCCGGAGATGTGGTGATGAAAACTGAATAGAACTTGTCTGACTAGACTCAGGTGAGAAAGTCAGCTGGGGGCTGGAGAGGTGGCTCAGGGGTTAAGCCTCTGCCTTGCAGGCGGAAGGTCCTGAGTTCGGATCCCAGATCCCACGTATAGAGGCCAGGCGGAAGCGGAGGCGGCCTGCACTTCTGGTCCTGGTAGGGCGGAGCCTGTGAATCCTGGGGCAGAAGGAGGTGGAGGCGTCCATGGTGGTTCACGAATTCGTCCGTGGTTCTACACATACACAGACACACACACACACACAGACACACACACGCGCGGGCACATACACACGCACGTGTGCACAGTTGAATAAATAATAATAAAAAAAAATTAAAAAAAAGAAAGTCAGCTGGAGAATAAAAGCAGAAGACATTTTTGTATCTTGGGAGTATGCACGGCAGAAGCCAGGATGCCACAATCCCAACAGGTTAGGCTCGGTCACCTGTCCCCACGTGCCAATTCAAGGGACAAGTAATGGCGAAAGGCAGAGAAAGAAGGTTTATTTGACAGGGCTACATTAGGAAGAGATGCAAATAAAGGGGGTCCAATGACCTCGAGTTCATCTTCGGGAAATGGATCTTAGGTTTCAATAGAGGAAGAATTAATTAGGGCAGTGGGGTGAGAGGCGTGTATAATTAAGCAGTCCTGGTTTGGGAAGGAGGTAGCTGAGCATTGTGTAAGCTCCAGTCTTGAAAGCAAAGTGGTCCAAGGAAGTCCTCATAACTTGAGGGGGCAAAGGTGGCTCTCAGGGACATGCCCACTCCTGGACCAGGATGTCGTCTTGCTCCATGGACAACTGCCTTCATGTGGCAGATGATGTATTCTGCCAACTTCCGTCCTTCCTAGAATCCAAGGTGACTGCAGGGTTAGGACCATAGCTTATCTCTAAGTACCTTCAGCTTTGCAAGGGCTGAGACAGGTTAAGGAGGCACTGGAGTGATTAATATGGTGACCTGCTGAGGTAAGCAGGTGACCTACGGGAAAGGAGGCAAACAGAAGATGCTACGAGAACTGGTGGTCTTTCATTCTGTTTTCAGCTGTCTTGTGGGAGGTCCATGTTCTTTAGCAAAAGCAGATTCCCGGGACCTGTTTTATTTTTGGTGAGTGCAAAGAATTACTCACAGTTCTCTGCGTATATCATGGCAGTCCTCTCGGCAAGCTAGTCCTCTGCTAGATACGTTTTCCTTCCCCTCTCCAACTCCTGCTTGTGCTTCAAAACTCAAGCAGCTGTCATTTCCTTCGGAAAGCCTTGCTGGTCTGCTTTGGCTATTTTCAGATGCTGTGCTGGCTTCTCCTGTGTTGTGCATCATATCACCTTTGAGCAATGTACTTAGCACCCCACCATGGAGCTGACTATAGGTGCCTCTGAGTTTGCGGGGAAGTTGCGTCCCAATGAACTCTTCAGAAGTGGAAACATTGCAAGCTGAAAAGGGCATTAGTTCACCAAACCTCCCAACCATTAAACTTGGTGAGATAATGCACTGTGGGGTACTGCTGTTTCCTCTGGGGTCAGATGGCTGGGGGGAGAATCTGGCCTGATACTGCTGTTCTATATCAAGAGAGGGTCTTCTTGTTCTGTTCGTCACTGGATTGGAAAAGAGCAATTCATGGATTCTACTAAAAAGGATGTGCATCATGTTTTCCCATCTGTAAGTTCAAAAAATATAAGTCAAGCCATATTCATTCAATAACTTATTCATTAATATCAAAAATATACCAGGAGGCCTTTGTGTAAGAAGGTTTGCTAGACCTTAGGGATACTGAAAATGGGGTGTCATCTGTCTTTTGGTTACTCACAGAGCAGCGGGGGAGATGGCTTTAAAGAGATAAACGGCAAGATGAGCATATCATTAGGACTCTTTTCCTTGTTCTCCTGTGAACTGATGGGGAGTGACTTCTTGTTAAGGAAAGTGAGTCCTGATGCTGCTGTTCTATATCAAGAGAGGGTCTTCTTGTTCTGTTCGTCACTGGATTGGAAAAGAGCAATTCATGGATTCTACTAAAACATGTGATTTGATGGATGGATGGAGACACATAAGTGTGTGTGAAGGGGCAGATGGATGGATAAGTGAAGATATATGGGGGTGTCGCTTGATAGATGGGTAGATGGAAGTGTGTATGGGTACAGCAGGTGCATGGGTGGTGTGGGAGTCCCCCACATTTCCTCCCCATGGTCCTCCCCCATCATTTCCATGCTTTGCATTTTTTTCCCAATCCTTTCAGTATTTTGATGTTGAACCCAGGGAGGAAGACAGGCACTTCTGAGGCCCGCCCTAGCTCAACACACAGGTATCTGATTACATGTTGCCCCCTACAAGTGCCACTGGAAATTTTACTTCTTTCCTATGTCAGTGCTGCAGCCACAGTTATGTCATCTGATTGCTTCCTAGACCACCTGGGGAAGCCAAAGAGTATGATTTTCCTATCTAGCCTGATGTGATGCTTTAACCAGTTTAGAAGAAGACTTAAGAGTGAAGGAGGATGGATTTTCCTGCTGCAAAATGTTGGAATAAAAAAGATTCTGGACTTATGTGTATGGCAAAGTTTGGTGACTACCCTTCCAGATGTATGTAAGCCATGTGGTATTCTGATACAGGACATCTGGATGTCAGTGACCCTGGAGAAAAGGGTGTGAAAAGGAAAGACATAAATATCCTTAACTCATCACAAGGTTTAGATCTTACTTAATGGTGGTTTCTACTTTTATGTCTAAAATGTTTTATTTATTTGTTTTTATTCACAAGAGAGGGTGAGGTACACTTATGCCACAGCAAATGGGTGGCAATCAAAAGACAAGTTTTGGAAGTTGGTTCTCTCCTTCAACATGTGGACTTTGGGGATCAAACTCAAGTTGCCAAGTTTGTTTATGTAAAGTGCCTTTACCAGCTGACCCATCTCATGGGCCTAGTAGTTTCTGTTAATTAAGCATCTACTGTGTGTGCACTGGTCCTTCAATCTTCCCAAGCATCCCTATAAATCAAAGTGATATTGCTATTATGTAAATAAATTTAATGCATCTGGATTATTTTCCAGGCTCACACATCTTAGTGGAATGGGCAAGTAAAAAATCAAGTCAAGAACAAAGTTCAGACTTTGTGTCATTCTTAAAGTAGAGTAACCAGTACTTATCACTCATGATGACAATTTTTTTTTATCATGCAGATGGGGGAGCCTCTGAAACATCTTGAGAAGGAAAGAAAGGGCGAGGTTGTTTAATAAACATGACAAAGTGACCTTCAGGGAGGGACAGTGGGGAAGTGAATGGAGTGGGGGCTGATAGGTCTGTCATTGCTGGTTGCTACTGAGTTTCATTAAGGAGACATCCCAAGATTGTAAACACTGTCCATCAAGTTAAGAGAAAGAGAGCAATATTTGTCTGGAGAAGGTATAGTCAAGTATCATCTACCTTTGTTCATCTACCTCATCCTCACATCCGTTTAACCATCCACCCATCTGTGCCACCCACACATCTCCATTCACCCATCCCTTATCTTCCTCCATCATTTATCCATCTATCCACTGTCACTCCCACACCACCCATGCACCTGTTGTACCCATCTACCCATCTATCAAGCGACACCCCCATATATCTTCACTCATCCATCCATCTGCCCCTTCACATACTTGTGTCTCCATCCATCCATCAAATCACATCTCCACATATCCCTATTCATCCACCTATCTGCCCCATGTACCCACACTTCCATTTATCTCCCCATCAAAATCTTCCCCCTCATACTTGCAGCAAACCACAAACACCCATAACTTCATCTATCCATCCATCCATCAAATCCTACCTCCGCATACCTCCATCCTTCTACCTGTCAACACCCACACCTCCATATATCCATGCACCCAAAATACCTAAGTGTTGATGTCTTCTTCATTTTTTGTATTCTACTCTTTCCTGTCTTATTCACCCACACCTCAATCCCCTGCCCTCATTTCTGAAGGAACCTCTTCATTATTTTCTCTGAAATCATCATTTGCCCTGGAGCTTACCAATCTAGAAAGCACAGATTTTACTGCACTGCCCTCTGACTCATGCCTCTCATAGAATCTCTATATTTTACAGCATTGAGATGGAGTGCTACCACTAGCTCAGCATAGTGAGCCCTCCACATAGCCCACTTGTTCTTCCCAGAAACTGGCCCTTTGTTCAATCTTCCCCTCTCCCTCCTAATGTCCTCTTTATCCCCACAGACTCCTAACTATTTTTATGGAAATTCCATCGAAGAACCTTTTAATGAATGCTATAACTGGTTACTCCTTTCTCTTTGGAGCTCAGATTCTTTCAGGAGTTGTCCTGAGCTAGTATGAGTCAGAGATCCAGGAATCCTGGGCTAGCATTTTGACTCTACCACTTATAATCTCTGACTTTGAACACGTTATTTCTCTACGCTAAACTTCTGTGCCCACAAAGTTAAGAGAGAGAAGATATTAATGTCTACCTTATAAGCCGATTAAATGAAAAACATGAGCATGCATAGTTGTTGGACAAATGTTTATGAATGGATGAATGTAATCAGACAAAAATACCACTAGTCACCATAATATTTTTAAATGAAAGCATAATATTGATTTTATGATGAAAATGTCCTTCTCAGGACAGTCCTAGGCTATAACTAAATGTCCCGACTAGCTCAAATGTGTCAAACGTCCCTTTTCAATAACCCTGGGGTCCAGTATGTGCATGTCAGCTTAGCACAATATGCCCACAGAGGTACTGAAGACTGGAAACTGTAAAACCCAAGGCCTGGAGAAGTGTCTCTCCTCTGATGCATTTATTTCAGTTTGTTGATACTTGCATATGTAGACTCGTACCCTGGTGTAGAAGTCTTGTTCACAGTTACTCTTATCATGTGTTTAAAGATGGAAATTGTCACCACAACAAACAGGAAGTTGAAATTCTTCAGGACCTAGGTTTTGATGTGACTTAAAGTAAGTACTTGGCTATGAGAAAGAATGAGTGATGGTTAGTGGATGGATGAATAAGGAGAGGAAGGATGGAGGACAGATAGATGAATGGATGGATTGCGGCTGGATCAGTTGGATGAATGTGAGACAGTTAGATGATAGAGAAATGACTACTTAAATGAATACATGGATGATAGACAGATGGAGGTGAATAGAAAAATGGGCAGATAATGGATGGAAGGTATATGAATATGAATGGTTACACTCACTCTTCAGGATCAATTTAAAGATAAAGAAACAGTACATTGGATATGAAATAAACTAGGAAAGAAGAATACAAATTTGGGTCAGCTTTTTCAGACAAGTCATTTAAAGTGTCCTGAGATTCCTTTCATTGTCTTCAAACAACTGTCTTAGATAAAATGAGCTCTATGGTCTCTTGTAAGACTGAAGTACTGTAGTTCTATGATTACTTAGAGTTGAAAACAATGTAAAACTTCTAACTAGCATTGAAATTTTGTGTGTGTGCGTGCGTGTATTGCTCCTGCTGTTTTGTCTAGAGACCAAAGCAAACAAACACACAGAGCCCCTGACTCTCAGGTCTGTGTTTTTCCTACCGTCTCCCATGCCTGCTTTATTACCTCTCCATATCATCATCAACTGGCGACCTCAGAGATTTTTTTATTTATCATTTTTGATGGTTACTATTAATTACCAATTTGCCAGAATCTAGAATCACTTAGGAGACAAGCCTCTGGGCGTACCTATGAGGGATTATCTAGATGAGGTTAGCCTCTGGCAGTGCCTATGAGGGATTGTTTCAGTTAGGTCGAAGCAGGAAGACCCACATTAAAAGTGGGCAGCCCCATGTCCTGGGTTCAGGTTCTGGACCACACAAGAAGAAAGTTAGCTGATTACTGGCATTCATCCCTCTTTTTCTTCCTGACTGCAGACACAATATGACCAGCTGCTTCAAAGCTCCTCCCACCATGACTTTTCCACCATGATGTATTGAACCCTGGAACTGTGAGCCAAAATAAACCCTTCCGCCCTTAAGTTGCTATTAGATATTTTATCACAGCAACGAGATAGGTCACTAACAACTTGCCTGCAACTGAGAGGGCATTTCGTTCAAGTATTTATAATCAGACAAGTCTAGTATTAAATTTTGAATTCTCCACTTATTTATGATATTGAGTAAGCTGCTTCTCAGTCTATCTTGGCTGTCAAATGCTGTCACTACTACCTCACAGTGAGGATTAAAGAGGATAGCTCTATTGGAAAGGCAATAGGTCTTTATAACCAGGATGACTGGATCCCTTCCTCTGCTCCATGAGAGAATACACCAGCTGCATTGTCGGTATTGACGAAGCACTTGTTGCACTCAGTGGATTCGAATTCCACCCAACCTAGCTTTGAAGCAATGCTTTCTATCTATTGCCAACAGAAGAGGAAATGTGAACGTGGAGCCTGGAGAATGGCTTCAGCATGGGATGAATCTGCCATTTCAAGAACCTAGTTGTGTATCCTGAACTCAGCATTTCTATTGCATACAGCCTGACAGTCATGCAGCCCTCAAATCCGAGAGGCAATGGCTTTCCTTAATGTCTGACTTCCTACATGATGGGGGAACCTCTGAAACCACCCATTGGGAAAATGACCCAGGAGAAATGGCAAAGTTTACATGCCTCCCTTGAAGTCTAAAAAAGGGAGTGACATGTGGTCAAGGCACTTCCTCCACAGAGTCTTCTTGGATGTAGTCAATCATATAATTTCCTACCTTAATTTACACTATTTGGGCCACAGTCCCCAGGGAACCCTAGGTTCCAGACCATCTGCTTTTGAACCCATTACCTGAGGACTGCGCACCACTATGGCATCAAATATGCTGCTGCCTGTCCTTCCTGTTCTTTTCTTTCAGCAAACGTTTCGTTGCCCTGAGCTAAGCATTCACGTCTGGTCTCTGGTGGTTGTGATAGTTTAGCTATCCAGCCCTGCATTCTGAGCAGGCGACAGAATGGCCCAGGATTACACGGCAGGTTGATCATAGAGTAAGGATTGCAGGGGTTCTGACTCCGAGTCCCAGTTCCTCTCAGAGTTCCATAGCTTGTAACTGTCTTTCCCTAAGGGTAGTTGCTGGAGACATGTCTCATGTGTCCCAAGGACATTCAGCTGTCTGAGTCCCTTAACCATAAATGTCTGAAACCCGTAAGCCAAAAATGTCCACATCCACATTTTGCGTTTACTTGAAGACAGTGCTTCCCAGGCTAGGCTTGCATGAGAATTGCTTTTCCCATCTTTGTGATGAAACACCAAGCAGAGGCTATGGAGGGGAAGAAGGATTTATTTTGGCACACAGTGTAAGAAAGGACTAGTCCATCATCCCTTCCTTCACAGTGGGGAAGGCATTTAGAAATGTGAGGCTCCTGGTCACACGAGTCAGGAAGCAGAGAAAGAGGAATACACATTCTGATCAGCATGTAAATCAAAGGGATAGTACTTTGGTAGGTTCAAAGGTAGATCTTCTTTCATCAGTTAATCCTATCTGAAAGCCCCTAAGACGTAGAGTCTCATTTCTTGAGTAATGAAGATTAACCCATTACAGTGTCCCAAAGAGATTGAGAAGCCTTGTGAGGGAGAAAACAATGTCATTTTTAGATTCAGTGAAGGTAGCTAGGGCAAGCCCTCCTTAGTAAAGAAGCTACTTTACTATGTGATTCCATGTTTCTAATTTTGATCTGGCTTCACAACCTCATTGTACTGTATCACCCATCAGCTCCCACAACTCTCTTATAGAACCAGGTTCCCTGATTCATATTGATGACATAGCGTGTTCTCATTAGTGTACATAGTTTGCGTAGAAAGATCATCCGAGGGGTATTGATACTTTAGAGCTCTCACGCTCCTTAATTTCTTATTGCTGATTTACAAAAACCTTGTTTGGGAGATAATTTATTCTTCATCTTCTTCCATTCAACCCCCAAAAATAGATGCTTAGAGTCTTGACAGTCTTGAAGGCAGGGAAGGAGGTTGGAGTTCAAGTTTCTGATGGTATTTTCCCCTGGGTCACCTGTCCATAGCAAGCTATATTCTTGGTCCAATTCTATTAACTAGGGGCTCTCTGCCTCCTAGGCTTTGACTTGATAAGCTTTCAGTTTTAATCTTACCTGCTAACACTTGGATGTATACATCCTTTCAAAATTCATCTGTCGAAACTTATACCTCAAGGTGATGGTATTTAAAGATGGGGGTTTTGGAAGGTGATTAGGCCCTGGGGACTCCTCCTGAATGGGAATATTCTAACAGAGGCATCAGCCCACTGCTTGCCTTTCCATTCCTTCAACTGCCTGGGGACATTGTGTGTGTCCCAGTGGCACCAAGAGGATGCTATCTTGAAAACAGAGCAAGCAGCAAACCTGTGAGCTACTTGATCTTGGGCTTTTCAGCTTTAAGAATGGGAGAAATAAATGTCTACGAGATATACATCATCCATCTGAAGGTATGTTGTTATTGCAGCAGAAAGGAACTGAAACCTTGTCTTCTGTGATAACTATGTCAAATGAAGTTCCCATAGAGAAGCAATGGTCCAAGGTCACACAGCTAAACTGATCCTGGAGCTAAAAGCCTGTGAAGATGAGGATCCTGTGTACTTTCAATGTGGAAGGAAGCCCTTAAGAAGGGTCGCTCATGAAGGAGGAGGAATTGAAAGGACCCCCCCCCAGGATAAAGTGAGTGATTTTTCTTAGCAGCCCTGTGAAGACGAATCACAAGAGCTGTTCTACTAGGCCAGCTAGCTGTCCCCCAGCACTTGGCGGTCAAGAGTGGCTGGCTCAAAGCAGATTAGAAACCGAACAGTGATTTGTGCTGATTTAAAGAGCCCTACCTTGTCCAGCAACTTCATCCATTTGAAAAGCAATTGAGGTCCTTCAATGAGGATAAAATCTCTCAGCAAGTAAAAGAGATCAATCAACACATTGATCAGTTATTCAAGTAGATGAATCAGGAAGAGAAATACATATGGGACATTTACCATAGAAACCTACTGGCAAGCTGAGGTCAGATAAAGTCCTGAATCTCAGGGAGCTTCCTTCCATTCCAGGGCCAGAGGAAGGCAAGGGTGGGTAAATAAAGACTGGACTCCTGTGGTGGGCACAAGAGAAGGCAGGTGTCTGAGGATGCATGTCCAAACCAGACAGGTCAGCTCAGACAATAGCCAGGGAGTCCTGGGGACTGCGTTTCCAAGGAATTCATCAGCTGAAGAAGAAAATACGTGAAGGCAATGGAACTGCTACAGAAAAATAGATGCATAAAATAGGTATAAAACTGCAGTGGAGAAGAAAAGCATAGATGATGATTTTTTTCAAAAAAAGGCATCATGCAGCTAGAACAGAAAGTCATGGCATGTCAGACTAGATTATTTCCCAAAACGAATGTAGCAGCTTAGAGGCCAACAATAAGAAATGGAAGAAGGCACACACGTGCTGTTTTTATGAACTAATAATTACCTATTTTTGATATGTAAATAGAGATAATACCCAAGAGACTATAGGCTCATGAGAACATACCAAAAAAAGAACATTCCTCAGTAAGATTTTTGAATGAGGGTCAGGAAATTGAGCTCACATTATTAAAGGGCTAGAAGAAGGTCAGAACTGATATATCCGAGTTATGCTAATCCACTTTAATTATGTCATCTTGGGCTCTTTCCATCTCCTCAGGCTGCAGACTGACTGGGATAGAGCCAGTACATGAGCTATGCAGTCGGCATCTGCCGTGTGCTGGGTTTCCCTCAGGTGATCTCTGCTTGCATTACCCTGTCACATAACCCTGACTGGAGAATAAACGGAAACTAACTGCTCCTCTGGTAGAGTATGAGTTGCAGATGGCAGGTAAATCCTTGTCTGAGAGGTAGATAAGAGAGGCGCATGCCCATCTACTTGTGAGACCAGAAAGTTGAACAAGATGAGCCCCTTCTAACAAAGAGTCCAGGACCATATACGTTTGATTTCTTTTGTGTTCTGGGTGGCTTAGAGACTCAGGGGGAGCCTCCAAGGGCTTCTCCCAGCCTGGATTTGCCTGTGGGAGTTCCGAGCTGGCCTTGCTGTGGGGGGGAGGGAGGATCAAGGGAATGGTGTAGCTCTGTGCTACATTTCCTGTTACCCAGCAGGTATCTTGGCCCTGATCTGAAGAAAGGCAACCCTGCCTTTCCTTACTGTCAATCAGTTGTGGGAAAAAGCCAAGCTTGATTCCATGCCAGGGCCAAATCAGCATGAGGCTTGAAAGCTCCTTTCTGCTAGAGACAGAATGTTACAGTGACAAGAAGTCTTTTCCATGGTGACGGTCTGTCTCATGGACATTCCCTGCCGCACTGCCTGAGTTAGTGGCACGCAGCATCACTTCATTGGGGTAGTATTACCATCTATAAAATGGACTGTTTCTACCTGATACATTCCTTCAGTGCTCAGCAGCAGAGAATGTTCCTGAAAATCTCTGAAGCATAAAGTCCCGTAACTAATATCATCACTATTATCACTGACATTAATTTCTTAGAAGAATAAAAGCTCTTATAAAGTAGGAATTGAATTAAGCCAAAGTAAAACACTAAATTTCAAAGGTCAAAAAATAAAAATTCATATTTTAACATTATAGTGATTAAAATCCCACTACACATATCCACCCAATGAGGACCCCATTCCTAAGCCTTCTGGGATCTTTGCGTGGTGTGTTTCATGATTTCTGAATTTTCTTCTAATGTGCCTGAAACAAATCATTATTTCAGTCAACTCAAGTCCCTAATAAAATGTCTCATTTTATACTAATGCATAACTTCTGTCTTTTGTTACAACATAAATATGCTAAAAAAATCACAACACCAGGTCTTGAATCCCTTTTGATTAAAACAATGATGACCATGATGATAATGAAAAATGGCAGGTCTTGAGCCAGGTCTGTTACAACCATGCTGTTTATGTATCTCACGCCATAAGAGTCACTAAGCTTCTACTACCTGGCTGGTATGTGCCGGTCCTATTGCTAATTACCTTAAAAGCTTGATTATATAAGCTTCAAATCCTTCTCTTATGTTTCCCAGGGAGCTACAATCACTCCTCACTCTTTGTAGATAAGGAATAAAAGGCTCAGAAGGGCAAAGGCACTTGTCCAAGGACACTTAGCTAACAAGTGTCAGTTCCTACCTGACTCTACAATAAGTGTTCTTCAACTCCTATGCTAGATTACTTCCTTGTGTAACATATGAGGTGACTCCAGGGGGAAATCACACATCTGACATTTAATCATTCCTCTGATGTTTCTTCATATGTAACTCATTGCTTGTTATTCATCAAGTCTATGCAAATTCACAAAAAGCAGATATAGATGTCCACGTATTATTCAGGGACTATGTATCCTGTCAAAGCTTGGTCTTCCAGATGTAGGCGACTCCCCATTCCCCCTACACAACCTAGTTCTTAGTGTATCACATGCCAAGGCAGAAAATGTTGCTGGTAGGGACTTGACTTTGGAGACTCTATTTACAGAAATGGGGATGAGGAAAAGCATACTGTAGAGACTAGCATTATATTTCAGGGGTAACGCTTTAGACCATTGGTGCCTAAATCTGCAATTGCTCATTTCCGCCTGACTCTCTGAGTCAGGGTGAACAAAATCTTGGGCATTCTGCATTCAAGTGTAAAGACTATGTATGTATAACTTTAGAAAATCCTTCTTTTTCTGCTGTTTATGTGCATCCCAGATCTTGCTGCTGTAGAATGGAGCCACATAAATACACACTCCATGCATATATATGCATATGTGTAGTCACAGTAACCGGGATGCTGAGATGACAAGTTACTGTGAAAACCTAGATGTTTACACTACATGTTTTAAAATAGTCTGCACCATTTCTATCATTTCATGATACACATGCCACCGAATGTCTTGCACCAACGTTGTTCCTGTGTGTTTGCACATGAGTGCTTGCGATAGAGTAGGAAGAGAAATGAGCTT
Source organism: Typhlomys cinereus (assembly GCA_023101885.1). Taxonomy (NCBI): domain Eukaryota; kingdom Metazoa; phylum Chordata; class Mammalia; order Rodentia; family Platacanthomyidae; genus Typhlomys; species Typhlomys cinereus. The sequence goes on along the minus strand of JALPQD010000155.1, from coordinate 79,478 downwards.
GGCAGGCACCAAGTTGTTTCTGGCTGGACCACCTTGCTCAGTTTGACTGACCTCTGCGAATGCTTGTAAATGTGACTAATCACAGTTTCAGAGGGGCTGCTTATCCCATGTGGGAGCCTAAATTTTCATGAGGAGAGGTAACTTCCGTTCCTGTGAGCCTCCAAATGGCCAGGGATATCTCACCGCTGAGTGTGCTTGGTGAAGGCGCTATTCCAGAGCTAGCTCTTCAGTGAGCATCCAGAACACACACATTCTTCACCTGCTTTGAGAGGACCAGTGTAAGAAGCTTCATTCTACACAGGCGACCAGTGTAAGAAGCTTCATTCTACACAGGCCAGCATTTCCTGCAGTCCAGCTTTTATCAGAACCAGTGCTCTGACCTTGCCCACATTTCTCAGCCGGCACTGATTGCAAGAAGACACAGATGGAGAAAGACTGCATGCTGTAACACTTCATGGGCAGATATGATGGGTTCAAGCAAAAACACAGAAGATGAAAATCTAACAAAGGCCTGGCATGGTTGGCATATACCTATTTATGGCCGACTGAGGCGGGAGGATCAGGAATTCAAAATCATTCTTTGCTACATGACAAGAGCCTGTCTCAGGAAATAAGCCAATGAAGTTAGCACATGGCGTGCCACCCAGTAGATATTTGGTGATTGCCAACTTTATCTTCCATTCTCATGTCTGAATGAAAACTCAGGCAGGGCCCAGTCTGTGTCGTGCGATTGGTTCTCTCCTTCTCTCCCCAGTATTTAGCATACAGTCTCAGGCAAAGGCTGAGGAAGACTTTATTTGTGAGCACGAAGCAGAGGCTGAAACTAATTAGTCACGCTCCCTCCCTTTCCAGATGGGAAAGTTGAAGACCAGTGATAGGAAATATCTGGCCTGAGATCATCAGGCTCCTAAGGGATCTCCTTGGCCTTATATAGGCCGTGTCACTCAACACCACACGATTTCACAGAACAAAGGGTAACGATCCGTCCTAGAGAGGGTAAATTACAAGCCTGTTTAAAACCCGAGAGCTTTGTCAAGGTAAAATGTTTCCATTTTGATCGAAGAACAAGAGAGCTCCCAAAATACCTTTCTTTTGACCTACTTAGCTATTATTCATCCTCTCTCGCCCCCGCCCTCCTCACCAATTACTTTAGTTTGGAAAATCCTGCTGTGGGTTATCATTCTATCCATGGAATTTGGTTCGAGAGATGTTTTCAGATATACCAGCAACTTAAAACACGTCCATGAAGATCGTGGGGATAAAGCAGCCATCGGCACATGTATTTTACCTTGCTGAATGTCTTCAGGCCCTAATCCTCTTGGGGGAAGCACAGCTGAGGACACAGGAAGAAGGACAGGGACATTCCTACCCTTGCAGAGTCTTCTTTTTGTGTCTGGGCCTCAATGCTCTCCTGGCCATAAATGGCCTTGCTGGATCCAGCTCAAGACAAATCCCGGGGGGAGTTGATGGCTGCATGTAGAGTGTATTTCTTCCTCTTTGGGGGAAGCTGGGTTGCAAAGACTTGATCTGCACCTTGAGTAGGGAATGGCAAGCTTTAATGTTCCGATGTTACATGCAGGGACGCAGAGCAAAGAGAAACCCAGAAAACAACTGTCTCACCGCTGTCACTGGCTACGCTTACTCTTACTTTTTTCTGGAATATTCTTTCTCTACTTTGTTTTCCTGTTACAGTTGGCACAGTATTTAAACGGCTGTAGTGCGATCTATCGGGTCTGTCTCTGTCTTTCAGAAATACAACTATTTTTAATACTGATTACAGGGGCTGAAGAGGTGGTTTAGGGGTTAAGCCTCTGTCTTGCAGGTGGAAGGTCCTGAGTTCAGATCCTAGACCCCACATATAGATGCTGGGTGGAAGCAGAGGTGGCCTGCATTTCTAGTCCTGGTAGGGCGGAGCCTGTGAATCCCAGGACAGAACAAACAAGGAGGAGGTGGAGGCGGTCCATGGTAGTTTCCTAATTCACCTGTGGTTCAACACACACACACACACACACACACACACACACACACACACACACACACACATGCACACACACACACACAGATGCACAATTGAATAAATGAAAAAAAATTACTGATTGAAAATTCACGGTCACCTCTATATTGTAGACAAGACCTTGAGGCTCACATGGGGTATGAAGCTCATTTGAGGTTATCTTGCCATCCCAAGAACTAACTATAATGATGTTTACTTCCACCAGATCTATGCAGTAGTTGATCTATCAACATTCACTGTAGATGAGGGAAGATCTCAAGAAACAGTACATTTTCCTGAGTGACTGTTTAAAGTTAATACTGGACAGGAAAAGAGGAGCTTCTTCGCTCAATGAGTTGCCCACTAATAAGTCATCCATGCTCCAGTATTGGGCACTTGCCAGTGCACATATCCCAGAAGGAACCCCGTGGGCCACACATGCAAAAAGACATGAAAGTAGGAGAGAGACTGACTGGAAAGAAGAAAGTATGAAGTGGAACAGGCGGGGAGATGGGATTGAGTAATAAGGAATGAAAATACATAAATTCATTGTGTTTATATATTAAAGTGTCAAAGAATAAAAGAAAAGCATTAGGAGAAGGCTCAGATGGTTAATTCCTTTGCTTCACAAGCAAAAGAACTTGAGTAAAATTACTGGGTGGATATGGTGGGTGCTTTTAATTTTGGCCCTGGAAGGTGAGGTCTGGGAAAGCCGAGAGCAAAATAGTAAAATAGAAAAGCAATTCAGGATGATTCCTGGTGTCACCTTCGAACCTCCACAGGTACACATTCAAGTGTTCTCTTGTACACATGCCTACATATACAGGTATATCCACCCACGTGCAAACACACACATACACACGCACACATGCGCGCATGCATGCACATACTCATACACACACAAAGAAATTGAAAAAAAAGATTATATGCCAGTTCTTGAACACTGGGCAGCTGGCTTCTTTACCATGGTGAGAAACTGTTTCATAGTCAGGATTCAGGAAGGAGGACACTTCTAACCCTTAGCCTACTCAATGCATGTTGAACTGTGATTTACCAAGTACATTCTCACGCAGAATAAATCATCTCATTTGATCCATATAATAGCAATATAAGTAGGCTTGCTCTGTGGTTTCCATGTTGATTGCCTTACAGAAAAGGGAATGGGGGCTCAAAAAGGGGACTCACCTAAAACTGTCCCATTATGTTTCAATGGGTAGTAGTAACCTATGGGCAATTCATCCAAATTCCATTAACTCCCAACCTCTGGGCATATTGTAATAGTTCAGCATCACAGTAAGCCTTATGTGTAATGCCATGGCAGCCATGGCAGAATTTCCAAATACTGTTCAGTACCCAGGATGCCAAGACATCATCCTCAGTTCTAGACATGATTGGACTTTTGCCTTTGTCCATCATCCAAGCCAACTTTATTTTGTAGCATACATAGTATTTATAGGAAAACAGTCAAGGAACAGGGCCAAATTCAGGAAAACATCAGAGAAGAACAGGATCAAATCCTTTATAGGACTATGTAAAACGTATACATTCCAGTTAACAAAGAAAAGTCAGGAGCAACATCTACTTGCTGTGGGACCAGATAGGCTATTTCCAGGTAAGCAGACATGGCACTTTGTTGCTAGAAGGGAATGGACAATGTATGTCTCAAAACAGAGTTACTTGGTCTGTGCATAAGCATATCTCAGATAAGCAGGGAGGAACTGTTGGGGGAGGAACAGCCCAGCCAGTTTCTAAGAGAAACACAAGCCATCCAAGAACAACAGGGCTGGAGGTGATCTCTACTCCCAAGGGAGTAGACAAGAGACAAACTCAATCCCCCATGGGAGGAGCCCCTAGCGACAGCCAGTTTCAGATGCTGATGTATCATTCAATGAGCAGGCTTTGGGCCTGACAACTCCCACAACCTACTCGTCTCCCTATTCATTGCATCTGCTTTTCTCTCCTCTGTTGTCTTCCCTCCTCTTACCTCTTCTTATAGTTCACAGGAATATCCCATAGGTAGCAAGTACCAAGTACTTCTAAGATATCTCACAACTGATCAAGTCAGACTCATACTCCATTATTACAGAGTGGAAGATTTGCAAGGGCATGGTGGACAGGTAGGAGGTTGGCGTCAATGTACATTAGTTGTCATTTGAGACAGGGTGTCTTAATGTCAGCAGTGTAAAGGAGCAAAGGAGTGTATTCTGATTGGGAATTTCAAATGTTTAGACTCTCACCTATAGGAACCCATGATATTTTCATAGCCCATAGGGCGAATGGTCAGAGAAGATGGAGATGGGAACATCATAACCATTCTTTTGGATGTAAAGGAATAACCCTGTTCCAGCCATAGTAGACATTTTAGAAGAGAGTCAGGAATGAAGTCTGGAAAATAGATAGTACTTGGAGAGCATGCTGTGCTTAGACTTGGTCTCACAGACAGTGGGGAAGACAAGACAGGGGGCAGTCAAATGACACTGCCCATTTTGTATAGTAAGAGGACCACTCTGGCAGCTCCTGTGGAGGCAGCATCACAACCCGACAAAGAATCTTGTGGTCTATCGTGGGAACCAGTGCCACCCATTGATGAGCTGAAAAGAAAAAAAAATATCAAAGATCCATTTTCCTGCTAGCGTCAAGTCAAATAAATGGGGCTAGATAAACGTAGAAAAAAAATCGAGATAGTAACGAAATTGCCTGGAAGCAGAATGTTTTTCAAAGTCCCTAATGAGGTGTCAGGGAACCTAACGAGATGAAACTCCCAACCCTACACCCCGTTTTTCAGACTGTCCTTTGCATGCAGTCATAATTAAGTTGTGAAATTGGAATTATAGCCCATCATTAAAGACGAAGGCCCACTTTGCCAGGCTCTCCTATCTCAGAGGCAAAAACTCTGCCAAGGCCCCTCATCCACAGTGTCTTCTCCCACTGTGTTTCCCTTGATGTGGCTGCAGCCCGTGGTGCCACCAGTTCATATTATGATTAAGAAGGGCCACATGGCCCTTCTTCATTGATTTAGGCTTTGAGTTCCACCATTCTAAGTTAGGAATTAGTAGGTGGCTGAAATTGAGAGGCAAACATCACTGTCTTGAATACAACTGGTTTGGAAGTACCAGGAAGGGTACACAGGGGAAAAAGATACCCACTGAAGCCAGCCATTATGTGGATTCTAGATCTGTAGGGACTCTTTTGAGTCTTTTAGTCACCATGAGCGAGACACCTAGTTGTCTGTATAGATGTGGAAACAGGGACAGCAGAGGGTAGAAACTTCTGTAAGTAGTTCCTAGTTGGGAACAGAATCTAAGATAGACTCTGCTCAAAAGCCATACTCTCTTGTTCCCCTGTAATCAAAGATGGTGCCTACATTTTCATATGTATAGGCCCACTGACAGGAGGCCCACTTGACAGCTGTCAGCCCCCTGTCATGCTGAAGTTTCTCGTTCCTAGTGAGACCATGAAGGAGTGTTTGCACTCGAGATGAGTCTAAGCAATTTAGCCAAACCACATGCAGATGCTGCCTCACCTTGCAAGTCTGGATCTCCACGAGAGAAAATGCATGATCCTAAAGGATGGTGCCGGGCACTTGAGATGAGACCTTCTTCTCCCCCCCAACCCCAAAGCTATTTCAGGGACCAGGACCAACTGTCAGAATTAAGAGAGCTATTGGGAAAGCAGGCCTGTTTGATCTAAATCTCTGACATTCTCAGATATGAGAGGGAGATGGGGAAGAAGAGAGAGGAAAAGTGTGCAGAGACTACTCTGCACAAGAGAGCAGCTGGCCTCAGGATGCGTCAGCCCGGACTCTCAGAGAGAGTATCCACAATCATCCAGTCACTAAATAAATAGGAGCATGATGTCCCCTTCCCTGCAGGACTGTTTAAATACACTTACTCAATAGATTGTTGAGGTAATGGCTGCAAGTGTGGCTGCCACTGAAACAGGTGCTCCAATGTTCCCTTGTCAGACCTGTCTGCTCCTCCCAGACAGGGAAGTTCCAACCCCACCTCTGCTCCAGCTTAACGGGGGATATTGGCCACAATGGTGGGAACTTTGATCTTCAGCTCAGACCTTGTTATCTCTCATGTATCACAGCTGTCTTGCTGGACAAATGCAAACGCAGACCCGTGATTGAAACCTTAGGAGCAGATGTGGATCAGAGACTTAAAGTGTTTTAGAATTGAGAGAGTCTTCACAGACACATTTTACTTGCTATGGAGCCCCCCTGCTGAGGCTTGGGGATGGCACCCCTAATCACACACATTAACATCACTGCCATGAAAGGTACAGTAAGTTATATAAGATGAATATGCTGGAAGTAGTACCCTGTCGATTTAAATCGGCTTAGATTTTTTTATTGCTAGCATTAGTCAGGTGCATCCATACCGATATGCATGCAAGTATTTGACTATCGGCTTTTTAAAAATACATTTAATTAATTTATTTATTTGATGGAGAGAAAGAATGAAAAAGAGAGAAGAGAGAGCATGGTCTCCGTGCCACCGTGCATGCGTGGACCGAGGACAACTCTGGAAATCAGTTCTCTCCTTCTATCATGTGATCTCTGAGGGTCGAACTCAGGTTGTCAGGTTTGTTTTTTTTTTTGTTTTTTTTTTATTATTATTATTTATTCAACTGTGTGCATGTGCGTGTGTATGTGTGCATGTGTGTCTGTGTGTGTCGGTGTGTGTGTAGAACCACAGACGAATTCGTGAACCACCATGGACGCCTCCACCTCCTTCTGCCTCGGGATTCACAGGCTCCGCCCTACCAGGACCAGAAGCGCAGGCCGCCCCCGCTTCTGCCTGGCGTCTATACGTGGGATCTGGGAACCGAACTCAGGACCTTTTGCCTCCAAAGCGAAGGCTTAAACCCTGAGCCACCTCTCCAGCCCAGGTTGTCAGGTTTGTGTACAGGCACCTTTACCCACTGAGTCATCTGGCTCATTCAGTTTTCAGAGGTATGTGGATTTTACTATTCAGATAAGAGATTCCAAGTAAGTTTTTGATCAGTGATTGCTGCTGTTGTATAAATATCCTGCACTAACCAATTGTGCCACTAGAGCCACGTTTGCTACTGTTGCTTATATGTATTGAGTGCTGCCTCCATGCCAGGGACTGAGCTCAGCAGTTTCCGTTTCCTGCCAAAGATATCAGTGTCCCTGGTGACTACGGTGTCACCATCCACAATTCCAAGTCTAGAGGTGGGAAGGGCAAGTGCTCACTAAGTGCATTAAATTCAATAAAAATGTGATTCTCTTGTCTTACCATTGAGAGCTTGATGTCCACATGCAGCTAGTGGGTGATACTGGACAATCTCATGTACCCAGTGTCTGTCATACCAGACAGCACAGAACATGTCCATCAGAGTAGAAAGTTCTACTAGATGGCAGTGGTTGACCACTTGTATGATGTAGGTGTAGCAGTCTTGTGCATGACTTTTGAAACCATATTGCTCAACTTGATACTTAGAGGGATGTGGTCCCTGCCCCTTTCTTTTACTTCTTTGCATCTAATTTTTCTCTGCGATAAAAAGAGAAGTGTGCTATCCAGTCTGCTGCTGGTGGTGAAGTTTCAATGAGTTAAGTGGTTGGCATGTAATGATCTCCTCATATTACCTGGTGTGTCTGTTGGTGAAAAAGAAATCAAGGCGCGGAGAAGGCTGTCTCTCTGTCTCCCGAGCCCTTGTTCACAAGATGAATGCACTAGAATCTCCAGACCACCACCGTGTCTGTGTGGATGAATGAGTGAGTGAATAAATGGGGTGGGGGTGGAGGGGGGCTCTATGTGGTAATCTGGAAGCCACTAGCAAGAACCCCTCCCCCCCATCCACTGCCTGGTGTTTAGAGTCAAGCTCAGAGGGAGAGACCTATGAGGGAGCTCTGGTTATCCTTTATTGATTCCTATACCAAGACTCAATACATGTATTTTATTTCTGCTTTTCCGTTTGCAGTCTTAATTTTTTAAGATCAGCTGTAATGAGGCTATTGTAAGGCATCAAACCTGGTGTTGGATGATATACTTGAGATAATACCTTGAAGCTTTATTGATTCTATGTGACAGTGAACGAAAGGGAAATAAAGTGGTGCTCTGCTTTCATACCACCCCATAAAACAGGGGGTCACTTGGGAGAGAGGTGCCAGCTTGAGTTTAGACCTGAGCAATGCCTTCATGGAACATGTTGGAGGGGCTCACATGGAAGCTTCGGACCCGAAATAAATCAACTTGACTTAGTTTTAGTCCCCAGATTTCTGAGCCAGTTTCATCCTTTTCAACCTGGAGTATTAGTATGATCCCATCTCTGTCACCTGTGGGGAAGAACTCTGTGCCTCTAGCACACGGGAGGTGATGACTAGTACAGGCAGTGACTTTCTCCTGGGACAGAAGGTGCCTCTGAGCCTCGGGACAGGCAAGTAGAAATATCTGCTGTGCTTTTAGAACGACACTGCTCAGAGTGCTAATCCCCGCTCTGTGTCAGGAGCAAAAGGATTGTGGTAAGATAGATCACTAATATCCTCTGACAGGAGAATGACCACTTTTAGGGGGCAGATAAACATGACCACGTCAACATTGCCAATTGAAGGTTTTCTGAACAGGAGGCCCAGAAAGCATCGTGTGTTAAATAGCTCATTATCATGCTTCTAAGAGGTCGATTTTGAATTTTACAACAATAAGAAGAATTGTCTCTTTTATAAGCTTGTATTTTTCCTTTGATCAAAAATGAGTGGTACACTGTGCAGGGTGAAACATACCAGTATTTCTGGCACTTGGGAGGCTGAGGCAGGAAGATTACAACTTTGAGACCAAGCTGGGCTACATAGCAAGACCCTATCTCCAAACAAAGAAATCTACAATATGAATGCTACAATTCATTTTCCTTTCTATCCCAGCTAGCGGCAGGCAGGGCTTTCTTTAATGTTCAGTAGCAGTTGTTGCTATGTTCTTCTCTCATACAGTTCCAGCATCCAAGAATAGAATTAGAGTTGAGAAACAGGAAGACAGAATGGAGACTGCAGTTTAGCTCCTTTACCTTATGCAAGAGGAAGCCAAGAGGTAACAAGATGGCTGCTTGAAGACTGAGGAGCAATTGGGATTCCTGTCTCTGATTCACATGCCCACTCATCAGACAAATTCAAATCAAGGGTCGTGTGGTGCACACATAAAAGCAGGTTCAGAAGTTGGAATAGTCATGTGTGTATTGTAAGTGCCTGATGAAGCTGTTTTACTACAGTGACAGATTCACTGATGGAACCTGGAATACTTGAGGATCGTGGTTGCCATCTTAAACAGGAATATGTGTAGCAGTAAGCCAAACCGTAATTCCCAACTTACAGTGGCTTAAGCAAATAGAATTTTAGTTTCTTTACCTAAGAAGATCTTCAGACATAGGATTAGTTCAGTTATTCAAAGACACTTCTAACACCTTACGCTCTTTCTCTCTTTTCCTGCCTCTTGCTCAGAAGATGTTTGCCTTCAGTGGCATTGTGCCACTTTCTAGGAAGTATGAAAGAGGAAAATCTAAAACTAGGGCTTCCTGAGAATCTTTCCAATAGACTTCCTCTTCGGTTGCATTTTTAAAACTATATCACGTGGTCATACAACTCAAGTAAGTTTGGGAAACTGCATATTTTCCTTGGTATCACCCTTTGTCATTGGGGAAATGCAAAGTTTTTAAAGTAACCACCAGGACTGGGGTATAGACCAACTGTAATGCATGCCAACCTTGGCGCCTGGCACAGTTGTAGCACTGCAGTGACTGTATATCAGCCTTGCCTCCTAAGAAGGTAACCAGGGAACAGTGTGTTAAAAATGGGGTTGACACCAGATGAAACTCAGCGAGACACATGCACAAAACGACAGGAAAGTAGGAGAGAGACTGGTGAGGAAGAAGAAGGTTTGCAGTGGGAGAAAGGAGGAGTATGGGATTGGGTAATGAGTGAGAATGGCGTAAGTTTATTGTATTCTTATGTAAAACTGTAAATCTCACTGCTGGAAAGCTGTGCTCTGTATGTCTGCAACAAGTCATTAGTTTACAGTTAAGATTCTGTGGCTATAGAGTTTCTGTTGAATTACTCAGCTTTTGTTGGAGATATGTATAAACATGGAGATATGTATAAATATGGGAATATAGTCTTGTTCCAATAAAACTTTATTTGTAGAAACTATCAGGGGGCCATATTTGGCCTGTGAGCTGGTGGGACAGCCCTCCTCATGTACCCAACTTCTTATTAGGGAAGCCCTCTGTACTTGGCAACAAGCGGTTATCTCTGGCAGGTTCTTTCTAGCATTTTCCCATTGGACCATCTATCCTCCTATGCTCCATTTCAGGAAGTCATGTCTTCTTCCTTCAGGGTGTTTTGCATACCAGCACCACATGCTGAGTATGAGCACTGATGTAGACATTCACTGTTCAGAGAGAAATCTCTTTTCGGTGGGGTGCACTTTCAATGCTATCTAAATATTGTCATTTGGAATCACCATAATGATTGGGAGAGACTATAAAACCATCATTATGGAAGCGCCTTGTGAATTGTATATCTCCGCTTGGACGGACCTCCTGTCTGCAACTGCAGCTGTGTGCCAAGGACCTTTCTTATTTACCAAGGAGTGCACGTGGCTCCTGGCATCATGTCTGCCCTGACTGAGCATCTCTTACCGTCCTTGCAACATGTGTGTACAAGAGAGGACTTGAGTGTGTGTCTGTGAAGGTCCAAGAGTGACACTGGGAATCATCCTGGATTGTTCAATTTCCATGTTGCTTTGATCTGGGGTCTCCCAGGTTCTGCCTTCCTGGGCCAGGATTGCAGGTCTCCCCAAGGGCATTTTTACATGGGATCTGGTATCTGAATATGGTATTCTTTTTGCCCCTGAGCCATCTCTCCAGACTACCATGCCTCAGCTTTTAGGAAGAGATACTTTTATGATGGCAAAATTATACAAGCTTGTCACTGTGACAAGATCAGCAGGAAGTCATTTCCCTGGGACTCATAAGTCACCAGGTCACCCAAGTCCAGAATATTTGGCATCATTCTTAACACTTTTCTACGTACCTCTCAATCCATCAGCAATTGGGTCTTTTCCAAGTAGAATCCTGTGCGTTGTCTCCTCTCATTGGAGTGAGTGGGACTCCTCGCCTTGAGTCAAGGAATCACATCTTTCAGGAAGTGCCCCTCACTTCCTGTGTGTGTTTTAGGCCCCTCCTGAGAGCTGCCATGGTGGCACCTCTTATTACACTTACCCGGCTTCTCTGTCCTTGTACCTTTGCTTCTTTCTTCCACTGGGCTTCGGAATCTGGCAGGACATGAGCATTATGGGCATTCCTTATCTTCGCGCCAACAGGGATGAAATCTATCAGCCTTTTCCCGTCCATTCCTCTGCTAGTAGCTGAGCTGTGTCTCAAAGTGGCGGATATTCCTGACTTGTAAAAGATTCAGGGAAATGTGTCCCCACAGTTTTATCAGCCTCCACTGTCAGATTGGAGTGTCCGATGTGGATTACACCACCCACTGGGCGGCAGCATGGCAGACTTCAGAAGCATGATCAAGGTACTTTATATATGTGACTGGCTAGAGTATTTCTAGAAAAGCCACCCACTCATTCATATGGTATAATTGTTAGCATCCCATGTGCTGTGCACTGAGCTAGGAACTGTAGGTTTTGTGGAAAATGACATGGAGTGAAATTATATTTGTCATATATTTGCCAGACATTTTCACAAGAAACATAGTAAGGTTGCATTTAATTTTTATTGTGTGCCTGTGAGATGGAACCTTGTATCTCAAATGGAGATTTGCAAGACTAGGAAAACCTGACCTCTGCTTCCAAGAGGCTCATGGGCCCTTCAGAGAAGCAGTCGCATTATGCCTGTGTTCATTCAGGAGGTACTTACCGAGTGCCTGCCATGAGCCCTTCACTCATTTGCATTCCCAGTGGAAAGCTGAGAACTAGGCAGACTAGCTGCTTCTTCTCAGGAAATTGCACTATTCAGGAGAGGAGACGGGCAATTAATAATTCAGCATATGCAAAAGGCAAAGATTCTCTGGCTCAGTGACTAGGGGACGGAAGGGCTACTCTAGTCCTAGGGGTCAGGGACAGCTTCCTAAGAAGATGGAGCTTGAGCTGAGACTCACAAAGGCTGGTGTCCCAGGAGATCAGGGAATGTGGGACAGAGGGAACAGTGAGGGGTCAATGCATTGTGGTCGAAGGATAAGGAAAGATGTTCTTGTGGCATGAGAAGGACAAAGGAGATACAGTGGACTTGGATTGGTATAGGGCCTCATAGACCATTATAATGTCTTCCCATTTATTCCAAGTAAAGTGGGACATTACTGAAGTATTTTAAGCCACCTGCCACCTGGTGTGACTTCTCAAATACTTTTGACTGCCTTGTAAAGAAAGAAATACAGTAAAAGAGGAGGATTAGGGAGAACAATTAGGGTGTGTGTGTGTGTGTGTGTGTGTGTGTGTATGAGAGAGAGAGAGAGAGAGAAAGAGAGAGAAAGAGAGAGAAATAAGTAATAATGGTGGCTAAGATTAGGATAGCACAGTAGAGATGGAGAGATGTGGGAAGGTCCAGAATGGAATGAGAGAAACGGACCTCCGGGAGCTATAAGCAACAGCCCCAGTAGAATGGGACCAGGACTCATTGTAACACAAAGAAAAATGTAAAAGGCAATTAATCATTTTCTGCTCTGAGGTTTTCCAAATTGTGTTCCAAGCAGATACCATGTGCCAAGATGCTAATAGTGATTCTTGGGAAAACAAACAAAAATCCTTTTGTGATTCACAAAAACTATCTGGGAAACACTGAAAGCGGTATTGTAAGGCAACAGTGACCAGATTGCCTGTTCAAGACTCCAGAAGCTCTCTGGCACTGATACCAATGTACCTTGCAGGTGACTTTTCCCAAGCTTACTTGATACTCACCTTGGGGATGCCTTTTTTTTTTTCAAGCCCCGAATCAGCTTTCTTGGATAAGGTTTGGTGCTTGGAAGGCTCTCCAGTGGCATTTCTATTTTATTCACAACAAGGTGAGCCTGAAAAAATGACTTGCCCAAGATCACATGGTTGGGTAGACGCAGTGCCTGGCAGAAACCCTAGCATCTCTGATTTAAGACTCTGTGCTTCTTTCACCCCAGGGTGTCATCTGAATTTGCAGAGAAGAATGCGCTATTGTGGTTGGTGTGGTTCTGACTACAAATAACCAGTCTCCCAGTCTACTGCAGGAACAAAGCGCTCTGCCCCCCACACCACCCTCCCAGAAGGGCCCTAACTCAGAAATAGTGATGCACCATTCCCTGGCCAAGGATGTCAGGCTTATAAATTCTTACCCTAATGAACAACAGAGACTTGTAAAACCTGCACACAGTGAGAAATGCAGTAGTCGTGGTGGCCCAAGGGGTCGAGGTTCTGCTGAAATATGTTTGCAAACTCCACTCCCCAACAGCATCTTAAATAATGATGGACTATAACCAAATAGTAATTAACATTGAATATGACTCAGCACACATAGAGACCAGAGAGAGTTCACATTTGGGGGTAGCAGGGATGCATCTTGAACTCAGGGGTGGCCAACCCCTTGCTGCAAAGCACACAGTGTGGCCATGTCTGCAAGGCAAGGGAAGTGTGCTTCTGGGTCAGATTGTAACCCCGACTATATCCCCTTCCAGTTGGGCAGCTCTGTGGGAATTGCTGAGCTTCTCTGGATCATCTGACCTGTGAGGTGGAGCTAATACATCTTCATGCTAAATGTGTCTCACACGGTGTTTGTCAGCAGCCAAGCATGCCATGCCGAAGGAGCCAGGTGCTCTTAGGAGAGAAGCTGCTGGCATCATGCACTTGTTCTCTTCTCCTTCAAAGCAGCAGATCACTCTGATAGCAGGTGTCCCAGATGGTCTTGGTGTTCAGCTACTTGTGCACCTGGCTAAGACACTTTGGAATGCAGTGGACACAGTCTTACTTTGAAAAGACTTGGGTTGAAGACAAAGCATCTTGATTATTGCTTATTGATTGATGAATGCAGTATTCTGTCTTATGTCATAGTGTCAAGAGGTACTGTGTGTCCTTTGGCCTAGTCCCTCAACTAGAATCCTCATTGTCCCTCACACTGTTCTCTTCTCTACCAACAGCTTCTGGAGGAGGAAGGCAACAGCTTCCAACAGACCTCAAGGACTTAGTTAAAAATTTAGAAAGTCTAGGAAAGTGTCCCTGACTTACCCGGACTCATTTGCAGTGGGTCACCCAAAACCAGACATGATCAACTAGAACCAGAGAGTGGAGCCTCTGAGAATACACCGACATCTATTTATATCAAAGTGGGGGAGAGGGCTTAAGAAGTAGGGGTAACAGCAACATGAAGAGATATCTATGCCTAATACCTCCCTGATAGTACGAGCTACCCTTTTCAGGAGCCTGGATTACATTCTACCTACTGTCTATCACGCCCCCATTGCTTTTGGAGAAACACTCCACCATTTTTCAAATGCTCATCCTTGCCTGAGTGTACCATGCTGTCAGCCCTTTTACATTCCCATGTTCCTGATCCAGGTGAGCATGGAGCCAGCGGTTTCCTCAAGGTCGGGGTTTGAGATGCATGCCCCCAGGGACTAGGCTTGAGTCATCATCCCACTGATGGGCTCACATACAGGCTCCTGAGTTCTTGCTATTAAGACGTTGTGATTCTTGCACCATCTGAAATCCCATTGTTCAATTCACTAACCATTCCAGAGTTACCTGAAATGAACTGGGAAGTTTTACCATTCAATTAAGCATGCTATAGTTGAATTCTGTTGCTTGTAACCAAAAAGCCTTAACAGATGTAGGCAGACAGACATACATCAGTCATATCTGGGCCTCACATTGAGCCCACCTGGCACTCAGATGCTCAAAACACAGGTGATAGATTTTTTTGACTATACAAAAACTTTCATTTATTTCCTCCCAAATTTTCTATCTTCTTTCTTCAAAGAGAAGTCTAGCTTTAAACAGTTGAAAGAAATAACTGGGTAAATTTGGAAAAGAAAGCCCAGATCCAAAGGGTCAGTATAGAAGATCTTGTTCCTTTGGAATATTTTAAGAACCCCAGTGACCTCTTGAACACAGTTTGAAAACCTTGGATTTGGAGTCTCGGTTCATTCCAATGCTAAGGCTTGGCAGTCAGACCACTGACCAGGGCTGCCTTTGAACCCCTGCTTCTTCTATATCCAACTCACTAAATCTAGACACCTAGAAGACACCTGTCTCTGAAACATCACGTCCACTTCACAGTGCCTGTCAGTCTCCCTTTTAGCTAAACATCTTGTGCATATGCATCACTGGGGTATTTCACATTATTTGGGACATTTGTATGTCATTAAGCTAAAGGCAGCCCAGGTTAATTGAAATAGTTATTTTGGGAATGGAAATTATTTTTTTCTACTAATTGGAGTTGTTCCTCAGAATAAAATGTCACGTGCTTTGTAGTCCACAGCTGTGGTTCTGAAATTTAGTGCATATTCGCATGGCTGGATTGTAGATACAGATGTCTGGGCACCACCTCCAGACATACAGACTGCACATGGGTCAGTAAGCCCTGAGAATCTGCATTTGTGTCATAGGAGGAAGGCCTGTGCTGGCATCACCAAGTAACTCCATTCTTACATGCAGTTGCATGTTCACAATGTTCAGCTTGGTGCTGGACTTTATGATCACATCAGGGTAAAGGAAACCATTGTTACTGCGCTAGCTTTGCACCTGGTATGACATTCAGTGAATTCATCTGGAACAGGTTCAAGCAGGCATTGAGACTCATAACCAACCCTGAAGATGGCATCCTCACGTCTGTCCATCTCCACATGTTCTTCATCAGGTCACGTTCACCCCATCTCAACCCGTGACATGACCACCTCTGGCCTCAGTCTCCTGTGTTCGCATTCATTCTCAAAAAGAGCTTACTGAAAGTTTAAGCTGATGGAATTACCTTCAGTTGAAGAGCCCTCCGTGGCTCCCATTTCTCTTAGGATGAGGGATCTGCTTCTCCTCAGGACTCTGCACAATGTGGTTCTGACTGCCTCTATTATACAATTTCTCTACCTCATCTCTGGCCATGTTGCTCCTGCATCTACAATGAAGAAACTAGGGGTCCTCTGAAGCTTCCCACTCATCATCCTCCAAAAGCTTCAGTGGTTTAATATCCTCTACATAAAGCGTGCCAGCTCCCCATTTCACCTGTCTGGGGGATCTTTCAGATTTTTCTCACTGTGTGAAACCCCCTGGCTCTCTGGATACCAGTATAGATTTCCTTTAGTTACCATGACTGCATCTTGTGTCTGTATCGCCATGGTGCCCTACCATTATACTAAAGCTTCCTAGGTACTCTTCTGCGTGTCCCCACTAGGCACTCAGCTTAGGTTGTGGGGATTGCGTCTTTAATCCCCTTTCATCTTCAGGGCACAGCAGAATGTCTGGCGAGCAGTGGAGTCAGATGCCTAATACAGAGATAATAGGGAGGGAAGGAAGGAAGAAATGTATTTCCGCTGGACTCCAGGCTTTGGTGGAGAGTAGAGACACCCGAATGTGACTCTGAAGAGAACAGAAACTTGTAAACATGCAGAGGAGTCATGGTTTTAGCAAGATGCCTGGATTCAAGGCTTGCCTCTCTTCTGAAAGGCGTCGGTGGCCTTCAGGAGGAGCATTTGGTTCAAATCACAAATCCGCAACGCTCCTATTGCCCTGTTACCAAGCTCTCCCTGGAGATTGGAAAGTCACTTTATTTTACCTGGGAAATTAGTGATCTCATCTTTAAAATGGAGATGGTCATATTCCAAATATGTGCTTTGAAGATAAAGCCAGAACATTTTGATTTAAAAGTGTTGTTGCAGATGGTAGTCATGTTTTTTTGCTAGATTGTGAGCTCCTAGAGGCAGAGTTTGTAGATGATTCATCCCTGTCTCCCCAGGGAGTTCACTGTGACTACTAAGGGAAGTTTTACTAAGCAAATAGATTAAAAGATTGCCAGAAGACCAGTGAATGAATTGCTAAGGAGAGGCTTCAGCATGAGGTGGCCAAGTGGAAATGGTAAAGTGGGTTACATTATGTACTTGTGCATTACTCTTTCCTCTTCACTCTTCCATTGAGAATTTCTTAAAGTAAGCTTGCTCTCTCTCTCTCTCTCTCTCTCTCTCTCTCTCTCTCTCTCAAACCTTAAAATGCTCTGCATTCTTATAGTGTTTAAAATTGTAGAAATAAGGGCAGGAGAGATGACTCAGGGGTTAAGCTTTTGCCCCACAGCAAAAGGACTTGAGTTCTGATCCCTGCATCCCACATACAAATGCTGGGCAGATATGGTTGTGGCCTGCAGTTGTGCCTCTGGAAGGTAGAATTTGGGAAACCTCAGAGCAAAGCAGGATGATTCTCAATGTCGCCTTTGGGACTCCACAGGCATACATACTCAAGTACCCTCTTACACACCACACACACATACACACACACACACACACACACACACACAGAGGAAGAAATGAATTTGTGCAACACATGATAATTTGCCAAAGGGTTGCAGATACTCAGCATCCCTTCTTCCTATAGATAAAGAAAGTGAGGCCCAAAGATATTCAGTAAATGTCAAATTTGCTCGGCTGATAAGGGGTCAATCCAGGATTGGACTCCCATTTTCAATTCAGTGCCTTTTTTCTATGAGAGTCTCCGTGCCTTCCAGCCTCTATCCCTGTCAGCAGTGTTAGCACTGTTTCTGGTATGAAATGATTTGTGCGCACTCAGCGCAGTGAGGGCTTGAGAGCAATGTCAGCTGCTCTGTCCAGGAACACCAGAGAATTCTAACAAAGAAGGTCCTGCCAACAGATGCAGATGAATATTCACAGATGGGGGGGGTCTTGCTTTTAACTGAACAAGACCTAATTTTAAAATGCAGTTGTTGATCCTTCATCCAGAGGCCACTGGGAATGACCATCATTCACCACCCTAAGCAGAAATGTGCCTTGACCTAAGACTGCCTTCTTCGGCAGCCATCTCTTCAGAGCTGCTTCTCACAAGGGAGTGGCAAAGCACAAAATTGATGGAGTCCTCGGAGTTTTTGTAGTCACAAATCATAAGACTTTATCAAACAGAAGGGGAAGCTTGCCTTGGAGGGTGAGAACACACTTTTCAGACCTAGCGATGGGAATACAAACAGGCCAATTCAATTTCTTTTGGGGTCATGGTTTGTAGCTTTATTGAATGTACGACATTCCCTTTCGAGAGTCCACAGGATGTTTTCACTTCAGAGAATAATTTCCACGTCCCATTCAACACCACGAAATGGGTAATTATTATATCACTTGGTGTTATTTATCACAGTTTGAATGGAAATAAATTGCTTCAAAGAGAAATCATGTTACATGGTTACCTGTCTGCCCTATTAATCTTTCATTTAATTTTCTTTATTTTAATGTGCATACAAACGCTTCGACCTGTCTCATCTGTCTCCCTTATAATTCCCTTCAATCGATTTGAATATGTTAAAAGAAATTAAATAAATGGGTTAAAGGAAGACTCAGGAGTTGGAAAATGGGAGCTTAGCTGAGAAGGGTAATTTATTTCTGGATTGGCTCTCTGGCTTTCCTTGGAATGGGGAAACGTGGATATTCCTGCTTAGGCTAGCTCCAGAAGATGCAAGAAGCGACAGTTGTGTCTTGAAGGTATGGTGTTAGCCACAGTGTTCATTTTGTTGATTTTTTCCCAGTAGTTTCATTCCAACTAATAATATGCACTGAACAACACTTTGAGCAAGCATGAAATCAGTCTATTTCAGCACTAGTTATTTAAGCTCCGCAAAGCTAAGTGAAAGGAACTTGTCTAATTCAATCAAAAAATACATGGCGGACACTGTGCTAGTTGCTGGGAAACTTTATGTGTGTGTGGGGGGGTGTCCTGTGTCTCTGGGGATTCAGCCTTGTAGGAGACATTTCTCCTGCATTTCCCTCTCTGTGTTTAAAGTTGCTCATATGTTCATGATGAGATATGGACAGCTTTCCTGGCAGTCAATGGGGAATTCTTCTTGGGTAGAGGGACTATTTTTAGATGACGTTTTGGAGGAGAAGCTGACCCTCCCAAGGGTCTTCCAAGACTGTCCAACATGGGATGTGGGCAAGGATTCTGGGTTGCTCCAAGCAGAAAGTAAAGCAAGGAAAAGAGACGTGCAAATAGTTTGGATACTGGGGAAAACAGACAAAGGAAATGGCTGGAGGAAGATGAGATAGTGGGGGTTGGGCGCATGAGGCAGGACCCACAAGGGGCAAGTGGGGAAGGCACTAGCCACGAGTTAAAAATGGAAGGGGACATCAAAACTCAGGAATCAAAATCAGTGGTATTTTAATGCGATACTTAGAAAAATCAATGGTCATGCCAAAAGTTCCACGGTGGAACACGTTATCAAAAGCACACGAGGCGGTATGTGGAAACACATTGGAGGAAGGCAAAGGTAAACAAACCTCAGCATCCTGGGACCATCTTTGGTTGAATGTTTAAGCATTTGCATAAATGTTTTGTGAGTAGAGGACTGTCTTTCGTGAAGCCACACTACTCATTTGCACGCGAGTCATTGCAATAGTCTTTACACCGGGGAGCGTTAAAGAATCGGTTTTCTGCTCTTTGAACTAGATGATAATTCATGTCCTTTCTGGTTCTGATATTTCAGAATTGTGTTTTCTGTTGACTAAGCCAGTAGCCTCTGATGCATGGAATGTAGCTTTTGCAGGTATTTTCTTTTTATGTTTTGCAAGCATTCCAGTGTGTTTTATGTTAGATAAGCTTTACTAGAGGAACAGCCATGTATCAGGTGTCTCATGAAGTCTTGGATGATCTCTTACTTCACTCATCTCTGTCTCTCTTTCCTTCTACTAGACTCTAAGCTGCTCTAGGGTATTTACGAAATTGATCTGGATTGACTGCTAGTAGTTCTTAGCTAGAGCCAGTGTGAAATCTTTAGGGACATCTAGAAATCTGTGTTAGGGGGGTTTATTATAGTAACATCAAGTAGCTACTGATTTATAATGAGTAGGAACCAGGATGCCACACACCCCATGATATGTGGAATGATTCTGTCCAGAGATGAACTCTCCCTTCCCCATGTAGTAACGGAACCTTTCTGAAACTTACTGGAGACTTTGTTCCTGTGGAGAGCCCTGTTCTTTGCCAGTTTTTATATTTTTCCTGAGGTCAAGTTAAAGTTCTATTCTCACATGATGTTAAATGCTTTAAAGACGACTCTGGCTTTAGAAAATATGAAAATGGCTGAATGAGGGGGTTTGAATGATGCTTACCAGGCTTTTCAGTATACTTGTTGTATTGATCCATGTGGATTCTAATTCATTAAAGAAAAACAAGTCATAGGAACATGGGCAGCTTCCACTTCCTATCATTATTCAAAAACCATTGGTTCTTGTGTAATCAAAACCTTATCTGTTAGTTAACTGACATCTTTCATTTTTTTCTGGAAAGTCCTCTTAAGGAATACTCTTATCTAAGCTCTTGGTACAAGTTACAAGTTTCTGTGCTCTCTCTCTCTCTCTCTCTCTCTCTCTCTCTCTCTATCTGTCTCTCCTCTGCCCCTTCTCTCTTCTCTCGCTCCCACCCAGAGTCTCACATCACAGCTAAAATAGTTGTCATAAAGCATATATGTTGAAATCACCCTCATTAATTAGCCACATGTGTAAGACCATTACTAAAGATCAATTTACACTTTCTAATTAGAATAATCCTGATGATCTTGTTCCTTGGTTTGAAAGAATTAGAAAAGGGCAGTCAGTAATGATGACCCATATGATGTCACGGGAAAGGGAAAACAGTGCCACAAGGAAGCGCTGCATTTCAAGATCTCGGTCGATTCCTTTCAGGGAAGCGTTCCCTGTGTTCTCTGTGACTCCCTCATTGTTTCATGTGATTTTTCCTGAAGAGACTGTTTCTATCTGTCCCACACAGAGGGTACCATGAAACACCATTCCATCCAAGTTCTGCTTGATGAACCAATGAATTTTTTGGGTTTATTTACAGGAACATGAGTGATCAGGAAGGACCGTCCAGAAAGTCCACTCTGTGTGGGTGGAGCCCCTGTGTGTCGGGCAGCGGCTCTGCTGAGCAGTCCTCTCCCCGCCGTCCCAACTTTCCTGCCTTGGAAGGTGCTTGTGAGGTTCATTGCTTTGTGAACTTTTCTTCTTCCTCCAGGGGGAAATGTTTCCATCCAAGGGAAATAGCTGCACAAAAACAGCTCAGAGCATTTTAAAACCAGAAGGACCTAGATGAGAAGAGGAGGGTGAAGGTAGTGACCATGCAGCCAGGCCGCAGGAGAGTCTGGAGAGGGCCTGTCTCCTGGGAGCTCCTCTGTGTCCCCTGACTGTCTTACATTGTCTTCTGTTTTATCAGTCAAACATGTAGGGAATGCCATCGGATGCCCAGGCCTCCCCTGGGCACATGATGTCTGATCACCAGGGACTTCCACACTCTCAGGGCTCTTTCCCTACATAAATGTAAATGCTAAATTATTAATGCTTTTTAGGCATTTTTAGATATGATAATGGGTGCCTTCAGGCTCAACTTCTATGTATGTGCTGAAGACACAGAGGCCTTCGATGCCTTTTTCTTGTGACCCAGATTCACAGTAATGTCTGTTGGGAGCAGGACACTGAAAAATATCAAGGGGGAATTATTTGGTAATTGCTTACCACGAGCCTGACAACTCTGCGGGGTCTGAGGCTGACTGAGAAAAGAGCAGATGTTGTGATCTCAGCGCTCAGTCTTGGTACTCCTGTGAGCTTCAGAAATAGCTGATTGATTTGTACCTCCTCTGTAGCACAGGAGAAGAGTGACAGTGGCTTCCCAAGATGACAGTGAGCATTTAAGTAAACAGCATCCATCATAATGGGGTTACGCATCAAGTCTTTGTTCGGCGATTGACTGAGCAGTGCTTGAGTTTGGGAACAAGAAGGTCAGTAAAGCCAACCACATCTTGAGACAACTTCACAGTTTAGAGTGGGGCCTGGCAAAACCCAGCTCTGTCTGGCTTGTAGTGTTGAGTGACTTCACAAGAGGACAGTGTGACCTCCCAAAGCCTATATCAAATAAAACATTTGCTGACTCAGGCTTGCTACAATGGGGTCCTTTGACCACAGCATCAGCCGAAAGCAGGGATGGAGATGCAACCACCTCAAAGCACACTCCAGCTCGGCAGAATCACAATATGTGTTAATTTAGCACAATCGCATATTTTTCCGATGCATAATAACATTTGGTAAGCTCTACTGTAGCAGACGTCACATGCATTCGAATCACTCACTGATGCAGCACAGAAGTGTTCTGCCAGAGGGACGTATGAGGACCATTTCCTAAATACTGAGTGTCCAGACAGTAACTTTGGCTCTAACAATGCTCAGGAAGAAGATACTACTTTTAACCTCAGTTAAAGAACCCAGGACCTCGGGCAGGCGATTTCAACTGTGGCTTTCAGCTGGCCCACAACAGAGCTGGAGCTCGAGTCCTGATCCCTGACTGCCGTCCTTTAGCATGTCATTCTGTCACTCTGCTTCCTAAAAATGAAAGAAGAGAGCAAGGAGGGGGTTTCGCGGAGAAATACTGCAGAATTGGTCTAGTGTCTTGATCTAGCAGATGCCAATCACAAAACAGTACCAGTACCACACTGAATTCCAAGCTTGGTTACACAGTGATGGGAGATCCACAAAATCACATGGTATAGGGATGGGGGGTACCCCGAGCATGGGGTGGCTGGGAGCTGCTGCCATCTGTAGGGTGGAGGATGAAAACAGGGAGAGGGTCACTGCAGCCCTCCATGAGAGTAACCTGGAGGAAGTTCAGCTGTGGCCAATGACCTGCATGGTGGACACAGAACACAGAACTCCATGGTGCTGCCCAGGGCCCAAACTGGAGAGTAATGAGATTGGCCAGTTACCTCCTGTGTCAGATCTTCAGTAGCTGGAGAGCAGCTGATGCAAGTCCAGGAAGCATGGCCTGGGAGTCAGGCTTCCGTAATGCACAGCAGGCCAATGAGGAAGCAGTGACGAAAAGCAAACCAGTCAGGGAGGAATGATCTCCTCTGCGTGCTGGAGAAGGTCCGGGACACTGTCACGCGGTGGCCTTTCCAGTTCTGGGCAGCCTGTTAAAACTGTCTCATGCTCTGTTTCAATGCCTTCGATTTCTGTTGTCTTTATAATTCTTTCCTTTGCTCCTTTGGCCACTTAGATGCACCCTTGACATAACAATCACAGTCCCAGCTGCCTTTCTCCTCTCGCTGCTTTGGACCACAGTCCCCTCCCTAGCCCTGCCCATGCAGGGCTCTCAGCTCCCCACATGCCTCCCTGTGCCGTGGAAATCACACGGAGCCTGCGAGATCGTGTTCCAAGTGACAAACAGAAGGGGTAGTCTAATGCACTCAGCAAGACAGGAATATCTTAAGATCAGGCCTTGGGACGATGGAGTGTATGCTATGCCAAAATGTTTGGACTTGATTCTGATGTGTGTGGGGGGGGTCACTGAAATATTTAAATAGAGAGAAGGTATCTTTGTATTTGTTTTATACAGATCTCACTTTGGCTGCAGGATGATGCTTGACTTAAAAGAAACCGAGTTGGGAGTAGAGAGTCGTTAGCAAATATCCAGATGAGGAGCAACATGTGGATAGTTTAAGGAATGTCAGGGGTGGGAGAGACTGCCGCTCCGCTCCGCCCTTCTCCAGGTTTCTTACAAACAGAGATCTAATTTCATATGAGGACCTTCCCTCTGCTTGACATGTCCTCAAGAAGGGGCTCTCCCTGGGTCAGTGGCTCCGGTTTAGTTTAATCAGGAAAGAGATGTGATGGGGATCTTTGTGCGAGACAGGAGGAAGGTAGGTAAGAACTAGAAGACAGGGAAAAGGGCTGTGAAATGCCATCCTCCAAAAATAATACAACTATGGCCATCATGAACCCACAACTGGGGGGGTTATTGACAGAAACCTTACAGGGGGTCTACTTGGCCCAATGAGCAGTGATGAATACAGGAGAAATTCATGGCACTTTCCAAGTATTAAGGAACACTGGGCGACTAGCAGACGTGGTGGTGGGGGCATGAAAATATTCAATTGTGTACTCCGGGGCAGCCTACTAGACTCCAAGAGCTAGTCCCAAGCTCAGGATCACTAGAAGACCCTGGGTAAACCCAGTGGGCACAAAACAAAACATAAAGACGTGCATATGGGAGAGAGACTTGTAGGGAAGGGGGCTGACAGGAAATGGGGAGATAAGAAAAGGTAGAGGGGAGAGTAATCAGAATGTATTATGTTCGTGTATGAAACTGTCAAAGGACAAAAATTCCCCAATAAAGTAGAAAAAAAAAGAGATGTGATAAGATTCTGTCCATGGCCGTGAGCCGCCTGCAGAACATGGGCTTTAGGGAAGACATTTGCTGCTAACAACAGGGGATGGACAAAGAAAAGTCCATCTTCTTACTTCCAGCTGTGACTGAGGGAAGAACTAGGCACTGGGCATCTTGTGTTGACTAGAAGAATGATACAGTGGATGAGCCAATCCCGTAGGGAGGAAAGACTTGGTCTTTGAAGGACCACTGCATCTCTTGATCCCACCTTGGAAATTTGTGATACATAAAGATAAACACTTGAAGCTAAAGGTATTTTCCTAACAGATATGGGAGGCCATCAGGAGGTCACGATGCTTGGTTGCTTAGTTGCTTATAGGGAACAGAGAGACAGAAGATTGGAAGAATAATCCTTGGGCCTTGGATAGAAAGTACTTCGAAGTATTAAGATTAAAACCTCAGACAGAAGCATTCGTCTTAGCAGAGTGGTGCGAGCGAGCACACCCGTGATGTCATCGTGTAGGCCGTGGATAGTGACTTATGGTAGCGAGGCTGGGCTTTCTTGTTATCCCAGGAATAATGACCCAGGGAGTAGGTTGTGCACATTGCTTAGCGTTTCGGAACCTCAGTCATTAAGACAGACTAACAAGGCGTGGCTCATCACAGAAGGTAAAATGCAAGAACATAACTATCCTCATCTAGGAGCCACACAGAGGGGTCCGGGGAAGTGACATGCTGAGATTCCTTCTGGATCTCCGCTGAGGAGGGCTGTGCCTTGGTTAGGAAGAACTGCAGAGATAGTTCCTACCAAGACCTGGGCCTGGCTCTGGACTGTAGTTATCAGACATTCCACAGGCCCTGAATCTCTCGTTTTAAGCCAAGTTTTTGGACATATAAAGAAACGAATGGTTACATGAAAAATATCCACTGTGGAAGGCAGAGAGACTAGGAACATCCTCTCTTCCCTTCCCTTCTGAGGGACGGGGGAGGGCGGCTAGGAGTCTGCAGCTCTGTGAAAAGCAGCTTGGGATTGCAGGGCTGTAAGACAGGGTGTGAGACACCCAGAAGGAACCCCTTCTGAGGGGCAGGGGTTAATGAACGCATGCAAAGCTTAGTCCATGCAACTGAGTCACTCCACTGTTCCTTAGGAACTCTTCACACTTCTGTAACACTGCTGCATGTCACCCACCGGGGAAGGCTCTGTTGACCTGGCCCAGCATGTCCCTTCTTTGTGTCCCCTGCCAGGGAGACTGTGTCCTCGTTAGCCCACCTCCCTGTAGGGATCTCTAACCTGCTGTGTGTGGTTATCTGCAGGCTCAGCTGAACTGTCCTTTGAATGGGTGGCA
Source organism: Typhlomys cinereus (assembly GCA_023101885.1). NCBI lineage: Eukaryota > Metazoa > Chordata > Mammalia > Rodentia > Platacanthomyidae > Typhlomys > Typhlomys cinereus. The sequence goes on along the minus strand of JALPQD010000155.1, from coordinate 53,808 downwards.
GGTATCTGGACAGATGTGCCAGCCTGTGGGCCTGTGAGGTGAAGGAAATGCTCACTCAAGAATTCCAGAATTCTACTTGAAGGCAAGAGAAAAGGGGGCAGGAAGAGAAAGCCCAAATGGAGAAGGCTAAACTTGAACCCCAGTGGGGAAGAACTTAGGAAAGAAACAAAAGGACTTTGGCGCCTGATAAGACACAAAATACTCAGCAGCACCATAAGTAGACTTCCTAGTGTCTGACCCTCACACAGCCCTCTTACCCCTCTTCTCTCCTCCCCCCCCCAAGCAGTACAACACAGGCTGGACCTTCAGCTTCTTCCCAAAATACTTACTGACTGAATCCGTCCATCTAGACTTTTTTCTCCCAAGATTTCAGTTGCTCAGCCTGTCAAATGGAGTTTTCCTGACCCTGTTTTGGCATTTCGACCACGGTAACCTCAGCATGTAGTTCCACATCAGCCCGGGGAACCTTCTGGCTTCCCCTGTCTCCCCCATGCTGGTTCTCCGTGTCCAAGATCAAAGAGAAAGATTGTTCCAAGCACAGATGAAGAGGCAAGGCGGGGGCTGCCTTTGATGTGAGACCCGTGTGATGTGATGTGGGCCTCTGACTTGTTTTTACTGCAGATACTGTTTGCAGCTGTGAGGTCGAGTCTAGGTAATTGTTTCTCTAACCCAAACATGGCTGAGGTGTTTTTTTTTTTAATGTAAATTTTCATTTGGCTAAATAAACAGGTCAGGGCACCCCCAGCAGTGAGAGGGTGACCCTGAAACACTGGGTACTAGCATTGTCATGCAAACAGAGCACAGGAAATCAGGAAGCCTAACAAGAGGCCATTATGTAGAGTGCAGCCTTCTTTAACTTTCTCTTTTATTGGAATGGTGTAATTTCAGTTTCATAAATACTAAGAGGTTTACCGCTGGGCACTGGGGCTATCCATCTCATTCACCTCGGAAATTAAGGCAGCCTTTCTCTGCAATGTTTCTCTTTGTCTCTAATATCACTTTAGCTGCCGTTAGGAACCAAGCCAGGATGTAAAGAATTCAAACCGTTCTATTCCTTTTTTTTTTTTTAACAAGGTCAGATTGCTCCTGATTTCTAATAGAGAACGTTGAAAACCTTTTTATCGAGAGGCGATCTTTGCTCTCTCGTAGAGTCCTTCCAAAAAACAGCAACAGTCAAAGACATTAACTCAGAACCTTAATCTTTGTTCGAGATAATAATAGTCGTGGTAATAATACTCGTGGCGGCAAATGTCATGCATCCGGAAGCACGTTACTGTCTACATGGTGCTGTAAACTGTCTCACTGAACCCTGGCCTCAGCCCAGCAACGCAGGGCTCTGGGTTTCCTGCCAGCACTTGGAGGAAGCAATCACCTTGCTCCCCCCCTTCCCCGATTCAAAAAGAAAGAAAAGTGGGGTGATAGCCCTTATTTCTCTGCTAAACATAAAGGAGACACTGGGGCTATGTTTTTCCTTAGATGTAAAGGGGGCAGACACTATAGTTTTTCACAGGGACGTTAATTATGACCAAGTCAAAAGTGGGGATGCCCTTGATAGGTGTCAGAGCTGCAGGCCTGCGTCCCACTGTAGCTTGTGAAAGGTGTGCTACATCTTTCTCCTCTGCAAGGTCCTCACTGCCCTGTCCTTCCCTTCCCACCCGGTCCTTCCCACTGAAGACCTCCTGACCTCATCACAGCCCCTCCCACGCCCTATGTGGCTTCCTGCCCTGTCTATGGCCTCATGGAGCTCTACTTCAACCTGATGCTTGATTCCCTGCAGGAATGGAGCCTGGTGGGAAGCGTTTACTGAATGAATGAATGAGTGTGGGAATGAGTGAAGGAATGAATAAAATTTAAAAACAGGTGACCATGCAGCCTGGGCAGTAGAAGAGCAGTGAAGTGGACAGCAGCGGCCAGCCATAATGCAGAGTACCCGCGACTCAGCAAGACTCCCCAAAATCAGCCCAACCTAATTTCTCCCCATCCTAAGGCTTTAGGAACTTCACAGGAAAGGGGGCAGTGAGACTTTAAGAACCTAAAAATGGGAAGGTTCACCATTGGGCAAGACATTCCACTCAAGGCAGGACTGCTGCATCTAGTAACTCACTGCAGTGAAATTTGTCCTTACCAGACCTGCATAATGACTGGTGTACCAACATCCCCCCCATAGACTACCTAGGAACTCAAGAAAGATGGAGTGGAAACCTTAGGCACTAGAGCCTGCTAAGTGAAGGGAAATGCCGCTATCAGTGAGGTGGCCCAAAGAGAGGCAATTTGGTATGTCACAGAGGCCTAAACCCCCACAAGAGTAGACAAGCCAGAGGGAACCCTGTAGTCCATAGAAGCAGACAGGCAGGAGAGTGGGAGGGAGTGGGAGAGACTGATAAAGAGAAGGAAGGGGACGGGAGGGAGGGGGGATGAAAAGAAGCAGGGATAAGTACTCAATATGCTTGTAAAAGAAAAAAAAATTTAAAGAAAAAAAATGTGAACATTCTGCAGTGTCACCATTCAGAAAGTTAGTTAACATTACTATCCCTCATACCAGTGAGAGCAAAAGAAACACACTTTGCTTCCTAGGATGGGTGTCTATGACTTTCCTGATTTCCACAGTGCCCACCATTTCTTTCTGATGGCCACTTCCAATAGATTCAATTCAAGAAGATAGGAATTTTTCTCCCAAATCTTCACTCAAATAATCAGAAGATGATTTTTTTAAAAAAATATTTTCTATATATAGGTGAATGTCCACCCCACCAAGCAATGAGTACATGCCTAGTAGGTACAGATTTTTCTTTACCCCTTACCTTTCTCCTAGCAAAATGTCCTCATATCACATCTCCTCTTCTGTCTTTTAAAATAGCCTCCATAGATTCTTAAGGCAAAGCTCTTGCTCAAACAATGCTCCAGTCCTCTGAGGCAAGAGAGAAAAAGAAAGAGAAGTTCTAAAATTAGAACCTCAACTTGGAAAGGTTGGAATTCTCAATTCTGACTTTCTGAGCTGTGCATTCCTGCTTCAAACTGTGGTTTACGTGTGGGCAGAGCCCAGCTTTCTCTTGATCTCTTTAGCATGGTAATGCCAGGCTGACATTTACAGAAAGAACTTCCCTGCACTTGCTAGGAGAACCGGGGAGGAAACGGTAATGGGAACAGTCAGTAAAAATAGTCACAGGTTGCTTTCTTCAGCACTGGCAGAGGAAGAACTGCATGAAGACAGGGGAGCTCATTTCCTCATTCCCCCCACTTACCTGGAAACACAGTGAATGCTCCATTCATCCATCAATGAATGAGGAGATGAATGTAGGAAGGAATGAACAAACTGCATGGCGAAGCTCTTGGCTGGATCCTCCTGCCCACAGATGTTCTCACTTAGTTCTTGATACATTCTCTTTCTTTTCCTTTCTCTCCCATGTGTGTACATTCTTGCTCTCTCTGTACCTTCCTGTGTCTAGGGAAATACTATTATGTTTCTTGATAGAGCAAATTTCCTGCTCTGCCTATTGGCCCCCTGACCTCAGGTTCCCTGACTTGTCTGCGGCTCAGCTCCATTCTACCTTCCTGTAGAGGAAGGAGGGAGAAGGCACGATGTGATTCACAGCGGATTGGTCCAGCAAAATGATGAGCACTCACTGAGCCCCAATGTCAGATCAAGCTCCTCCAGTCCTGGAAGATTTTCCCACTTTCGGAGGCTTCTTTTAAAAGCCCTTGTTTGGCAAAGTGACCTAACAGGCAAATAATGAGAATTAACATGCAGGCAATAGCAGAAGGGTAATCATTTCTTTTCAGTTACTGATTGATTCACGGTAAGTTTTCCCTCTTCAAGTGCTGCTCCTTTAAAAGTTAATTGGCTTTAAGAGGGCACAGCTAGAGAGTAATAAAGCACAGCACACAGTTATTGAGTCCCTATTACGAGCTGGGCTACAGTGGTCGCTGCTGTCTGCTGATAGTGTCTTCTAGGTGCCTTCCAGATGCTGCCCTATTGCATTCTCAACAGGACGCTCCAGGCCTGCCATGCAGGGATTGTTCCTTCATGTATTTGAGCAAATGGGAGCCCGGGAAGGTTAACCATTTTGCTTAAGATCACATGGCCAGAAGGTGATCAGCCAAGCTTTGAACCAGTTGTCAAAAGGTTCTTTTTTTCTTCCTTTCCCTCTCAAGTTAATATTTCCTAGCCTATGCTCTTCAGTCTACTGGAGGAGCCAGTGCCAAGTGTTGAAGGACAACTTGGGTAGAGGCAGGAGAGCTGATAGTTTTGTCTTTTTTTTAATGTGTGTGTATGTGTGTGTTGCATGCATGTGTGTCTGTACCTGTGCATGTGTGTTCTAGCATGTGTACACACGTGGGTGCATATGCGAGTGTGTATGTGTGCATATGGAGGCTGGAGGTTGATACCAGAAATCACCCTTCATCACTCTCTTTCCTTATTCTTTTGAGAGAGTCTTTAATCAAATTTGGAATCACCGATAGGACAATCTAGCTAACCAGTTTGTTCTGAGGTCTCACTGTTTCTGTCTTCCAAACGCTAATAGAAGGTCTACCACTTCTATCTTACGTGGGACCCAGGCTTAAAACAGCAACCTCTTTAACCATTGAGCCATCTCCCTAAGTGCATGGAGGGGTGAGGAGGAGGACATGGTCTACAGTGACAGGGGCAGGAACAGAGTATGGGACGGTGGCTGAGAAGAAGAACACAGAGAGGTAGGTAAGACCCTTAAGAATTCAAAACTAAATTGTGGCTAATGAAATGCTTCCAAAGATGCCCAAACCTCAGCTCAAGTGCCCTGAGGGTGCCCTTCTCTCCATGTCCCAACCTGATAGTGGTGCTGTGCACGCAGGGAGAGATGGGGACAACTCAGTGGTGTGTTTTAATCACTCAAGCTACATCAGCAGGTAGGAGACGTCAAACCAGGAAATAAACTTCTATTAAAGGCGTCAGAGTCAGGCCGGAAGCTTGATTCCTGACAGTGCCATCATCTAGGGAGACCTGAGCTTAGCAGTTGGGGGGCTGTGCTAATGAGTCCTCCCCAGACCCCCTGTTTGAAGTGGAACATAATGAGAGTGATGGTTCTGCCCCCCTACAGGGCCGACTCAGAAAATAATACTGTATCACCATCTAATGAAAAACATCTCGATACTTCACTGGACATGCATAGCAACATGGCAATCGGAAAGACTGGAATGGGGCGGAACATTTAGAAAGAAGTTATCTTCCTTACTGGGAGATTACTTTTTATGTAGGAGACCGATAATGGTTCAAATGTGGAGTTTTCCAATGTCTCCAATTAAGAGAAATGAGAACATCAGGGTTACCTGGCTCTCTCCCACATGCAGTGCGGCAGCTTCACGGTTTTGCCTTGCTCTGTGAGAGCCAGTTTCCAGGCCAGAGGATTGCACATTCAATCCCACAATGGCTCTGGATAGGAAATCAGCTCCTGCATCTGTCCTGGCTGCACCCGGTCCCACTGGTCCTAGGGAAGAGGCAATTCCACAAGCTAACATTCTCTATAAAAAGAGGCTTCATTTTTTTTCTCCTTCTGATCAAATACCATTTTTCATTTCACTGGCCTTGTTAAATGCCTAATATAAAATCCCAGATGTATTCTACCCATCTGCTTTCAAAGGCAATCTCATGGCGGTGTAGCGAAATGCACCTGCATTATTAAGCTGCTGTAGGGAGTTGGTCCTTACATGCACATGATTTTTCAAACATATTTCTCCCAATATCATTTGTTCCACTTTTGCATGCCATTCTATGTTTATGACATATGTGCATATATCTGTTTATATAAACCTATATGCATATAAACAGTTTTCCCCTCAGAAGTGTATATTTCCCTGTAATACAGATGTAAATAGGTTTAGAGAGCCAGAAGAGACTTTCTAGCAGGTAACTGTTTGGCCTTGGTCTTGAACCCATGTCTCTGTCCGCCCAAGGTTTTTCATAGCCACACACACTATTAAAAGAGGGGTTCCACCAGCCACCTTCTGCTTAGAGGCTGGGACCACAGCTCTCTTTGCAGCTTCATGTGTGGTATTTCTTCACATCTGGACCTGTGTCCTCATTGGTAATGCCTTTGAAAGCAGGACTGCTTCTGACCACTCCTGGCACAGTTGTCTTTGTCATCCATAACCAGAAGAAAGATAGTGTATGGTAACAGCCATGGCAGAAGAGGAAAGGACCTCTAGTGCTAATCAAAGAGTCAATAGCAACGATAACCATAGCGACACTTGCTGAAGATTACCTGTGGCAGAAACAGCTCATTTTACCCTCTTCACAATCCAGCGAGAGAAAAATAACTATCTCAGTTTTCACAAAGGAGATTAAGGTTTGATTACGCATAGTTATAAGAGCTATGAAGTGTGTGTATGTATAAAGTATGCATTTGTGTCTATATAGGCAGTTTATACTACCCATAAACAGTAGGTGCTGCTGATCGCCTGAGCTCCCCTTTCTCCAGCGTGCTGAACATTCTGTAGATGCAGCAACTCGGTGAGCTGGTGCCTTCCCTAGGTACCTTCACACCTGCTGCTCCCCCCACGGACTGCTCTGGCCAACATAGCATCCTGACTTGCTCTCTTGCTTCTTGCTAGTCTCTTCTCAGGTATGTGACCACTTCAAGGAGACCCTCCTCTACCACCAGCTGCTCCCTAAGCCTTTAATATTGCAGGTTTTCTTTTCTTTTAATCAGAGCAGTTATTCTTCCTATCATTCTGAGTTTATCTGCCTGGTTATCGTATGCTTCTTCCGTAGATTATAAATGTCAAAAGCAAAGGCTTTGTCTCTCTTACTTACTGGCAAGTAAGAGAGCAAATGGCTGCCAGAGAAAGAACATTTGCTTTATTTGGTGGATGATCTGTGAGGTGAACAATGTAGTCATGACCTGATTACACGCAGGAGCATAACACCGTGTGTTTACAGGAGCTCTGTCCTAAGATGCTAACAGTCAGCCATCTTTCCATTGTTCACCACTTACCAAGCTGCAGCCCAACAGTCTCGAAGGCATGAAGGATGGGCCCACCTGCAGCCTGCATAGAACCAGAGGGCTCTGGGAAAGACAGCAAATGAATGATTAAAATTCTAGACGCACAGTATGGGGCTAGCATGCCCCAAGGTCCCTGGTTTGGTCTCAGAAACCCTAAGAGACAAAATCAAACCCCCAAAATGCTGTGGAGGCCATGAGCTCTCACTGATGGGCGGCATCCAAGGACGAAAATTGGACACCCACCCCAGTCCCCAAGGACCGATGAGATCTGTGGTTTGATTTTTTGTTAGGATGAAATGATTCTTTCTTTTTCAGTTATTGGGGACAAAAGAAGGAAAGAAAGAATGAAAAATAAAATTAGTATCATCTCACATTCACCCCCCCCCCATCTCCATGCACTTTACACCTGTGCTAGAAGGGAAAGAGATGTAAAAAAAAAATGTTTGTATCTCCATCTGGGAGCTGAAGGAAACCGGGCCTTGGGCTGTTTCATTGAGATCTAAGAATGCCACTTATCAAAAATCACAACTTAGAGCTTTCTTGAAGTGGCTTCATTTTCTCCTCTAAACCACTTGACTGGTTCGCCAGAGAAAAGTAAATTTCACACTTTGAAAGCCTGTCTCCCCACCATCTCCCAGTCACAACAAAACCCTGCTCCTCCCACCTGTCAGAGGACCAAGTCCACACTCCCTGCTCAGCTTGAGGAGGGCGGCCTGGAGATGTGTCCCCGGAGCACATACCTCCCACCCTCCTCAGCTGTTTCCTGTGCTCTGGGCACAGCCCTCCAGTTCCCAGAACTGGCTGTGTTGAGGTCTCTCCCGTTAACTGTCTGACTTTCTTGTGTCTGGAATTTCCCTCCTCTGTCTTATCAACCTTCATTGGATATGCATCTGGAGTCTTCAAAGTTCAGCTGGGGAGACTTCTCCAGAAAATTGACAGGACTCCCTAACCTTATCTCACACTGCATTCCTACTTTGGGCACCTCCAGCGTGCCCATCCCCACAGATTAGCCTGGTTCTGTGACTGATCTTGTCTCCTTCAGGAAGAAGAAGTTCTCTAAGGACAGGAATTTCATGTTTGTCTTTGTGAACCCAGTCTTCATTTTTCTAGAATTTTTCCCCTAGGGTCATGCAACTAATATTTATTGCATTTGACCTTTGCAATCTTTGCACACTAGTTACAGGGTAGGTATAGTCAATCTCTAACCACCTTTTCTCACCTACTTTTCCACTTGATTACTGTGGAATGGGTGAAGCTAGATCAGGGACTCAAAGAGCTTAAAGGAAACACAGGTTTTCCCTGAATCATTGTTGCTTTGATAAGAACAGGCCACATCAGAATGCATCTTGGGTGCCTCTTAGGTGCAGATGAGTCAGGAGATGTAAGGTTGGGTGAGGGTGCTGCCACTGTCCTGCTGTGTCACCATGGGTAAGTCACTGGCTTCTCTCACACAGGTCTGTAACTCACTAAGAACACGTCTCATGAAGCCTGCGCTTTCAGGGGCCCAGAGTTCCTATAAGCATTTTAATGTCTCCTGACTGCATCCTTGGCAACCAGGAATTGTGGGCATCTGGCCTCAGGAACACTCACCAGATTCCACTAATCAAATTTCATGGGAGAAAAGGACAGTAAGTAGGCAGGAAAAGAGATGTGGGGGGAGGGCAGTGAGTGCAGTTATTCATCCATTGCTACTTAAGGTCAAAAGCAGAACTGGTGAGATGTCACGGCTGGTAAAGGTAGGTGCCTGTCACAAAGCTGATGAGCTGAGTTCCATCCCTGGAGCCCACATAATAGAAGAAAACTGACTTCTAGAAGTTGTCCTCTGACCTCCATGTGTGCCTGAGAGGTAGCTGATTCTCTCTTTCTCTCTCTCAAACAAGTAGATAAATGAAAGAATGAATTTTATAAATACCTGTACTTCAAAAAAACAGAGAGCTTCTTTCCACCATATCTTTTTACATTTTAAAAATCATGCTATTAGATGTCATATGTCCTAACCAAGGAGCTGGAGGTCATTGGTCCTCTTGAAGCTGAACACTTATTAAACGCAGATGCAAGGCCATCTCAGATTCCCCATCCCTCTGCCTGGTTCCACTCTGAGCTCATCAGCTCAGATGTTGGAATAAAACTAGTAGAGAGAAGAGTTCCCCTCCCCTTCCAGTCCCCAGCATGAATCAAGAGGTAGGATCATAGAGAAGAAACAAACAAAAAAAACTTTATTGTTTTGAGTTTCTGACTTTGTGTTATTGTTTGGTATTGAGTCCCCATCTTCTCCTATTCTGACTGGCAGGAGTCTTAGCTCTATCTTGTGTGGAGAAACTGACACCGTGAATTAAAGTTAGGAGAGTTTTCTGAGCATCATACAATATCTTGGAAACATCTGTGCCTGAGATATGAGGCCCTGTCTCTCTCCACCTCATTTTTGAGGTGGTCAGAGATAACAGAAAACACAGGCTTTGCAGCAGAAATGGGCTTGAGTCCCAGCTTTGTCATTAGTTAGGTCAGTATCCTTGGCATATGGTAGCCATTGGTCCCTCATGTTTTCTGTATCTGCCAGAACTTCAGGGGGTAGCAGTTCTTAGCAACAGAGAAAGCTTGCTGCTATAGCATAATATCGGCATCAAGGATAAGATGAGCCACTTGCTACCATGCCTCAGATAAGAGAAACTAAAGGACTCCATCAAGATCACATGGTAACTGGCAGAACGTCAGCCTCTTTCTAGAATGTCCTTCTGTCTATTAGGGTCATTCTGTCTCTGTGGACCTCCTAGGTCCATTAAGAAAAAGAGGCATGATTGACTTTAGTGTCAAGAACCTTCCTACTTCTGTCTTGTTTGCCTTGGTGCCTCAAGTTGATTCAGTCTTTGGAATATTCTCCTTTCCTTCCCTCTAGCTTAACTTTGACAACAGCAGGCTTTGCTTTGGCAAGGTGACAGGATAAACTTGCAGTTTTCAGAACATCTGTATCCAGAAAAACCTGTATTCTTTTTCTTCTTGTCCCTTGAGCATAATCTTGCAAAAACACATCTGCTATTCTAAGCGCCTACTTGGCTGTGCTGTTAAGATAGAAGAAAAAAAAATTCCCCTGCTTTGGAGTCACTGACCCTTCCTGTATGTGAGAAAGCCTCCTGGAATCTTGATTGAGTCATAAAATTTTATTGAAGAGATGAGAGAGGCACCTGTGCCCCGGAGTCCTTCAGTGCTGGAGTCTACCACAGCCTGACCAGGCAGGACCCGCTCAACACTCCCTGGGACAGCCACAGCTGGGCAGAGAGAGGCTAGAGCTTCTGCCTGACAGCAGGATTTAGAGCGAGTCTCTGACTTCACATCAGCACCATGGGTGGACGTGAGTCCCTGGAGGAACATTCTGGAGGCCGTTCAGACACAGTGCCTGAAGTGTAGGCAGTGGCCGGGGTTTGAGACACCTTGGGTGCCTGTCTAAGAAGCATCTCCTCTCTCTTTTGCATTGGCAGAGCCACTTGTTCACAACCTCATCTTCTGCAGGGTACTTTCCAGACCCAAGGAATGGATATAAAGATGAAGGTAAAGAATTAAAAAAAGTTTTGGGCCAGTGAAATAGCTTTGTGGGTATTTTTGAGCAATCTTGAAGATCCCACATGGTAGAAGTAGAGAACCAACTCCAAGCTTTCCTCCAACTTCCTTACACGTGAAATGACATTTATGCATGTGCATGCACGCGTGTACACACACACACACACACACACACACACACACACACACACACACCACACGATATAAAAACAAACATTTCTACCTGATTCATTCATTCATTTTAGAACAATTATTGCATGTGCCAAGCACTATAGGAAACACTTACAATCCACCCCCTGACCTCACTGAGCTTTTCCACGGTGGATGGCTTGAAAAATAAAGAGGCCATTAAAACATGGTGTGAACATCAATTATCAGCTAGTTCATCTACTCATTCAGCAATATTGAGCACTGAACATATGACAAGCCCTCTTTTCAGTGCTGGGAACGCAGCAGGGAGGAAAACAGGCAAAGTCTCTGCCTTCATGTGGCTTGCCTGTTGGTGGAGCAGGCAGATAATAAACTGGAGAAGCGGTGGATGTAGTGAATTGAGCACAGGCGCAGGGCATGGCATGGGGAGAGCTCCGTCTGAACCCTGCTTTGGCCAGGGTATCTGGGGAAAACACTCTCAATAAAAAGGAGTTCTTGGGAAATCCCTGAGAAAGTGCTGGGGCCCAGAGGCCCGTAATGTCCTCTGTGGACACCCAGTGGCCTGTCTAAACCCCTTTCCTTGGTGACTTGCTTGGCTTCTCCAAGTCTCTGAATTGTCCCTTCCTGTGGATGGTGGAAAGGTTTAGTCTGGACCTGCCTCCTCTTTGGCTGATCTTGACAAGGAGAGAGAGACTCCTCTTCCTGAGGCTGTGAAATTCTCTAGGTAATGTGGTTTCTGTCCATGGTGCTGATATGACGCTGGAGACTCACTTTAAATCCTTCAGTCAGGCAGCAGCTCTAGCCTCTCCTAGCCCAGCTGTGGCTGTCCCCTGAAGGAAGTGTTGAGCGGGTCCTCTCTGTTCAGGTTGTGGTAGACTCCCCCCAGACCCTGTGCTCCAGTACTTTCCCCTACAGAAGGACTTGACCTGTGAGGGGCTCCATTACACTGTTCTCACTACAGTAATATTCCTGCCCCTGTCTTCATTAACACTGAAAGTAACAGATGAAAGAAGCTGTAAGCTTGGGTCTGGCAAGCCAATGTCCTTCACAAATATTGTTGTCTGTTCTTCTTTTCTCTCCTATCTGATTTCCAGCTGTCCTCCTTTTGTTTAGTTCGACCAGTGGTTGCATGTAGGAACTGACATCTTTGGCTTGGACACCTTTTGGTCCCACAGACAGAATAAGATCAAGGAACCTGTTTAACTTCTTTTTCTCAGAAACTTTTGTGATACGGTTAAACAACAACAAAAAACAACAACAAATAAACAAAAAAACAGGGCATCGCAATCACTGTACATGCCTGTTAATCTCCTGAACCCACATGTTGACCTGAGGTACATGAGTTCATTAACCCAGTTTTGTAGATAAGAAAACCATAGTCTTGAAAGTGACCAAGTGGACTCATTACTCCCTAGATGAAGAATAAATCTTGATTGATTTAGATGGTGATACAGCCTTCAAGATCACTGAGCTGGGGAATGAAGGTGTTCTCCAGCCACACCTAAAAGAAAGGACAGTAAAACTCCAGGGGGTTGCGAATCAGAAGTAGCAGGAAGACAGCTTCAACCTGGATCTCTCTAAATCCTGCAGGTAGCAGATTAAGGTGCCCAGACGGCCAGAACCCCAAAGTGAGGAGGTACCCCATGCTATGAAGCAGGCAACAGAAGGGTGTGGCACGCTAACTGAGCCCTGCTTACCTTCTCTCACCCCACCTCCCTCTTCCTTTCTGGGAGCTGACCAGCCTGTCCCTGGAGAGTTGTAAATTGCTGATCTCAGAGAAGATTGCTACAGAAAGACAAAGTGAGTCATTAAAACAGAAACTAAAAGGAGCTCAGATGTGAATGTTTCAGTGCCCAGAGGCAAGTGCTGCTGTCTCAGAACTTGGGGGTCAGATGGTGTCCACTCCCCCACATCCTGCCCTCTGAGAACACCTAGACACTAAGGGGCAAGTGTGGGTTGCTGGACCCGTCTCTCCTGCCTGAGAAGCAGCAGCATTGAGGAATAGCGAGGGTATCAAGTCAATTAGGCTGCAGCGCACACATTGATCTTTGGGGGGGATGAGGTCAGAACAATTACCCAGCCTATAATCCTTCTCTTCCTTGCCTCTTGCAGAGCTACTGTGATTGCAGAAGGTTGTCGATGCGAACTTTGTTCTTCCTGTGTCTTGCCGCTGTCTTTGTCTTCTTCCTTCTCATTATTTTCCTGACCTCTCCTCTCTCCTTCTCTTTATTCTTCATCTAGGGAGTAATGAGTCCACTTGGTCACTTTCAAGACTATTTTCTGGCTTGCTGTGGATCACCTGTCCACTGGGAAGACACCATCATGCGGGGAAAACCTCAGGAATCACACAAGAGTGAATTCAAATTTGGGTGATTGGTTGCTTTGCTATATGACTTTGGGCAAATCATTTACCTTTTGTTTCCTCCTCTGCAAATGTGATTGGATCGGCATAGGAAAGAACAGGGGGGCTGGTCAGTGGCAGGTCTCCTGTGGATGACATCATCATCACAGTTATGGTTTATTGTTAGTTATTATCCCCATAAAGAGGAGGTACGGGGACCAGAGAGATAGCTCAGGGGTTAAGCCTCTGCTTTAAAAACAGAAGGACATGAGTTCTGATTTCCAGATCCCATGTAAAAAGACACCAGATAGAAATGGTGACAGCCTGCACTTTTGGTCCTGGAAGTTAGAGTATGGGAAACCCCAGAGCAAAGTGAGAAAAGGAAGTAGAATAATCCAGGATGATTTCTGAAGCCACTTTGGGCATCCACAGGCACAAATAATCAAATATTCTGTTACACACACACACACACACACGCATGCACGCACACATGCATGCACGCACACACGCATGCATGCATGTATCCATGCAAAAACAGGAAAGAAAAAAGAAAGGAGTTGTCCCTCTCAGTTCTATCAGGTCTTAGCTACAGTAACAATCCCTGGTGCTTAAGGCTCTGTCTTCTTATAGTCAGAGCCAAAAATACACAGCCCAGGAAACTGTCTCTAAAAATAAAATAAAATAAAAAATAAATAAAATAAAATAAAATAAAATAAAATAGATAAAAAGCTTGTCTGGAACCAGAGGTTTTGTGTAGCCATTTGTGTCTTCTGAGAAGAGCATCTCAGAGCATCTTCTGCATCCCAAATTCTCCTGCTTATTTTGTATCCCTGTATAGGGCCTCTGTAGTTGAAGTTTTGATGTTTTCACTGTATTTTCATTATAGGATGCTGATGTCATAGATTTCACATGACTACAGTTAATGTCCTAATGTTAGTCTCTCTCTTCAACTCCAAAATCCAGGGAACACTACAGAGGAGGGGACAGAAAGAATATGAGTACCAGATTGGAGGAGGAATACTACCAAACAGTACCTTCAGGACATGAAAACACTGCAACCATGAACACACTATAGCTAAGGTCACCTGCATAAAATCTGCACATGATTTGGTCAGCACCATGATGTAATGAATGTGGAGGAAGGCACTCGGGTGGCCCCTCCCATCTCTGAGCCTCATTGATGATCAAAGCTGGCCAGGGGAAGGCATCCCTCCTGCATCAGTGGTACTCCCCTTGAAATAGCGCCTGCGCTTCAGCAGGTGCCCAACAAAAACAGACAGCCTATGTAAGACTTGGTGGGACATATACGTAAAGCGGGAATTTGAATAGGAGGGAAGCTCTCATCATAAAGAAGATTCAACTGGGTGGGGGGACATGAAGTAGGGTTAATGCAAGAAAACAAAACAAAACAAAAAGCAAAAAAAATTGCAATTTCGAAGAACTGAGACTAAACTATTTAAAAAAATAAAATAATAAAACCAAAACCCAACAAGTCAGTTGTGCAGTTAGCCAGGTGAGGTGAGTTACAAAGATTTCCCTGGTCCATTTGGGCCATCCTAGTTTACTGACTCTGACCATCTGCCTGCCCCAGCTTTCTGCTGGGTTGGAGTCTCCGGGGTCCTCTGGCTTGGTGTCTTAGTTTCTTTTCTTACTGTTGGGAAAAGCTACTTGACAGAAGCAATGTAAGGAAGAAAGGCTTGATTCTAGGTCACAGTTCAGGGCTACATCATGACTGGGAAGTCAATGCAGTAGGAATTGGAAGCATCTGGTCACATCACATCAAGAAGCAGAGAGTAATGGATGCATGCTTCTACTCAGTTTCCTATCTCCATTTATACAGCGCAGAATTCCAGCCAGGGAAGGGTTCTACTCCTATTGAGCCAGTCTTTCCACCTCATTAATGTCCTACAGATAATTCCCAGAGGCCTGGCAGAGGACCATCTCTCAGATAATTCTAGAACTCCTCAAGTTGAGAATTGAAATTAACCCTCCCAAGTGGTGAGGTCTCAGGACCTTGCCATCTCTGGATTCCAGAGTTCTAGGGTTGTTCCTAAAATGGGTGCAGGTAACCTATGAAGTCCCAGTGCTGGGATGTGGGGCTGCAAGGCAGGCCTGGGAATAGTACATCAGCTGCCCCAGTCCAATGCAGTGCTGGAAAGGAGCCTCTGTTGTGCCTCCTTAGCCATGAGTAATGGGGACACTGGAAGACGTGAGAGAGCAAAAATGAGTTTATTTGCAATTCTCAAGATAGGCATAAATTTCCTGGTATAGAAGACATGAAAATGTGCTGGGTTTGGAATCAGAAGACATGGGTGTAAGTCATGATGCTGTCATCCTTGGGCAAATGGTCCTTCTGAGCAATCTCCTTACATCTAGGGGTGCCCGTGTTAGGGCGGATGTGTGGAGCTCAACATTCACTGCTGGGTCCTTCTAACACTCTCACGGTTGACTAGCTGGTTGCTGGGCATGGATTCGTAGACTATAAGAATCCAGAGTCAGCTTTGAGAAACCAGATATTTATATAGATTGCAGCCATGGTATGAAAGCCAGTCTAGCACTGAGGTCAAGTACAAAGGCTTTTGTCTGGGTCTGTAGCTCTGATCTGTCATCAGATGTGGCATTGAGAAAATTAATTAACCTTTTACATGTTCCCATTTTCTCACCTGTAAAAATGGGATGCATGATATTAGTACCTATCTTGTGGAGTTATTCTGAGGATGAAGACAGCTAATAAATGTAAGGTTGTAAGAACCATCTCTGTCAAGGCAGAGGCTTTGTCACAGAGCTAACTATTATCACTGCATGTCCAGCTTGCCATAACCTACTTTAATGCTCCGTCATCAAAGTCACTACATTTTCCTGCATCCTCTGGTCCAATTTAATTGGACCAAGAGATGGCAAATGGCTTGAAGTTGAATTGAGACAAGTCTCAGTAATTTGAGAATTAAATAAAGGTTTCTGTATGTTAGATATGTGGAGTGTGTGTGTGTGTGTGTGTGTGTGTGTGTGTGTGTGTGTGTGTGTTCTCTTTCTTAGGGGGAAAACAAGAGATTTATTGGCTTATGCTTCCAAAGGGAATATAGTCCATTATGGTGGGAATCACACAGCAGAAGGTGTGGCTGAAGGCAGAAGCAGGAGTTTGGTTCAGGTCACCTCAGTCATCATCCAGAGGCAAAAAAAAAAAAAAAAAAAAAAAAAAAAAAACGCAACAACTAATTGAGAAAAAGCAGGGCCGGGTTACCAAACTTTGAGGTCTACCTCCTATGATGTCTCCACCTCCCAAAGGTGCCTCAACCTTCCCAAACATGAATGCTAGCTAAGGGTTCTGCACATGAGTCTGTGGGGGTGAGTCACCTACATTCAAACTATGAGAAATAAAAAGAAAGAGAGAGAGAGAGAAACTCAGAGCTGGAGGGAAGGTAGATATGGAATGGATATGCTGAGGGAAATGTAGATGGACAGCATTTTTCTAATCCTCTTCCATTTCCGGTACTGTTATTACAACAAATCTTCCTGCATTTATGCTGCAGACGCGAGCATCCTCACACATACTGTATAGGTTCCACTCAGCTATGCTCTACATACATGCTTAGCAAGGGGTTCTGCCTTATCACCATCACTGAGAGAATGAAGGCTTCATCTTGACCTGAACTTTGGTGAGATAATGAACCTAGAGTATTATGCATTGGTCCTTGTTGGAAAACCCATAGATTGATTTCACAGTTTCATTGGTCAAAAATTTCACATGAATCTTTCAAGAAAGCAAGCAATGCAACTTGCCATGTATAAATAAAATATCCCACAGTATTTCTGAACAGCCACTATGACCATACCCTCTTTTCTTCCCATTTTATTTTGAATTGCTTTTCTTAAAAGAACCATTGAATCAAAATCCCAACTAACAGAGAAGACTACAAAAAAAAAAAAAAACCTCAGTTAGTTTCTTAGATAACTAAGTAATACATTGGCTGGGCCAAGCCATCATTGATTTTGAAACTTCAGAAGAAACACACCTAAAGGGAGTACTGAGCTTGACTTTAGAGATGGGAGCCTTCGCCTGGTACCTTCATGACTCAGGCTTAGAAACTTTAATAAAAGTACCCATGACCCCCCACACTGGAATAGGCTTGCCAACTTTCTAGGGGCAGAGTGAGCTGGTACAAAGTAGGCACTTATCAGAAAACATGGCGTTGACTAGCTGCTTGGGAAGCATCGGCTGCCCTTCCTTGTCTCTCTTCATGGCAATTCTCTCTTTTTGGTTATCACTGCTGCTGCATTTTCTCCTTGTTTTCCTCTGGGAAATCTAAACACTTCACCTGGCAAGATCTCTGAAAGCCATGTGATTGAGAGATTTGCCATTTTACTGGGAAGATTCATTTAATTATTGGCATACAGCTTCTTGCATTGGTATTATAAGCCAACACACTTGAGGCTCCGAGATACCATCTGTTTCAAATATATTCAGAATATATATTCAGAATCTTTCCTGACAATGTTATTTTTCCATTGAAATTCAGAGAGATGCATTTTTAGCATAAATTTTAGAATTTTTTTGTTCTTTCCTTATGATTATTAATCAGCAAAAGTAAAGACAAAACATTATAGGTGTACTATAACATTTGAAACTAATGAGACACAATTTTATTTGTAAGCCACAGTTTCAAAAGTAGTCCTCCTCTGCACCAAAATTACCAGTGGGCTCCCAAGTGACCACAGGGCAAAGTTACAATGGAATCACAGCACACTCTCATGATATTTTATCCCTTCCCACTTTCTGCCTGTATCTTCCTTTCATGTGGTACCCTTCATCTCATTTCCAGCTGGACAGCAAAAACATTTAGAATATATTTTCTGCCACAAGTAAGAGAAAATAGAAAACGCTCCTGAGAGAGACTTAATCTTGACTTTTATTGGCTGCAAAATCTGCAAATTCTGGAGAAAGAAGGAAAATCAAGGTTGGTTTGGATCTGTGATCAATCCATATTGCATATTCTGTTGTTTCAGTGAGCCTATTGTAGAGTCAATTTCATTGCCTTGAGGTCTCAAGAGAGCTTACAACCTTGATGATATTTATGCACATTAGCTACATGCCCTATTGGTTATACTTTTGTAAGTTGGTTAGATACCCTGGATTATTTTGGCCAGCATAATGGGCAGCTTGTGTGTGCACTCCTGAATAAACCACAAGATGGTTTGACTTGGATCTGCCAAACATCCCATCCCCCTCCCAAACTCTACTTGCACTTCTTATTTTGAAGTTCCCTGGTTTGAATGTTTAAGTCTACAAGAAATATCTGTTCTGGCATTGTAACCATAAATATATCTAGCAATGGGTGGTGCATGTATTCCACAAGTATTTATGGAGGAGTTTGAGGACTTACTACACTACAGATAGTCTGTCAGATGGAGTCTTAGGCTGAAGGATGGAAGTCAAGTCAAGTTGGGAGGAAGGACAAGGCACTGAGGGATGCGCCGCTTTGATCATCTATTGAGTGCTATGATAGAGGATGCTGTGCGAATCTAGAGGTGAGACATCCTCTCTGGAGATCAGGAGTGGGCTTCCCCTGGGAGATGGTGCTGAGCTGAGATGTGAAAATGAGATCCCGTCAGCTGAGAAAGGGAGGAAAGAACATGTTTGAGGTAGAGCGGACAATGTGTGAAGATAGAGTCATGGGAGAGAACATGGAGACTTGGATAATATAGTCAGTATAGGAGCATTCAGGTGTCAAGAGCATGGGCTGTGACATTCTTGGGGACACATCTGGGATCACAGCCACTCAGAACTACTGAAAGGCCTAAATGACTCAGTCTTCCTGAGCTTCCAAGTCCCCATCATAAAGTCAGTTGAATAAGAGTGACTACCTTGTTCATTGTGGTGAATGAATGTGTTGTGTGTAAAGTACTTGGTTATGCTGCAGTGTGGAAGCAATAGAACAGTAATAGTGATTATGCTTATTGCCAGTCTGTGTGTGTGTGTGTGTGTGTGTGTGTGTGTGTGTGTGTGTGTGTGTATAAGTGGTGACTTTGCAGAAATTTCAGGTTTGCACATGACACATTCTCTTGTGTTCTCTTTGATTTTAGCCCTGGCAGAAATTCAAGGCGTGAGAACTGCAGTCCTAAATTGGTGGCCTGGACTGCTGACTCAGGGCTATTCTGCACATATCAGGGCTGTAATCTTATCATTACTCTAATCACTTCTAGTTTGCAATTTCCTCATTGCAAAAAAAATGAATCAAAGACATTTATGCTTAAATATTTGTACAGTGGAATCAGATATGTGCATTTTGAGTCCCCGCCTGCCTGTGAGATATGAAATGGAAGGCATTTTACTTCTTATAAACACTCCATGAGCTGGGTGGACTTCTGACTCTTTCATATGAAGACATGGGTTTGGAGTAAAGAAGTCACTAGTGTTGTATGGATGGTCAGAGGCAAAGTTGTGTTTAGGTCCCAGGTAAGGAAGCTAGGAATTCTCTCTCTCTCTCTCTGTCTCTCTCTCTCTCTCTCTCTTCCTCTCCCTCCTTCCCTTCCTCCCTCCTTTTTCTCTCTCTCCTTCTCCCTTCCCTTCCTCCTCTCTCTTCCTTTTCTTTTCCCCATTCTTTCTCCATTCTCAGCATGATAAAATGAGATGATACTTGTGAACACTCAGCACCTGACTGTCCCCAAACAAAGCTTTAATGAACCCACTCTACCAGTAATAGTATTTGTCCTTCTTTTGCATTGAACAGATCTAATGAATGCTGTGAAAGATGTAGAGTTGGAAGACCATTCATAAGGCTCTATAGAATGAATTTGTGATGTTAGCTTACATTGAACTGTAGCACAAGCCCCCAGACTTGCTGCCCCCACCAGGCTTATTTTTCTCCAGAAGAATCTTCTCATCAATCCTGCATTCCAGTTACATGCTGCTTAACGTTCACCTGGTCTCTGCTGGAAAGTAATCTCCAGGGGGAACAGAACTCCCTGTCACTTTTTTTCTTAAATGTATCTAGACTAATGTTTGGAAACAAGTGGTCAGCAAATATGTGTAGAGTGAATATATGAGTAAGGAAATTAAATTATCCACTGATCTTTACACAAATGACCATTGGCCCCTTTCGATCTTTGGGTCACGTGATCCAGTGACTTCAACTATTTTGCCCACCTTTGTAAAATGAAGGCAAGAGGAGAAGGCTGTCTTGACTGTGATGTTAGTCAAGCCATGAGTCCTGCAGGACCCCAAACCTTGGGTGACACTTGCCTCAGCCTCTTCATGAGTGGTATTTCCCCCTAGAACATCTTCCAGGCTCTGGCTCACTCTCTAGGGTGATTTCCATGTCTGACTGGAACCCCCTGTTTGTCAAGCATCAATGCTCTGGCCAAAGTGAGGACATCATGCCTTTCTGAGCCAACCCTCCAGAGGGAAGCCACTGCCACGGTTCTTCACGCTTCTGTTCACAAGCCAGCAGTAGCAAACTGGAGTCTTCCCTGTCTCCTCCTTAATCATTGCTCATATACATCTTTGATTTTTCCACAGTCTATTCTATGCAGTCTCTTGTCAGGGAGAATGTTTTCACAGCCTTCTTTTGGGGGGTAAACATGATACCGGAAAGGATTTTCTTCTTATGAACAGCTACAAATTCTGAACCTGTCCTTGGACTCTTCTTAGCATCTTCAGCAACAATTCTGCTTCCTGCTTCTCCATCTCTGCCTCTCACCAGACTCCCTCCCCTAGCAGCCTTAGTGCTATGCTTTCTGGGTCTTTGCTTCCTCAGCTCTGAAATGGGGACCATGTGCTTTATCTCTTAGACTTGTGGAAATATCAAATTAATAATGTATTCCTTATGATTGTTTTTACCATCAAAACTCTGATTTTTGATGTCAGAGTTCTCAGAGCAGCTTCCCTTTCCATTCATTCATCCTTGTGAACAAGAGCTTATATAGCCTAGAAAATTCAAGATTTTTTAAAACATTTAATTGTGTGTGTGTATGTGTGTATGGATACATGTCACAGGGTGTATGTGGAGGTCAGAGGACAGTTTGGTTCTTGCTTTTACCATGTAAGTTCCAGAAATCACACTCAGGTTGTTAGTCTTAGTAATAAAGCCTTTTCCTATTTCCACATTTCATTGAATGGACAATGCACGTGTTTTGGTCAAAACATAAAACCACAATGAAAATAGCTATTCTTCATGCTAGTAAGTCTAGAAAAGATTATTCAGCCAGAGCAGTCAATACATTATTCTCATAGGCTAATGACCCAGTTGGAAGCCTTGGATAAGTTACTTAATCTCTTTGTTTACTCAGGTATGGAGTTAAGAAGGGAAGATTGGTAGGCATCTAAATCAAGGGTCTGCGACAAGGTAAAAAAAAAGTGATGATATATGTTTGATGAATTAATGAATGAAGGAATGAAAAATGAAAGGTATTTCATTTTACAGAGTTATGAAAATTACATGGAATGTGGAAGGCCCTCGAATAATGCAGAGCGATGGCCATGTAAGGGCTATTATTACATGGCAGAACAGTCATAATCCGTCTTCTCCCTCTACAATTGCTTTCTTCAACATGTCTGTGTGATCCTCTGATACAGCAAGAATGGCCTCCCCATTTTCAACCCTCAGGGGCTGAGCCAAGCAGACCTTGAAGAACACTGTAGTAGTGTGAATGGGCCAAGGAGAACTGATAGCAACAGCACATGGGAAATGCTTTTGGTGTCCCTACTTCTCATTCACTCTCCTACTGCCCAGTATGGACCACTCAACTCAAGAATAAGGATTCCAAGTGCTTTTTGTCTCCCTTTTGAGCTCTGGAATGTTTCAGAAATGTGTGCAGATGTCTTTGAGGGGTGAATTGAATCATCCCTTTTGTCCAAATGAAGGTAAGTGATAGAACATTCCAGCATGGACTTTGAGAGCATCCTAAATACTTCTGTCTCAGCATCTTAGAGGCACATGGCCTCTTAGGCAGTTCCAGTCTAGAAGATTTGGCATTTTTTCTATTCATTTAGTGTGTGTCTCTGTGTGTATGTATGTGTGTATGTGCATGTGTGCATGTGTGTGTGTATGTGCATGTGAGTGTGAATGTGTATGCATGTATGTGTATTTGTGAGTGTATGTGTGTGCATGAATGTGTGGATGTGTATATGTGCAGGTGGGCATGTGTGTGTGCATGTGTGAGTATATGTGCTTGCATGTGTGTATGTGTGTATGCGCGTACATACAAGTGCACTCAAATATGCGTACATGCATGCTACAGCGTGCATGTAAGTCAGAGAACAAATTGTTTCTCTCTGTGGGTTCCAGCAGGGCACAGGGTGCTATACCCTGGACAGTCTGGGCACAGCTCCCCCGAAGATGCCTAGGCTATCCATCCAGCATCTCACCGGCTTTCTCACAGCTCTGCCCTGAGCCAGTGTCAGCCTACCTTGAATGCTACCTCCTTGGCCCCAGCTCTGTTCTGGAAACAGGGAACCTTGTTCCTCTTCCTGGCATCTTCACTTCCAGTGCTTTCACCCCCTGATGCCCCTGAGACAAAGCTTATGCCCTGTCAGGATTCAGGAACCTTTGACCTTGAAGCACAGCGCAGTCCCCTACAATGTTCACCCTCAAGAATCACACAGCAAAAAAAAAAAAAAAAAATCACAAAAAGTGCTTTGACTATGTTTATAATGTTGTGTTGGGCTGTGTAGTTATCAACTTGATAATTGAAGTCTGAAGCTTTGCATACATTTGTCATTGAGTTAGGTCCCGAGCAAACCTGTAGACAATTGTTTAATTGATGGAGAAGGTCCAGACCGTGCTGGGGGGCCATGCCCTGGTAGGTGGCTAAGGTAGAGGAAGCTGATTCAGGGAGCTGGTGTACTGGGCAAGTGAAGTTTGCTCTTTCTCATCAGTCCTGTGCTATGGTAGCACAGTACAGTTCTCTTGACTCCTGGTGCTGGTATGAGTTCTCTGCCACTGCAAAGAAGCATCCCAAGAAAAAATAAAATCCCTTGTTTCCCCTTAAGTTGTTTGGTCATGAAATTATAGGCAGCACACAGAGCAGCTGCAACAGCTATTCTCCGTCACGGGTAGCTGTGGACTGCGGTTCAGACAGAAGAGATGGCTGAGGCACGGAGAGAGAAAGCGAAGCCCAGTGAGGGGCTGCAGAGGATGCTTCCCAGGATGCCGGCTTATTCTCTCTCCTTAGTCCCTAGACCCTAAGCCCCTCACTGTTTTTGCAGTGTTGTAATGATATAACTAGAGACTGATACTTGTTGGTGGGAGGCTTATTGTGGGCTTCATGCTGAGTGTGTTAGCTCTGACCTGTGGGAGGTCACTGAGGTGTCAGAGTCTGTAGTTATCGGGACCTTTGTCTTCTGACCATCTTCATTGGCGACATTCATTCACTCTCCTGTCGTGCATCTCTGGACTCCCTGGGCAGTGTGGGAGTCCACTCCATGCTGGTCTGTGCGGTCATGGAGGGACTATGAGGAAGGTGCCCATGTTTCTCTTCTTATCATATGCAGCGGTGGCAGCGAAACAGATGCCAAACAACTAGTTATAAAGCACTGCTCTAGTTTACGTTGCCATGTTTACCACTAACTAAGGAATTAGTGAGAGATTTGTGAGATGAGAGAGAATTACTCAGAGCAAAGAGAAGCAGGAAGATCTTCCAGATGGAGGGAAATCATGAGCAAAGGCCTTGCGGTGTCCAGGTACAAGGAAGAGAACTGCAGAGTTATCCTGGACAGAGAGACCTGGGGGTCAGACCCTAGGTGGGTCCCACGACAAGTTTGGTCCCTGAAATGCAGATTCGGGGCTTCAAACAGGAGAAAGTCAGACCTGGATTCTGTCTGAAGAGCACTGTGCCTGAGGAGTGGGAAATGGAGAGAAGCGAGGGCGATCTCTGCAGGCATTTGAGAGCAACGGACATCTAGACTGGGATCTGCCTCTAGTGGCATGGCTAGGTGGCACCTGGGCTACCCACCTCAGCAGCAGTCATGTCCCTACTGACAACTTAGATGTCTAGAGCCTCCATTACATTTCTCCCCTCTCAAGCAGGCTATGCAAGGTTACCCAGCCTTTCCCAGTCTGTTTCCTCATGAAGAAATAGCAGCTACTTTCTGTAGGGATTGTAAGATTAGAATGTAGACACAGAACTTGGAATAGGACCTTGTACATACTAAACACTATTTTGCGATTGCTATTTGTGTGCGTGTGTGTGTGTATCAGAGGACACTGTGTGTCCCTGTGGAGGACCAAGGGTGACTTTGGGACTCATCCCGGATTGCTTTTACTTCCTTCTTGCTTCACTCTGGGATCTGAACTGAGGACCTTCTGCTTGCAACACAGAGTCTTAATCCCTGAGCCATCTCTCTAGCCCTCCGCCTTAATTTTTAGGACAAGATTCCTTCACTGAACTTGGAGCTCATAGATTTGGCTAAGTCGACTGGCCAGGAAGCCCCTGGGATCCTCCAGTCTTGGCCTTCACAGTGCTGGGACTGCAGGTTTATGCCACCACTAGCACGCTCAGCTCTTCATGTGGTGCTGTGAGTCTGAACTGAGGTCCTTAAGTTTGCACTGTGAAGACTTTATGACTGAGTCATCTCTCCAGCCCCAATCACTATTATTATTTTAATAGTTGCACATTGTTGGTTAAAAACAATCAAGATTAACCTAAAATATAAAAGCCATCTCTATTGCCATCAAAAAGCACAGGTCATGCTAAGTGCTGGCCTCTGCTACTCCTGCGTCCCCCACTCACCAGGGCTTATGTTTGAACTCGCACCTGTGTCCACTGCTTCTCTGTCTCATACTGTCACGTCACTGCCGTTCCATTCTAAGGATCGCTTTCTGTCCCCTGCTGGAAGAGCCTCACCCTACCCCACCTTCTTCTCTCTGGGACTTGCTCCATTCCATCTCATCCAAGTTTTAGCTTGGCTGTTACTACTTCAGAGAACCCCCCCCACACACACACACACAGACCTCGTGAGGTGGACCCTAAGGGGTCATCCAGGCTCCCCTCCCTGAAGGGACTTATTGTTTGGTCTGTTCTTGTTCATGGCTTTTTTGTTTGTTTGTTTGCTTGTTTTCCCAGTTCTGGGGATTAAATCTCTGTCTTTGATGGCAGGTAAGTGTTCCACTCTTGGGCTATGTTCCCAGCCTTCAGAGGGAGTCATTGGCCCCCACTGCTGAGAGCACAGGAGTCTGACATGTGACCTGGGCTGCAGAGTCCTGTCTCACCCAAGCCAAGGCATTTACGGTGATCTGTGGATGCGAAGGTATGAGGCCCAATTCAGGGCAATCTGTCTGGCTTTCTCAGCTCTGCGGCAATCCTCAGGGTGGGCCAGACTGTGCCAGGGCTCCACCCAGTGCAACTCACTTCTCCTGTCAGCTCCACTGTCCTTTCCCTCCTACCTACGCATGCATTCTGGGAGCAGGACATGTGACTCAGCTTCCTGTCCATCAGCACGCTTATCTGTCTTTTTCCTAGTGCACATCAGTTGGCCACCAACTGACTGATTGTCAACTCTACTTATGCCTGCTTACTCCCAGTTCCCTTTGCTAACAGGAAAGATTCATCTCGCTTCTTAGAGTTTTTATTTTTGCTAGCTTTTTAAAATATAGTCATACATTATGATGAGTATAGTTAATAACACTGTGTTACACACTTGAATTTGCTGAAACTATATGATTCCCTGTTAATGATTTTGATGTCATCTAGCCTTTCAGAGGTGTGATTCTGCAGCACGGTGACTATGGTTAATACGGCTATATTGTCTACCTGAAATTTGCTAAAGTACAAGACACTCAGCAATATAGGTGAATAAGTACAGTGTAATGTAATAGCTAAACTCACCTGGCTTTTGAAACTAAACTTCTGGGGCTTAAATCCTGATTGTCAGTGACATTTACTTATCAATGATCTCCTACAAGTTTTTCAATTCTGGGACCTACCAGGTACTTGGCCTAGGGCATTCAGAGTACAGAGGACTTGCTCAGTAAGTTTTAGCAGCTGAGAATTCATCCCTGGGGTAGCTGTAAGAATGAAATGAGACAATGCATAATTAGCACATGCCCAGCTCAGAGTAAGCACTTGATACACCTGTCCATTGTCTTAGCTAAACATCTTTTAGAAAGCCCCTTCATTCCAGCCTTGGAGTTCCTTATCGTACCAGGGTATAACCCTGGCTGGCTGATGAATCCTTATTCCATCCCACCCTCCCGTGAGGCAGAGAGTGGTCTGTGTCTGTTCTGATCACTCCATTGTACCTCGCCCATGCCAGCCACAGGGTGAGCCCTGCACATGACACTTTTCAGGGGCGGTGTGCACAGAATCTGTTTCCTCGTTGTCAGGAGACTGTGGTGTGGTCTCCATGGCGACTCCCAGCCCAGCAGTTTGAGGAAGGGCCTCCAGATCTCATTGCTGGCACATTGCACCCTCCGAACACGCGTCGTATCTGTTCAGATTCCTCAGCCAGATTGCGGGTTGTGTGTTCATTAATTAAGACGAAAGTAATTGGTCCCAGCAAACAGCTCGCACATCAGCTTGCAAATCGTGTATGCAAAGAGGCCCTGTGCTCCCTCACTCCCACCCTGTCTCAGAAGCTGCTTCCTCGTGTCTCCCCGCCTTCATTTCACAGTTGAAGATTAAAGGGAGAGCAGGATTTGGGATGGAATTCCCCTGACTTATTGTACATTTACCCATGCACAGAGAGGGCCAAATAACTTCTCATGTGGGTGCAATTCCTGGAGGATTTAAAGGATGCTTTCAGATATATGCTTTCATTCTTCTTTTCCTCACTGAGAAGCATTCATTCTTTCCAGAGATGTGAAGAGTGCAGGTAGTTGCAAATCCAGTTTTGTCTTTTCTATAAGGAACTTGTAGAAACAGCAACTGGCTTGGGTTTTTTGTGTGGGCTTCCCTTCTCTACTGTGAACTTTGTGATGACTCGGGAGCTATGCCACAGGACTGCACGGTGGACAGAACGACATCCTGCAGGGAGTTTGTAGTCTTGGTGACTTTCGTGTTTTTGGTATGAAGATGGTTGCTTTACTGGGAGGAAATCTGGAGCCCTCAGTCCTACAGCTACTTGGTCAAGCTCTTTCTCTTGGAAAGCACTGGAAGAATGTTTTTAGACGTCAGGGCTGGATCCTAAGCGGACGATCTTTTCATTCTGTGCCCATGATTCCAGTGATTTGGGGTTGAGTGGGGGAGGGGGACTGTTCTTCAGATTGCCAATGCATCTGGCCACCACCACGCTTCTGAAAGCCTGCTTTGTGCAAGGCGCCTTGTTCCTTGGGAATGTATCCTTGGATTTTTCTCCCATGCTGAAGCTAATTTGCAGCCACTATAAAAATGTTATTTTTGTTCTCATGTCACAAGATGACTTGTACCCCTTTCAGCCATGGCAGCCCCAGGCCGTTTCAACTTGCTGCCATTCACAAAACCATGGCCCAGAGCAGTTCAAGGCTCTGCTCTTTGCCTGTGCTCTGCAATTATCTTGTTCTTTTCTGATCTTCAAACAAGTTGTTGTCCTCTGTAATGGAATGCTTCTGAAATACTATATGGAGGACCAGAGCCTGTCCGGCACTGAAGATCCAGTTGACCCACTCTTTGCTGGACAGAACTTAGTATAAGGTACACCTGCAATCAGTGCATGTGAATGGATCAGCGAGCTGATCAGTCCATCAAGACTGCATTCACTTGCTCAGATTTGGAGTTCAGACTTTCTTGGTTTTCTCTCCCATCCATTTCCACAGGCAGTTGACTCTTTTTGTGTAATTTTCTGCCTTGTCTTGAAAACCACTTATCCAGGCTCAGCGCAAGTTCTTTTGGATGCACATGTGTGAGGGTGAGCGTGACGCACGATGTCTAATTATCTCAGACTGATAAATCACAAGTGGCTGAGAGGTGTTCTCAAAGCAGAAAAGTTCCTTGGTAGCCAGACATGTCCACCATCCTGTGCCTGAATGCTCGATTCTGGCACCCTAGCAGTTATCTTGATATTTTACCAAAAGTAGAAGCTGTGAACTTACACATGGATTCTTGTGTATAAGCTGTGTCTGTAGATGTTGAGCAGCTGGATGGGATGATGAAAGATGAATACTGAATGAGGAATCTGGAGTAATTGTGCAGAAAGCCTTGGAGGACTAGAAACCAGCTAAAGATCACCAGATTAATGGAAGCCAATAGCCAAGGCCTTCCTCAGAAGCCCCCCTTGATCTCTCAGTAGAAGGGTTCTTCCATTTGAATGTAGCCAAGAACCTCGTGAAAAGTCAGATGGTAAAAAACAAAGTTGTCGCCAAGACTAAAAGCCTAAATCCAGTCTCTATCTTTCTCTTGGCTAGGCCTGTGGTCTTGAATTGGCTTCAAGGCAAGCCCGAGCTTCCTTTTCCTCATCTGTCCAATGGGACAAGTTATTTCTGCTCTGGTCTACAGCTGTTGTAGTAAAACTTGAACCATCTGATCACTATGGGAGAGGTTGGAGATGGACAATTATGCTGCGTGAGACACACTGCTGGTGTTATTGTAGTGCAGTGAGGAGCTGTCTATAGTTGCATATGTCTATGCAGTGTACATGTAGGACGTTTTAATACAGAGACTCTTTCTAAGATAAGATTTTTCTCATATTCCAAAGAGAAAAATTACGTCTCGTTCAAGACCAATACAGGATCAGTAAAATAACCTCTCACCTCAATCTCTCCCTTCTAACTTGGATGGATGAATATCTGTGCTCAGGTGATCCTGTCTTGTTGATCTCTGGTGAGATTCTCTTTAACTACAGGGCAGTGTAACCAGAAGCATAAGGGACCAGCTTTGTGTAGTGTCCTTGCTTTATAACAACTTCTCTTGAGAACTCACTCTCTAGGAAAGACAGCATGAACCCCTTCCAAAGGCGCAGTTTCGGTGAGCTTACCGTCCACCAGGCCTATCTCTCATAGGTTCCACCATGCCTGCACCACCACCTTAAAGACCATGTTTCCAACACATGTATCTTGTCCAGGTCACAGCATCCTACCTTGTGAAGTCACACAAATTTAACAGACATCAGAAACCCAGATAGGGTTGTATTATCCTCACTCCTACTGAGGAGGAAATAACCTTGGACCAAGTTGTAGGTTGGATCGGATCCCCTTCCCACTCTCCAAATGAGTGTACCAGAGTGCCAACCTTTAGCACCTCAGATTGTGATTTTTTAAAAAAAATAATTAGATATAGTTAGCTGGCACTGTGCCTGTAGGTTGGGTCTTTATCTTATTAGCATCTTCAGGAAAAAGGGAAACTTTGAACATACATGGAAAATGTCACAGGAAACCAGACATCTGAAGGATCTTAACACATCTGTATCCAAGCATCTGCAGTGATAAGCTATGGAAGGCCATGGACTAGTTTCATCCTCAGGGCCTTCAGGAAGAACCAGCCCTGCTATCACTTGTGGCTCTAGCTCAAGTTCCCAAAGACTGTGGGAGAGGAAGTGCTATTGATCAGACCACCTAAGTTACAGGTCTTTTGTTACAAGCAGCCCTAGAAAACTAACCCTTGGAGGCAGAGAATTGCAGTGTGAGCAACTCAAGCCCGAGTCTGTTCCACTCCAAGGCCTGTGGACACTCACTGTCCCCCTACTGTGTGCGTGTGAAAGACCAGGAGACCAAGGACAGTGTTCTGAGCCCACTGCAGACTTGGGTGTCCCCTCCCTTGCCTACTGATCTTCTCTGCCTGAGGAATAGGGGTTCACTGAGGAGCAAAAGCACTTCCTTTCTGCTGGCCTTACTTGCTGGCAGTAGTAGAAGAAAAGGCGGAGGGGCAGGCGGCTCCTGGCTTGGCTGACTTCCCTAAATAGTGGCCTCCCATGGCTAGAATGTGGCATCCATCTGCTAAGAACCCAGATGCCCCAGGTCTGAACGCAGCGCCCTGGCAGGAGACTGAGCTAGTACAGGGAAGCAGGAAAGCTGTTTCAGCTAATGTGGAGTTTGTACAGCGCAGGGCTCCTGGCCCACAGGCCTTGCATACCAGGGGCCTGTGTGCACTTGATTACATAACCCCGGGTGTGCTCTCTGCTGGCAGTCTATTTAGTAGGCTCTCGGGCATGAGGCCCATGAGTGCTTCAGAGTGGAGCAAGGAGCATTAAGGGCAGGACTGCTGGGAGGAAACACACATATCCACACACACACACACACACACACACACACACACACACACACACACACATGGAAACTGAAATGACCAAATCCAAAGTGGCACTGTCATGTGTGTATCTAGATGGTAACATTAATGTTACAAGTCACTAGTTGTTTTTCGAGTGATTGCTATATGTTAGGTGCTGTTTTTAGACGCCTTCTTAAACGTTCTGAACTCATCCAATCGTCTCAACAACCCTTTGAAGAAGTTGTTATATTCACATTAGCACAGGCTTGAGTGTGATGTATATGGCATTTCAGTGATAGTCCTACCACTGTTCAGGTAGAGTATAGCACGTGGCTTAGGGTAACTTGAGAAGGGTTTAATTAAAGGACTTTTAGAGGGAGCCATGAGCAGAACAGGGGTGGGGGTTATCACTCAAGACAGAGCAAAGGGTTGGGATGTTATTCCCCATGGACCTGAGAGACAACGCTACTGAACAAAAACAATACAAACAATGGGAGACAATCCCCGCCATCGCAACGTGACTCAGAACCCACATCTGCTCCATCCTGCTGATTACCAGAACCCTGATGGCAGTCACCAGCCCTGGGCAGCAGGAGGATGCCCAAATAGCTCTCAGTTCAGTGCCAGGGGAGAGAAGAGGAGGCAGAAGGGGCAGAGCTACGTTTGGAGCAAGAGGGGGGGGGGCTGTGGCCTTCCCTGCAAGTGGTTCTGAACTTTCCTCCCTTTTCTATACACATCAGCTTGGTTGTCTGAAAGGAATGGAGATCCTACAGGTGGCCAGGGATATAGCAGCAGTGGTCCTATTTAAGGGAAGGGAGATGGACGAATCCTTCTTTTGTTTGACGCTGTGTTCCTAGCACCTAGCAGAATGTCCAGCACATATCATATTTTGTGCATATGTGAAATTTCACATTACCACATTAGCAATTGATACTCGACTAAGTGAATGAACGAGGAGACTTAAGGATTCCAGTGCCTTTCAGCATGGGCAAGTGCAGTTTCCACTTGCATTTCTGGCTTGCGCCACTCATCGGCTGTCTTCCAAACCCTGAGTTGAAGGAATGGATGCACACCTTCTCAGGGTGAGGGTGGGGGATGCAAGAGGCCCACATCCCCCACCCCATCATCTGTTTCTTCATATCCCTGCCAGCCCCGCACTTCTGGCCCTCTTGCACGCAGCGTTGCTGTGAGTGATGAAGCCCTCAGACAGTGCCGTGGAGAGCAAATATTAACACTTTGAATCAATTGTGCCTTCTTGATTACTGGGAAAACCATTCGGAGGCCGGCAGAGAGTTATTGCACCGCGCAACAGTCGAACGTGGCGTGATGGAGTAAGTGCAGGCAGCATAAGCAAGTTGAAGGCAAAGATGGATTTTTCACTTGGAAACCGAAAGCATGCAGTGGGGTGTGCTGGTGTACTGCAGGGTACACCTGGCAGAAGGCCAAGCATGATGCAGATGGGCTGCCGGCTGTCTCAGCCTCTGCCTTCCGTTGGTGCTAACTGCAACACGGGAAAACGAACAGTACCCAGCTCACGGGTAGCAAGTGGGGAGATGGGTATAGGAGTTAATAGAAATAAAATGTTTATAACAGTGCTGAGCACAGCACTCACTGAGTGGTAGCACGGATGTACTGGAGGCTCCCTGGATAGGGCTCGGGATATACTAGGTCTAGCAAAGCCTCCAGCACAACAGGCAGGATGGAAACCAGTCGTGTGACTGTTTGCCACGTCACAGGTGCCATGATAGTGGCAAAATCAGGGGGCGCTGTGCAACTTAGAGGGAGGGGGTTTGCTTAGCAGGAATGGGATGGTCAGGAAGCTGTCCCTGATAAAGTCATGTGGTGAGAGAGCTCAAAGCAAGAGCTGGACAAGGGGAAGACAGGAAAAGGCTGCTCCTAAGCCAGTGGGATGGGACCTGGAGGGTCAGAACCCACTGTGTTCAGGCCTGTCACGAAGAGCTGGTAGGAGTGTTAGCTTCTTAGGGCTGCTACAACTAAGCATCACAAACTGGGGGCCTTTAGTCAATAGAAATTTATTCTCAAATAGTCCCAGAGGTTAGAATTCCAGAGCTGAGCAGCCAGAGGCGCTCTCTGTCTCTCTGTTTCCCAGAAGCCTTCCTTCAGTTTTCAGTGATTTCCAGCAATCTTGGAGCCCAGTCACTCCAGTTTCTGCCTCTGCCTTCCCGTGGAGGTCTCGGCTCCCTCTTTCTGTGCTCTCTCCTCCTTTACCATTTAGTCATTGGCTAAGGACCCAC
Source organism: Typhlomys cinereus (assembly GCA_023101885.1). Taxonomy (NCBI): domain Eukaryota; kingdom Metazoa; phylum Chordata; class Mammalia; order Rodentia; family Platacanthomyidae; genus Typhlomys; species Typhlomys cinereus. The sequence goes on along the minus strand of JALPQD010000155.1, from coordinate 21,421 downwards.
TCTAATTTATGTCCTCATTTCAGTTTAACTAAGTATATCCTCAGAGAATCTATTCCAAATGAAGCTCACTTTTCAAACCAGGAGAGTAGGGTGACTGAGGGAGTGGGGGTAACCGAAGGGATAGAAATGGCAGAGAGCCAGAGAAGCTTGAAGCTAGTTTTTGAAGGGGTGACTGAGAAGATATGGTCAGCAAGCCTTCAGGGGCACACCACATGTCAAGAACTGTGCCGATCCCTCCACATGTACGCCTCTTTGCTCAGGGAATATGGGGTCACGTGAGACCAGAGAGGGAAATCAAGAGCTCAGAGATTCCAAAGCTTGTCAGCAGTCGGCGTCTCAGGAAGAAGCAGATGGCACACGCTTGGCTTAGGGTAATTTGAGATGAGTTTAATGAAGGGACTCTGGAAGGAGCAACGAGCAGGGTGGAGGATATCACGAGACACAGAACAGAGCACTGGAAGGTTACTCCTCACGGACCTGAAAGAAATGTGTGTGACTGCACGAAGCCAGAAAGTTACATCACCTTTGCGAGAGGGGTGGCTTTGGGCTGGGCTGGGTAGCCAGCCCAAAGTGACTGCACGGAGAAGGAGGCAAGGGCATAACGCTCCTGGCTTCTTCCCTCCTGTCTGTTGCCATTTGCCAACTCCAAATGGAAGTTCATGGATACAACGGTTGGGGATCTGCCTCCCGGGCCCTGAGTGGATGAGATTGGGTTGAGAGAGGCAGACACAGATGCATTGCACTGGGACAGCGGTGAGAAGGCACCTAAAGGGCTAGAGAGGGGGAATGTTGGTCCACGGTAAGACAGACAACAGAACCCACCGTCGAGGAGCATGGAATCCACATCCAGCTCTCACCGCGCTTGTCTAGCTTTCCTTGGGGGGATCCTGTCTCACAGATACATATGGACATATCTGTGTGCACCAGTGAAGGGCAAGAACTTAGCAGGTCACGTGTTGCTTGTATGCACTTAGTTGGCACTCTTGCTGTTCTTCTGAACAGTGGTGCTAAATAGCAATCTATAGCCGCGGGGCCTCTCTGGGAGGTTTATGCCGCTTGCTCTCTGCATGTAGCGTGAAGTCATTTATTGTACATGCTACATGTATTTGCCAGGCACACAGCATATTCCCATCACTGGTCTAGCTTATGGTACTGTCAGAAGAGACACAGCATAAAAATAAAGTTGACAGGGGAGATAGAATATTGAGGAAGGGGGAGATAAGTGAAAATATAGTGTGAAAAGGGACTTTGAATCAACTGTACCTTCTTTTTAAATATTTAATAATTTTTATTTACTGATTTTTGAATGTGTATGCATGTATATATGTATGTATCAAAGGGCACTGTGTGTCCCTGTGAAGGACCAAAGGTGTCTTACAGTATCATCCTAGATTGCTTCTACCTCCTTTCTGCTTCACTCTGGGATTTCCCAGGCTCTGCCCACCAGGACCTTAAGTGCAGGCCGCAGCCGTTTCTGTCTGGCATGTTTATGTGGGATCTGGGATCTGAACTCAGGTCCTTCTGCTTGCAAGGCAGAGTCTTAATCCCTGAGCCATCTCTCCAGCCCCAAACCAGGCCTTCTTAGATACTGAGAAAACTGGAGGCCAGCAGAGAGTTATTGTATCAGGCAATAATCCTGGCGTGATCTGGGCAAAGATCTACATGGAGGTGAAGAAGAGCGCCTTCCTGGGTCTGATATAAGAAAGGCAGGGATTTGACAGCCATAGTAGTGATCTTATGCTTAAGGGGAACAAGAGAAAGGGCTTATGGAAATGCCACTGGGTCCTTATATGTCATCGGAGAGGAGGACCCAGTGGAGAATTAGGCGTACACAATAAAGGACTCTCTGGGAATTGGGGGGGAGGCACTGGGAGAAGGGGAGGGGGAGGAAGGGGGAGGGAGGGAACTGGTAAAAAATTTTAAAATGTATAATTAAATTTTTAATAAAAAAAAAAAAAGAAAGGCAGGGAAGGGCAGGTACAAAGCATGGGGCAGAGGCACACCTGTTGCAAACAGCACTGTGGGGACAGAGCACAGTGCAGCTGCAGAGGGAACAGGAGTCTGTCTGCAGCACCCGTGGTCCTGAGAGGTCTGCCTCCGTGTGGCAAGCCAGCCTCCACAGAGACTCACATTAAGATTCTTCTCTGTAAGATGGATTAAGCAGACTCATGTTTCTTTTCCTGCCTGGTTCTAAGGGTTCAGTAGAAAAATGAACTCGAGTGTTGCTTTGAAAAATCATTAAGTATTAGGCAAGATAATATTTGTAATGCTCAGTAATTTCGCTTCGGGCCATCTGCTGCCATGTAGCAAGATTGCATATCCCCTCTCGGCCAAGGCTGTGCTGGACCATTGCTTGACAGCAGGTTGTCTTCTCTCTCACGTGACACTCATCTTTCTCCGTGCCTGTCCCACTCCAGGGCCTGGTGCTTCAGTTGTAGCTCCCCGACTGTGCTCTGTGCCCCTGACCTCATTGGAATTACACACCAGTAATTCACACAGTGGCCGGTTATTATCCTATATGCAATAAAGACTTTCTGGAGGTTATGGGAAATAAATGTGCCTTTTACTGTCGGTCATGGTTCTTATTAAACTTACCCCTATGGTGGGGAGATATGTTTGGGAGACAAAGCAGTTTCACACTGAAGCAGCCAATAAGCTGATGATGGGTTTTATGTCCAGCTGTAACCAATGACATGGCGAGCGGCCTTCTGCTCACTGCAGCAGGCAGTCGTGGATTTCTTACCCACACAGTATAAACGCTTCTCGGTATCGTGTTGGCCTGTGCATGTGGATATGTGTTGGTGGAAGCCTAGGATCCAAGAGCTCTGCTGAGGCTCAGGCATGAAATCTGGAGCAAGAACACAGGCATAAGGTTGAGCAATAAAGAAGAAAGAGTGGAATCTTCAAGCCAGGGTACTTTTTTGTCCTTGTAGATATCGGAACTGCTCTGTGTTCCTTTGGAGGGAAACGGAAGGAGAAAAAACAATCAAAGCTGGCTGCTAACTATTCTTTGCATCCAACATTTTAGCAAGCACCATCTTTTAGACCTACACAAACTGGTGAAATGGACCAGTCCAATGTTAATTTCAGTTGTACACAGGATCTAGGAAAGTATTAAATATTGGTAGTTGATTCATAACCTAGGCATATGACTGTATGAAGTCAGGTTCTCATACCTGAAGATGTAGGGTCATTGATGGAACCAGATGCCTGAGATGGCGCAGGGACCGCAGGGCTGGGACTTGGTGAGGCCCAGCTTTCAGCAGGATCTTCTTGTGGCCGCTCCTATGGTCTCGTTTTCCCCATTAGTGTTCCAAGTGTGGAAATCCTCACAGGGAACAGCAGAGCACCATGATCGGGAGAGAGAAGAGGAGAAACCCATGCAGAGCCGAGTACCTGCCGACGCTGAAGAGTTCTGGGCATTTTTCAGGAACTGCAGTGATGGTCTGACTTGCAGAGTGACTTTGCAGAGAACGCTGAAGTGTAAATACGGGTTAGGTTTCTCTGTCAGAACTGGGAAGTGGTAGAGAGAAGTGAATTGGTATTCACAAGTACCCACCAAGTGGAGATCCCTATGTATGTTTTCCTAACTATATTTCCAAGAGATGGTGAATTCCATCAGGTAGAGTTTTGGTCTGTTTCGCTGTGGCATGGTTTCTTGGAAATAGGGCATGTCACTTGACCTGAATGTAGAATGGCTACTGAGACCCAACCTAGCACCAGGAAAAACCTATCAGTGGGCTGAACTGAGCAACTCATGAGGATGTAGGATTCTGGTTAGTTCTCTTATCCTGCTGCATATTGCTCAGATTAATCTCTTCTATATACTTTGGTATATACTTTGTTCAACCCCCCATCATATTTTACCTTTATTCCCACATAGCTACCATTTCATTCTTTCCACACAGCTGAATCCATGTCTTACTTTGTAGTCAAAAGGGTCTGAACAGAAAAACAAGAGTGCTACTCTCCTTGTAGCAGTTACTCTGCATGTTGCTGGTAAAATCATCATCAAACAGCTTAAGGGAACAAGGGTTTATTTTCTCTTATGATTCCTGGTTACAGTTCTTAGTCCAGTTAGCAGGAGAGCATGAACCATCATCAAAGGGCCAAAGGAAATAACCACACCATCTTCACATAACGACTGAAAGAGGGACGATCCTTACTTGCCAAACCAGCATATCTGGCTAAGTATACACAAGGATGCCTCCTTTCTCAAACAGCTCCCTCCATTTTATTCACCTGCCCAAGGACTAATCCCACCAACCATGGGCTGGGCCTTCCCCATACACTATACAATTTCCTGCAGATTTGCTTTGGGCTTAACTCAACTACTAATTCTCTACAAATGTGCCCAAGCTCAAACCCTCAACCATCAAGTTGACACCTGTGTTTAACAATTACACTCCTGTTTAATCCCCGTCTAAATAGCCACATGCAGCAGTCAATACTTGTAGATGTTCAAGGAATGGCTGTGCCTGCCCCATACTCTGTTCTTTCTCCTGTTCTGGAATAAACTGTTTTTAGATTCTCAAGCAGCCCCTGCCTTGCCTTTCTGCATACTGCTCAGTTGGCTTGGAACATTGCTCTGTGCACCCTCTCCACCTCTCCACACAACACTTTTCAAGATAATCTCTATTCCTTGTTTCCAGTACACATCACTTCTTCAGGCAACCCTGCCTGGGGCCCACCCCATTTCCCCTTTCAAGCACCAATAGGAAGGTTTAGTTTCCTACCAGGTTAAAAGTATATATACATAAATACATATAATCTCTGTAATACACATAGATACGTATATGTGAGATCAAGGATCTGAACTCAGGTCCTTCTGCTTGAAAGGCAGAATTTTAAGCCCTGAGCCAAAAGTTCCATAAAGGAATGGTAGATTCTATTTTGGGAGATGTATACATATATACATGTAGACATATCTAATCTATATGTAACTATCTAATTATATGTGTATATATATATATATGTTTATATATATATACCCATACATGCACATACACACATATCCATGCATACACACAGATACATATATATCTATATATACTTAGATAGATGTACATATATAATATATATATATACACATAGACATATATATCTATACACATAGACATATATCTATACACACATTTATATATATATATGATCCAGGATCTGAACTCAGGTTCTTCTGTTTGAAAGGCAGAATCTTAACCCTTGAGCCATCTCTCCAGCCCTGGAAGGGTCTACTTTTGACTCACATTAAAAAGGCACAGTCCTGCAGGCAAGAAAAGTCTGGTGGCAGCACAGCGTGGTGGCCTGCTACATGGCATGTACAGTCAGGAAGCAGAGAGGTGGATGCTGACACTGATGCCTTTTTCCTTCCTAAGCACTGTACAGTCCCAGCCCATGGGTGGTACCATTTATATCACAGGCAGATTCTCCCTTTTCAATTGATTCCTCTAGAAATGTCCTCTTAGTTACATCCACGGGTGTGTTTCTTAGGCTATTCTAAATCCATTCAATTTGACAGTGAAAAATAACCATCGAAACAAGAATCATTTAGCATTTAGAATATCTTACCAAAATGAGAGTAATATTCCCATTTTTAGATAAAGATTTAGATATCAGAAGGGATTAAATTTCAAACTCTAGGTTGTATAGCAAATGATACATTTAAGAATTACATCCTGGGGCTGGAGAGGTGGCTCAGGGGTTAGGCCTCTGCCTTGCAGGCAGAAAGTCTTGAGTTCGGATCCTAGACCCCACGTATAGACGCCAGGCGGAAGCGGGGGCGGCCTGCGTTTCTGGTCCTGGTAGGGCGGAGCCTGTGAATCCTGGGCAGAGTAAACAAGAAGGAGGTGGAGGCGTCCATGGTGGTTCCCAAATTCGTCCGTGGTTCCCAAATTCGTCCGTGGTTCTACACACACACAGACACATACATACACACACACACACACACACAATTGAATAAATAATAATAATAATAATAATAATAATAATAAAAAAACTTAAAAAAAAAGAATTACATCCAAATCTAACTCTGAGGCCCATGATTTTCTGTCATCCCAGCATGCATCGTCCCAGCAATCAAAAGCTACGCTCACTAGGGGGTCACATCCTAAGGCGGCCCTTGGTACCAGTTTATATAGAATCAGAGCTCGCCCAGCACAACTGGCCCTTCTGATGACAGAAGCAGAGATGACAGATGATGACAGATGACCTGCACAGCCTTCACGTGGCCTCCAAGTGGCAATGAGTGTCGTCATCACTGAAAGCAGTGTGATGACAACCCGGGTTGTTATCTTTTCTTCCTTCTGGATTCCGGTTGAACAGTTGCTAACCGTACTGCGTTGAGTTGTGACTGAGATGACCCATTTCACTCCTGACCTGTGGTCGTGTCCCCTTCCTGCAGGTGTGGAATTTCCCACAGGCATGGACTTGCAGGAAGGTCTTTCATTCCCCTGCTCTGGTGTGGAGTACCCTGTATTCACCTTTACTGGTGGCTCACAGGGGGTGCTTTAACCATAAACAAGTGAGCTAAGTGCTTCCTTCTGGAAACTTGAAAGTACTGCCTGTGTTTTAGATATGGAAAGGGCTGCAAAGGAACATCTAACAATGGTTAGTTAGCAGGACCAGGACACCCCTGCTGGTTGCTACACTGCATCCCACGGATCTTGTGAGAAGCACATTATTTGCGTGTCCACTATACTCTAGTAGCCAGAGCGAAGCTTCTTCATACAATATATCTAACAGGAGTGGTTGCAGAGTCCTTCACATGTGGTGTCAGCCTGGCATTGAAATGCTGCTGCATGAGATCTCTTGGATTGAAGACAGGATGTTATTTCCATTCACCACACCTGTTGCTCTTCACCTGCATAAGTGTGACTATGGGAAGTTCCAGATGGCATAGGGGGCTTGCATTGGAATTGTTATGGGACTGTCACCATTTCGGATTTTGGTCTCTTCCACCAATTAAAATATTAAAAGGCAGAGGAAAAGTAAAAGCTAAGGAGAAAAACGAGTGTTGTGAGCGAGAAATACGCTTTCCTCCAATGAGGCGTAGTAACCCCAGAACTGGGAGTCTGCCTCCCTTGGGGGCGGGTTGCAAGTTTTATCTCTTTTATGCCATCATCCCTGCCAGAGTCCCTTTGGGTCATCAGACACTGTCCTTCTCTGAACTGGGTCTTCTGCTTTGACTAGAGATAAACAAATTGTTCCTGATTTGGGTACTTCACTGGTGGGGGTGGGGCAGTGGCCCATTAAGTGGAGATGCTCAGAAGAACTGAAATGTGTTGGCTTTGCCTTGCAAATATGCTGCTCAGATGCCAGGTCACAGTAAGAATTAGGAGGGAGCTTGGAGTTCGTATAGAACATACGTGCTTGACTGAGGTCAGACGCGAGTCAGCTTTGCTCAAATTCACAGACCCAGCAAATGGCAGAGCTGGGCTTCCAAGCTTGGTCATGACCTCCCAGTTAGCTCGCTTCCTTTCAGTGAGTAACCCACAGAAGACAGGTAACATGGGGCTCAGAATGTACCCCAAGAACTTCCACTGCTCTGTCCCCAGCAGCAGTGCCTAGCATATGGCAGATTGTTCAACACCCATTCAGTCAGAGCACACTCAGACAAGAGATGCTGGGGGGCTCTGTTCTCTAGAAGCTCACAGAGAAGTGGGGGCCATACCAGATGGGCCAATTAAAAGTAGAAAACAGGTTCTAGCAAAGAGCTGTGAAAGTTAATATGGAAATGTGTTCATTCTCACCAGCAATTAAAAACATGCAAATAACAAGGAGCTGTGTTTCATTGTGTGCTATTTTATTCATACCCTTCCTAGTTTTACAGGGACTTCAAGGTCTTGTGATATTCACACACGCGCGCACACACACACACACACACACACACACATACATCAATAGAATGCGGAATCATCAGCAAAGCTATCTTTCCTGTTCATCTGTGCTATGGGCAGAACAGTCTTTAGCCCAAGTGAATGGTTTGCGGTACTTGATCGTCGCGGCTTGCATCCCAGTTTGCTGGGATGTATAGAAAAACTTAGCCATAGCCCTGAATATTAAACAGGTAGTTATCAAAGTATTTACCCAAACTCTTCAACTTTTCTCAAATCCTAAGTGGGAAATTTCCTGGAGAGAAGAAATGGCGCCAATTCAATCTTCCAACTCTCCCATAGGACTGCACACATGGCACAGACACGCGTGACTGAGGCTGAGCTGCATAGGAGGAGCACATGGCATCTCTGTTCTGTAACCACAGTACAGCCCCTCTGTGTGAGCGAGCTCACTGGACAGCCTCAGACCCCTGCAAGGGGCATTGTGGATTGCAGGTAAGGAAACAGAAGCCTTCAAGGTCCATGGAGCGGCCCGACAGAGGGCAGAGCTGGGATCTGGACCCAGCATGTATCTGGTTCCAAAGCTATGTCTCTATACCTCCAGGGGGAAGGAGAAAAGACAGAGAGGAAAAAAGAAAGGACACAGGGGAGAAGGGGGGGAGAGAAGGCTGGAGCGAGGCAGAGGCCGGCGCGGAACAGAGTCTGTGTCTTCCAGAGCGGGGAGTAAGCAGAGAGACAAAGAGGGGTCAGAGGCCCCTAAGACAAAACCATTCCCAGCAATTTAGAGGAAAATTGTCTACCACGCAGGTTAGACTGTCGGCCCTGTGGCAGGCTTGGGGGTCCCTTGCTCTCCCAGGAAGGCATCTTCTCCTGCCACCTCATTATCGCCGGCAGCAATCTGCATGGCCAGTAATGAGAAGCTCTTAATGCAGATGTCTCCGGGGTGGGTAATGGCTCTGCGCATAGGCGGAGGTCGCAGGTTCAGGCCCCAGCAGTGTGGTGAGGGCTTCCAGGAGCTGCAGACTGTCCCAGCGGACCCACAGTCCATTAGCCCTCCGCCCCTGGCAGGGCGGTAATGAGAAGGTGCTGCACGCCACAGCCCTGCAGGAGGAGCATCGGGCAGAACGCAGTCCCCAGTGACAGTGCTTCCTGCTGGAGGCCCCACATTCCGCTCCCCTTGCTGGGCCTCAGGCTGGGTTATAGCCTGCCCGGTTCTGAGTCTTCCAGAACTCTGCTCCTTAACAAAACGCACAGAAATATAATTAGGCAGTGTCAGAACTACGTCTGTATGTGTGTAACATCCTGTTTAGTTTCCACTGAACTGCTTCTCCTTGTCTGTGAGCCCATCCTACAGGGCAGAAAAAAAAATCCATCAATCAATCATCAATCAATTAATCAAAGCTTGGGATCCAGAATTCTGCTCTTAACCTGCTCTCCCTATCCCGTCACCTTACTCATGTTTCTTCTCATGTCATGTATAGTAATACTGCCAAACTTCCGTCATACTCTAGGATACTACTACCTACTTGTTACTGATTGTGATTAACACGGAGGACTCCACTGGCAAGCTGTGTTTACGCATGTCATCTCTTATCTTCTACCTCTGCATATGGAGACTACTCTTATACATAATTTGCAGAAGGGAAACAGGCAGAAACCGCATTGGTACCTGTCAGAGCTGGGACGTGCTAGTCTGGCAACCCAGAGCAAAAGCCTGGTAAAGAATGGTACATGGTTGATAATGTTGGTTATTTATTTTCTCTTTTCTTCGTGTTCAATAAATTTGTTAGGACCTAGTCAAAAAAAAAAAAAAAATGAAAGCTGTCTAGGTATTTCAAGCAGAGGATTTTTTTGAACAATCTTCCATATGATTTTATTTTCTTCTTTCCACCATAATCCGCCATAATAATAGCCAAACTCTGTCTTAATGTGAGGATCTGTAAACACAGGCTGATCCATCCCACTCACAGGCAAATGCCGCTTCCTGAAATTGTCCTACTTTGGACCTTCTGATTATCCAAACCCAAGTCACCCCCTTGCCTGGCTTTAACTTCACTGTATCGTGGCCACTTCACTGAATCTCATGCCAGACGTTAGCTTTTCCGTGGCTTCCATGATTTCGCTGTGTTTTTCACACAGAATGTGTCTAATCTTCGCTGCATTGCCACCACCTTAGAGTCCCTGACCCTTCCTGTCACCATTGTCATGCAGAGGCAGCAACTCCTTTCCCCCCTTTTCCAGAGCCACTTTTGTCAAGCAGAGGATTTTTAAGTCTTTGTTTATTCACTTGTCTATTAGAGGAGAGGGGGGCGGGAGAGAGAGAGAGACAGTGGGAGAGAACTAGAGAACACTAAGACAATGCCATGGCACAAAGGTGGAGGTCAGAGGACAACTTTCAAAAGTCAATTCTCTCCTCCCACTGTGTGAGCTTCCGGGGATTGAATTCAGGTCACCAGGCTTGCTTGTGAGCAAGCATCTTACACTGAGCTATCTCTTTGTTCCCAAAGAAAGGAAATTTAGCAACGTACTTGGTTACACGTGTGATGGCAGAGCCCAGAAACCTAGAAGATATGGGGCTAGCTAGCGATAGGAAGGAGGAGTTGCACAGGCTGCAGGAACAGAGGAAGAAGGTGGGACCACTGGATCCTAGGGGTCGCCTTCAGAATCCTCAGCTGCCGTTTGAAGCAGGTGCTTCAGTCCAGACAACGCAACCCTTAGCTGGCCTCCACTCCCTCCACCTGCTGGTCTCCGCTTCCTCACAGTGCCTCAAGTTGCTCACTTGGGCATGCGCAGAAACCTGAGAGCAAGGGACTTGGGAAATGTCATTTCTCACAAGTTTGGCAAAGAACAAGGAGAAGAAGTGAGTTCAGAGAAGTTTCCCTTTTAACAGCCTATGAAGCGGTGGGATTTATTATTCTCTTACTCTGACGATTATTAAATCCGTGGCACAATCACAGTCCCATTTTAGGGAGAGAAAGGCAAAGTTAAGCCAGACAGGAACGACTGCTTCAGAGTGCCAAAGGGGCTGGGGATGTGCCTGTGGGATTCGTCGAGAGCTTCAACTCAACATGAAAGCAACTTTGAGAAATCCACAAGTCCTGAACAAGAAGGATTTTGTCCAAGAATCATCTTAGATGGGTACTTCGAGAAAGTGGAATAGGAGAGAAGAATGTAACAATGCACATATCCGAGGTTTAAGGTCGTACAGCCATTAAAACATATCTACTGCATTTAGTTGTGGGTAGCAACTTGACAGTTGAAAGGTGAGACTTTAGGTACGCCTACGAAGAAGTACTTAGTTAAGGCAAGTGAAGGAGATTATTTAATCAATGTGGGAAAACCCAGCCTGTGCTGGGTGAGGACATTCCCCTGGGCAGGTAGATAAGATAGGGGAGAGACCTTGTTGGTTTTGGTAAGCTGGGACACTGGCAAGCTAGAAGGTATGCACTGGTTCTTGCACCCCTCCACTCTTACTGTGGATAGGATGTGGTCCGTTCCCTTGGCCTCTGTTGGGAATGCTCCTAGATGACCCACTATGAGCATGTGCTATGTGCATGTATAAACCCTTTCGTTCGGGTCATGTGTCCCTTACAGCAAAGGAAATATGAAATAGAGACAATTTCCCTGGAACTTTCCATACACTGGCTCCATGACACCCCTTTATACTAATGAAGAACCTGATTCATAAGTAAGGAAAACACCCCTGTCAAGATCTCTTGTTCTCTCTCTCCCTCTCTCTCTCTCTCTCTCCCCCCTATTCACCTGAATTTGACCCCCACTGCTAACTTTACAGGCCAATCCTCAGCCTAATTAACACCCTTACTCCATCCTCAGAATCTCTACCTCTGCCTTCTTCTGGTTCCAGTCCGCCCTAGCAAAGTAGAGTGCTTACTCTGACATGCAAATCTGATTATACCAACACCTCCCTCCTCCTTACTTCAAGTCCATCAGTGGTATCCATGCCTTCAAGATAAATCTAAGCTCCTTAGAGTAACTCAACTCCCTCCTACTCCTCCTCTCAATTCTCTTTGAACTCTGAGTTTCACTGTAACAGACAACTGGCCGTGCTATGCTCTGCTTCCATGGGAATAGTCTTGGCAGTACTTGGTGTCACTCTGACCGTGTCATTTCCCCAATGTCCATCTGTGGAATTATCTGTCCCTGCCTCTGGCCCTCTCTTACTGTGTGAGCTCCTGTGTGCCAGGTGAATTCAGAGAAGTTTCCCTTTTAACAGCCTATAGAGTGATGGGATTTATTATTCTCTTACTCTGACAATTGCCAGTGCAGAACCTCACTCAGAATTTGTAGCTTAGGATGCATGTAACCTCCCCGAAGACCAACCGATATCTTGGAAGCACAACAGATAGCAACTATGAAGGGTTTGTGATTTACTTTCACTCATTTCTGTGCTTCTGGTGCCTCTGCTTTCGATATACAGTAGGAAATAAATATTTGGTGAATAAGCTAAGAGTTGAGGGTTGAAGAAAACTTAAACACTTTCAAAGATTGCATCTAACACATGTGCCTTTGAAAGGCTGTCCTTAAGTCAGTCCTGCTCTATGCTGAAATCTGCTTTCAAAAGTGGTGATCAAAAGTCTCACTGGGACTGGGTGACCAATGATCAGTGGGCACAAATACTCGCTGCCCGAGCCTGATGACCTGAGTTCGGATCTCCGGGACCTGTGTGAAACAACAGCAGCAGCAACAACAACAAAACAGATGCACTGGTGCAAACACATGTAGTCCCAGGGCACCTGTAGGGAATGGGAGGCAAACACGGGAATCTCCAGAAGCTCGAAGACCAGCGAGCCTGACTTCCACAGTCGTGAGGAGATCCTGACTCAAACAATGTGGAGAGGCAAGGACTGACACCCAAAAGTTGTCCTCTAGCCTTCACACATGCTCTGTGACACATGTCCAACCACATCCACAGGCATACACACATCTATGCTCACATGTTGCAGTTCGCCTGCATGGTTGCTGCTAAATGACCATCAAACAGCTTAAGGGAACAAGGGGTTTATTTTCTCTTATGATTACTGGTTACGTTTCTTAATCCCGCTTGACGGGAGAGCTCACACCAACACCAGGGCCAAGGGAACTGGCCACACCATCACCACATAATGGCTGAGAGATGGACAATCTTTATTTGCCAGACCAGCATGTCTGGCCAAGTGTACAGAAAGATGCTGACTTCCTCAACTGGCTCTCAGTAGTTCATTCATCTGTTCAGGGCTTAGTCCCACCACCATGGGCTGGGCCTTCCCCATCAGCTAGATAATCTCCTGCAAGTTTACTCTGGACTTAACTTGGCTACCAATTCTCCACAAATGTGCCCAGAGCTCAAACCCTCAACTGTCAAGTTGACACCTGTGCCTAACTATGATATCACATATTACATAAATCCACATCTGAAACAAACAAATGAATGAATTAGGTAGAAAAAGGTACAGGAAGATACCCAACATCCATCTCTAGCCTAAGCATGTATGCACACAAACACACATGCATATATATCACACACATACACATACAAATGTGTATCTTCAGGAGGTCAAAACCAAGTGTGTGTCCAATGAGGTGTCCCTCAAGTTTGCAAGACTCAGAAGGAAGAGACAATTGAGACAGACAATTTGCTATACTTCGCGCTCTTGAGATTTTTTAAAGGGAAAAAAATGAGTATATCCTACACTAAACTTTGAGGATGTTGTCCCCAAACCTGAACATCTCCTAGGTCCAGTAGTGGTGATGAGCTCATTCTGCTTGAGCAGGTGAGATATTTTTAGCTTGGTGATTCCTTTGACCAAGGTTCTTAAACCAGAGGAAACTCATTTAGCCTGAAGATTCAGAACCAATTACATAGTTTTATAAGGTCAAAATAAAAGTTGGGAGTTATTTCATCTTCATCCATCCTGGTAGAAATTACAGAATCAAGCTGCTTTAATGAGAAAAAGCACCAGGATGCAGAATGTGAAAATAGAAGTGTCGGCACCACCTGAGAGATTCCGTGGCATCCCGGATGCTGGCTGACGAGGCCAGGCCGGGCTGTGAAGTCCTTTGACAACACGGTCGGTATCCCTGAACAAGTTGCCAAGGCTTCAAGAGGGATCGACATGAAACACAACATCCTTCCGCCCTTATTAAGATTTAATCCTGCTTTCAATAGGGTTGCAGTGTTATTAAATTAGATTTTTTTTTCCATCCTGAAAAGAGGATTTAACTTTTGCTTTCCTGACATCATAATCAACATGGAACAGATGCAAAGGGGAAATTGTGTGACCACTGGTAATGTGGACTTATACTTAACATGTAGCATGTGAAGTTATTAAAATGGAAATTAATTCCCTCTATTACGATCGTGCCCTATCAATTAATTTGGTCGGAGGTACTTATGAATATGCAATCATCACTCCCTGCTGCCCACCCCTGCTTCGAGTGCGTGGAAGGCACTGGCGAAGCATTTTGTGTCTTTCGCTAGTTTTTCTAGTCCCGTCGGTCTTGACTCCCTAATAATTGATCCCGGTGATAACCAACAGGTAATGAGTTCTTCCCTCACAACAGCCACGGTGGCCAGCATTTCACATTTATTTTCATTCAAACCTCATAATAGACCCTTATAGTTGCGTGCACCTTTGTTTTCTCTATATGGAGAAGAGCAAGACAAGACACAGAAAGGTGCAGGAATCATTCCTGAGTCACCCAGACATTTTGCCACCTTCCCCTGCATTCCAGATTATTCACTACTGCGCCGGACTGCCTCTTGATGGCTTTAGAAGAAGGGATGTGGAGAGGGGGAGAATCTTGGATGGCAAACTTCTAAAGGACACAAAGCATCTAGGTCAGAAAGAAGACTCAGAGTAGGAAACACAATGTGTCAAATATCGCTTTTATCTTTATACGGGCATGGCAAAGTTCCATAAAATCAGGAGAAGGTTGGCATTCACAGATAGCTAAGGATAGTCCATGCTAGGGGGTACCCCAAGGAAGCAAGTGCCAGGCTCGATCAGGAGAATGAAGGAAAGAGCAGCCAAACTGGGCCATTATTGGGAATCCCATGGGAAGAAATAGATGGGTAGGTTGCATTGTTTGACTTTGCTCATCTGAACACCATACATACCCTGAACTAGGACATTACGATCTACCATTTCTGCTGGTCTTTACTTCCTTGGGCACAAGGAGTTGATGTCGACATTCCTGCAGACACCTCTGATATGAGTCTTTGGCCGCCAGGATGCAGGTGTCCTATGTGTATCTGGTCTACATATCTTGTTCCCCCAATAACATCCCATCAGTTAAGTCTCTCTGATACATTGTTGAAAGCTGACGTTTGACAAGAGGGAGCCTGGCAAACCCAGAGAAGGCATCTTGGTGATGGACCCTGAATATGGTTTAGTGCTTGATTAGAAAGCTAGCACTTGATTGATTCACAGCTGGTTCCTTTGTTCTTTACTTTGAAAAATTATGGAAGATGAACTGAGAAAGTGCCATAGGAGAATCAATTACAGAATTACTTGATGATCATATTCTTGGACAATGCTTAGCCAGCAGGCTCAAACCAAGGGATCAGTAGGATCCCCCTCAATCCCCACATCTAATCCATCAGCACACCCATTTCTTTTCATTTCTATATGCTGTTACTAGAATCCTTGGACCAAGACCAGATTCTGGGAGTCCCAACTGACTAGGCCCAGTTGCTAGTTCCAGCAAACCAAAAGAAGTCAAGTGGAAGGGGAGTGAGATGAAGGAATTTATTCTCAATGTGCTACACCAGGGAGATAAGAGCATCCCAGTAGCTGCCTATAGGTTCACTGTTCCTGGGGCCCAAGATAAACTGTTGGGTGGAAAAGACTCAAAAAAAGAACAGGCCATATGAGTGAAAATGGAGTCAGTTGGGGAAAACGCCTAGAACTTTCCTCAGGTGTAGGACAATGACTGGAGGTGGAACAGGCAGTGTGGTAAAACACGGACAGTCAGTAGTGATTTGATGGTCATGAGGAACCTGTAAATCTTGACGATATCTGACTCACTCTTATCTCAATGCCTTGAACTTTGAAGTAGGCGTGGGTATTTCTAGTTGTAGAGATATGCTTCTTAAATGACTAACAGGTCTCCAGGCAGAGCTGAGTGGAAGCCTGACCCAAAGCTTAAGACACAAAGGGCAGAGACACAGAAGGAAGACACCAAATTTCTCCTGGTCTCAGTCATCCACCTGCATGCCCCAATAAGGGCTGGTGCTTTCAGTCAAAGCAGCCTCCTGTCCTGGAATAACCGCCTAGGTCTGAGATGCCACCATCTGTTGTCACTTGAACATTCTTAAGAGCCTTGCTATGGTGGCTCTTTAATTGGGCTTTCGTCCCCTCCAAACCATTCTTTTCAAATATGAATGACTAATTACTCTTGTGCTTACTATCTGGAAAAAGGATTTTTATGATGTATTCGACAATACAGGAACAAGGGGAAAAAAGGATTTGTATGATGTATTTGACAATACAGACTAACTGCAGGAACAGAACACCCCCAAAATATACAATACCTTCTAAATCACAGGTAGAAGCTGAATGAATGAATGAATGAGCCAACGGGACTACTCCTTCAGGATGATGAACTCTATCCTAGGTTAGAAGTCCTGCCTGCAGACCCTGAAACCAGATGAAAAATTCATATGATGGTAATCATTTAGGAAGCTTTGCACTTTGTATGCCATGAGGCCTGGGGAGCTGGGTATGGATAAATAGGAATATGGGGCCAGGAAAGGAATGAGTCTCAGCAAGGCTGTTATATATCAAGCAAAGCCCAGGGTGGTCATGTCAGACTCGCGGGTGAGGACTGCTTTGGAGCCATGGGAGCTCATCCATCAGGAAGGGAGGCCCAGGTGTTTCATCATCTGCTGGATTTTATTATCTTAGAGTGCTGGGGCAATTAGTAGCTGCTCTCAGCCTCAAATCGCAATACTATTGTTATTATGATAAAAAGTGTTAATTTGACCTTTGGGGAAGAGCTTTTGATGGATTGGGATAAAGTACATAATGAAACAATTGTTCACATTTAGTAGAGGCTCTAAGTGCCCTGGCCAGCCTCAAATAAGCTCACTAAAAGTGGAGCGCTCCTTCTTCCCTGAGGGCAGCCAGAAATACCAGGGTGCCGCTGGGCCAGGGTCATCAGTCACTAGCATCTGGAGGGCCAACTCAATGGCTTTTGGGTAAGGGAGTTAATGGAGATGTGTCTCAACTTCCCTGTCTACAAGGTAGACTGAACACTGTTCCTCATTCCTGGGTTTAGTGTGAAGATGCAATGGGTTCATGCAACAAGAGGGGCTTAGAAAGTCCCTGGTACAGACTAAGAGCTTTAGTAACTCTTAGGGTCTTGCAGGCTGGCATCTTCTTACTTCAATTTCTAAGTTATCACATTGACCAGAGAGTGGATCTGAGGCACACTGCTAGTATTTTGCCTCTTACTCTTTCCAATCTATTTTACAAATGAAAGGTAGAGATTCTTTTCAAAGTCTGAGTGCTACTAGTTCACTCCTTCTCCTGGCACCTTTTTGTTGTGCATGAGTTAAGGTGGGTTAACTGCTGTGGAGAAAGGAGCCTAGGCGAGTAGCAGTGTCTTTCTTTCCTTTTATCGCAAGCCTACCCTGCAGTGTCTGGAGACCACCAAGAAAGCACGCTCCCGTTTAACATGGGATGTGGCAGAGATGTATCTCCCTTGTCACCAGGCAGGACATACAGGCATGCACCAGACATGTAAGCAGCTCTCCTGTCATGGTTAGGCCAGGTGTCAACTCGATGGTTAAGGGTTTGAGCTCTGGGCACATTTGTAGAGAATCGGTAGTTGGGGAAAGCCCAGAGCAAACCTGCAGGAGATTGTACAGTGGATAGGAAAGGTCCAGCCCATGGTGGGTGATACTAGACCCCAGGCAGGTAAATAAAATGGAAGGAACTGTTTGAGAAAGGACGCATCCTTGTGTATACTTGTCCAGACATGCTGGTCTGACAAGTAAGGACCGTCCCTCTCTCAGCTGTTCTGTGGATATTGTGCGGCCAGTTCCTTCAGCTTTGTTGAGATGGTGCCTGCTCTTCTGCTAAGATGGACAGAAACAACTGGAATCAGAAATCCTAGGAGAAAATAAACCATTCATTCCCTTAAGCCATTTGATGGTGATTTTTATCAGTAACCATGCAGGTGAGCTGCAGCATCTCTCATCTAGAGTAACTTCCTGTAACTTATGTCAAAGCTACAGTTTTCCTTGGATGACCATGGTTTAGGATGGCCCTGCAGGCTTCCCAGGGCCCGGGAGTTCTTGTGGTTTGCTTTTCTATCTTCCTGGGCTATATGTTTCCTTGTTTCTTATACCTCAAGTGGCAGTCATACTACACTCACTGACTATTGAGTCCCCAGTGATGTGGGACTCTCCCCAGACAGACTTTCTTGTACTGTCTGGCTGTCTTGCTGTTTATATAAAGCACAGTCATGATTCAGATATGAATTCTATCTCCTTTGGTGTAGGGGTGATTTGGTACTAATTGTCTACACTTTTTGGTCCTTAGCTTCCTCCTCTGCACTGGGATTCTGTTACCATCCCGTAGAATGGTAGTGCAGGGTCTATGATGAAGAAATGGAGAAGAGTCATTCTTTGGGCCCGATAATGCCTCATTTCCTTAGCATTTTGATTGCTCTATAGAGGACAGAGTTTGACTGCAGTATGCACATCTAACCAATGCTAAGGTACTCAACAAAGCCAGGCAGGCCTGAGCACTGTTGTGTGTGCACATGCTTGAAATCTCAGCACTTGGGAGGTGGAGAGAGGGTCAAGTCCAGTCTCTGCTATGTTGTGAATTCAAGGCCAGCCTGGGCTACAGGAGAGCCTATCTCCTAAAACAAACAAGGAAACACACATTGCTAGAGAAGAAAGGAAGATTGACTCACTGCTGTCCCTAAGATTCCCATGGCTAAAGATGGAACAACTTAAACTTCAGTAATGGAAGCAGTAAGATGAAATGCACACACAGTTGGCTAATGCTGGAAAACGCTGATGATGAACCAACTCACCATCTTTAAAATGATGAATAAAAAAGAAAATTAAACAGCACAGTGTTTTCCTCAACACATTGTACTTCAAGGTGACCAGATAGCTGATTTGGAAATTTTCTCTTTTTTCTCTGGAAGCATTTCAGTGAATCATTTAAGAAGGGAGGTTAAAAGAGAAAGTCACAGTTTTCTATCATAGAATGAATTAATGGGCCCAGATATAAGGTTGTCAAGTGATGGTCCCTGAAGCAGCAGCATTTCATTACCTGAAGTTTGCTAAAACTCAAAATTCTGAGCCTGATGCTGCTCAAGTGTGTGTGTGTGTGTGTGTGTGTGTGTGTGTGTTTAACTCAAGGCAGTCTGGATTCCCCCATAATCTCAGATGAGATTGAGAATAAGCTACCTAGACAAGGATCACAGTAAGTGCTAATGTCACAGACAGAGGCAGCTGTGTGTCAAGAGCCCCCTGACTTAAGAATAGTAACCCATAGCCAGCTGTTATTTGCTGTGATTCTAAAACAGATGCTCATTGTGACTCATTCTTGTTGCTTCTTGTGGATTGGGATCGCTCACCTGGGGCCTTGGGATCCAAGAGATTTTTACATTCCAAAGAGGGTGAGTGGGAGAATCAAAGGGAAATATGCCAAGAAGTGGATGGAATCTTTCAAGATTATAATTGCCCCGATAGTGTTTAGCCTAGAAATGTGACTGTTCAGGCAGATGGCTAGAACTCTGAAGGATGGGGACAGGAACACTTTTCCTTCTCTCATTCCTCCTGTATTTTCTTCTCTCTTTTTTCTTCTTCTTTCCTTCCAATCTTTCTCCAGTCTTTCACCCTCTGCAACCCCTTTCTATCTACCTGACCTTCTTCTTCAATAGGTTAATCAGACTTCTTAGCATAGTATCTCAGATCCCTGAGGATGTAAAAAATGTTTCCCATCAGAGTCCTAAGACCTGGATTCAGGCCCTGATTTTGTTGTTACCTCTACCACATCACATTGATCTCAAAGGCAAGGTTCAAGTGCTACAGAAAAGGATCCTGCTTCTCTTGAGAAGCAGCACACACATGAATCACGGCACTGTCTGTCTTTTGGCAAACAATTCATCCCAGTCAGTAAGGAGCGGTTTTGGTCATCTTTGACTTTGGGTTCATGTGGGAGAAGAGAGCTGATAGTTGCAAAATTACAATGCCATTGAGACAAAGAACCCTAAGGACCAGGAAGGCTCAGGTCAGCTGGTGGAATAATACTTGCTGTATTTCTTATCGGGGATGGAGAAGATCATTTCTAGGCTCAACACTCTTAGGACAGCTATAATCTGGAAAGTTCCAATCAATTTCTTGGCATATTTCCCTCTGATGCTCGCAATATAACTTACCTTCTCAGAAATCAGATAGATGGATAGACCAGAATCAGGGTCAGGTCACTGATGTGTAACTGGGAGAATCTCCTGTGTTAGTTGTATACTAATGCATGTCACGTTGCTCTAAGACTCTGTGCAGTTGATTCTAGCAAGCACGGAAGCAAGAGGGCTCAAAAGGGTGACTACCAGCAAACTGGAAGTTATATTCTTGAAAGCTGATGCTGGGACAGCCGTCTACCACCTTGCTGTGTGTGTGTGTGTGTGTGTGTGTGTGTGTGTGTGTGTGTGTGTGTGTACATGTGGTATGGAATATGGTGCATGCATGTGAGTATGTAGATATGTGTCCCCACATGCTCATATGTGAAAGCCAGAGAAGGACTTCTGGAGTCTTCCTGTAGCACCGTTACGTTGAGACAGACTCTCTCACTGAACCTGAAGCTGTTTGTTTTGACTAGGCTTACAAGTCAGAGAGCTCTTATAATTCGCTTATCTCCAAACTCAGTGCTGAAATTACTGGAACACACAGTCATGCTTGGGTTTTTATGTAGGTACTAGAAATTCAAATTCAGATCTTCATGCTTCCTGGGTAAGTGCTCTTAACAATAGAGCCATCTCTGCAATCCCATTCTATTACTTTAGGAGAAAATGACCAGGTCCAGGTTACACTAGGGAATGCAGAACGACATGAGCCATGAATACCAGGAAGCAGGGAGCGCCAGTCACCTAGGATTCTAGTTACCACCACTTCTTACAGCAATTTTAGAATTCTTAAATTTTCTACCAACTTTGAATATCACACCATGTGTTGATTTTGATTAGGGTAACTATGTGTTCCAGTTTTCCTGAAACAGGGCCAGTGAAATGTTTTTTTTCTCCCCAAGATCACACTAAGTAGAGAAGAACAATACCTTACATTTACACACATATCAGCAGAGATTTTCATTTTCATAAGACAGAAATGGCGTGTGTACAAGAAAATTCAACTTCGTCACTCTTAATTTATTCCACAAATATTTATAGAACACATTCTACATACTGGAGCTGCAGAGCAGAGTGAAGTGATCTGAAGAAGTCAGGAAACTGGAACATTAGTAGTACTCTGCAAGATATGTTATGATAGCCAGAGGCCCAGGAATGGCAACCTTTAGACTGAGTTTTAAAAGATGCACAGGAATTTGCTGGACGAAGAAACTTCAACT